>CM062817.1:1871298835-1872498835 GCA_031772625.1 Pinus tabuliformis
ATTTTATTTACTATTTATTTGTTTTTTTAAATTATATAGATTGATTTTGATTATTAACTATACAATTTTTTTATTAACGATAATAAAAAATTTCAAAAATTTTTATATGAATGAATCCATTATTACCACCCTAACTTCTTAAGTACATATTTTTCTAACTTCTAGATGCATGCTACATTCCTGAATGAATCCATTATTACCACCCTAACTCTTAAGTACATATTTTTCGAACTTCTAGATACATGTTACATTCCTGAATCAAACAATATAAAAATTTCAACCAATAATGTTACACAATACACTATATAACTAATTAATCTATATCCATGAGAATTCTTTTAGTTATTATGTTGATGATCAAATAAGTTTCATTGTCAATTTAACTTATAAATGGTTAAAAAAATATATTAAAAACAAATCTATTTAATCAATAATATTTTAAACAAAACTTTAAAATATAATATAAAAAGTTAATTTAAGATTATAAAAAAACGATAACTTAATATTATATAAAAAGATAACTTAACATTATGATTAAATATATGCTAGACGCATATATAATATATATATGATGATGGTTAACGTCGGCTGAGACCAAACTTTGGTCCCAGTTTACTCTATGCTCTAATAACATTTTAATTTTAGGTATGTTCTATGCTAGAGCAATTTATTTCAATTTCTTTTCCACATTAGCAATCACATCAGCATAAAGTAAACTATAGATAGAACATAAATATAAATCGCAGAAGACAAGCCAAGAGAAGAGGACACAAGATGTGGCGCTAGCCAGGGACAAACCCTATTAATTTTAGGTATGTTCTATGCTAGAGCAATTTATTTCAATTTCTTTTCCACATTAGCAATCACATCAGCATAAAGTAAACTGCAGATAGAACATAAATATAAATCGTAGAAGACAAGCCAAGACAAAAGGACAGAAGATGTGGTGCTAGCCAGTCTATATGTTTTTTTAACATATATAGATTGAATTTGATTATTATCTATCACAATTTCTTTTGATTAACCATAATAAAAAAATCAAAAATTCATTATATGAGGTGAATCATATATTACCACCCTAACTTCTTAAGTACATATTTTTCTAACTTCTAGATGCATGTTACATTCCTGAATGAATCCATTATTACCACCCTAACCTCTTAAGTACATATTTTTCGAACTTCTAGAAGCATGTTATTTCCTGAATCAAAAAAATATAAAAATTTCAACCAATAATGTTATACAATACACTATATAACTAATTAATCTATATCCATGAGAATTTTTTTTATTATGTTGATGCTCAAATAAGTTTCATTGTCAATTTAACTTATATATGGTTAAAAAAAAAATATTAAAATACATATCTATTTAATCAATAATATTTTAAACAAAAATAAAAATATTAAATACATATTTATTTAATCAATAATATTTTAAACAAAACTTTAAAATATAATATAAAAGTTAATTTAAGATTATAAAAAACGATAACTTAAGATTATATAAAAAGATAACTTAACATTATGATTAAATATATGCTAGACACATATATAATATATATATGATGATGGTTAATGTCTGTTGAGACCAAACTTTAGTCTCAGTTTACTTTATGCTAATGAGGATGACATGGTCTGAATTTATATTTATGTGCTATCTGCAGTTTAGTTTATGCTAATGTGGAAAAGAAATTGAAATAAATTGCTCTACCATAAAACATATGATGTTTTAGAGTTCAGGGTTGTATCAAGTCCACTCGGGACCATGTCCATTGACTCAGCACTAGAGGTCTGTGAGTCAAATGGTGACCGGGATGCCTGAATTCAAAAAGAGCATGAAAGTACATGTCTGATATGTGCCAGAGGAAAATATTACAAGGGGACCATTCCCCTCATGTAGCAGGTCCACAAGTGTGGAACAACCCGAGGGGTTTGATATTGATAATCAAGAATCTCACGTATGCAAGAGGAAGAAAGCCCTCTATGGCTTGAAGCAAAACACCCCTAGCATAGTATGAGAGGATCAATAGTTGTCTGATGAAGCTGAGATTCACTAGGAGTGAAACCAATCCAAACCATACGAAGGTTGTGGATGATAGACCTCTCATACCAACACCTTATGAGGACGACCTATTTCTGGCAGGTGTAGACCCTCTCATTTGTAGAAGTAAGAGGGAGTTGTATTCCAGATGTGGAATGATAAATTGCAAGCCTGTGGCTACCTCGGCAATCTTAAATTTCAGAAGTTATATGGTAGTGATGTCGGACCAGATTTGGGAAAGTTCTTACTGAACTTCCATCAAGACATATGTTTTGCAGTTAGAACGGGGAGCTCACATTTGATTGAGCCTCATTGGATTGGTGCCAAGAATCTTCTGAAATATCTTCAGGGCACAATCTCTCATGGGTTGAGATACACTACCGGAAATAGGAAACTACATGATTATTCGAATGTTGACTGGGCAGGAAGTGTAGAGGATCACTAGAGCACTTCTTAGTGATGTTTCTCTTTGGATTCTGATTCAACATCATGGATGAGCCAGAAGCAAAAGTTGGTTGTTATAAGCACCACCGAGACCGAATACATAACTACGAGTATGATCTCTTATGAAGCTGCCTAGTTGTGGAAGATCTTCAGTGAGCTATTTGTACACATGATGAATACCACTGTGATTCTTTGTGACGACCAAAGGTGGGATTCAATTATTGAGGAATCCCGTATTCGATGATTTCTCCAACAGATAGACATCACATACTGCCTTATCTGGGATATGGTAAGTCGATGAGCAAGGAGGCTCCATCGCATTGAGATAATGTACAGGTCGCTACACTTTGTCAAAGCCCTAGGGAAAGATTAAATTTGTGATTTTCCCAAACGACTTGGAGTTGTCGATAGCTCTGGGAGATCTGGGGGCTTGCGGTTCTTACTGGAGCAACATACGACCACAGGGTGACTCACCATCCCCTGGTGATGTATGTGTACAGGGTAAAAGAATCAAACCTTTCCCCGTGACACCCCGTGGTGACTATGTAGTAGGATGATTAGTTCTCCTGTGAGGTCTCGATGATGTGTTCTCCATGACGATTATGTAGCAGGATGATGTGTTCACCATGGCGATTGTGGACAAGATGATTTGCTCTCTTGTGGGACAGGATGATTTTCTCTCCTGTGGATAGGATTGATTAGTTCTCCTATCGAGGCATCCTACCCATGTAGTCTGGGACTCATGGGAAGTACCTCTCATCTCATCAATGAGCAGGGAAATGAGTATAGGGACCATAGTAGTATTGATGGATGCATCGATGTATCTATCGTACTCCCTATGCTAGGATGACCTTCATTGATCTGGGATCAATGATACTGGTCTGGGACCAGTCGTAGGAGTTGTACCCACTATGACACTGACTTCAGGTCGATTGATGATTTGTTTGGGACCATTGGTACATACTCTAAGACTGACTTCGAGTCAGTAGATTACTGGTCTGGGACCAGTGGTAGGAGTTGTACCCACTATGACACTGATTTCAGGTCGGTTGAGGACTCGTCTGGGACCAGTGGTACATACTCTAAGACTAACTTCGAGTCAGTAGAGTATTGGTATGGGACCAGTGGTAGGAGTTGTACCCACTATGACACTAACTTCGAGTCAGTAGAGGATTGGTCTAGGACCAGTGGTACATACTTTGAGACTGACTTCAAGTCAGTAGAGTACTGGTCTGGGACTAGTGGTAGGAGTTGTACCTACTATGACACTGACTTCGGGTCGGTTGAGGACTGGTCTGGGACCAGTGGTACACACTCTGATACTGACTTAGGGTCATTGGAGAATGGTATGACACATTCTCAATCAATTCTTCTTCTTCATGGTTCAGTAGAGCAGAGCAGAGCCAACAGAGCTAAGCAGAGCCAACAAAGCTAAGAAGAGTTGAGAAGAGCTGAGCAGAGCAGGGAAAAGCCAATAGAGTTGAGCAGAGCAAGCAGAGTTAAGCAGAGCTTAGCTGAGCAGAGCAGAGCCAACAGAGATGAGCAAAGCTAGCAGAGCTAAATAGATTAGTGCAGGGCACTGATGGCAGAGATAGTATAGTTGGACATACAGATCAGCAGATGGAGTTCTTCCTAGTTGAGAGGGAGTGTTAAAATTGGCAACTAGGTCCAAACTCCACGTGGTTCATCTTATTTATTGCAGCTGATTTTTTCTTGGATCCCTCTCATCGAGAGGTGTAGGATTGATCTAAAGATCATCCACTTCCGATAAGTATTTATGAAGATATGAATTTATTTTGATTATGGACAAATGTCAAGTCGGCCAACAACTTATGTAGGCTCAAAAGCCCAACAGTCATGTCTATTCAACTTCTATGTTTTAGTATAAATAGAAGAGAACTTGAAGTAATTTCTACACACACTTGGATCTCTTCCTCTCTCTACTTGTCTTTGGGTTTTAGTAGGAAGAGAGATCTTAAGGAAAAGCCAGAAAAGCCAAAACTGCCATAAAAGCTGGAAAAGTCGAACTGCCAGAAAAGTCGGAATAGCCGGAAAAGCCAGAAAATTTGGAACCGCCGGAAAAGCCAAAAAATCCTAAACTACCAGAAAATCCGGAAAGGTCGGAACTGCCAGAAAAGTCGGAACAAAAATGCCAGAAACACCAGAAAAGCCAAAAAAGCCGGAAATGCCAGAAATGCCGGAAAAGCCGAAACTGCGGGAAAATTGGGAACTACCGAGAACTTCCAAAACAGTCGGAGCATCTATCTCCGAAGGAAGGCAACATGATGTGTGAGATCATGGGCAGCATAATAAGTAGCATGATGATATGAGCTTGGACAGCATAATGATGCATGATGACATGATGTATGAGCAACATGATGAAGACCATGGGCAACATGATGTATGGGCAACATGATGAAGATCATGGGCAACATTTAAATAACTTATGTACTTAGATAAACAAATAACTCAAAAAAAGCATTTAAAGAACTTATGTACTTAAATAAACAGATATGGGCAAGCATTAATTCAACAACCTTGCCCACACTCCAAAAACACTTGCGCGACTCTGATCACACTCAACAACAACATCAAAATTAATTTCGCTCTGTCATGAATTAAATGTAAAATTGTCTGTTGAGTTAAATATGAATGTAAAATTAATTTTGATGGTAGGGTAGAAGAGTAAGACTGTGTAGAGAGGTTAGAGGGCAAGTAGAAAAAGTGCGCAAGTCTCTGTCGAGAAAAGTGTGGAGAAATTTTTGGTGGGCGTGTAAAACAGCAGTTATTGTGTTTTACTGTGTAGTGTTGTGCGTAAGTTTAAATATCTATAAAATTTTATTTTTAATTTGTAAATGAGCCGCAGTCTCATGTAGATGTATTTTTCATGTTCAAGAAATGAAATGGAATAGTTCCGCTGTGTGCGAACCTAGTTTCACGAAAGTAGCTTCGTGAAAGATTATAACTCTCTGCCTCTCCCGTCTGTGAAAACGAAAATCAAATTCACCAAATATTTACAACTAAAGGCCTCCTGAGAGTTCAAGCCTCTTATGGATTCCCTCTATGGAGTGGAATTCACCTCAGGGTAGCAACCCTTCACTGGAAAGCATCAGTCCATAGTCCACTGGACTAACTATTAGGCCTACCCACAGGTACTGGTCTTTTCTCATCCAATGTGTCCCCAGATTGAAGTCATCAGAGCCGGAAAAGTCAGAACTGTCAGAAAAGCTAGAAAATTTGGAACTGCCAGAAAATCCGGAATAGTCGGAAAAGCCAAAAAAGTTGGAATTTCCAGAAAAGCCAAAAAAGCCAGAACTGCGGGAAAATCTGGAAAAGCCGAAACTGCCAGAAAATCTGGAACGGAAATGCCGGAAACACTAGAAAATTTGGAAAAGCTTGAAATGCTGGAAATGCTGAAAAATCCAGAACTGCGGGAAAAGTCGGAACTACCGGGAACTTCCAAAATAGTTGAAGCATCTATCTCCGAAGGAAGGCAGCATGATGTGTGAGATCATGGGCAGCATAATAAGTAGCATGATGATATGAGCATGGGCAGCATAATGATGCATGACGACATGATGTATGAGCAACATGATGAAGATCATGGCTAGCATGATGTATGGGCAACATGATGAAGATCATGGGCAGCATGATGTATGGGCAACATGATGAAGATCATGGGCAACATTTAAAGAACTTATGTAATTAGATAAACAGATAACTTAGAAAAAGCATTTAAAGAAATTATGTACTTAGATAAACAGATATGGGCAAGCATTAATTCAATAACCTTGCCCACACTCCAGAAACACCTACACAACTCTGATCACACTCAACAACATCATCAAAATTAATTTCGCTCTGTCATGAATTAAATGTAAAATTGTCTGTTGAGTTAAATATGAATGTAAAATTCATTTTGATGGTAGGGTAGAAGAGTAAGACTGTGTAGAGAGGTTAGAGAAGAAGTAGGAAAAGAGCGCGAGTCTCTGTCGAGAAAAGTGTGGAGCAATTTTTGGTGGGTGCGTAAAACAGCAGTTACTGTGTTTTACTGTGTAGTGTTTCGCGTAAGTTTAAATCTCTATACAATTTTATTTTTACTTTGTAAATGAGCCGCAGTCTCATGTAGATGTATTTTTCATGTTCAATAAATGAAATGGAATAGTTCCGCTGTGCACGAACCTAGTTTCATGAAAGTAGCTTCGTGAAAGATTATAACTCTCTGCCTCTCCCGTCCGCCAAAACGAAAATCAAATTCACCAAACATTTCCAACTAAAGGTCTCCTGAGAGTTCGGGCCTCTTATGGATTGCCTCTATGGAGTGGAATTCACCTCAAGGTAGCAACACCTCGCTGGAAAGCATCGGGCCATAGTCCACTGGACTAATTGTTAGGTCTACCCACAAGTACTGGTCCTTTCTCATCCAACATGTCCCAAGATTGAAGTCATCAGAGCCGGTACATACATGGTCCAGAGAGAGAGCCCTCCACAACAGGATCTTCCAGGGGACATGAATCGATGTCTCAATGGAATACCTCCACCTCAATTTAGGTGCATTCAAGAAGCTCATTGTTGGGCTGTGCAAACTAAAATGAAAGATGTTCGTAAATATGTTTTTCATTAAATTGATATACTTATCAATATAATGTCCACGACTGTTACATTCAACTTCCAAAGCTCGCTTCCGTCTCAACAATGTTGATTTGAGAGTGTCGAGGGTGGAGACCTTTTTGGTTTCAGAGTCTACCTCTGGCCACTTGACTAATCCTCCTGAGAATCCAATGGGTCATCTTGATTATCCAGTTTTGGAGGGGAAAGGGTGTATGATAGTTCACTTAGCTCAGTTGGCGTTGAGCACTTGTCTCTGGGGAGAAAGTATTTCTCGCCTTAGCGTTGGTATTGATATTTGTGGGAAGTTGTTTGCTATGGATATTCAGGTTATGTTTCTTAAAATGGTTGGATTATGGTCTATTTTTTTTATTGTTTGTTGTGCTATGTCTTTTTTGTTGATCGGTGCATTTTTACTGAGCGAGGGAATGATTCGGGTCTCATTTAAGCTTGAATTGTTTTTTTTGGAGAAGTGGGTGATTATAGGGATGTTTGTGGATTGATAATTTGATTATGGTTGTCAGTGATCTTGCTGCATGGTTTTTATTATGTTTTTTTTTATACCAAACACTTGAAAATGAGTTTGAGCATTATTTTTTAATCGCTTGTAAACTATGTAGATTTTGGGTATGGTTTCTATTATGTTTTTTTGTGATGCCAAACACTTGAAAATGAGCTTGAGCATTTCTTTTTTAGTCACTAATTATAATTATGGTAAACTACATAAATTTTGGGTTGCAATAATAAACTGCATAAATTTTGAATAGCTATGATAAACTACATGAATTTTATAATTTTAGTTACCTTTAGCTATTATTATTCCCAACCTTATAACTATGTCATCAGTTTTGTCATCATTAGCTTTTGCCAGGATGAACTTTCTACCCACAATTCTAATTCTATGTGTTGTTTGTCTACATAAATAAATTGTAATGTAATCTACTTTTGATTAATAAAGATTAATGCAAATTTCAGTTACAATTAAAAGAAAAACTTACAAAACTCTGTTGGACTCCAAGTCATCATTCACATTTTACACAAAACCTTAACCATTTAAATATGAACCTAAATCATAATATATATATAATATTTATCCATATAAAACATTAATACAAACAACATATATGAAATGATATAAATAGTTTTCTAAATGGCATGAAAAATGATTCCATTACCCTACCAATAGTGTTTCTTATGTTTTTTCTCTTACAAACGTAACAAATCCAATTAATTGAAGATGGATTAACGAGGATTAATGAAAATTTCAGTTACCATTAAAAAATAAAACTTACAAAACTATGTTGGCCTCCAAGTCGGCATTCACATTTTACACATAACCTTAACCATTTAAGTATGAACATAAATCATAATATATATATATATATATATATATATATATAATTTAACCATATATAACATTAATACAAACAACATATATGAAATGATATAAATAGTTTTCTAAATCGCATGAAAAATGATTCCATTACCCTACCAATAGTGTTTATTATGTTTTTTTTCTCTTACGAACGTAAGAAATCCAATTAATCGAGGAACAAATGGTAGTGTTGAAATATACACGTCAAATGGCACTTGCTTGATTTTTATGATGGTTTTTACGAATCTAAAGCAATTATGCACGAGGATGTCTATAAATATGATCTCTAATGTAGGTTAAGAATTATGTTGATCTTTAATCATTATCTTGTTTTTCAGTACGAAAAAAAGCTATATTATATTCAAAGATAATTTAAGATAAAACAGTGTTATATGGCTATGATAATCATATAGTGAACCCAGATATGGTATGCAAGCCAATGATGTGAGATATCATGATCAGAGCACAAAGAAAGTCCAAAATATGGCAAGCAAGCCAAGGATAGAAGATATCATCTTCAGATCACAATACTAGATATAACAGAATATAATGAAGGCTTTTGAATGAAACAGAAATAGAAAGCACGATGAGAAAGCTTCAAAATATTGGGCTGAAGAAGATAAATAAAAACCGGGTACATGATACATACCTATGATGAAGAAGGTTGGTAGGAAGATTAAGTACCCAGCATTATGAAGTCTTGTATTTGGTGCCGAAGATCTCTCACTGTTATGCTCACTTTCTAGAATTCATTTGGGGAAGAAAGGCCTTCCTTTGAGAGGGCATCCGCCACTTTGTTTTTGGCTCTATCAATATGGTGAATAGAATAGTCCTTTCGTGATTTATAGATGGAGTCTATTCTATTCAGCCACCCCGAAAGATTGATATTATTTATGATGTGGACGGACTTTACATGATCTATAATAACCTTAGAGTCCCCAAAAATATGCAGCCCCTGAATATTTAAAATGTCACAAAACTTTAAGAGTCCAGCCAATGCCATTGCCTCCACTTTGTTGTTCGTCCCTTTCCCTCCATGCCAAAAGATATCTATATGCTAGTTCTCCCATGGAATAATAAAGACCCCACATGCACAATAACCATTCTGAGCCGCCCCATCAAAGTAGGCACGAGGAACATTTGTGGGATCCACATTTTTTCCTTGAAGCTTATTAACTCTGTGATGAATATTGGGGGAATAACAGGTGAAGTACTAGGATAAAATGAAATCAAATACAGAGATATGATTTTCTTTGCTGTTATTAAAGAGGACCTTGTTCCTCCATTTCCATATCGCCCAAAAGGTTAGCAGTGGAATAGGCCTCCAGTCTGATTTTATCTTACTCCACCAATGAAAATCTTCTTTAATAGAGGGAAAAGAAATCCTGTTAAATCCGAAATGATCAGCAAGACTCTTCCATATCCTCAGGGAATGGGGACATTTTAGGAAAATGTGGTTGTTTCTTTCTTCATTTGATTTTCATAAAGGACAGATTGTTGGCCCACTCTAATTCCTTTTTTGAAGGTTATCCCACGTAAGATTCTTATTGTGGAAAACCAGCCAAGCAAAAAAAATTATCTTGTTGGGGCAGCTCGATTTCCAAAAGGTTATGGGAAAAATGATATCCTATAGGTCGATATTGTCCAGTTGAAGTTGAAAATAGATATCCTTAACAATAACAATAGACCTCCCCTTGAAACCCTTCCAAATTATCTTGTCCTCCTCCTCAGATCTGAAAAAGCCCCTGTTTCTCATAGACCATATGATCTGGTTCCATTGGATAGCCAGATCATCATTGAGATTCAACATTATCATCGATTTCCATATAGGAAGAGGTCCCATCCATCTATTGATGACCTGGTCCCAAAATAATAACCCTTTTTGTTGTAGTGCCCGAAGTAACTGCTGAGAAATGGAACCTTCCTCTTCTCCTCCCACTATCGGATCAAGTCCTATAATAATATTTTTCCCCGATTGAAAATTCCATGCCAGGTTTTTTAGATAAAAATGCTCTATTTTCCATAAACTTCTCCAAATGACTGATCCATGAGGAGATCCAATTGTCCCTTCTCTATACCAGAAAGATAATTCTTTGCTTTCCATATATTTTTCCTTGATGGCTTTTCTCCAGAGACTATCTCCCATGACTCCTTTCCATAAATATTTGCAGAGGAGTGCAATGCGGAATAAATTTAGGTCCATGATACCCCAGCCCCCCAATTTTTTAGGACGAGTCAAATAAGAGAGCTTTGTAAGGTGGAATCTTCTATGCTCTTTGTTCCCCCCCAAATTAAATTTGCAGTTAATCTGTTTAGTTTTTGGATTATGTTAGCTACAATATAAAAGAGATGAGCCCAATAAACCATAAGTTGTACCAGTACTGCTTGGGTTAATATCGCTCTCCTAGCCAAAGATAGACAATTAAATTCCCAACCCGCAATTCTCTTGAAGTACCGGTCATGAATCCACATCCAATCAGCAGAAGAGTATCCCACAGGTTTTAAATGAAAGCCCGGATATTTCAAGCCCTTGTTAAGGGGTCTGGCTTTTATGTTGAAGAGGTTTATCAGATAAGCAACAAGCTCCGCATTAGCATCCTCCAAATGGAAAGACGATTTGTCATCATTTATATAGAGCCCTGTGGATTTTTTGGAACTTTCCTAGTATGTCATGCAAATAGATCCACGAGGCATGACATAGCATTGCCGATAGAAGAATGTCATCAACAAACAAGTCGTGAGAAAAATAAATATCCCTATAGATTTTCAAAAGACGTCATCTCTTTTCCCTTACAGCCTTTTGAATGTGGAGACTAAGGGAGTCCATGACCAAAATAAAAAGGAGAGGGGATAGTGAGCATCCCTTCCTCAAACCTCTGGCGGCAGGGAAAAAGGAGGATGGGATACCATTTACAAGAACAGCATAACTAACATCAACAACACATGCCATTATCCAGTTTGAACAATTTACGTTTAGACCAATTTTGTAAAGAAGACAACTAACCCCCAACTAATACAGTCATATGCTTTCTTAAGGTCTAATTTTAATAAAGAAACATCATATTTCCTAATGTGCGTGGAGTGAAGGCATTCCTGCGTAATAGAGAAAACCTCTAGAATGTTCCTACCCTTTAGGAAACCATGTTGCTCAAGGGTCAAATGGGAATATAATGTATGTCACATCCTATCACCGATGAGTTTGGAGATGATCTTGTAGAGGGTATTACAAAGGGAGATGGGACGAAAGTCCATGAAGGTGAGGGATTTATTCTTTTTAGGAATTAAGGCGATATAAGTGGAGGAAATTAAGTGGTTTATTAAGCCATTTGTCCTAGACCCCTCCACCATATTTAGACAATCATATTTCAGTGGATCAAAAAAGTGAATGAAAAAATCAATTGTCCATCCATCCGGACCCGACTTTTGTCCTTTGGAAAGATTTCATGACTGACAAAATTTCTCCCTTAGAGACCTTTGCAAAAAGAAGATCATTCTACTCTTCATCAAACATTAAATGGTAGGGATCTATGCCCCATAAAATGTCATTAATATCACTGCCCCCGTTCCTACTGTAAGCTTTTTGAAAATATTTTACAGCCTCCTTTGTGATGTCTTCCTGAGCCACCATTGAGATCCCCATCTCATTTTTTATCTCCCAAATATAATTTAATTCCTGCCTTCTGTTTGCATACCCTTGAAAAAATTTAGTATTTCTATCTCCTTCTTTAAGCCATGTGGCTCTGCTCTTTAATCTCCATGATGCCTCTTCAATTGCAAGAAGGCTTTGCTTTTCCCTCTCAAGATTTCTCATATGAGCTCTCATATCTAGAGACACATTATTTGAATTAAGACAAACAGATAATCTTTCAAGATCATTATTAATCTTCTTTAGAGCCTGTCTATTAGAGATCACCTTTTCCCATTGCCAATTTTTAACACATGATTTAAGGTCAGATAAACAATCCAAAAATGATTTGGAATGTCTAAGGAGATCATCTGAGGAAGAAGATGTCCAATTATCCCGAATGAGATTATTAAACTGCTCGTCCTCCAGCCAGACTCTATTGAATTTGAAAGGATAACCATTCCTGTGACCCACCAGATTCCATTGGATGGAGATAGGTCTGTGGTCAGAAATGAAGCTCGAAATAATCTTGACAGAGGGGTTCCCCAAATGATCAATCAAACTATCATGAATGAGGAAACGATCAAGTCTCTTTGCTAAATATGCTTCATTTGATCTCCTATTATCCCATGTAGGTCCCATTTTGATAGGATAAACATCAACAAAATTTCACTGGAGGATAGCATCTCTGATCATACTACCCACCTGGTCGTTTTTCCTTCCCCTAACCCAATTCTCGTCATTACTCAAAGTGCAATTTAAATCCCCCCTATCAACAGAGAGTCAATGTCCAGAAATTCAGAGGACAGAAAACGTTCCCAGAAGGGAAGGCATTCTTTATACGGGGCATAGATATTTAAGATGTGAAACGGCCCAGTAGAGCCCCTAATATAGGCAAGAAGGAGAATACCTACAAAACATTTGAAATCCATAGCCGAGATCCATGCCGGATCCCACAATACTGCAAGCCCTCTAGAGAGACCAGAAGCATTCATCGCAGCCATGTGCCAAGTGGGGAACATGCATCTAAAATATGCAATGGAGTCCTGGCACCCATGCATTGTCTCTTGAATGAGAATGATCTTTGAGTTAGAGGATCTGAAAAGTTCCTTTAGAGCCAAAAATTTTGGGTCCACTCCAAGACCCCTAATGTTCATTGAAAGAATGTTGATCATTTGGTCAATTCCCCAGGCTTGCTTGCTCTAAGCGGCCCATTGTTAGCCAGATCAATGATAGGAATGTCGACCAGAGAGAGGTCCCGTATGTTCAAGTCCGACCTACCTTTTCTTCCCCAGAAGTGTCTGCTCCCCCTGTTCTGCTTACTTCTTACTGTAATATTTGCCGCAGAGGAAGGGCTAATAGTAGGAGAAGGAGAATTCTGAGGTTTGTATATAGTTAGAGGGCAGAGGTTGAGGGATTCTCGTTTAAGCAGTAAATCAAGATCACAGTCAAACGAGTTTACTTGGGAGGAATCAGGGGAGTTTTGTGGATTGACAACTGTACAAGGAGCCTTCCCTTTTAAGTTCGCTATGGCTTTTGAAGTGGAGGAGGAAGGCAAGAGGGATGGAGGGGATTTAATCCTCTGAGGCATAGGAATGGGATTTTTTGGTGATTAAGGAGAAGATGATATATATGTAATGTGCGAGGCAGGTGTATATTCTAGAGAAGGATGGGGCATAAGGAGAGGGAAACGAATTGCTTGATCTGGGCAAGGTTCGGGGGGGATAGGATTAACAAAGAAGAGAATCCGTATTTCAGAAGGAGAAATACAAAGAGAATGCTGAGACCTCAACTTGCAAGGAGAACTTCACGAGGGATTATTCTCCTTTTCAAGGCTATGTTTTGGCCGAACATGCATAAAAGAATGAGACCTTTTCAAAGATAAGCTAGATATTTTCTCTGGTGAGAAGTCCCGAGAGGGCAAGAGGCAGAAATTTCCCAAATCGGGGACCCTGCCCATACCATTGTTCCTTCTTTGTTCGTCGCCACCCAACTTCGATTCAAAGATTGAAGATTTCCTAAAATGGTCCCTCCCCTTTTGTCTTGCACCAGGTCGACAAGGACAGGTCAATTTCAAGTGACCTGTTTTATGGCAAACCGAGCATCTGAAAGGGACTCCCCAGTAATCCAATCTCTGCTGGATGCTTGAATTACCCCATGATAGATCAATATACTTAGGAAAACCCCCTCTATATTCTTTTTCAATTAAAATCCAAGCGACCCTTTTGTCTTTGGCTCCAAGACATTTGGGGTCGACATAGATAAACTTCCCAATGGCATTGCCAATATCAGCCAAAGACTCCTTTGTCCACAGTTCAATAGGAAGGCCTGGAAGCTTCATCCAGATATAATTGTTTTGAGGGGTACTATGCAGAGGATTGAAACCAATGTACCATTTATGCAGGGCAAGGAAGCTTTTATCATGAACCCAAGGAAGAGCAAAGATAACTTCCAGATCATGATCACTAAGAAAGTGGAAGTTGTACCAGTTGTTCATGAGCCTGACAATAGTCGAAATATATCCCAAGAGAGCATTCCATTTTGAACCGATCCATGATCTCATCTGGCCATCCTCCATTGCTGGAAAGTGCCAGCGACCGACCAACACATGCTTCTGAAGACTAGCAATCCTATCCAAGAGGAAGGAGCTATCCAAATTGATGGCAGAGGGGGGAGGGGAAGACTTCACAAGGTGATGATTCCTTCTGCGAGGTGGTAAACCAGTTCGTCACCTTTTTGGTCTTGACCCAAATTCAAAGCTTGTGGAATAAGCTTATTTTCCAGAGAAAATTGCCAATCAACATTAGTGGAGGTCCCGCCAAATCTTTGCTCTGCTTCCATGGTGGCCCGCACCATGGCTGACGTGACAGATGCGTCAGAAAAAGCTTCCATTCAATACAGAGAGTACAACCTGGACTATAAAGGGAAAAGACCTAAAAGTTGAAAAAGAAAGATGGATAGGACAAGAAACCACCGGAATATTGAAGACGAAGGACAGAACGGAAGTCAGAGAGACGTTACGACAATACTTAAATAAAATAGAGACAGAGGGTCTGAATGTGCGGGGGATACAAGTAATAACTCTCTAGGATTTATATGAGAATGATAGCCGACACAATCTAAAACTAGGCCAAGTCAATAAAATCATCGTAAATAACCCTGAACTGCAGGATAAGGATCTACCAGGAAGGCTCAATTACTGACATCCATAAAAGATGGATAAGACAATAGGATAGAATGGAGGACAAAAAAGTCAACCTTGTGGCGGCTTCCATTTAAAAGGAAAGAGAACAAATCCGTACCCGCTTACGTCATTGACAGAACGGACGACCGAAAATGGAAACGGCAAAAAAAAATCTAAGAATGGCAAAACCAGGAGAAAATCGCAGAAGGAATAAAACCAAAACAATGATGTTAAGTGTGGCTCGGGAAAATGATACAACAACAGTAACAGTGGTTGCACTTACACCACCATGGTCCAATTTTTATACTAAAATCATAATAGGGCTTTGACAATACTACATAGTTTTTTAAATTTTCTAGGGTATCCTAGATCCAATTTAGAAAAAAGGACCAAAGATAGGAGCCTTGCAAAAGGGAGAATGACATGCATAGATTTATAAGCCCCTATTGTGCTAACAATGGATTCCTAAATTATACAAAAGCCTAAAATTGTGAATTATCAAGATGACTATACAACCAATATCTACCTTAAATTAATCATGTCCTAGAACAGTGAACTATGATGAAAGAAAATGGACAAGTCCAATATATCCATTTCGTTGTTCAAACTATAATAAGAACATGAAAGTTACCGCCTATTCTGAGAAAAAAAAATCATGCTTATGCTAACCTTTTATTGCAGCAGTCGTAGAGAACGTGAGCATCGCAAACCATCTCAATATGAAGACTGACATCGAATCCCCGACAAATCCCAAGTGATTATAAGACTCGAGCATGAAACTAAGACGTTAAAAAGAAGAAGGAACGAAGGCTGAAAGGCATGGCCGAGCACAATATGCAACTAGTTGAGTTATTTACAGAGTTTATAGAAATGGAGAAACTGAAAGACAGACACATGAAACTCCCGCACAGAGATGCGCGGAGGGAAAGGGAGGCTAAACCCGATTAGTGAAGGGTGGAGTAACTTAAAAAGGGAGAGCTATGCTAGCAGAAGAAGCCATGACCATGGACAAGAGGCAACATGACATACAACATGCAATATTGAATCACATATGCTGGACAGGTGGTGCACCATGATCGTGACACAGAAGGAAAGAAACACGACAGGTCTTCCTGCTGATGTGGAGTCGGCTCAAGCGCAAACAGAACAATAGGCAAGAGCACACCTCTAGTTGGATGACTACATGAAGAATGACAAATGTTGGATGGACACCTGCTAGAAGTATGGCAAATGTTGGACAGGTGGTGCTTCAGGAACAAGACACGGAAGAAATGCTACTCAATGATCATCCAACATAGGAAGGTGTAAACTCAGGTGCTCACAGATCCCCTCGTTGGCCGACAAGATGGTGCACTTCCCTGGTTGGTCGAAAAGAAGGTGCACTTCCCTAGTTGGATGCCATCGGGGTGCTCACTCTCGCAGAACCTATTAATCATTATCTTGTTTATATGATATTTTTTTTTTCTTGTAAAATGCTAATTCTATTAACTGTAAAACAAAGTAAAAATACAAGGGGGCGAGGCCTCGGGAATCATCCTCCGAGAGCACTCAGAACAACATAAACTATCCCTTGTGAGGGAAGAACCAGATACATAAGCAAGAGAGCAGATATAGCCACCAGGAATTAACCAAGGAAACATGAAGAGGAGGTGAAAACCATCTATCTAGAGCACATGACCAGAGCACGAGACCATTACATTGCTCAAAATTCCAGAGACCATTACAATGCTCAAAATTCCAGAAGATTTTTACATTACTAAGCAACATAGAGAAAATTAAGACCACCTGTCTGAAGATATCCGACCCAAGCTGCGTCCAAAACCGCTTGAGCTTGATCATGTTAGTCATCCAGAAAACCAAAAAGGGAAGGGCCCAGATGGCCTCAAAATGCAGCGTCCTCATGCTGAGGTTCCTCCACCACCGGACAGGCGTTATCCTTCCATGCATCCTCATGTCCAACATCTTCATTGCCTGGGTGCCTCATCAGGGGACACGTGTCACTATCCATCTCTTCCCGAATCCTTGAGACAGCGGTATCCGGACGTCGAGAGGCACTGGGAGCCTCGCTCCTTTCAAGTTTCTCCCCCAGATATTTCGCTAGACTTTCCCCTGAAGTAACCTGTCTGTTACTTTGACTGCTGGCTCCGTTGAAAGCTTCTTGAGGAGGCTCAGACATCAGTTGCACCCGAATTGGAGGCGGAGCTTCTTCTTCAGAGAAGAGAATGGTGATATTAGCAGTGATTACAGGGCTATTCAAATTGCTCTGAAAAGTGAAATGAATTGTTTGGAACCCATGATACGGAATTGGATTGTGAGCAGGATCCTCAGAGCTGGGAGCCGACCGTTTTCCACGCCCTCCCCGACTTCCCCCAGAACGACTCCTTGTGCTGTGGCGCACCATGATGAGGAGAGTCCGCAGAGGCCGATACCGGAGGGTGATGAAACAATCCGGAAAACCGAAAGCAGAACCCAGAGAGAGGTTACACAACATAGAAACCAACTTAAGACACAGACGGCAAGACTGTAAATGCAGGGAGAGCGACGCAGGAAAAGTAGCAGGGGAAGTTGA
The DNA here is from genome assembly GCA_031772625.1 of Pinus tabuliformis. Taxonomy (NCBI): domain Eukaryota; kingdom Viridiplantae; phylum Streptophyta; class Pinopsida; order Pinales; family Pinaceae; genus Pinus; species Pinus tabuliformis. Next base: position 1,871,316,684 of record CM062817.1, read on the forward strand.
AAGCTTGCCAAAGTTTCCAGAGACCAGACCGCTATCTAAACACCACACTTTCCCAAGCCAGAGGTGAACAAAAAACAGAATACACAAAGAAAACTCAGTATTGTTTGCAGAGAATAGCCAGCCCCCGAAACCCACTTCTGGCTTTAACCATAGATACGAAGGCAGGGTGCTTACAGTGGTAATGAAATCCCTGAACACCATGGATAAAATAACGAAAGCCATACCTTGGACGAGACGAGTAGTAAATGCAGAGAGCGTGCCAAACCTTTTGCTCTGCAAATGATCCCTCAAGAACCGAGTGAGCCGCTTGAATGTCACACACATCAACCAAATAAGCTTCTGGAGAATCGCGCGGGTCTGCATCTGGCAGTACCAAGCGCCTCCATCTGTCCAGTGAGACATTATGACACATTGATTTCACCCGTATCCGAGTGTTTATATGATATTTTTAAAAATATTAGTGTATTAAATTAATAAAAGTAAAATATTATTATAAATCAATATAATAATATACAAAGCTCTAACTAAAAGAAAAGATAGGCAGTACATTCGTAAAAGACAAGAGAATCTCTTACACCTCTCTAAGGTAGATCCTAAGAAATTTTGGAGGCAGATTCTGACTAGGAAAACTAAAGATAATAATAAAATTGCTTTACACGATTGGAATTCCTATTTTAAAAAGCTTTATGATTCTCCAAATGTCATGGATAACTTTGAAACCCTGCTCACAACAAAAGAAGTTTTCTCATTAGAAGACATTGATTTTGGGGTTAAACGCCTGGAAAATGGGAAAGCTAAGGACATCGAAGGTTACCAGGCAGAAATCTTAAAAATTGGAGGTCCTGTCCTCATCCCCCACATCCACAAGATTTTCAATCAAGCAATCAAGCAAGGGTTCCCTAAACCATGGACTGAGAGGCTCTTTATACCTATTTTTAAAAGTGGGGATACAAATAACCCGTCTAATTATTGGACCATTATGATTAGCTCTCTCTTAGCCAAGCTATATGGTACTATTTTGGAAAAGAAGTTGAGCATATGGCTTGAAAGTGAAGGTAAGCGGGCTAAATACCACCCCGTTATGCTTAGGATCATTATGGAGGAATGTCGTAATGATAAATCCAATCTCTTTTGTTGCTTTGTGGAATTTAGAAAGGCTTTCGATACAGTTCCTAGAAACAACCTTTGGAATAGATTAGAAGAGCTAAAGGTTCCTTTCGAGTCGAGAGTTGTCACTATAAGATTATACAAGAATGTAATTGCGAAGCTAAAAAGAAATGAGGGGTGGTCGAATGATATTAAATGTAATATTGGAGTTAATCAAGGTTGCCTCCTCTCCCCTACCCTATTTAGAATTTACATCGACAGGCTTGAAGGTTATTTAGAGGAAGTAGGTTGTGCTGGAACGATCTTAGCTGGGATAGTCATCATCTCATCATCCTTCTTCTCTATGCTGATGATATCGTTCTTCTCGCAAGGCGCCCATATGATCTTGATAAGCAACTTAGACTTCTTAAGGATTCTTGCTCTACCATGGGTATGACTATTCACACTGACAAAACAAAAGTTATGATTATCAAATCCAAGGACACTTACGCTAATTTTATGTATGACAGTAATAACTTGGAGGAAGCATATTCTTAAAAGTACCTAGGAATTGATATTCATCACAAGCTCAACTGGAACTATAGTAGTGAGAAAAGTATTAATGGGGGATGGAAAGCCTATTTTTGTCTTGAAAATAATTGTAAAACGGCAAACCTCGTAATGTGGGATAAAAAGAAGTTCCTCTTTGAAACTTTAGTCACTCTTGTTATCTTATATGGATGTGAGGTTTGGGGTTGCAGCATCTCTAGAGAATCCTGGAGAAAGATTGAGCAAATCCAGAAGCATTTTATAATGTATAACCTAAAAATTAAAAGAAATAAACCCTATCCTATTCTCCTTGTAGAAGTAGGTCTTTCCCCTATCGAGAGCCTAGCTATGACTAGGCTTCTGTTGTACAAGCACAAACTCAATAACATAGGAGATCATAGACTTCCTAAGCTAGCTTTAAATTCCAGCCAAAACCACCTAAGGCTCAAGCGGGGGTGGTATAAAGACACGAGGGCCTCTTTAAACCTTTGGAAGATCAATGAGAATGAGCATTGCAAAACATTAATAACATTAAAAATATTGTTACTTCTAAGTTCAAAGAAAAAATGTAGTGTGAGAAAAATTTAACAACTAAAAGAAAATTAAGTTATTATAAGAAGGTCATCAACCCCACCCTAGAAGATCAAAAGTATCTCTCTGTCTTAACTAGCTCAAAGAAGAAAATTAATATAGCGAAGATTAGAACGAACTCTCATGAGCTCCATAGTGAAATAGGTCGTTGAGAAGTTCCTAAAACACTGTGGATGGAAAGGATCTGCCATCTCTGTGAGAATAGGAACATCGAGGATGAAAACCACTTCCTCTTAGGGTGCCCCGCGTATAACCACATTAGATCTCAGTTTCATAATCTTTGTTGCAATACTGACCTTCCTAGCCTTTTATGATGATAAAATTATAGTGAGCTCAAGAGGCCTCTCTCCAAGCTTTTTGAGCATCGGAATAAAATCTTAAATCAAACTAAATAATTTGTTTCTTTAGGTCCGATAGACCAAAGTTTGGTCTCAGTGGACATTAACCATCATCATCAATATATTTAAAAATAATTATAATATAAATTAAATAAATAAATATAAATATATTAATGTGAAAATATTGAAATTAAAAAAAAATAAATTAACATAAATTTATTTTAAATCTAGATTTATTAATCATGGAAAAGTATATTTTTTGTTAATGTGTAATTTTTTTTGATATAAAAGAATTAATACATAAAATAAATTAAATGATACAAAATTATAAATTAAGTAATTTATTTTGATAATAAAGATTTAAAACTGGTTTTCAAATTATGAAAATATAATGTCTAAAAATAATAATAATTTTAAATTGATAAATAAAAAATCTTTTTTATTTTAACTTTTAATCTCTCAAGGATTGTGCCCAAGGGTAAGTGTCCCTTGCCTTGATATGATGCCAACTTACATGAAAGAGGGTTGTGGCTTCCACTATACTTGGCTCATTGCATGCACTCTCATGGCTTCATCGATGAGAGTAGGTTGCTTAGGAGGCATAGGAGGACTCATAAATAAAACTCTATTATATTGGGGGAGTTAGAGGAAAAATTGACACTATAGACCACAAGTTGACCATTCAATCCAAGACATCACCCAACATCTCCTTCTCCTTTGATGAGAGTAGTGTAGGCTCTCCTCGGATGAGGGTAGTGACTATCCAACACGAATTCCTAGAGATTATGCCCAATAGTACTTATGACTCATTGCTTCAGTATTTTTTGCATTCTCATGTGGATCTATGTAGCTTGTTTTTATAAGTTTCTATGTATAAGATGTTATAGTTAAATGAGGTATTAGTAATCTCAAGGCTCTGAACTTATGTTACTAGTGTGGTTTCCCTTCGTCCAGACCAGTACCATAAAATTTTTGGTCTATATAATCTTTAAAGTAAATTAAATAAAAAATAATTTAAATTAAAATTATATATATATATATATATATATATATATATATATATATATATATATATATATATATATATATATATATATATATATATATATAGATATATATATAATATTTTAAGTTGGTGAAATTATATAAAACCAAAAATAAATAAACCATAAAACTAATCATTCTAATTCTAATTAATAATTAAACCAGTTTAGATACATCTTAATTTTAGATCTACTAAACTCTAAGCTCGATCAAATCTCATGTTTCGAGATACAAACCTATTTGAGTGAAAAAAGATTTGATCACTCTTGGAGTTCGATAGATTTAATAACTCATTTAAATTTATTTATAAAATTAAATACTAACATAAATATTTATTATATTAACACCAAATGTTAAAATTTCACTTTGTATATTTCCTCGTAAAAAAGTAGACATTTCATATCAAATGTTGTCTTTTTATACCTATCTACAACCAAGTTTATTTGGCTTTTCAAAAATAATCTAAAGTTTTATAAAGTTAATTTTCTAAAAATTAAAAAACATTTTTAAAATTTGAAAAAAAATACATACAATTGAAGCTTATTATAACATCCTAACTATATATATATATATATAAAACAAAAAAAATTCTACTACCTATCATACAATAATCATTATGTAAATCATTTCTTGCATTCACCTGGTCCATCACTTCGTGGACCCGTATGATTGAATGGTATTAACATAGTTTGATTGCATTATGGTTTGGGGTTAGAGAATATGTTGCAGGGTTGGTACATGGTCTCCACGCTGGAAGTCTACGTGGTTCACTCCACAACCGCTTGTATTTATTCTACGCGCTTTGATCGACCTCAGGTAGGCTTCCCTCCAATTTTAATTCTTTTACCTATCATACAATAATCATTATGTAAATCATTTCTTTCATACACTTAGTTCATCACTTCGTGGACCCATATGATTGAACAGTATTAACATAGTTTGATTGCATTATGGTTTGGGGTTAGAGAATGTGCTACGGGGTTGGTACGTGGTCTCCACGCAGGAAGCCTACGTGGATCACTCCACAACTGCTTGTATTTATTCCATGCGCTTTGATCGACCTAGGGCAGACTTCCCCCCATTAAGGCGGGTTAGCCCCGAGGTCTCCTCCTGCCTATTTCATGCATGCTTGTACTGGCCACCTGTGATGGCGTTAATGACACTACTTACCATACCTTGGAAGAGTCTCGAAACTATGCATCTGGCTGCCTGTCTGCCATTCGATATGATACGATTTACGGTCTTGATTTTTCAAGTTTGGTTGGAGGGTTTATTGACTGTTTTGGCAGAAAAACTAGTTCATTTGTCCATGCTCTATCTTAGCGCTCTACTCTGTTATGGTGACCCTGTGAATAGCTTCGACCAGTTCACCTCTAAGGCTTCAGGTGCCTATCTTTGTCCCACTTGCTACTGACATTATTCAGTTAAGTCTTTTTCCACCGTTGCGATGGTATGTTGTGACAGTTCTTTGAGTTACTTGACGCATTTCTTGGTCATTTTGGAACATTGATGAAGGGCACGACTTGGTCTATAACAGTCTCAAGGAAAGAGTTGTTGCCATGGCAACCTGAGGTAAACATTTCTCAACTAATAATTCAATGTCTTTTAAAGTTTATGTGTTTTTCCTTTTCTTATACCTCGGTTGACTTGGTCTGGTTCTATTGCAGGCTTGCTAACGGATTCAATGGCTACCCATCTCTTGCTCAGGTAAGCCATCTCTATCTCCCAAGGTTTTTCATTATGGACTGAGCTATTACAAAGGTTTGGTTTCTCATAGTTGATTTGTTGTGCATTTTTGAGGGCGACCTCCTTGCTAAACTTCACTCCTTTCCTCGCTTTCCAGGTGTGTTGGAATCTATGTTTGTGTGCTTTTGTTCTGTGAACCGGTTTCTATGACAGAGGGTTTCATGAGTTGTAAAAGCTGGTGTCTAAGGCTACATCCAGGATGTGTTGTTAATTATTATTTGTAGCAATCTTTGATGTTTTGGATATTATCGACTTATATAAGCCATCTCAGGGTTTATATCGCTCAGGTCTTTTCCTGTGTTGTTCTCTTTGAAAACTTCGCAAAACTTATTTATGAATTTTGTACAATGTTTCAAATCTGGATTGTTCCAACGAGATACGATTATAATTTGACCTATTAATGAATTTTGGGTTTATGTATTCTAGTTCATTGTAGAATTAGTTAATGAGTTTGGAAATGGTTGAATATAATTACCCAAAGGGTATTTGTTTTTATTATTTTCTCAGCCACTTTGATTAAATACGCCATTCGTTTTTAAGTGAATTTAGCAGATAAGTTTAATTGTAAATGTGATAGGCATGATTAGAAATCATGAGATTCGGTTGCAGGAACCGGGGTACATGGCTCTAGATAAGTTCTTTCCAAACTTGTCTGAGGGCTACAAACCCTAGGTGTCTGTCGAAATGCGATGAAAATATAGATTTAATCTGAATGCGTTTAGAAAGGTTCTCCATGTTGACTTTATTCTACAGTTTGAAGAAAGATTTCCTGAGTGTATTGAAGAACTGATATTAGACATATATTGCAATATGAATATTTTTACAGTCTTGTATAATTCATATATATATAACCTACAGAGAACAAATAGGGTATTTTCTTTACTATTTTCCACTTATATGTTCTTGGGATAAATCAACAATTGTCTTTAACACTATCTTGCCTACTAAATCAACATATTTGCTAATTAAACTATTATAGTCAGGAATTAATAGATATCATTTACTAATGCTAAATAATTTCTGTACTTTCAACTTACAATAAACATTCTATCTTATCTGGTGATAATGATTAACATGATAGTATCACTTATCTGTATTTAGTTATGCACACACTAGTTATCTGGAAGACCTCTCCAGCCAGACCCGGAACTGGCAATTATGTCCAGATTCCCCCTCGAGACCTTCCACTTCTGTCAAACAGGAAGATCTACGTACCTTGGGCATCAGGACTTTGTCCAGCCTCAAGTCTCGTACCCCACAACTGTTACCATAATTTTCTTTCCCACTGGTTAGGTTTGCCAGCTCTAGGAAGAATTCATCACAGTCCTATTTTTCCAACACCCCCCAGGGTTCTGTCCTTTTTCCTCTTAAGGGAAAGCGTGAAGGAACAATTGTAATAGTTCTCAGAAGTTAATTCAATTATTTCTTTGATCTTTTAACAAACTAGTCCAAAGTATTTTAATTAATAATTAACAGTATTTATTCTAGATATTTAAGCCCAATAGTTTTTAATAATTTAAATAAAACATAAATGAAATCAAACTTGGTAGAAACAATTTATGATGTTTCATTGTATGTTACATCTCCCTCCCCTTGAGAGGAACACTGTCCTTGGTGTTCTTCCTGAGTCTACATAAACAGTACAGGATAAGCTTTTCGCATGGCCTCCTCTTCTTCCCAGGTAGCCTCATTCACGCCAAAGTGCTTCCACTGCACTTCAACTTGGATGATGGCTTGCCTCTATAAGGTTGTTTCTCTCCGATCGAGGATACGAAGAGGCTTTGCCAGAAATTGTCCCTCAAGTTCTACTTGCACATTCATAATCTGTTGTCAGAAGATTCCAAAACAACAACTCTTTAAAATATTGCTTTCTATTTTATCATTACCTAAATACCTTTTTAATAATGAAACATGAAATACATTATGTACTTGGATGTGGCCTGGTAGTGCTAGTTTATATGCCACGGGCCCAATCCGTACCAAAATTTGGAAAGGTCCACAATATCGTGGTGCCAATTTTTCACAACCTTTCCATTGCAAGGTTCTCTTCCGAGGTTTCACCTTTAGATACACGTGATCGACCAGCTGTAATTCTTTATGAGTTCTCTTCTTGTCTTGTATCCTGGGTGGGCGACATAAGGTTTCCTATGAAACTCATCTAATAAAATCTCCTTCACAGAAATTTGGTTAGGAATGTAAATCCTATTTCTGAATGTTAATATTTTATCAGAATTAATTGCATACTCACATTGTTTCCCTCTTTCTTGAGATTTTGAAGCTTTTTGCCATAAGAATGCATATTCTGGATCCTTGTGGGATGCCTCTCGGATAACCTCTAGTAGATTAGATTGTGCTTGACTGAAATGTACTTCATAGATGCAATGTAATTTTTTGCTTAAAGCATCAGCTACTTAGTTTTATTTTCCTTTGATATGTTTCAAGTCAAAATCAAATTCACTCAGGAACGCGTCCATCTGGCCTCGCGTGCATTTAAATTAGATTGATTAAATAATTTTTTAAGAATGCTATGGTCAGTTAACAATAGAAATTTCTTCCCCAGAAGATAGTGCCACCACATCTTTAATGCATGCACTACTGTAGTTAACTCCAAATCATAAGCAGAGTAGCATTGTTCATAATCCTTCATTTTTCTTGACTCATAGACAATGACCTTTCCCTCATGAGTTAATACTCTGTCAACGCCTTCTTTGCTTGCATTTGTACATACTACAAAGGAATTTTTCGGATCTACTACCTTTAGCACTGAAGCGGTTGTAAGAAGTTGTTTTAGTTGCTCAAAACTTTGTTGGCATTCTATTGTCCAGTGGAAAGCTCGTCCCTTTTTCCGAAGTGAAGTCATTGGAAAGGCTATTTTTGAAAATCCCTTAATAAATCGGTGGTAATACCCTGCCAAGCCTAAGAAGTATCTTATGTCAGCCACGTTTTCGGTGTGGTCAATTCCATAATAGTTTTAATTTTCCCTGGATCCACCGCTATCCCTTCTGCTGATATAACAAGGCCTAGGTACTAGATTTGATCTTTGTAAAAATCAAACTTGCTAAACTTCATGTACAATTGGTTTTCTTGCAAAAGCTGCAATATCGTTCTCAAGTGTTGCTCATGTTCCTCCTGATTTTTAGAGTAGATTAATATATCATCGATAAAATCAGTTTAAATTTATCTAGAAATGGTTGGAAAATGTCGTGCATTAGGCTCATGAACGTGGTTGGTGCATTGGTAAGGCCAAAAGGCAGTACCATGAACTCGTAATATCCATAATGAGTTCAGAATGCAGTTTTACAAATGTCTTCATCCTTTATTCTGATCTGGTGGTACCTGGACCTTAAATCAATTTTCGAGAACACGCTAGCTCCCTGCACTTGATCAAATAAGTCATCAATGTGAGGTAATAGGCACTTGTTCTTTATGGTCAGCTTATTTAGCTGAGGATAGCCAATGCACAATCTAAGGTTCCATCCTTTTTGTGTACAAATAGAGCAGGGGCTCCCTAAGGAGACACACTTGGGCGAATGTACCCATTATCTAACAGCTCCTGCAGCTCCATTTTAAGTTCATTCAACTTTGGGATACTCATACAATAAGGTTCTTTCGAAACAGGGGCTGCTCTGGGCACTAGCTCAATGGTAAAATCGATATCTCACCTTGGTGGTAATCCAAGAATAGATTCAGGAAATATGTCTATGAATTCCTAAATTACAGGGATATTCTCTAAAGAGTTCATTTTATTTTTATCATTGTTATACCCTACCTAGAAAGCATAAATCTGACAACCTTTTCTTATACATCTTCTAAGCTAATTGGTTGTAATAGGGCGCAACTTGATAATTTTCTTGATTCCATGAATTTCCTTTCATTGTCCTGACTCGGTAAGACAACTTACAGATTTTTCTTTGCAATCCACCAGGGACCAATGACTTTCTAACCAGTCCATCCCTATTAATACATCATATGAGCCCAGGGGAAGAATATTCAGGTTAACCCGGATAGGCTATCCTGAAACTATTATAGGGCAGTTTTTTGTTTTAGCTGACACCTTTCTTTTTGTTTGAGTAGCTAGTTGAACTAGCCATGACTACTTACAGTTATTGATTTTCAGTTGACATCTTTCTACCACTTTAGGACTAATGTAACTTAGGCTAGCACCTAGATCAAATAAAACAAAAATAGATTGATCAACAATCATACCTTCGCATTCGATCATGGTGGGTTGATATTCCACCTGATGATTGTCCAAGGCAGCATTAATTATGGGCATGCTCCTTGCGATATCCCCTACTGTAGAGGCTTCCTGCATGTTAGAAAGTTTCTCAGTTCGAGATTTGTGTGGGAAGTTTTTGTAATAATGCGCTTCTCCGCATCCCCAACATTGCAGTGGCAGTTTTGGTGGTTGTTCATTATTAGTTCCGCTAATTCCTTTAGGTTGTCTATTCTTGGTGAATGTCTGAGTTCTGGGCGGATTTCTTGCAAATTTTCTGAAGGTCCTTTGCTGATTGTTTCTGCCATGTATGGTTTTCTGATGCCTATTTGGTGGTAAATTCCTCATTTTCTTGGTAGTAGCTCCTTTAGATCCTTCATTTTTATGCTTCATCTGCTGATAACATATGTGGGCCTTCTGGACTCCATCGTCCATGGTTATGGGATAATTGAAGTATAGTTTTTTCTTCATGAAGTTGGGTAAACTGCTAATAAACCATTGAATCTTAGCTTTCTCCTCTTGCATATATGGGACGTATCGCAACAGGGAAGTAAAGCATGCTACATATTCATCCATGGTCAGGGCTCCCAATCTTAACTCATGGAACTCTTTTTCCTTTTTGTCATAATAACGTTCTATTAAATATTTATCTTTAAATTGTTTCTGGAATTCTTTCCATGTTACTTGTTCCTCATCAATCTTTCTTACGGTTTTAATTTCTTCCCACTAGAGGGTGGTTTTTCCCTGTAATTTGTAAACTTCTAGCCTTGCTCGTATATTCATAAATTTAGAAGTATTTACCCATGTCTATCAGCCAAGCCTCTGTTGCTTCTTCTGACTCTCCTTCGAACAGTGAGGATTTGATTTTCTTGAACTCACCTTGTAACTTTGTCTTCGGCCTTTTTGGCGTCCTTTGATCCAAAACATTATCTGAATGCCCTTCATATTCTTCTTTATGACCTTCTTCAAATTGTGCATTATCTTCCTCATTCTGAGCAGTTCGGGTCTTTTCTCTATTTTTTGTACTGGGGTCTAGTCCTCTCTGATTTTTTTGATTTGACAAACTTTTAAGGATATTCTCTTGTTCTTGTCTTAACCATTTGTTATCATTTCTGAGGTTTATCATCTCTGCTTGAAGCTGTTGTATTGTTTCGAGCAGGGCATCGTTAGCCTGTCTCGATTCTTCTCCTAATTGCACCCATAATTCTAGGTTGGCCTCTACATAAGGCACCTCTGGCTAGCTCAATGATTTGGGGCTCCTCCGCATTTTATCCTTGGTGTTGATAATAATTCCCACTTTCACCTTCTGTGTTCATATTCAACCAAAACTCAATTTATTTTATTTCATATATATAGAAGTATCACAACTTAATCAACTGTTAAAATAACCCAGAAGTCTCACTATGTGAGCCTGGGCTCTGATACCATTTGTAACATCCTAACTATATATATATATATATATATATATATATATAAATTAATTCTTTTACCTATCATACAATAACAATTATGTAAATCATTTCTTGCATATAGTTGGTCTATCACTTTGTGGAGCCATATGATTGAACGGTATTAACATAGTTTGATTGCATTATGGTTTGGGTTAGAGAATGTGTTGCAGGGTTGGTATGTGGTCTCCACGCTAGAAGCCTACGTGTTTCACTCCATAGCTGCTTGTATTTATTCCGCGCTCTTTGATCGACCTCACGCGGGCTTCCCTCCAATTTTAATTATTTTACCTATCATACAATAATCATTATGTAAATCATTTCTTGCATACACTTGGTCCATCACTTCATGGACCCATATGATTGAACAGTATTAACATAGTTTGATTACATTATGGATTGGGGTTAGAGAATCTGATGCGGGGTTGGTATGTGGTCTCCACGGTGGAAGCCTACGTAGTTCACTCCACAGTTGCTTGTATTATTCCGTGTGCATCAACCTTGGGCAAGCTTCCCTCCATTAAGGCGGGACAGCCCTGAGGTCTCCTCCTACATGGTTCATGCATGCTTGTACTGGACACCTATGATGGCATTAATGACATTACTTACCATACCTTGGAAGAGTCTCGAGACTGTGCATCTAGCTGCTTGTCTACCGTTCGATCTGATACAATTTATGTTCTTTATTTGTCGAGTTTGGTTGGAAGGTTTATTAACTGTTTTGGCTGAAAAAATGGTTCATTTGTCCATGCTCCATCCCGACGCTCTGCACTGTTATGGCGACCCTGTGAATAGATTTGACCAGTTCGCCTGTGAAGCCTCAGGTGCCTATATTTGTCCCACTTTCCACTAGCATTATTCAGTTAAGTCTTTTTCCACCGCTGTGACGGTATGTTGTGATAGTTCTTTGAGTTACTTGAAGGGTTTCTTGGTCATTTTGGAACAGCTATGAAGGGCACAACCTAGTCTATAGTAGTCTCGAGGAAAGAGTTGTTGCTAGGGCAACTTTAGGAAAACATTGCTCAACTGATAATTCAATGTCTTTTAAAGTTTATGTGTTTTTCCTTTTCTACCTAGGCTAAGTTGGTTTGGTTTTGTTGCAGTTTTGGTTTCTCATAGTTGATTTGTTGTGCAGGTAAGGTCTCCAAAGCTGGTTCAAAACCTTCGTTTTATCTATGCATTTTTTAGGGCGACCTCCTTGCTAAACTCTACTCCTTTCCTCACTTTCCAGGTGTCTTGGAATCTACGTTTGTGTGCCTTGGTTCTGTGAACCGGTTTCTGTGACAGAGGGTTTCATGAGTTGTAAAAGTTGGTGTTTGAGGCTATGGCCAGGATGTGTTGTTAATTATGATTTGTAGTAATCTTTGATGTTTTGGATATTATCAGCTTATATAAGCCATCCCAGGGTTTATATCTCTCTGTTATTTTCTTGTGTTGTTCTCTTCGAACACTTCACAGAACTTATTTATGAATTTTGTACAATGTTTCAAATCTAGACTATTCCAACAAGATACAATTATAATTTGACTTGTTAATGAATTTTGGGTTTATGTATTCTAGTTCGTTGTAGAATCAGTTAATGAGTTTGGAAATGGTTCAATATAATTATCCGAAGGGTATTTGTTTTTATGATTTTCTCAGCCTCTTTGATTAAATACACCATTCGTTTTTAAGTGAATTTAGCAGATAAGTTTAATTGTAAATGTGATAGGCATGATTAGAAATCATGAGATTCGGTTTTCTGAACCGGAGTACACGACTCTGGATAAGTTCTTTCCGAACTCGTTCGAGGGCTACAAACCCTAGGTTTCTATCGAAATGTGATGCAAATATAGATTCAATCTGAATGTGTTTAGAAAAGTTCTCCATGCTGACTTTATTCTACAGTTTGAAGAAATATTTCCTGAGTGTATCGAAGAACCGATATTAGACATATATTGCAATATGAATATTTTTATAGTCTTATACAATTCATATATATATATAACCTACAGAGAATAGATAGGCTATTTGCTTTACTGTTTTCCACTTATATGTTCTTGGGTTAAATCAACAACTGTATTTAAAATTATCTTGCCTATTAAATCAGCATTCTTGCTAATTAACAATCTACATTTATATATTTGTAAACATTGGTAATGCATACTATCGTCTAGTTTTACTATTCTACTCAGGAATTAATAGATATCATTTACTAATGCTAAATCATTTCTATACTTTCTACTTACAGTAAACATTCTATCTTCTCTGGTGATAATGATTAACATGATAGTATCACTTATTTGTCTTTAGTTATGCACACACTAGTTATCTGGAAGATCTCACCACCCAGCGTCAAAGTGGAAATTATGTCCATATTCCCCCTCCGTGCCCTTCCACTTCTGTCAAACAGGAACAACTAGGTACCTTGGACGTCAGGACTCTATCCAACCTCAAGTCTCATACCCCACAACGGTTACCACAATTTTCTTTCCCACTAGTTAGGTTTGCCAGCTTTAGGAAGAATTCATCACAATCCTATTTTTCCAACCCCAACCTCTAGGAAGAATTCATCATAGTCATGTTTTTCCAACCCCCCAGGGTTCTACCCCTTTTCCTCTTAAGGAAAAGGGTGAATGAACAATTGTAAATGTTCTCAGAAGTTAATTCAACTGTTACAACTATTTCTTTGATCTTCTAAAAAGTGGTCCAAAGTCTTTTAATTAATAATTAACAATATTTGTTATGGCTATTTAAGCCCAATTGTTTTTAATAATTTAAATAAAATATAAATGAAATTAAACTTGGTAAAAACAATTTAAGATGTCTTGCTATATGTTACACTTATACTATAACCATTACCAAATCTATAGCTTATTTAATTTTGGATTAACTTGTGGTTGTGTTATGAAATGCACATTTCTTTTATTTGCATATGGTTATAACAATGTAATGTCAAATAGTACAAATCTTGATTTATGAATTTCTATTTTATATTCTCTTCATCTAATTTTAATCTATACCAAATATTTTATAACAATATAGTATCAAATATTACAAATCTTGATTTATGAATTTTTATTTTATATTTTTGTCATCTAATTTTATTATTCAATAGACTTGGGTCAATCATTTTCATATATATATATATATATATATATATATATATATATATATATATATATATATATATATATATATATATACATACACAATTCAATTTTAAATCATGATGCAATATAAAAAGAAAAAATTAAGTCAACATTACAATAAATAATATCATAATTTATCAAGATAAAATTATATATATATATATATATATATATATATAGAAATATTTTGCACTCACACTTGAGCCTTTGTGTAACTAATTTTTTTATTTTTATAAACTGAACATTGTAATTTTTTATATTAGACATTTTATTACATATGAATTCTTTTCGAGACAATACAAAATACTTCATATCAATTTGATTTTTTAGACATAGAGATTCTACCATAGATTATTTATTTTCTCTTGAGTATAATATTTTTTTAAATGTTTATTTTATTTATTTCATATTTATATTAGACATTGTAATTTATCCTCTTTATTTAGTCTTATAAGCAAAAGATAAACTAAAATGTGCACAATTACATCTCAATAAACTCTTACTTTTGTAACAAACCATAATGTTGGGGCTAATGTTTCATCCAAAATGATCTATTCACCTATCTTATGCACCTATCTGTATTTTTCTCTAAAGTTATTTGGTCCATTAATTACTTCATTTACTTCTCTTCCTCATATTCAAATATATTTCATCATTAAATTTATGAATTCATTTACACATTCAATAATTTCTATCAATTACATTTTCCCTAAAAAGTAAATACTAAACAACATTAAAAATAATTTTAATCTTTAAGATTAATTATTGTAGAATAAACCTAAAAGTTAAAAAATAATAAAATAAAAACATTTTATTATATAAAATTTTGAGAACTTCACACTTAAATATATTTTATTTACTATTTATTTGTTTTTTTCACATACATAGATTGATTTTGATTATTAACCATTACAATTTCTTTTGATTAACCATAATAAAAAAATTCAAAAAATTATTCAAATATTATTATATGAGATAAATCCATTATTACCACTTAATCTCTTAAGTACATATTTTCCTAACTTCTAGATACATGTTACATTCCTGAATCAAACAATATAAATATGTTATACAATAGACTATATAACTAATTAATCTATATCCATGAGAATGTTTTTAGTTAGGAGGTTAATGATTAAATAAGTTTCATTGTCAATTTAACTTATAAATGTTAAAATATTAAATTATTAAAATACATATCGATTTAATCAATAATATTTTAAGAAAAATAAAAATATTAAATACATATCTATTTAATCAATAACATTTTAAACAAAATTTTAAAATATAATATAAAAAGTTAATTTAAGATTATTTAAAATGATAACTTAAGATTATATAAAAAGGTAACTTTACATTATGATTAGATATGTGCTAGACACATATATAATATATATTCTTATTAGGTGGACTATTTTTATTTAAGGGAGTGGAATATATTCTTATTAATTTAAGGGAATGTAAGATATTCTTATGTGGACTTTCCTTATTTAAGAGAATAGAATAATTTTTTATTGTGATGATTTTTGAATTTAAAGGGTAGAATACAATTTTAAGGACATATTTGTTGTTAATTCTATATATTATGTGGTTAATAAAAACAATTATATTTATTTAATTAATAATATTTAAAACAAAATTAAAACAATATAATTAAAATAATAATTTAAAATTATGATTAAAAATATCATGTATAATATTATATATCATCATTAGGTAGAATTTATTTATTAAAAAAAAAGATGCAAGTTGTTTTAATTAAAAATAATAGAATCAAATTTTATCGTTAATCTTATACACCATATTATTAAAAGAAAATCAAAACTATATATCCCTTATCAATAATATTTAAGGTTTTAAAACTTATTATAAAATAGACAATTTTAAATCATCATATATATATATATATATATAGATATATATAATAAAACTTAAATCATATTATAAAAAAATCAATTTAAAAACGTGATTAAATATATTTTTAAGTACATATATAATAATTATTCTTATCATATCATGTTTCTCTTATTCTTATCATAGCATTCTTATTTTTCTTATTAAAAAAAAAACAACAACAACTTAAAACTATGATTAAATGTATTTTAAAGTACACATATTTTTATTTTTTTTTCTGAGTAAAGACTATTCTATTAAGATTAAAAAGAGAAAAAATATGTACAAAGAGAATTGAACCTCTGAGGGAGCTGTAGCCATCCCTCTGTCAAAAAACCTTTGCAAATATTGTTGTTCCTTCTGTTTACAAAAGTAGTAATCATAACCTTAAAACCTGAACAGACCTATATAGACCCAAAACTAAACAATACATAACTGATTACTGTCCTTTAGCCTCATTACAAGAAAGGAGATCCAAAACAAAATCCATGCGTATGATCAACTACAAGCTGGAGTTGTTCGGTACCAAGCGCCCTGAGAATTAATGACAAAATATGGAAATCCAAAAACTGATGTACTATCCTGAAGCTGAAGGCAAATGGAATTAAACCTGCTTTGGCTCACTAGTAGCGTTATCATTGACCTTGTCCGGGGAGCGCTCCCAGGTAACCATCACCTCGTCTTCGACTTCCATCAAATTGCCTTCCGGAGGAGGCACAAGGTGCAGGACGCTTTCATAAAGGTTCACTGGCTCACAGGCAATGATATGCTCTTGAGGAGAGTCCAGCTGAGTGCAGGCCTCTCCCTGACGATCCTCTTCATGCACCATAGTAGAAACCTTGAGGACAGCTTCCGCCAAGCTACTCTGAGAAGCACTGGTGTTCTGAGACGGCGATTGATCCTTGGAGACTTCATCTGAGCTGGCGAGCTCATCTTCTTCCTCCGAGAAGATGACCGTGATTATGGCAGAGATGAGCGGTCTGTTGAGCCTGCTTTTGAATTTGAACCTGGAGGAATGCAGCGAACTGTTTAGGGAGGGACCAGACTCATCTGAGGTCGGAGAAGAAGGCGAGGTCGTGGCTAACGGGGATATGCAACGAGGTGCAGGGCTCCCCCGCCCCCCGGGCCCTCCCCGGGACCCCGAATTACTCCCACGCCTGGGAATGCCCCATCGACGGGGGGCCATGATCAAATAAGACAGCGGAATGAAAAAGCTCAAAGACTGAGGGTAAGGGAAAAGCGACTTATAGCTTGAAGGAACACAAAATGAAGACCAAACTGAAAAATGTAAGACCCAGACTCTGAGCTCACATGAGAAAGACCCGGCTAGCAGACAATGCCCAGCCACAACCGAGTGAACCCAATTCCCAACCCAGACACCTACAACAGGGACAGAGACCAAATTTCTTACAGAGTATATGCCGAAGACTGACCTGAGACACCAGACACAAAAGGCGAAAACTGATTTAGAGCGCTCAGCACCTACGCAAAGAAGCAGAATAGAATTCCTTAGGCTGATCAACTGGGGACTGTTATGAGTCCATGGCGGCTTCCCCTGAGACCAGGACCACCAGAGGAGACCTCTGCTATCAGAGAGCGGACACACTGCGAAATATCTTAAAAGAACCAGAGCAAATGAAACCAGAAGATTGCGCGCCATCCTATTAACCTTCGTCTGCGTACCTTGGGCTCGTGCCTGCATTAATGATAAATGAATTTCTACCTTATACCACCTAACCTAGCTTGTGTGCTTGCCAGTTGCCGGCTGCGCATGCATGAGCATTAACAGCTATTAAAGACACCCGCATCCAGGTTAAAGTACACATATAACTTATATTCTTATTATGTTTATTTTCTTTATTAAAAATAATAAAATTCAAAGTTTAGATTTTTTTTTAGAATTCTATATATCACATAAAAAGAAGTCAAAATTTAAATCTATTTAATTAGCAATATAATAAAAATTAAAACATAATAAAAAATCACTCTAAGAGAATGTAACATACTATATATTTATTTTGATATTATTTTTACATATAATTTTAAATTTAATATTATATTAATTTATATATGATTAATTATTTTTTCAAAAAATTATATATGTATATATAAATGAAAACTTTATAAATAATATCAATTTTTAGCGTATATCTATATATATAGTTTTTGAAAAAGGAAAAGAAATGATAGCATCATAACACACGGTCTTCATTTGTTATTACTTGGTAAAGAAAAAGATAAAAGTTACATGGCAAAGCAAAAGATAATAGTTACTTAAGAGTATTTTTGAAAAAGGAAAAGAAATGATAGCGTCATAACACACGGTCTTCATTTGTTATTACTTGGTAAAGCAAAAGATAAAAGTTACATGGCAATGCAAAAGATAATAGTTACTTAAGAGTATTAAGTAGCTTTAGTTGGAAAATCGTAATTTGTGAGCCCAAACCAATTCAATGTGGAATAAACACATTACTGGAAAAGAAAAAGAAATGATAGCACATGGTCTTTATTTGTTATTACATGGTAAAGCAAAAGATAAAAGTTATACGGTCTTCATTTTCACATTCAATAATTGTTATCAATTACACATTCAATAATTGTTATCAATTATACTATCAATTTTGCATATTCAATAATTGCTATCAATTACACATTCAATAATTGCTATCAATTATATTTTGCATAAAAAGTAAAGACTAAACAACATTAAAAATAATTTTAATCTTTAAGATTAATTATTGTAGAATAAACCTAAAAGTTAAAAAAATAATAAAATAAAAATATGTTATTATATAAAATTTTAAGAACTTCACACTTAAATATATTTTATTTACTATTTATTTATTTTTTTAACCTATATAGATTGATTTTGATTATTAACTATCACAATTTCTTTTGATTAACCAAATAAAAAATTTCAAAAATTCATTATATGAAATGAATCCATTATTACCACCCTAACCTCTTAAGTACATATTTTTCGAACTTCTAGATGCATGTTACATTCCTGAATCAAACAATAAAAAAATTTCAACCAATAATATTATACAATACACTATATAACTAATTAATCTATATCCATGAGAGTTTTATTAGTTATTATGTTGATGATCAAATAAGTTTCATTGTCGATTTAACTTATAAATGGTTAAAAATAAAAATATTAAAATACATATCTATTTAATCAATAATATCTTAAACAAAAATAAAAATATTAAATACATATCTATTTAATCAATAATATTTTAAACAAAACTTTAAAATATAATATAAAAAGTTAATTTAAGATTATAAAAAACAATAACTTAAGATTATATAAAAAGATAACTTAACATTATGATTAAATATATGCTAGACACATATGTTATATATATATATATATATATATATATATATATGATGGTTAACATCGGTTGAGACCAAACTTTGGTCTCAATTTACTCTATGCTCTGATAACATTTTAATTTTAGGTATGTTCTATGCTAGAGTAATTTATTTCAATTTCTTTTCCACATTAGCAATCACATCAGCATAAAGTAAACTACAGATAGAACATAAATATGAATCACAAAAGACAAGCCAAGAGAAGAGGACACAAGATGTGGCGCTAGCCAGGGACAAACCCTGTTAATTTTAGGTATGTTCTATGCTAGAACAATTTATTTCAATTTCTTTTCCACATTAGCAATCACATCAGCATAAAGTAAATTGCAAATAGAACATAAATATAAATTGCAGAAGACAAACCAAGACAAAGGGACACAAGATGTGGCGCTAGCCAATCTATATGTTTTTTTAACATATATAGATTCATTTTGATTATTAACTATCACAAATTCTTTTGATTAACCATAATTAAAAAAATTCAAAAATTCATTATATGAGATGAATCCAGTATTACCACCCTAACCTCTTAAGTACATATTTTTGTAACTTCTAGATGCATGTTACATTCCTGAATGAATCCATTATTACCACCCTAACCTCTTAAGTACATATTTTTCAAACTTCTAGATGCATGTTATATTCATGAATCAAACAATATAAAAATTTTAACCAATAATGCTATACAATACACAATATAACTAATTAATCTATATCCATGAGAATTTTTTTAGTTATTATGTTGATATCAAATAAGTTTCATTGTCAATTTAACTTATAAATGGTTAAAAATAAAAATATTAAAATACATATCTATTTAATCAATAATATTTTAAACAAAAATAAAAATATTAAATACATATTTATTTAATCAATAATATTTTAAACAAAACTTTAAAATATAATATAAAAAGTTAATTTAAGATTATAAAAAACGATAACTTAAGATTATATAAAAAGATAACTTAACATTATGATCAAATATATGCTAGACACACACACACACATATATATATATATGATGATGGTTAACGTCCGCTGAGACCAAACTTTGGTCTCAATTTACTTTATGCTGACGAGGATGACATGGTCTGAATTTATATTTATGTTCTATCTGCAGTTTACTTTATGCTAATGTGGAAAAAAAATTGAAAAAAATTGCTCTAGCATAAAATATATGATGTTTTAGAGTTCAGGGTTGTATCAAGTCCACTGGGGACCATGTCCATTGACTCAGCATCAGAGGTCTGTGAGTCAGATGGTAACCGGGATGCCTGAATTCAAAAGGAGCATGAAAGTACATGTCTGAGATGTACCAAAGGAAAATGTTACAAGGGGACCATTCCCCTCATGTAGCAGGTCCACAGGTGTGGAACAACCCAAGGGGTTTGAGATTGATAATCAAGAATCTCATGTAGGCAGGTGGAAGAAAGCCCTCTATGGCTTGAAGAAAAACACCCAGAGCATAGTATGAGAGGATCAATAGTTGTCTGATGAAGCTGAGATTCACTACGAGTGAAACCGATCCAAACCATACGAAGGTTGTGAATGATAGACCTCTCATACCAGCACCTTTTGAGGATGACCTATTTCTGACAGGTGCAGACCCTCTCATTTGCAGAAGTAAGAGGGAGTTGGATTCCGAATGTGGAACGATAAACTGCAAGCCTGTGACTACCTCGGGAATCTTAACTGTTAGAAGTTATATGGTAGTGATGTCGGACCAAATTTGGGAAAGTTCTTGGTGAACTTCCATCCGAACATATGTTTTGCAGTTAGCACGGGGAGCTCATATTTGATTGAGCCTCACTGGATTGGTGCCAAGAATATTTTGAAATAACTTCAGGGCACAATCTCTCATGGATTGAGATACACTGCTGGAAATATGAAACTGCTTGATTATTCGAATGATGACTGGGCAGGCAGTGTGGAGGATCACTAGAGCACTTCTTAATGATGTTTCTCTTTGGATTCTGCTTCGATATCATGGATGAGCTGAAAGCAGAAGTTGGTTGTTATGAGAACCACTGAGACCGGATACATAACTACGAGTATGATCTCGTATGAAGCTGCCTGGTTGTGGAAGCTCTTCAGTGAGCTGTTTGTACACATGATGAATACCACTGTGATTCTTTGTGACAACCAAAGGTGGAATTCAATTATTGAGGAATCCCATATTCGATAATTGCTCCAGCAGATAGACATCAGATACTACCTTATCTCGGATATGGTAAGTCGATGAGCAAGGAGGCTCCATACATTGAGATGATGTACAGGTCGCTACACTTTGTCAAAGCCACGGGGAAAGATTGAATTTGTGCTTTTCCCGAACGACTTGGAGTCATCGAAAGACCCTTGTAAAAGGGTCCTTCATGTTGCATACATTGAGCTCTGGGAGCTCTGGGGGCTTGCAATTCTTACTGGAGCAACATACGACCATAGGGTGACTCACCATCCCCTGGTGATGTACGTGTATAGGGTAAAAGAATCAAACCTTTCCCTTTGACACCCTGTGGCGACTATGTAGCAGGATTATTAGTTCTCCTGTGAGGTCTGGATGATGTGTTCTCCATGAAGATTATGTAGCAGGATGATGTGTTCTCCATGGCGATTGTGGACAAGGTGATTCGCTCTCTTGTGGCACAGGATGATTTGCTCTCCTGTGGACAGGATTGATTAGTTCTCCTGTCAAGGCATCCTACCCATGTAATCTGGGACTCATGGGAAGTACCTCTCATTTGATCAATGAGCAGGGAAATGAGAATAGGTACCATAGTAGTAACGATGGACGCATCGATGTATCTATCATACTCCCTATGCTAGGATGACCTTCATTGATCTGGGATCAATGATACTGGTCTGGGACCAGTCGTAGGAGTTGTACCCACTATGACACTGACTTCGGGTCGATTGAGGATTGGTCTGGGATCAGTGGTACATACTCTGAGACTGACTTCGATTTAGTAGAGTATTGGTCTGGGACCAGTGGTAGGAGTTGTACCCACTATGACACTGACTTCAGGTCGGTTGAGGACTGGTCTGGGACCAGTGGTACATACTCTAATACTAACTTCGAGTCAGTAGAGTATTGGTCTGTGACCAGTGGTAGGAGTTGTACCCACTATGACACTGACTTCGGGTCAGTAGAGGATTGGTCTGGGACCAATGGTACATACTTTGAGACTGACTTTGAGTCAGTAGAATACTAGTCTGGGACCAGTGGTAGGAGTTGTACCTACTATGACACTAACTTCGGGTCGGTTGAGGACTGGTTTGGGACCAGTGGTACACACTCTGATACTGACTTCGGGTCAGTGGAGAATGGTATGACACATTCTCAATCAATTCTTCTTCTTCATGGTTCAGTAGAGTATAGCAGAGCCAGCAGAGCTAAGCAGAGCCAACAAAGCTAGGCAGAGCTGAGAAGAGCTGAGCAGAGCAGGGCAGAGCCAATAGAGTTGAGCAGAGCCAGCAGAGTTGAGCAGAGCTAGCAGAGCAAAGCAGAGCTAGCAGAGCTGAACATAGCAGTGCAGGGCACTGATGGCAGAGATAGTACAGTTGGACATATGGATCAACGGATGGAGTTCTCCCTAGTTGAGAGGGAGTGTTAAAATTGGAAACTAGGTCCAAACTCCATGTGGGTCATCTTATTTATGGCAGCTAATATTTTTCTTGTATCCCTCTCATCGAGAGGTGTAGGATTGATCTAAATATCATCCGATTCCGATAAGTATTTATGAAGATATGAATTTATTTTGATTATGGACAAATTGTCAAGTCGGCCAACAACTTATGTAGGCTCAGAAGCCCAATAGTCATGTCTATTCAACCTCTAAGTTTTTGTATAAATAGAAGAGGACTTCAACTCATTTCTACACACACTTGGATCTCTTCCTCTCTCTACTTGTCTTTGGGTTTTAGTAGGAGGAGAGATCCTGAGGAAAAGCTGGCAAAGCCGGAAAAGCCGGATCTGTAGAAATTTTGAATAATATGACACTTATTCATAGAGAGTATCCCGATTATACACTATTGCAGAATACATGCATAATACATAAACTCTTCTGTGTTGATCATCAATTTAGCATCATTAAAAACAATGAAACATCAATCGCATGCGCACATTAACACAGTATGTAACCCAGGGAAAACATACAGCTGAAAACCCCACACTATCTGTATATTATAATGATTGATAACATGTAACAATACATAGTACAATACTCCTCTCAAGTATCTATCACTATCTCCACCTGTTACACACAAAACTAGCTCAGATCGGAACAAGTCACAAGTTCAAATCTACTCCGCTGCTTTGCCTGCCTCTATTGCACAATTCAAAGTGAAATCCACATGAGAATAAGCTACAATTTCCTTGATATTGGCCCACACTACGCAATCCTCATTGGCATTACTCAATCCATGCATGTGCAAATCTCATGCACAACTGATAGTCACAACTCACCCTTTCACTTACCTCTAACACCTGTCTCTGTTGAACTGTCCATGCACTGAGTTAACTGATGTATTCTTTAGTTTCTTTATGAGTTAATAATTAGTGAATTAATTAATATTTAATTCACACAACTCATCACTAGTTTATTCTTTAGTTAGACTAAATACAACTAGTTCAACTAAGTCAAACTTAACACAACTCCATCAACTCCACATCCAACTCCACAGAACTCACATGCATGAGTTCTAACTGAAGTCCTCCATGCAATAGCTCAACTAACACATAAGAAACCACGTGATTCATTTTGTCAGCTGCATGTGCCACATCCGTAGCTCGAACTAAAGTGAGAATAAGATAATGTTTAGAGTCCAAATATTACTAAGGGCTAATAATATTTGACTGTTTCTATTTTTAGCCTGGCAGTCTAAAAATAGACTTTGATCACTCCGCTGTGAACCAAAAATAGAAGTCCATCTATTTTTCCCAACATGACCAATCATCCATAAACATCATCCTGCAACTCATAGACCATGATCCATATGTCTAAAAATAGACTTTGCGCCAAAAATAGCCTGTGGGCCCACTTAGTGAAGGCGACTCCTTTCCACTAAGCTCCATCATCTTGTTGCATTTTCAACACTCCTTCTCAACAAGATATGGATTATCAGCAACCCCTATCCTGCAACTCTGGAATGTTCTGCATGCAACACATTTGCCCAGTCCACTTGCTCCAACAACACTTGGAACAAAAACACTCCCAACTGACCACTCTGTTGGGCTAGGAACATACTCTAATGCTGAAGCTCTACCTGCTGCTGACAAGTGCTCCCTCTCTGACATCTATGCTACTGCAACATCTCCATGCATCTCGCACCATTACACACCTCTCTATGACACCTAGCACTGTGCAAAACATTTGTGCCTCTCGCATTGTTGCAGCCTGCTAGCTATGCGCTGTCCTGGGATTCCCTACATTGTCGCTCTCTCTGCCGCTCCATCCGCATCTGTCTCTACCCAATCAGTCAGTTCCTGCTACTCCACATCGGGGCTCCCGTAGCAAGGTCTCATCCAAGAGGTTAGGTACCTCAATGATCTTGCCCCTCCTCCTTGGGACGATCAATCCACATCACCCCACCTCCTACCTAGAGGTATGGCTGCATGCGATCCCTCAGCCCACTTGGCTCGAATTTTCCCCCTACTGGAGGTCTCTGCATGAGTAGATGTCTCTACTCGATCTCCTCTTAGCTTCCCTTGTTGTGGCTGCTCCACAACCTCCTGAAGTTGCTGCACCAATCGTGGCTCCTCCACAATCGTCTGAGACTTCTTCTGGCTCCGCATGTTGAGAGGTAATATACCCTCCCTCTCAACCACCAAGTCTCCATCAGTCGCCTCACTGCTCAAGGCTTTGCATGCATCTTGAACCTCAAGAGCATACAGGTTCTTGACCTGTGAACCAATCTGTTTCACCTGTCTAGTGATGATGTGTCTAAGGAAAACCTTTCCCTTACTGAAGACTACATCAAAGCCTCTGTCCTCCAGCATCGCGATCGACACCAAGTTTCTCTTCAGTCCTGGTACATACTTGACATCAGTCAAGGTAAGGCGAGCTCCATGCTCCCTCTGAAAAATAACCGTGCCTACACCTGAGACACTATACTTCTCATCATTACCCATCGCTATGAGTATCTGGAGATCTTTCTCCTCCAAAGTACTGAACAAAATTTTGTCACCGGTCATGTGGAAAGAAGCTCCACTGTCAAGAAACCAACCACTTCCCACCATGGATGAAACCATGCATGCGAAGAGTGTGAAATCCAACTCGAACTGTGAAGCAAGTGCCTCACCTTCAGATCCTTCCCCGAATCCCTTCTTGGATTTCTTCTTTGGGCAATTAGTAGCATAATGGCCCAACTCATGACAACGAAAGCATCTCACCTTCGACTTGTCAACCTTCTTCCCATAATTGGAAGAACTGGATTCAGAAAGAGAACCCTTCTCCTTCCCCTCAGCTTTGATGTTTCTGAGTTTATCGTTGAGCGCCATTCCACCAACTCAAAACTCAACCACTTCTAATCTAAAATTCGTGAGAACAAAGTATTTCTCATACAGAGATTGACTATATGGGCTTTTACCGGATATCTCACCTTCCAAAAGAAGGATGAGTCCAGACGCTACCTGGCCCGATTATAGACTCTGCTTGAAGAAATAAAATGTAAACACTTTCTAAATAATAGATCTGATGATCAATCCCGCTTTGATATCCTGTAGAACTTTTTCTACAAATCAACCAGCTCTGATAACATGTAGAAATTTTGAATAATATGACACTTATTCACAGAGATTATCCCGATTATACACTATTTCGGAATACATGCATAATACATAACCTCCTCTACGTTGATCATCAATTTAGTAGCATTAAAAACAATGAAACATCAATCGCATGCGCACATTAACACAGTATGTAACCTGGGGAAAGCATACAGCTGAAAACCCCACAATATCTCTATATTATAATGATTGAGAACATGTAACAATACATAGTACAATACTCCTCTCAAGTATCCAGCACTATCTCCACCTGTTACAGACAAAACTAGCTCAGATCTGAACAAGTCACAGGTTCAAATCTACTTCGCTGCTTTGCCTGCCTCTATTGCACAATTCAAAGTGAAAATCACGTGAGCACAGGCTACAATTGCCTTGATATTGGCCCACACTGCGCGATCCTCATTGGCATTACTCAATCCATGCATGTGCAAATCTCATGCACAACTGATAGTCACAACTCACCCTTTCACTTACCTCTAACACCTTTCTCTGTTGAACTGTCCATGCACTGAGTTAACTGATGTATTATTTAGTTTCTTTATGAGTTAATAATTAGTGAATTAATTAATATTTAATTCACACAACTCATCACTAGTGTATTCTTTAGTTAGACTAGATACAACTAGTTCAACTAAGTCAAACTAAACACAACTCCATCAACTCCACAGAACTCACATGCATGAGTTCTAACTGAAGTCCTCCATGCAATAGCTCAACTAACACATAAGAAACCACGTGATTCCTTTTGTCAGCTGCATGTGCCACATTCGTAGCTCGAACTAAAGTGCTCCAAGAGAATAAGATAATGTTTAGAGTCCAAATATTACTAAGGGCTAATAATATTTGACTGTTTCTATTTTTATCCTCACAGTCTAAAAATAGACTCTAATCACTCCGTTGTAAACCAAAAATAGAAGTCCATCTATTTTTCCCAACATGACCAATCATCCATAAACATTATCCTACAACTCATAGACCATGATCCATATGTCTAAAAATAGACTTTGCGCCAAAAATAGCCTGCGGGCCCACTTAGTGAAGGCGACTCCTTTCCACTAAGCTCCATCATCTTGTTGCATTTTCAACAGGAACTGCCAAAAAAGCTGGAAAAGTCGAAACTACCGGAAAAGCCGAAATAGCCAAAAAAGCCAGAAAAGTTGGAACTGCCGGAAAGTCTGGAAAAGTCGGAACTGTCGAAAAATCCGAAAAAGCCGGAACTGCCAGAAAAGCCGAAACAGAAACATCGGAAACACCGGAAAAGCCAAAAAAGCCGGAAATGCCGGAAATGCCGGAAATGCCGGAAATGCGGGAAAAGTTGGAACTACCGAGAACTTCCGAAATAGTCGGAGCATCTCTCTCTGAAGGAAGGCAGCATGATGTGTGAGATCATGGGCATCATAATAAGTAGCATGATGATATGAGCATGGGCAGCATAATGATGCATGATGACATGATGTATGAGCAACATGATGAAGATCATGGGCAGCATGATGTATGGGCAACATGATGAAGATCATGGGCAGCGTGATGTATGGACAACATGATTAAGATCATGGGTAGCATGATGCATGGGCTACATGATGTAGATCATGGGCAGCATGATGTATGGGCAGCTTAGTGATGTATGAGATCATGAGGAGCATGATGGTACTCCACGATAAGGTGCAGCAAATGGACGAGATGCAGCACTATGATGGGTGAAGGAATCACCTTAGAAAATCAGTTGAAGCAATATGTCTTCAACTAATCTCTGCCAATATCAAAAGTCAAAGCATTGACTTCTATTGTAAATGTACTATCTCTCTCTCTCTCTTTCTCTCTTGAACTTTGAAGAACATAAAAGAAGAATTGATCAAGGTTTCCCCACATTGGGGTTTGTCCCTGGCTAGCGCCACATCTTGTGTCCTCTTTTCTTGGCTTGTCTTCTGCGATTTATATTTATGTTCTATCTGCAGTTTACTTTATGTTGATGTGATTGCTAATGTGGAAAAGAAATTGAAATAAATTGCTCTAGCATAGAACATACCTAAAATTAGGTAGACTATTTGTATTTAGAGGAATGGAATATATTCTTATTAATTTAAGGGAGTGTAAGATATTCTTATTATCTAGACTTTCTTTATTTAAGAGAATAGAATAACTTTTTATTGTGATGATTTTTGAATTTAAAGGAATAGAATACAATTTTAAGGAGATATTTGTTGTTAGTTCTATCTATTATGTGGTTAATAAAAACAATTATATTTATTTAATTAATAATATTTAAAACAAAATTAAAACAATATAATTATAATTATAATTTAAAATTATAATTAAAAATATAATGTATAATATTATATATTATCATTATGTAGAATTTCTTTATTAAAAGAAGAGATGTAGGTTGTTTTAATTAAAAGTAATAAAATCAAAATTTATTGTTAATCTTATACACATATGGTTAAAAGAATATCAAAACTATATATCCCTTATCAATAATATTTAAGGTTTTAAAACTTATTATAAAATAGACAATCTTAAATCATATATATAACTAACTTAAAATCATATTATAAAAAAAGAATTTAAAAACATGATTAAATATATCTTTAAGTACATATATAATAATTATTCTTATCATATCATATTTTTATTATTATAAAAAAAACAACTTAAAACTATGATTAAATATATTTTAAAATACACATATAATATATATTCTTATTATGTTTATTTTCTTTATTAAAAATAATAAAATTCAAAATTTAGATCTATTTTAACACTATAATAAAAATTAAAACATAATAAAAAAAATCACTCTGTCAGAATGTAACATACTATATAAATTAAAAAAAATTAAATTTAATATTTATTTTGATATTATTTTTACATATAATTTTAAATTGAATATTACATTAATTTATATACGATTAATTAATTTTTCAAAATATTATATATATATATATATATATATAATTATA
This sequence comes from Pinus tabuliformis, assembly GCA_031772625.1. Lineage (NCBI taxonomy): Eukaryota > Viridiplantae > Streptophyta > Pinopsida > Pinales > Pinaceae > Pinus > Pinus tabuliformis. The sequence continues at coordinate 1,871,345,854 of CM062817.1, forward strand.
ATTATAATTGAAAACCTTATAAATAATATCATTGCTTAGCTATATATATATATAATTATTTTTTATATAAATAGTTTTTTTGAAAAGGGAAAAGAAATGATGGCATCATAACACACGGTCTTCATTTCTTATTAAGATAAAAGTTATACGGTTTTCATTTGGTACATGGAAAAGCAAAAGATAATAGTTACTTAAGTAGTTTTAGTTGGAAAATCGTAATCTGTGGGCCCAAACCTATTCAATGTGGAATAAACACATTACAAAAAAGAAACTTGTTCAAGTGATAATAGTTACCTAAGACTATTAAGTAGTTTTAGTAAATGGGTGTATGGTGGGGTTCAAGGTCTAGTGTGGTTGAAGTGGGGAATTGGCAGTTATCTTCAGGGTCAATATAATTATATATCCCACCTGGGGAAGCACGGGGATGTACATGCACTATTCTGCATTTGGGCTTAATGCTATCTTAGCTGGAGCCCGGGCTAAATAGAAGTTTTTTAAGAATTCTGGTTCAATTGTATTTTTCTAGTAAGTAATTTCAAATTCCATTTACTTATAAAACATTAATAAAATGGTAGGTTTTTAAGTATAATTAGATCATTGTACTTTGATTCCAATTTTGCTAGTCATATAATTTATCGGTTTCAACGATATTAAATTTGTTATCTACAAATTGAATTTTACTTATTTTATTATTCTTTTTGTTGTATAAACATTGAAATTTACTTATTTATCGTTTTTAACTCTATTAAATTTGTTATCTACACATTGAATTTTACTTATTTTATTGTTATGGTTGTATAAACAATGAAATTTACTTATTTATGGTTTTCAACTCTATTAAATTTGTTATTTACAAATTGAATTTCACTTATTTTATTATTATTATTGTATACACATTGAAATTTACTTTTATTTTTATTGAAGTGAAAATTAAATTTTATAATTTATATGAAAATTATAATTCAATTACCATAACAAATATTTTAGGATATGGAAGATTGGTCTATATTCGTTAATTTTTTTATGATAGATTATTTAAATGTTTCAACTTCACAGGATGATTTGATATTTTTATGTTTATATTATGTGATGAACTAAATTTATATGGGAGCACGAAGAATCTAAGGTCCCTAACATAGATGGCTTTATGCTATGGTTTACCTAGAACAAGCGATCTTCTCGTAGAGGCATTGGGGGAATAGCTTGTTACATTAAGAAGAACATCTCCCCCCATGCTAGGATTTATAAAAACGACCCTCACAACCAATATAGTTGGATAGAGATGAGAGACATTAATAATAAAAAGTCCTACATAGCAATATGTTATTTTCCCCCCATCAATTCTAACTTCTATAAGAAGAAGAATCTAGATAAAACTAACCTTTACAATGGTTTAGAGAATGATATTTCTAGCCTAAGGAATGACGGTAATATCCTTTTAATAGGTGACTTTAATGCTCAAACTTCAAACAACCAAGCTCTTATTCTAAGCAATCATTCCAACCCTAATCCTCTTTGGTTAGACGAAGACCCTACTCTTGCTAGTAGGTACAAATGGAGCTTTGAAGACCTCGGGGAAAATTTGTTTGGGTCGGAGCTAGTCAAGCTCTGTAGTGCTCAGGATCTCATAATTTGCAACAATCTAAAGAAGTGGCCCAATTCCAACAAGATGACCTGCATCCATGGATTTGGTAGCAGCGTGGTAGACTACATTATCTCCGATCTCCCATTATACAACGAAATAATAAATTTTGACATCTTAAACGACCATGAACCTGACTCTGATCATAGGCCTTTACTTATAACTCTCAATTTTGTCATGCATAGAGTTCCCAGAGAAAATAATACTTACAGCCAAAAGAACTTAATATTTGATAGAAATAAAAATGATCTCTTTCTAAATGAATTAAAAACCAATTTGCTTCCTTTATCTAGTATAGACAACATAGAAGACCTCTATCATAATTTTACTACAACCCTCTCATATTCTATTAACAAGTTCTCAATTGAAGTTTCAAAATAATAAAAGAAATAGCAAAACCAATCCATGGTATGACAAAGATTGTAAAAGTGCGAGGAGAGCAATTAAGGAAGCTATTGATGAATCTCTTAAAATGGACAAGATAAAAATATACAAAGCCCTAACTAAAAGGAAAAAGAGGTAGTACATTCGTCAAAGACAGGTGAATCTCTTACACCTCTCTAAGGTAGCTCCCAAGAAATTTTGGAGGCAGATTCTGACTAGGAAGACTAAAGATAATAATAAAATTGCTCTTCACGATTGGAATTCCTATCTTTAAAATCTTTATGAATCTCCAAATGTCATGGAAAATTTGGAAACCCTGCTCACAACAAAAGAAGTTTTCTCTTTAGAAGACATTAAGTTTGGGGTTAATCGCCTCGCTAATGGGAAAGTTAAGGACATTGAAGGTTACCAAGCGGAAATCTTAAAAATTGGAGGTCCTCTCCTCATCCCCCACATCCACAAGCTTTTCAATCAAGCAGTCAAGCAAGGGTTCCCCAAACCTTGGACTGAGAGCCTCATTATCCCTATTTTTAAAAGTGGGGATACAAATAACCCCTCTAATTATCGGACAATTATGATCAGCCCTCTCTTAGCCAAGTTATATGGTAGTATTTTGGAAAAGAAGTTAAGCATATGGCTTGAAAGTGAAGGTAAGTGGGCTAAAGGCCAAGCAGGTTTCAAAAGACATCACTCAACAACAGACCACCTCATTACGCTTAGAATCATTGTGGAGGAATGTCGTAATGATAAATCCAATTTATTTTGTTGCTTTGTGGACTTTAGAAAGGCTTTCAATACGGTTCCTAGATACAACCTTTAGAATAGATTAGAAGAGCTAAAGGTTCCTCTCGAGCTGAGAGCTGCCGCTATAAGGTTATACGAGAATGTAATTGCCAAGCGAAAGAGCAATGAGGGGTGGTCAAAAGATATTAAGTGTAACATCGGAGTTAAACAAGGCTGCCCCCTCTCCCCTACCCTATTTGACATTTACATCGGTAAGCTCGAAGGCTATTTAGAGGAAGCAGGATGTGATGGCACAATCTTAGCTGGGATAGTCATCATCCTTCTTCTTTATGCTGACGATATTGTTATTTTGACAAGGTGCCCATCTGTTCTTGATAAGCAACTCAGGCTTCTTAAGGATTTTTGCTCTACCATGGGTATGACTGTTAACACTGACAAAACAAAAGTTATGATTATCAAATTAAAGAAGGACACTTACGTTAATTTTATGTATGACAATAATAACTTGGAGGAAGTGTATCCTTACAAGTACCTAGGAATTGATATTCATCACAAGCTCAACTAGAACCATAAAATTGAGAAAAGGATTAATGGGGGGTGGAAAGCTTATTTTGGTCTTGAAAATAATTATAAAACAGCAAACCTCATAATGTGGGATAAAAAGAAGTTCCTCTTTTAAACTTTAGTCACTCCTGTTTTCTTATATGGCTGTGAGGTTTGGGGTTGTAGCATCTCCAGAGAATCATGGAGAAAGATTGAGCAAATCCAGAAGCGTTTTATAACTTATAACCTGGAAATTAAAAGTAATACTCCCTATCCTATTCTCTTTATAGAAGCAGGTCTTTCCCCTATTGAGAGCCTAGCTATGATTAGGTTTTTGTTGTACAAGCACAAACTCAATAACATAGACGATCATAGACTTCCTAAGCTAGCTTTAAATTCCAGCCAAAAACACCTAAGGCTCAATTGGGGGTGGCATAAAGACACAAGGGCCTGGTTAAACTATTGGGAGATCAACGAGAATGATGCATTGCAAAACATAAACAACATTAAAGATATTGTTACTTCTAAGTTCAAAGAAAAAATGTGGTGTGAGAAATATTTAGTGGCTAAAAGAAAATTAAGTTATTATAAGAAGGTCATCAACCCCACCCTAGAAGATCAAAAGTATCTCTCTATTTTAACTAGCTCAAAGAAGAAAATTAATATAGCAAAGATTAGAACGAATTCTCATGAGCTCCATAGTGAAACAGGTCATTGGGCAGTTCCTAAAATGCCATGGATGGAAAGGATCTACCATATATGTGAGAATAGGAACATTGAGGATGAAAACCACTTCCTCTTAGAGTTCCCCGTGTACAACCACATTAGATCTCAGTTTCACAATCTTTGTTACAATACTGACCTTCCTAGCCTTTTACAATGTCAAAATTATAGTGAGCTTGGGAGGCTTCTCTCCAAGCTTTTTGAGCATAGGAATAAAATATTAAATCAAAATAAATAATTTGTTTCTTTAGGTCCAATAGACCAATGTTTAGTCTCAGCAGACATTAACCATCATCATCATCATAATAAAAAAAAAAAAAAAAAAAATATCAGTTTTATTAAGGATAATTTGTATTTAAGAAAAAATATTTATTTTCATATTTATCACATATTTTAGTAGAAATTGTTGACACCTAATTTTTAAGAGAGGTAAATATTGTAAATATAAAATAAGAAGATGAAGAGACCTTGGAATATGAACTTCAAGGGTCACCCTCTCCTATATATATACTAGCATTTGCATCTGATGTTGCAAAGGAAACACCGTAAGGCATAAAGTGTGGAACAATAACGATAAAGTGTGGAAGAAAAACGACATCTGAATGGACATTGTTGAAAGTAAGGGTCGATGATAATGATTTACAATTGAAATTTTTAGTTATGTGTATTCTGAAGAAGGATATTTTGTAAATAATATTAGTGAGTAGAAAATAACTAAATGGACATTGTTGGAAGCAGGGGTGGATGATAATGAGTTATCGTTGAAAGTATTCGTTGTGTATCTTGAATATGGATATTTTGTAAATAATAATAGTGTATGGAAGAATAGGAACATGTGAATGGACATTGTTGAAAGCAAGGGTGGATGATAATGAGTTATAGTTAATGTCATGTCACAGGTTATCCATTATCCCCATTATCCATGTAGTTGTTGTTGTTTATGTGAACATGTTTTTGTACATTATTTTAAGGTTTTTTTTCAAGTTTCAATCTTGAGTCTTCTCAACTTCCCAAACCAATTACTATGAAGAAAATATATTAACAATGTTGCCATTCCTATGACAACTATATTAAAGGGACCTATAATAATATTTCTGCAATTCATATGACAACTATGTTAAAAGAAGGACAGATAAAAATATTATAAAGCACTTCTCAACTTCCCAAACCAATTACTATGAAGAAAATATATTAACAATGTTGCCATTCCTATGACAACTATATTAAAGGGACCTATAATAATATTTTTTCAATTCATATGACAACCATGTTAAAAGAAGCACAGATAAAAATATTATAAAGCACAACAAGAACTTCTAAAAACAAGATTACATTGGCAACATTCATTGGCATCATTGTTTCCGAGATAAAAAAATATTATGGTGAGGACTTGGGTCTAAATTCCACTATTCCATTTTCTTAAAGAGCATAAAAAACACATTCAAATCATCCAATGAAACTCTTAATTATAAATATAAGCCTTTAAGGATTAGATTGTACCACAAAAATGTGGAAGAGTAGCCTGCGATTGATCACCACAATGAATAGCCTTATTATGCTAGAGGGGCCTGTCATATAAAGTCCTTAAACCAATCTTTGGGCCAACCATTTTATTAAGTTAATTGCCATTAAGGATTCCTTCAGATGAGTTTGCAAAACACTTCAAGGAACATCACTAATCTTTGTCTAGATGAGACTTTTGAATAGGTCTTCAACAATTTCTAAGACAAGCCACAGATGTAGACTCAACACTAGCCTTTAGTTTACTTATAAAATTGCTTTGAATCATTTTTGCAAGCTTCCATATATAAAATTATTTGAAGCAAGTGCTATATTTTTACATATTTATTTGACAATATGTGTAGCAACTGTGTCGATCAATATTTCCAAACTCCCTCAACTGCCAAAGACTTGAGATTGTTAGCACGGGAGATTCCAAACAAATCTTCGTAAACAGAGATGGAACGTGTCTCCTTCCCAAGGAATGCCTTCGCAAAAAATAATTATGTTAGTAGACCTTCAGTTATCTCCCTCAATCAAAATAGTGTATTAAATAAGTGCATACATTTTCTATAATGGAAGTTGAATTCACTGCATGGCAAGCGCCCTTGATGAAATTTTTGCAGGATCCACTTGGATTTCCAAAGCTTGCAAAGCTTATGGATGATATGTGTTACCCTGAAGAACATTGGAGACGAAGCTCTGGCAATGTCAATGAGCTGACAATAGGATGAGCTTGAGACACACGGGTGCAGACAGAATGTTGAATTCAAAATCAATCCACATATTGTGCTCCAAACATCATTCAATTACCCTCAAAATAGTGCAGATTAACCACACAGAAATAACCTTGAATTTGTGTGAATAAGAAACTTCCTCAAGGCCGAAATGTAGGTGATAAGTATCTGCAAAAGATCGCCAATAATATGCCTTAGAGGGAGGCAAGAACTCGCTTCAAGATAAGCACTTTCTACCTCAACCCAGAAATTCAAATTGACTTAAAAAAGGACCAAAATAGAATGTTAAATCGATGCCTAAACTTTCCATAGAAATCTTTGTGAAGAAGGATGAATTCAGACCTTAGATTGTATTCTTTGAAGGCCAAACCCTTGCAAGGAAGCAGGCCAAATATGACCTCTAGGACCTGTGCATGTAGCCTCAGAAAGGGTCCAGAGAAGTCTATTAAAAGAGAGCAAAATAAGGGACAAAAAGTCCACTCAGTTGATTCCAAAATTCCAACAAAAATACATAACCAAAAACATAAAAGATAAACCCAATCAACTCCAAAAATGTGACCTATTACTACATGTGTGCATGATTACTAAAGGCTATAGAAATTAGAGAAGAAAATCACACCTTCAGATGAGTTTGCAAAACACTTCAAGGAACATCACTGATCTTTGTCTAGATGAGACTTTTGAATAGGTCTTCAACAAATCCTAAGACAAGCCACAGATGTAGACTGAACACTAGCCTTTAGTTTACTTATAAAATTGCTTCGAATCAATCCACAGATTGTACTCCAAACATCATTCAATTACCCTCAAAATAGTGTGGATTAACCACACAGAAATAACCTTGAATTTATGTGAATAAGAAACTTCCTCAAGGCTGAAATGTAGGTGATAAGTATCTACAAATGATGACCAAGAATATGCCTTAGAGGGAGGCAAGAACTCGCTTCAAGATAAGCCCATTCTACCTCAACCCAGAAATTCGAATTGACTTCAAAAAGGACCGAAATATGCCACAATAGAGGTCTATAGAAATAATGAATAAAGATCATAAGAAGAAAAAGATGTAGCCTTATATAAACCCACAATAGCCTCATATCAACCTCAACAATTTGCAAGGAAACTTGGCCTCGTCTATAGATGAACCAAAAAATAGTCGTGTGCGAATGGATGCCTCAACTTTCCATAGAAATCTTTGTGAAGAAGGATGCACTGCACCAACAACGTGCCAAATCGTCGGCCTTCCATGAAACAAGTTTTAGATATGTTAGAACAGTTGTTATGATTGAGAAGAATCAATGAAGATGACGTCGGTCGATGGGAGGAAGCTGTCAATGAAGGCGGGGGACATTATGGACATGTTTCCATCTACCATTTAAAAGTTTTCATTTTCCTTCAATGGCCGTTCTCGATTCCCCTGTTCCTTGATCGCTCCTCCCCTGAGTAGATTGCAGCGTAGACGGAATTGCGCTCGGACATTGCGCAGCCTGAATTGCACAGAATCCCTAAGCGCCCGGAGTCGATAAAGGTGTCGGTGGCGGCACAGGCTGAGCCTCCACAACTGCATCCAAACATTGTGCAGGGTGGGGAAACTGTAGCAGGGGATAGAGGGCGTTAGTCAAAACATGTTTTCCATGATTCATCCCACCGTCTTCACCACGCAGGTGAACACGCTGATGTGGTTTCCCTGTTTAATTTAGTGAAGCAGACGCCCCTTTATTCAAAAGCTCTCACTCCACTTGTTTTGATGCCCTGTTCTGGTCTATTGTTGATGGCTCTGTAAAGCTGGAAAAATTAAAGAGAAGCAGGTTATTACTCTATTATGTCTTGCGTTAGTGGTCAGTCAAGATGTGTGCATTCAATATTCGTTTTTTCAAACTCTTGAAGATATATAATCGTCTCACTTACATTTTTTTTTTTGCTACAGAAATCCTCGCTGGCGCTGTGGGACACGGAGGCATGTTACTTCCTTATTCAGTCAAAGGTTTGCATGTGCATTCTTCAGGATTCAATAGCGTTTAGGTTTTCTACATATTGATGTTCTCAAGTATTGTGAAAATATGGTCTGATCATGTGTAGGAATGCCTTGGGAAGGAGACATGTTCCATATCTGTTTCCGAATCTTAGTTTGGAATCTCCCATGCTACAATCTCAAGTCTTTGGCAGTTGAGGGAGTTTGCAAATATTGATCAACACAACTATTATGCATCATCTTGAGGCAGACTAGAGAAATATTCTTTGAGATGAGAGTCTAGGAGAGCTTCTTAGGTGCAATTAATTATGGAGGATTGCAATTTGTAGCTTTCATTGGTGAGTTTGTTAGGATTAGTTTCCAAAACATATATAGAAAGCTTTCCAAGGAACTTGGCTGAGAAAACCCTTGCAGCGATTCTGGAGACATCTCCCACATGAACAAATTCAACATGATATGCCATGTAGGGTGGTGGGTTAGATCTCCAATACAATCCTTTAATGATTGACATGAGGGGCATGCTAGAGGGCCATGTCTGGTCACCACCTCACTTCACTGCGTTGGCACCCTGATTGGGGGAGAAGAATCATGTTGAGCCAGACCAGAGCAATATTCTTTGAGATGAGAGTCTGGAAGAGCTTCTTAGGTGCAATTAATTATGGAGGAACATAGTTTCCTTAATGAGGTCAAATTTTATCTCACCTATAGAAGGAAAATGCCCCACCATCAAGTTATACATTGAGAATTTGCAAGAAAAAATCATAGTAGTCAAAGGAAATAACCAAGGAGTAGTTTCCAAAACCTATATAGAATATTAGATTGAGACTTATTTGAGATGTATGTATCAATGTTGTTGATAGTAAAAAAACAGAGTTTCCTTAATGAGGTCAAATTTGATTGAACTGTGCAACAATAAGATAATTGTTGGGAATACTTTCTGTAAGCTAATTGTTGGCCATACTTTCTGTAGTTTTCTAACCACTGAGTTGCCTAGAGAGATATGGAATATATCACCGTTGAGGATGCAGTCATTAATAGCAACTTGAGGAATCCATGACACAATAGAGGACAATCTCAAAACTTCCTTCACAACCTACCAGGAAAGTAAATGAAATGTCTTAATTCTTGCACAATGCAGAGCCACCAAATGTCATTCAATGGCATTCAAATGATCTGATCATATACATCAACAGAATGTGTTAATTGTTGCAGAGCCACCAGATGTCATAAAATAGCATTCATATGGTCTGATCATATACATCTAATCCTAATGAGAATCTCTTTAGCTTTTAGAAAGAATTCCCATGAGGGTCTTTTATTAATTTTGGGATTCTATTTAGTTCTGCTGTATTGGATAATTAATATAATATTTTTAAATTTCAAATTTTATTTTAATTGAGGGAGATAACTGAAGGTCTGCTAACATAATTATTTTTTGTGCAGGCATGCCTTGGGAAGGAGACATGTTCCATCTCTGTTTCTGAATATTTGTTTGGAATCTCCATGCTGACAATCTCAAGTCTTTGGCAGTTGAGGGAGTTTGCAAATATTGATCAACATAGCTGCTACGCATATTGTCAGATAAGGATGCAGTCATTAATAGAAAATCGAGGAATCCATGACACAAAAGAGGACAATCTCAAAACTTCTTTCACAACCTACCAGGAAGGTAAATGAAATGTCTTAATTCTTTCATAATGCAGAGCCACCAAATGTCATTCAATAGGATTCAAATGGTCTGATCATATACATCAAGAGAATGTGTTAATTGTTGCAGAGCCACCAGATGTCATAAAATAGCATTCATATTGTCTGATCATATACATCTAATCCTAATGAGCATCTCTTTAGCTTTTAAAAAGAATTCCCATGAGGGTCTTTTATTAATTTTGGGATTCTATTTAGTTCTGCTATATTGGATAATTAATATAATGTTTTTAAATTTCAAATTTTAAATTTTTGGAGGGTTGGCTTCCCCCTTTTGAGTAAGTCAGCTCTGTAAGAAGCCCCCTGCCTTCATCACTATAAATATGGGCATGGATCCTCCATAAATTCATGAATTAAACATGCCATCATTTGTGATTTTCTTCTCTAATTTCTGCGGCCTTTAGTAATCACGCACACATCATTTCAGCCTTGAGCAAGTTGCTTATTCACACATATTCAGGGTTATTTTTGTGTGGTTAATCCACACTATTTTGAGGGTAATTGAATGATGTTTGGAGCACAATTTGTGGATTGATTTTTAATTCAACATTCTGTCTGTGCCCATGTGTCTCAAGCTCATCCTACCGTCACCTCATTGACATTGCCAAAGCTTCGTCTCCAATGTTCTTTAGGGCAACACATATCATCCATAAGCTTTGCAAGCTTTGGAAATCCAAGTGGGTCCTGCAGAAATTTCATCAAGGGCTCTTGCCATGCCTTGAATTCAACTTCGATTGTAGAAAAGGTATGCACTTCTTTAATACACTATTTTGATTGAGGGAGATAACTGAAGGTCTGCTAACATAATTATTTTATGTGCAGGCATGCCATGGGAAGGAGACATGTTCCATCTCTGTTTCTGAGTATTAGTTTGGAATCTCCTGTGTTGAGAATCTCAAGTCTTTGGTAGTTGAGGGAGTTTGCAAATATTGATCAACACAGCTGCTACCCATCATGTTGAGGCAGACTAAAGAAATATTCTTTGAGATGAGAGTCCAAAAGAGCTTCTTAGGTGCAATTAATTATGGAGGATTGCAATTTGTAGCTTTCATTGGTGAGTATGTCAGGATTAGTTTCCAAAACATATATAGAAAGCTTTCCAAGGAACTTGGCTGAGAAAACCCTTGCAGCGATTTTGGAGACATCTCCCACATGAACAAATTCAACATGATATGCCATGTAGGGTGGTGGGTTAGATCTCCAATACAATCCTTTAATGATTGACATGAGGGGCATGTTAGAGGGCCATGTCTGGTCACCACCTCACTTCACTGCGTCGGCACCCTGATTGGGTTGAAGAATCATGTTGAGCCAGAGCAGAGCAATATTTTTTGAGATGAGAGCCTGGAAGAGCTTCTCATATGCAATTAATTATGGAGGAATAGAGTTTCCTTAATGAGGTCAAATTTTATCTCACCTATAGAAGGAAAATGCCCCACCATCAAGTTATACATTGAGAATTTGCAAGAAAAAATCATAGTAGTCAAAGGAAATAACCAAGGAGTAGTTTCCAAAACCTATATAGAATATTAGATTGAGACTTCTTTGAGATGTATGTATCAATGTTGTTGACAGTAAAAAATAGAGTTTCCTTAATGATGTCAAATTTGATTGAACTGTGCAACAATAAGATAATTGTTGGGAATACTTTCTGTAAGCTAATTGTTGGCCATACTTTCTGTAAAATAATCTAATAAAAATAATAAATAATTTTCACAGATCTCCTTTGATAAGACCTGTGATTTCTTCCCTGGACTAAAGCATATACAATTCAAGAATACATCTTAGCTGCATTTTTTCAACAGAAAAAGTTGGCATTCCACATCAGCAAGGAGTTCACCGATGAGAAATTATTTATTCCTATAAACAATGTGGTATCATGCATGGGCTTAATTATCATTAACCGGTATTCTTGATCGTTTTTGTTGCAAATTATGCACGGAACCATCAATCGCAATAACTATACAACAAGTCATAGAAACCTGCTTGAAATTTCACAATACCTGAGAACATCAATATGTAAAAAGCCTAAACGCTTTTGAATCCCGAATAATGCACATGAAAACCTTTGACTGAATAAAGAAGTAACATGCCTCTGTGTCCCACAACGCTAACAAGGATTTCTGTAACAAAAAAAAAATTAAGTGAGACAATTATATATCTTTAAGAGTTTAAAATAATGAATATTAAACGCACTCATCTTGACTGACCACTAACGCAAGACATAATAGAGTAATAACCATAATAGAGTAATAAACTACTTCGCTTTAATTTGTCCAGCTTTACAAAGCCATCAACAATAGACCAGAACAGGGCGTCAAAACAAGTGGAGCGAGAGCTTTTGAATAAAGGGGTGTCTGCTTCACTAAATTAAACAGGGAAACCACATTAGCATGTTCACCTGCGTGATGAAGATGGTGGGACGAATCATGGAAAACATGTTTTGACTAATGCCCTCTATCCCCTGCTATAGTTTCCCCACCCTGCGTAATGTTTGGATGCAATTGTGGAGGCTCAGCCTGTGCTGCCACCGACACCTTCATCGACTCCGGGCGCTTGGCTTCTCAAACGTAAACCCCCATTTCGAATAATCTCCAGTCTGAGATCCTATAAAACCATGAAGAGAACCCACAAAACCCTGGAGAAGTTGCAGAGAAAAATTTCATGGTGGCAGAGGACGAGAATGGGGATTTTGGTGACCAGCTAGGAGAGGCAGCACCTAGAAAGAGAAACCACAAAGGCCTCGAGAAGTTGCAGAGCAACATTTTGTGGTCGCAAAAGACAAGAATGAGGGTTTGGGTGACCAGCTAGGGGAGGCAGCACCTGGAAGTAGTGCTGAGCAGGAATCAGTGTGAGCAAGGGCAGTCGACCTACGACGTAGTGCAGAGTGTGAGCAAGTGTGGTCGACCTGCGGCGTAGTGCCGGGCAAGAAGTAATGTGTGAGAAGGGGGGTCAAACCATTGTGCTGCGTAGCCAGGTTACGAGAATTAGAATTGTAACTAATTTAATAACTAATTTTAGAATCAATCGCATGGTTGAAATTATTTGAATCGTCTAACACTTAAATCAAGGGCTAATGAATGTACACATACCTGCGGCGTAGTGCTGGGCAAGAAGTAATGTGTGAGAAGGGGGGTCGAACCACTGTGCTGCATAGCTAGGTTACGAGAATTAGAATTGTAACTAATTTAATAACTAATTTTAGAATCAATCACATGGTTGAAATTATTTGAATCTTCTAACACTTAAATCAAGGGCTGATGAATCTACACGTAGGTTTAGAGGAGAGTTGATTTCAAAGGGCAAGGGCTGATGAATGTACACGTAGGTTTGGAGGAGAGTTGATTCCAAAGGGGAACGCCTTACGACATAATTAATAGGTTTTTCTTAATAGAATTTAATTCATGGAATTACCAAAATACCTTGTTTGATAGAAAATAATAAAGATATGAGATACTATACATGAGTAATTTTCAATAGATTCTTTATTATTTTAATTTAATTATAATTATATTTCTCAATTATATTTGTAATTATATTATTATTTTTATTTTAAAGGTATTCTTAATTTTATTATTTTTAATTTAATGATAAAAAAATTTAATTAGATTTTTATTTTTAACTTATTGGTGGGTGTGGAAAGAGGAGGGGAGCGCGCGCGTCAGGACGGAGCAGCCAATCGCTGAAACCATGGCCGTCTGTGCCCAATAGCCAACGGCCCTGAAGATCAATGTGTCAAACAGCCAATGGCCAGAAGAACTAGACATTCTAGTTGCCGAACTCTTGCCCATTGTAGACCGCCCTGCTTCAACGTGGTGCTCTGCATGTGCTTTGCCTCTGGCAGCCCCTGCTGATTATTAGCGCCCTGCATGCAAGCGATTATCTGGAGGAAACATCTGTTTCTCTTCTGCATGGTTCCCGTCACCTTTCTCACATAGCCCCCGAGTCGAGCTGGGAACGTGGCACAACGTCGTCTTCCTGAACATGCAAGACACAGGACACTTGGAGCTCGGCTCCTCCCCCGCTCTTTCTATTTAAACCATCTCCTAGCAGTCTTACCGGTTTCCTTCCTCCAGTCTTGCGGGCTGGAGGCACATTTTTTGACTCTCCGCTCTGTTGCTCCTCCCTCTCTGCTTGCATGGCGCTTCTGGTCTTTCCTGCATGGTCTCGGCTCTCTGTTCTTGGCGTCTGCGCGGCTCCTTGTTCAGGTTAGTGAACTCTCATCTCGTTTCCCCTTTTAATTACAGATGTGTCTTGTTAAAAAAGGGTAGGTTCTATGCTTATTAGAGGATAAGTTATTACAGAAGGCTTATTTATTTATAAATTTTCTATGGTTCAAATTACGCTCTCTGGTTCAATATACGTCTTCCTCAGCCGTCACTGGTATTTCCATTTCTGGCTTGGGGTCTCTCGGTTTGCAGCGTAGTTATCCTTTATCTAATCTAGGGGGGTCTGGTTCTGTTCCTGTCACTTTCCTCTGAGGTCTTCCTTTCTGTTTAAGGTAAAAAATGTTAAAATCTCTCCTTAACAGAATTAGAGCCTCCTTTTACATATATAGTCCATGTCAAGATATTCGCTTTCGCGTAGGGAAATGGTGGTGTGTCTTTCAGTTTTACTGCTATTGTTTCGACTCCAACAGCCGATCTGAAGCGCAATAGCTTCTCCGCTCCCGCCTTCGAATCCCCTTGGGGCTCCTGGGATTTCCGGCATCTTTCCCGGCAACATAATTCAAATCCTTTTTCCGGCGACTCATATCTCGGCCTCTGTAATCCATCAGGATTTTCAAGGCTTTTCTCTTCTGCACCATTAATGAACTTACCTCCAATTTTGCTCGAACATGGCCTTTCGGCGGCTGGCTATCGTCACTGATCCCACCAAGGTACAATTCTAGAGTCTTCCCTATTTAGTGATTGTCCTTTTTGCCTGCCAGAATCACTGGAGAACGATCAATTCCTGTACTCTCTCTAGTTCTTTTCCAGCAGAAGTCTTATTGTCCAGGCAACATTCTCCGTCGGCTACATACCTTGGGATCTTCCAAAAGCTCGGGTGGTATGGGGGATCCCCTTTTCGGATTTTCCTTCTGACTACGATGGCAGAAGAAAGTGACTCCCTGGCCATGAAGGCTCTTTTCGCCGTAGCCATTGAAGCTGAGTCAGCACGTAATCTTGCCAGTGGGAATCCAAGATGGCACAACACGCTGTCTGATTCACTTCCTTCCGGGCTGCGGGACCCTCCCCTTCTTGGGAACCTTGCCTCTCATAAACATCTCAAGGGACGTTACAAGCATAAATCCCCTGTCAAAACGGTTCCTCCCCCTAAGGCGATCTCTATTTCTGGTTCCTCCCTGGTGGAGCGTATCGAGAGTCTTCAAAAGTTCGCATTGGTTGGGAAATGGTATTTCCCGGAAATGGACGAGGAACAAATGAGAAGCTGGATTACAAAATCTTGGCCCCCCATCATAGGACACACTCCAATTATCTCTCGACTCATGAAAGACTGGTTCTCTTTCCACTTTCAAAAGGAGTCCGACCTGGAGCTGGTTTTGAACAGACCGTGGGTCTCAGGCAGAAGCTTTCTCTCCCTGTCAAGATGGTACCTTGGCTTCGATCCCCTCAAAAATACTCCCTCCCACAGTATGATTTGGGTAAAGCTCCCTAACCTTCCGCTCGAACTATGGACGCCGGAGATCCTGGACATAATCGGAGACGCAATTGGTAAGTTCATCTATGTCGATCCATGGGTTAGAGGTGAGAAGGACAAAAGAATCACCTGGATTCTCATTGAAAAACCATACAAGGGAGGTTATCCTGACCAAATAGAAATTTCTTGGGATGGTTCAAAGATATGTCAAAGGCTCGACTTTTGGGGCATCCCGTTCCGCTGCTCCTCCTGCCATCGAACGGGACACCTCATTAGAGATTGCAGATTCCGTCGCCACAGGCAAATCTCTCTTCCCTCAGAAAAGGTGAGGCAAATGGACTCTGATTCCTGCTCTGATAACGCCAGCCCCACGGGGGACCATTTCTCATTCAAATCCACAGAGATTCGAAGTTCACAGGAAAATTCTCAGTTTAGGCCCGAGTCACCTAACTTTGCAGGTTTTAAGAGTCCCCCTTTATCGGCTGGGTTTAAAGAAGCAGCTCCCACCTCCCCTCCGCTCATAAACATGGCTGATTTCTCTAGCCCTCCAGTCCTAGAACAGTTCGAAGAGGAAGCGGTTCCTCCACCTCCGGTGATGAATGCAGCTGATTTCGTAGTGGGATCGCACCCAATCCTCATTTCCTCTTCCTCGCCCTCTCCTATTAGATCGCCCTCTGCCATGCAAAAAGGGAAAGAAGTACAGCTGACCCCAACCCCGTTCAATTCTCCATCAGACTCCCCGATCAACAATTATGACAGTGATATAGACCATCTTCTTAATCGTCACCCTTCGATCCTAGAACCTCTGACCATCCACAAGCCGTCCTTCCCCATCATTAGCCCCAACTCTGCCAATAATATCACTGTAAGAAAAAAGCATAGAGGTGGGAGTCGACATTTCAGAGGCAGGACCATTGCCTCCGAACTGGGAGTCACAAATCTCCCCCTGATAGATGTTCCAATTTTCAAGTCATCACCGCCACAGCCCCTTAGAGCAAGCACGGCTGGTCAGCCATCTAAATGACCTTCCTTATTTCATACAACATCAGGGGTCTGGGAGCCGCCCCAAAATTTTTGGCTCTGAAGGAGACTCTTGTTTCTGCTCGGCCCCATATCATCTTTATCCAAGAGACAATGCACTCCAGCACGGTGTCCTTGGCTTTCTTCAGAAAGATGTTTCCAACATGGCACATGGCTGCTACAAATGCAGAAGGCCTGTCTGGTGGACTGGTGGCTATGTGGGACCCGCTCATGGTCAAAGCAAAGGCCTTCAAGTGCAGTGCTGGAATTCTTATCTTGGCCTCCATCAGAGGAAGACCACAAATTCTTAACATGTTGAACATTTATGCGCCTTACAGGAACAGACTCCCTTTTTGGGTTTCTCTGTTCAACTCGGAAATTTTAGACATTAATTCTTTGCTAATTGCAGGTGATCTAAATCTGACTCTTAGTTCGGAAGAATGTTGGGGTCATTGCAGAACTGTGGATAGATTCGCTGATAGAATGAGAAGGGAGTTTTTAAAAAGGGATCTCGTCGACATCATTCCAGAAAATATGACTCCCACATGGGATAATGGTAGGCTAGGCTCTGCCTACATAGCAAAAAGAATTGACCGCTTTCTCCTAAACTCCAGCATTATCGAAAAATGGGGAATGCCGGTCGCAAAAACTGGAGGGGACTTTTCCTCGGATCACAAGCCTATCCTCCTGGACTGGGTGCACGCCGAGCGTAGGATGGGATACTCTTTCAAGTTCAACTCTATCCATCTACAGGATGAATCATTCAACGAGTATATCAAGTCCAGCTGGAGAGACATCAATCAAGCCGAGGACGCATTCCTACATACTTTTCATGATAAAATTCAACTGCTGAGGGAGAAAGCAAAGACATGGCAGATAAAAAAGAAGCGAAAAGATTCACAGGATCTCCACGACATCAACCAAGAAATAAGTCGGCTTGCTTCTTCAATTCATCTTAGTGGCCTGTCGTTCGATAAGGCATCTTATATCAGCTCCCTGGAAAGAAAGAAACAAGATCTGCTTAAAAAAGAGGAAGCAACTTGGAGGTTAAAAAGTCGAGCTATTTGGCTCAAGGAGGGGGACAGAAATACTAGATTTTTTCACAACTTCGCCAATGCTTGTAGAACAAAAAACGCAATATGGAAAATTGAGAACGGTAATGGAGATCTTCTTTTCTCCCAACAGGAAATATCCGCAGAAGCTACAAGATTCTTCAAGGAGCAATACAAAAGGCAACACAGTGATCTAAATGATATGCTATGGGCAGTGGACCTTTTGCCGGTCATGTTCGATGATGCTGCTAATGATGATTTCTACAGGCCTATCACGGAGGAGGAGCTTTCCGAGACTATCAAGAGCTTCAAAAAAGATAAAAGCCCAGGGCTAGATGGCTGGCCGGTGGAATTTTTTACCCATTTTTATGATCTATTCAAAAATGACTTGCTGGGCATGGTGGACGCCTCTCGCCTCTCTGGAAGCATTAACAGTTCTCTATCAGCCACCTTTATTGCATTAATTCCCAAAAAAGACAAATCTTCATCTTTAGGGGACTTCAAGCCGATCGCTTTGTGCAATTCGCTTTACAAGATCATCTCCAAAATTATTGCAGAAAGAATGAAGAAAGCCCTTAGCTCATTCATAACAAAGGATCAGCACGCATTCCTAAAGGACAGGCTCATCCTGGACGCTGTCGCCATGGCTCAGGAATGCCTCTTCTCTATCTACACCAAGAATATTGATGCTGCAGCTCTTAAAATTGATCTAAGCCAGGCTTTCGATTGCGTGGATTGGAGCTTCCTCAAAATTCTCCTTGCAAAAATTGGTTTAAGACCTCTGGCAATAAGCTGGATCATGGCGTGCATCGAAAGTGTCCACTTCTCAGTGATTATTAACGGAATCCCATCTACATTCTTTCAAGCCGAGAGAGGGCTCCGCCAGGGATGCCCTCTCTCCCCCCTCCTTTTTATTTTGGTGATGAATTGTCTTAGTTCGCAGATCAATCATGCTGTTGCTGAAGGAAGATGCAAACCTGTCAAGATTTCCAGAGACATCTCTCTCTCCCACAATCTTTTCGTCGATGATATCTTAATCTTTGCAATGCTGTGCAAATCCACTTGGGTGTGCCTTTTTGTGCTCTTTAAGAAGTTTCAATCTGCCACAGGCCTCAAGATTAATAGCGGGAAATCAGTGCTATATCATAATGATACAAACCCTGTAATAGCACAGTGGATTGCTGATCGTTTTGGGATTAATCTTGCTCTGATAAAGGACGGTTTCACATATTTGGGGTTCCGCCTAAAAGCGAAGGGATATCGATGCCAGGACTGGTTTTGGTTGATAGACCGTTTCTACAATAAGATCTCAAGATGGGAAATGCGTTTTCTGTCCCTTGCTGGCAGATTCATCTTGGTTCAGGCGGTGCTCTCCCAACTTGCGGTGTATTGGGGCCACCTTTTCCTTCTCCCGGCTTCTGTCATGAAGAAAATGAAGTCCATTGCAGCTAATTTCATGTGGGGTGGTCGATCGCACCAGACTAAATTTCACCTCGTGAAGATGGATTTAATTACAAGACCGAAAAATAAAGGTGGATGGGGCCTTCTAAACATGAATCATTTTGGAAAAGCGCTTATCTGCAAATCTCTTCACAGGGGCTTATATGGGAACAGTCCGTGGAGTTCTCTGATCAACCAAAAGTACCTGAAAGGCAGAAATTTGGCATACTGGCTCAGAAGGTCTTCTCTCGGCATCAGAAATGGCTCCCCCATTTGGCACAGTTTCAAAAAGATCCAATCCTTCTTCCTGAAGAATTTAAAATGGACATTTTTCTCTGGTTCAAGTGTCTTCATTGGTATAGATCCTACCCTATACAACTTAGAATCCATGATCCCTCCGACTTTACTCTCCTTTTTCCACTCTAGGGGCCTTTTTACCTGGAACAAACTAATAGATTCTTGGTCCTCTTTAGAACCAATCTGGAAAAATGACCTTCAATTAGCCATCCCTCCCCCTCTCCGCCCTCTATGGCTCTCATTCACAAATAGATTCTCTCACCGAGGGATCCTTCAACTGGGCACAAAGGATGAACTGATCTGGTCTACTGATAACTCAATCCACCCCATCTCTGTCCGGAACCTCTACACTGTCCTATCATCTGATTTTCCTCCTCCCCCCTCTATCTTCCCTGTCAAACTCTGGAAAGCCCCCTGCCCTCTCAAATCCATCCTTTTTTCATGGCTTCTTTTCTCCAACAAGAACCTCTCCTGGGAAGTTCTACAAAAGAAAGGATGGCACGGTCCAGGCAGATGTCAACTTTGCCTTGCGGAGACGGAAACGAACATTCATATGTTCTTTCAATGTACCGCCTCCTCTGCTATCTGGTACGAGCTCTCCTTGATTTATGGTTTTCCTCACCGGTTGTTTTCTTCTGTACAGGAAGCTTTCTCATGGTGGGGCACCCAATGCCCCAACTGGCATGCTCTCTTCATTCTAACTTGCTGGAACATCTGGAAGTGGAGGAACGGTCGTATTTTCCAGGAATGTCGTTTGCCGCTTGTCTCCATTTTGTCTACCATTTTGGGGTCTATGCCCACTCTGGTCTAAGATGGCTCCTCATGTTTTCTATTATTAGTCTCTCTTTATCATGCATTTGTTTCTAGACAATTTTGAGTCTTACAGCGCATGTGTATATTTGCTACTTTACAAACTTTTTTGCTACATTCTGAACAACATCTTCAGATCTTTTTGGGGATATTCTCTCCCATGCACATATGATTTGCTCAATATGTCTTTGCTCTATTGGCTGAGGATTTTCGCCTCCATGTATTCTTGATCATTATATCTTCTTAATATAATCTATACTGCTTTTTCTCTCTGAATTTTTTTTTTAACTTATTTATAATCAATTAAATTTAATTACAATATTTTTTTAAATCAATTTTTTCAGTTAATTCAAATTCATGGAATCGTGAGAGGCCCCACAAACCAAAACTATTCCTCTACTGAAATTCTATCTAATGGTTAATGAAAATCTGGAACAGTGATTTGGATAATTACCTGTGGGTAGTTTGTGTAAAAATTTTCTAACTCCTTACATTTCATGTGAGGCCACTAGAGATGTTACATTTAGTGTCTATATATATAATTTTAAATTTAATATTTTATTAAAAAAGATAGTATAATTAATGAATAAATACAATGTTAAAATATTTTCCAAACGTGTTACAATATAGATTAGTGGAGCGTAATCAATGGTTTTGTTTCTTGTGGTTTGTGAAATTTCTCAGGGATTTTATGTTCAATGGGTTTATTCAAGGATTTACTCTGAAGTCGGGTTATTCCTTATTAAATTAGTTTGTTGTTTGGGATGGTTGTCTTCTCTTGATGTAGGACAACATGAACTAAGTGAAGGTGTATCAGGTGCTGTAAATTTTCTTGACCTGGGATTAACCTGCTTAGCAAATCTAGTTGTTTTCTTTTCGAGTTTTCTGAGAGAGTGACTCTATTTGGAGATGGGTGCCAAGGATGAGCTGACTTTCTAAAAAGAAAATTTTTAAGTTTTTATAATTAAATTGTGAAATAAATGTCTATATTTATTATAGATCATTTTTATAGATTAAAATTGTATGTTTTTATCTTAAAATTTATGTAAATTCATAAATGTTTGGTTAGTTTTTGTTATATTTTGAGAGTAAAATTGTTAGGTTAGTGTTTTTTTGGTAATTAGGTTAAGCTTAGATTATATTTAAAGTGTTTTTTATGTTTCATTTCTAATAAAGTTCCTTACTATTGAAGTAAGCTTTGAACTTTAGAAATGTTTAAGATTAAGAATATAAGGTGGATTCCCAAGTAAAATGGGCATTTTTTTATGTAATCACATTTATATATAGAATGTTGTTTATTAAAAATTCTATATAACAAAAGGAAAAAAATTACCCTTATGAATCTGCATAGAACTTAAAATAATAAATATGAATAAAAAATAAAAAATAAAAAAGTTCTTCAAATTTTGATTTGATAAGCAAAACAAACTTAAAATTCCAGATGTGATTCTAATCTTATGAACAATATTTTTTATTTAAAAAATCTATTTATGAAAATGTAGAAAAACATCAATTCCATAATTGTAACCATGTGCCACCCCATTGAAGTGCCTTGGGCTCTACGAGGTGTTAGTAAAAGTATCATTTTTAAAAGTCTCCGAAATTAATTTCTAATTTCACCCTTTTGTTCAACTTATGGAGAGTTTTCCTGTAATATAAATTATACTTAAATTTGACTCATAGATTAAAAATTATGCTTAGTTAAAGTTTGGTCTATCAAAGAAAATTCCACATTATCCAGTGACCATGTCGCACCACATGGCTTCCAAGTACTTTGACTAGTCAATAGAAAAGGGACCTGTCGGGTCAAATCCACGTCATGTCGCTCAGTGGTATGACTAGTAAGGGCGTTCAGCATGAGTAAAAGATTGGGCAATGAGCGGTGAGCGATATGGAAGTCTTGCAGTTCCATCTTGGAACCCTGACATGATTGATGGACGAAAATGATGTTATCAAAGATTTTATGTTGATGCACAAACCCTCTTTGATTTTCACTAATTATATTTTTGGTTGATGCACAAATCATCTTTGATTTTCACTAATGATTTTTGGAAGAATAAGCTTGAGTTTGGATGAAAAAATATTAGAGATAAATTACATAGTAAAATAAGCCTGAACTGAGCGGATTAGACTCCATTGGAACAAAGAGCCAAAAAAGTTGAGTTAGTACTCTTATAATACAATTATGTTTGAAGGAATAATCAATCATTCTACAAAGCTCAAATTTTATGACATGATTTTATGACATCTCATCACTACTGATAAAAATGGGAAGAAAACTCATGTAGTTTGAACACTGTTATCTTAGGCTAAAAGAAAACACAATGGATCTAATTTCTTTTTAGAATTTTTTTTTTTAAATAAAAATTATCCTCTTGAGAGACTAGTTCTTGCTCCAACATACAATGTTTCGAGTCTTTTTTACTGGGGCAACAATCCCTATAGAAATCTTTATAATGAAGAATAGCTTCAGAATTATTTTGAGAGAAATCGTTTATTTTGTTTCCTTGAACTGTGATTTCTATGACATTATTCTCCTATATTTGATCGTTATCTTATTATGGAAGAATTTTGTATTCATATCATTTGCTTGGAGGAATAGACTTCATGATTTGAGTTTCCACCATTTTTCCTCTTCCTTGAATGCAGTATGATATTGTTATAGATCTAACCCAGAAATATATGATAATAGAAATAAACCCAAGAAATAACAAGATCTGAATAGATAGAAATGTGTCTTTATTGATCAAACCCTTAAGGTAGGGCAACACCATATATTCACTCCTTAAAGAAAGAGAACACTCCACAAGCCATATGTCTGTTTATACTATAATCCTTCACCTCTCTCAATGGAGAGTCTCTAGCCTCTATATAGGCCTCATATATACAATACCATAGGTAATTACCATGGTTCCCTCAATACCATCTATCTAATATCATGGGCTTATTACATTATTGCTAACTACTTGTGGTCCCTTACATGATACGAGTTAACCACCTTATTTATTACTATTGCCCATCCCATTATTACATTATTCCCTTGGGTACCTTCCATTGTACCCCATATTATCCCCCTAAGTATACTACATTCCACCACACTTAATATGTTTCGTCCCCGAAACATGAGAAGAACACAAATAATAAGATTTACTCAAAAGAGTAGTCTATTGGTACCATGCACGTGCATCTAGCTATCCAAGAGAAAGGTGAACTCTCGATCTAGCTGGTGCCTTGCTTGCTCGAGATGGAAGTTGACCCTCGTAGCTCTTTTGTGTTGATGTATAGTAGGTGGATCGTCGTCGCTCTCTATATGCCATGTGGGGGCTATTGTCCTTGTAGCTAATTTGTTGCCATCTTGTTGTTTGTTTTCTTGCTGGGTGATGTGGGTGGTGATATGCTGAAGTTTTAACCAACAGCGTATCTTTCTTTAATTTACCACCTAATGTTTCCTGATCGGTATCTGGTACATGTTGTGGTGCCTGATGTTGCTTCTTATCTTCCAATATTACTTCCACCACTGAATCCTCATCTAATGTAACATTTTCTGCTTCAGCCTCCTTGGACTCTACCTATTTTTCTGGTACCTGGTTTGACGTTTGTGTTTGGTTGTCGAACATCAATGGCTCATCATCTGATGTGTGAGTCTCTGGAACATTTTTTGCTTCAGCCTCCATGGACTCTACCTATTTATTGATGAAAATATCCTATAATGTAATCTTCTTCTTTTTATACCAGAGCTTCAGGAATTTCTTCTGCACATTAATATTTATAGTACCCACCGATTCCATCCTAGGGTATCCCAAAACAACATCCTCATTAGCCATATCTGAAGCATAAAAATCAGAATGCAATACATATTTGTCCATAGAAATCTTCAAATCTTTATAAAATTTCACCTGCTCATTATTAACCTGTGTGCGTTCCATGTGTTTTGCTGGCATTTGTAATTTTTTTTGTCAAATTGACATTTATGAGATTTTGCTTGTAACTAGGATTCAGAGACAATGATCCTCCCCTTCTGAATCAATCCATGAAGCGGAAATAAAGAGATACTAGTAGAAAATAACCCCTTACATGTCTTATTCTCCTGTTTTTTAGCATGAGACCATTTTTCTAAAAGGAGTCTTTCAAATTCTTTATCTGAAAGTTTGGACAACTCCTTGTTAGCATGTGAGTCCCACCCTATGACAACCTCTTCTTTCATACTAAGCCCTAGGAATTTTTTCCAATTTTTTGGCCATAATGATTTTTCTCTTTCTATGAATTCTTCAATAGTATGGCCATTATCTTTCCCTATAAAAATAAGAACCACCATGAAGAGTGTTTTGAAAAAAATTCACTTACTTGGGGAAAATTTGAAATGGCTACAATTCCGTCAATATTGCTCAGAATCCCTATTATGATCCGTTTTCGGAAAATGAACAACCATTCTACATCTTCCCATGTGGTAGAAATCCTGATCTGGGCAATGGAATTTCAGATCGACACTGCAACTGTCCTGCCGTTACAAAAAAATTCTGAAAAAAGCGCTGATTTTAAATCAGCAATATCGCCCTCATCTGGACTCCGACTCGACTGATTTTTTTTTGAACTTTGGTATTTTTTCACAAAAAATCCAGATCTGCAATTAGATTTTTCAGATTGTGCACAAGAACGTACATATCTATGCCGTAAACCCGCCGACCCGTAAAAATGTCTCCAACCCAACTGATTTTTAAATCAGCAATATCTCCCTCATCCAGACTTCGATTCGGCCGATTTTCTTTTTCAAATTGGGTATTTTTCACAAGGAATCCATATATACAATTACATTTTGCAGAGTTTGCACAAAAACGTACATATCTGATCTGCAAACTCGCCGCCCTGAAAAATCACTGCAAAAAAAAAAAAAAAAAATATTCTCCACTTTGCCCAAGAAAGTGTTCTGATACCACTTGTTATAGATCTAACCCAGAAATATATGATAATAGAAATAAATCCAAGAAATAATAAGATTTGAATAGATAGAAATGTTTCTTTATTGATCAAACCCTTAAGGTAGGGCAACACCATACATTCACTCCTTAAGGAAGGAGAACACTCCACAAGCCATATGCCTGTTCATACAATAATCTTTCATCTCTCTCAATGGGGAGTCTCTAGCCTCTGTATAGGCCTCATATATACAATATAGGCCTCATACATACAATATCGTGTGTAATTACCATGGTTCCCTCAATACCATCTATCTAATACCATGGGCTTATTACATTATTGCTAACTACTTGTGGTCCCTTACATGATACGGATTTTCCACCTTATTTATTACTATTGCCCATCCCATTATTACATTATTTCTTTGGATACTTCCCATTGTACCCCATATTATCCCCTAAGTATACTACAGATATTGTTCAAACTCTATTTTTTCAAAAAAAAAAAAAAAAAAGAAAAGAAAAGTCACTAGTCATAAAGATGTATTCTAAAGCTAGTTAGGTTGATTCTAATTTAGAGTGAGTGATTAGATTTTTTTTTGAATTAAAAAAATTATACATGAACAACTCTCGAATATAAATAGTCCTAACCAAAAATAGACCCACCAAACCTCTTCAGACCACATCATCAAAACAATGAAGAGTTAGACTTAACCCCATAAGGCATATCAATGGTACACATCTTTTCATGTGAATCAGGACCCAAAAATTTGATAAATTTAAGATGTTGCCCATTGCCGGATCGATCTCATGTGCACTGTGAATGTGCACTTTCGTAAGTACGTGGGAATCCACGGCGTCGGCTCTAAGAGAGCCCAGGTCACGCTCCAAATGAGCGAGGTGATGTCCGCCATAAAGGCCTCCTGAGAGTTGGGCCTCTTATGGATTGCCACCATGGAGTGGAATTCACCTCAGGGTAGCAAGCCCTGGCGGGAAAGCGTCCGGCCATAGTCCACTGGACTAACTGTTCGGTCTACCCACAGGTACTCGTCCTTTCTCGTCCAACGTGTCGCCAGATTGAAGTCATCAGAGCCGGTACATACATGGTCCAGAGAGAGAGCCCTGCACAACGGGACCTTCCAGGGGACATGCAACAACCGTGGCTTGCCTTCGAATCTCAATGGTGGCCTAAATCCAAGCCTCGACTACAGCTTCAAGGGTGCCGAGATACCCATGGCTTCGTACATATCGGAGCTCCAGTAGCTGGCAAGGCCAAGTCACCGCTCATGTTCGAGAAGCACAACTGGATATCAATTCTCTAGGCCTGGTCTCTGCCCGAAAAACAGATGAAACAATCGACATATTGAATCTAATGGCCCCCACGTATTTGCTCATGCTCTGCCAGGCCGCTGATATGAGGCACCTAGAAGAAAACATGTTGAGCACTATGAACTTATGAACTGTGTGGTCTCTTTGATGGCCTAATAAAACAGTGAGCATGCACAATGGGGAGGTTTTTACCACGAGGTGCTTATGTGAGAAGGATCTCCTAGGGGTCGTCGAGAATCTACACGTCCTTGCCTACGTCGACGACTCCTGCAACCAGAACCATCCATTGATGCAACATCTCAGACAAATTCTCATTTCCCATGCTCTGAACTAGTGCCAAACTCAGTCCTCCATTTTCAATAAGATTCCGGGCATAGTGGAAGCAGAAATAGGGCATTCTGGGCATAGTGGAAGCAGAAATAGGGCGAGCGTGTCAAGACTATTACGAAAAGGGAATCGTTGGCCTGGTTTCTAACAGAATCCAAGACTACGATCTAGCCAAGTCGTAGGGAAACGTTCAATAGTGCTTAGAAGTGTAGCGTTTCTGTACTCCAAGCAGAGCAGAGCAATGACAGTGCAGAGCTGACATGCTTTGGAAAACGCTCAGGCCTGGCTTGTTTTGATATCATTGTTGGACTCTGCAAACTAAAATGAAAGATGTTCGTAAATATGTTTTTCATTGAATTGATATCCATGACTGTTACATTCAACTTCCAAAGCTCGCTTCCGTCTCAACAATGTTGATTTCAGAGTGTCGGGTGGAGACCCTTTTGGTTTCAAACTCTACCTCTGGCCACTTGACTGATCCTCCTGGGCATCCAATGGGTCATCATGGTTATCCAGTTTTGGAGGGAACACGGTGTATGATAGTTCAGTTAGCCCAGTTGGCGTTGAACACTTGTCTGTGGGGAGAAGGTATCTCTTGCCCCAGTGTTCGTACTGATTCTTGTGGGAAGTTGTTTGCTATGGATATTGAGGGTATGTTTCTTAAAATGTCTTGATTATGGTATATTTTTTTTAATGGTTTGTTGTGCTATGTTTTTTTCTAGTCTATTGTTTGTTATGCTATGTTTTTTACTGCCAGATGCATTTTTATGGGTGGATTTAGGGAAGGACTGATTGAGGTTTCATTTGAGTTTGGGCTGTTTTTTTGGGGAGAAGTGAGTGATTGCAAAGATGTTTGTGGATTGATAACTTGTTAATAGTCTTACTGTATGGTTTCTATTATGTTTTTTGTTATGTCAAATACTTGAAAATAAGCTTGGGCATTGCGTCTTTAATCAACCTATTTTTACCTCTTTGATTTCCAGAGCTTTGTCTCCCATGGGTCAAGAACTAGTAGAACTAGACTACTAGTTACGAATCAAGTATCGAACGAATGGGAAGATACTTAGATCCAATCCAAAATCATTATATGTTCGCTCCAGTTCTTGTTGTTCTTAGTAACTATAATAAAGTGTGTGAATTTTAGATAACTATGATAAACTGTATGAATTTTGGGTAAGTGTGATAAATTGCATGAATATCATTCCCAACCTTATAACTATGTCATGATTGGCTTTTACCAAAGATAAACTTTCTACCCACAATTCTATACCTTATAACTATGTCATGATTAGCTTTTACCAAAGATAAACTTTCTACCCACAATTCTATGTGTTGTTTGTGTAAATAAATAAATTGTAATATAATCTGCTTTTGATTAATGAGAATTTCAGTTACAATTTAAAAAAAACCTGTCCAAAACCCTCTTTGGACTCCAAGTCGTCATTCACACTTTACACATTCACCTTAACAATGTAAGTATGAACATAAATCACAAAATATTTAACGTTATATATATATATATATATATATGAGGGGGATATTTACCCCTATAAAACATTAATACAAATAACATATATGAAATCATATAAATAGTTTTCTAAATGGCATGAGAATAATTCCATTACCATACAAATAGTGCTTCTTATGTTTTTTTTTCTCTTACGAACGTAAGAAATCCACTTAATCGAGGAACAAATGGTAGTGTTCAAATATACAAGTCAAATGGCACTTGTTTGATTTTAATCATGGTTTTTATGAATCTAAAATAATTATGCACGAGGATGTCTATAAATATGATTTGTAATGTAGGTTAAGAATTATGTTGATGTTTAATAATTAAAAATTAATAAAAGTAAAATATTATTATAAATCAATATAATATATTTAAAAATAATAATAATAAATAAATATAAATATATTTATGTGATAATATTGAAATTAAAAATAAAAATTAACATAAATTTATTTTAAATTTAGATTTATTAAGTATGGAAAAGTATCAAATTTGTTAATGTGCAATTATTTTTTATATAAAAGAATTAATACATAAAATAGAATTAAATGATACACAATTATAAATTAAGTCATTTATTTTGATAAATAAAGATTTAAAATTGATTTTTAAATCATGAAAATATAATGTCTAAAAATAATAATAATTTTAAATTGATAAATAAAAATTCTTTCTTATTTTAATTTTTAATCTCTCAAGGGTTGTGCCCAAGAGTAAGTGTCTCTTACTTTGAAATGATAGCAATTTATATTAAAGGGGGTTGTGGCTCCCACTATACTTGGCTCATTGCATGCACTCCAATGGCTTTATGGATCATGGCATAGATTTGGCACAAGGTTAATAGTTATTTGAATATTGTAGGTTCCTTAGGAGGTATAGGAGGACTCATACGTAAAATTCTATTATATTGGGGGAGCTAGAGGAAAAATTGACAGTATAGACCACAAGTTGACCATTCAATCCAGGACATCACCCAACATCTCCTTCTCCTTTGATGAGAGTAGTGTAGGCTCTCCTAGATGAGGGTAGTGACCATCGAGCATGAATGCCTAGAGATTATGCCCAATAGTTCTTATGACTCGTTGCTTAAGTCTTTTTTGTATTCTCATGTGGATCTATGTCAAGGTCTCGCACATATAGCTTGTTTTTATAAGTTTCTATGTACAAGATGTTATAGTTAGATGAGGTATTAGCAATCTCAAAGCTTTGAACTTATGTTACTAGTCTGATTTCTCTTTGTTCAGAGTAGTAGCATAAAATCTTTGGTCTATATATAATCCTTAAAATAAATTAAATTGAATCAAAATTAAATTAAATTAAATATTTGAATAAGATTTTGTAATAATTAACATTTTGAATTTGTGAAAATAAAATAAATAAAATTATATATATATATATATATATATATATATATATAATTTTAAGTTGGTGAAATTATATAAAATTAAAAATAAATAAACCATGAAACTAATAGTTATAATTATAATTAATAATTAAACTAGCAATTTAGATACATCTTAACTTTAGATTTACCAAACTCTAAGCTTGATCAAATCTCATGTTTTGAGATTAAAAATGAAAAAAGATTTGATCACTCTTGGAGTTTGATAGATTTAATAAATCATTTAAATTTATTTATAAAATTAAATACTAACAACATAAATATTTATTATATTAACACTAAATGTTAAATTTTCACTTTTTACATTGCCTAGGAAAAAAGTAGACACATTGCGTGGGAAAAAAAGTAGACATAGGCTTTTCAAAAAAAATCTAAAGTTTTATAAAGTTAATTTTCTAAAAATTAAAAAACAATTTTTAAATTTGAAAAAAATGCACAAAAGTGAAACTTGTACTATAATCGTTACAATCTATACCGGTTATAACAATGTAATATCAAATATTACAAATCTTGATTTTTGAATTCTTATTTTATATTCTCTTCATCTAATTTTAATCTATACCAACTCTTTTATAATAATGTAGTATCAAATATTACAAATCTTGATTTATAAAATTTTATTTTATATTTTTTTCATCTAATTTTATTATTCAATGGATTTGGGTCAATCATGTTATTCAATAAACCTTACTTATATTATATATATTTTCCTTTATATTATATATATTTTCACAATTCAATTTTAAATCATGATGCAATATTAAAAAAAAAAAAAAATTAAATCAACATTACAATAAATAATATCATATCCTATAAAGATAAAATAAAAATAAAAATAAAAATTTGGAAACCTTTTGCACTCACACTTGAGCCTTTGTCTAACTAATTTTTTTATTTTTATAAACTAAACATTGTAGGGGAGCGAAGCCTGGAGCGGAGCCATAACCCGCGACGTGTCGTCTCCTCTAAACATTCATCGCTTGCTCGCCTCATGCTCATCCAATCCGCGCCTTCGACGAGTCATTGCCATCTTTACGCTACAGGACAAGTCTCGGACATGCGGCAAAACTTGTAAGCTATTTTATCGCTTTGTCCCCCATGCATGCAGTTTTCCTGCTCCAAGCTCTCTCCGCCACCCTTTCACCCCGGCTGCGAGCTCTGGCTCTTTCGCTAACCATTTCCACACTCTGTTTCAAAATCTCGCTTGCAGTTCTTCCTGTGCTTAGCTTCACTCTGCCACCCTTTTAACCAGGCTGTATCAATGCTCTTTTCTCTATTTTCTCTCCCGCCAAGCTGCTTTTCATCTCAGCTCTGTTATCCCCTCTAACTCAGATACCAACTTTTCTCCCTGCTATCCTGGTTGTATGATGTTCATATGTTTCATGGAGTTCGTGCGTTTTGGGTGTCATGGTTCTGGCTCCAGGTCAGTTAATTTCCTCCCTCTCTTTTAGTTTTATTTCGATGTATGTTTTAAGTATTTTGTTTTCCCAGTATTCTCTGCTGTAGAATCTATGGAACTTAGACTGTAAATGCATTCCGGCTTGCTATCTCTAGTTTAACTCCAGCCACAGAACCGAAAGGATGTTTCAAACCTTTCTCAACAAGCTCAGGAATCTTTTCGTCATTTACAAGCCTTGTAATGATGTTAGGTTTAAAATTGGCTACTGGTGGTGCATAGTAAAGGTCTATTGTTGTTGCATCCTTTGTGACGAACCCTCGGCATAATCTTTAAGCCTCTCTCAGAGGTTCCGATATCGAACCCTGGTTCTGCATTTTCCGCTTGTCTCTCACTGAGGTCTCGAAATCGAACTCAGGCTCCCTGTTTCGCCTTCCCGGTAGCTTGGTCGAAGCTACGTCACAACCCGGCCGATTCAAATTTTTCCGGCTACCGCAATCTCGTCCAGGTATTATGCTCTGCTTAAATTCCCGGTACGAATATATCCGTTTCGGGATTTCGAAGTGCATGGATTATACCTTCTGAACACGAAAGTAGTAATCCCCGTACCTTGCTGCACCTTCCTTTGTCCTTCCTCTCTTATTCATATGCTCTGGTCATTACTATCTTAGAAGGAGTGCCCGAAAAGGTGGTTGGTTTAGTCAAACATCTGGACCCAATCTTAATTCTCGATCCTTCCCGACTGTACTTCTTCCTCGTTTTTTCCCCTTTTGGCGGTGCATGGAGGGGGTTTACGACTCCATTGCACCTGAAGATCTTGTCAAGGCTGCTGTCAACGCGGAAAATGCTTGGTCAGCTGCCGCCCTGGCATCCTTGGACAGCCTAGTTGTCAAGCCATCAACGTCAAGGGGCTCTTCTCGCAACAAGAATATGGGTGGCAACTCAAAAAAGCAGCACAAACCTGCCAACACTTCACTTCCCCCTCGGGCGCTTCGTATTGAGATTGCCCAGCTGGACGAGAGGATCGTTAGCCTTCAGCAGAATGCCCTCATCGGGAAATGGCATTTCCCTGAAATGTCTGACGTGGATATGAGGAACTGGTTGGCTAAATTCTGGAAACCGGTCATAGGCTACGTTCCGGTAATATCCAGCCTTATGAGAGACTGGTACTGCTTCCATTTCCTCTGCGCAGAAGATGCTGGAATCATCCAAAGCCGACCTTGGGTTTTCAAGCGAAGTTTCCTTGCATTATATAAGTGGTACATAGGTTTCAACCCTCTGAAAAACACACCGGTTAACAACCTAATCTGGGTCAAATGCCCCAATCTTCCTCTGGAACTATGGTCAAATGAATCTCTAGAATTGATAGGTAATGCTATTGGGCGTTTCGTTTACGTTGACCCCTGGTGTCTGGGTGAACGTGACAAACGCATTGCCTGGATTCTAATACAAAGACCTTTTAAGGGCGGCTATCCTGATCATATTGAGATCAGCTGGAAGGACCAGGTCATTAACCAGAGGTTAGATTTTTGGGGAATTCCGTTTAGGTGTGCAGCCTGCAAAAGAACTGGTCATTTGGTCAAAAACTGCCCTAGTGCTAAATTATATGAACATAGGCGGCACAACAAAAAATCCTTCCTTAACGGCAGTCAATCATCGCCCTCATCTGCTATTCCGCTACACAACCCCCCATCTCAACCACCGTTGAATATCCACTCTCAATGCAGCCCGCCTCCCTCTAACTGCCCGCTCACCTGTGACAATTCAGGCTGCCGCGTATCACCTTTTACTGAGCCTACAGAGGACCC
Source organism: Pinus tabuliformis (assembly GCA_031772625.1). Taxonomy (NCBI): domain Eukaryota; kingdom Viridiplantae; phylum Streptophyta; class Pinopsida; order Pinales; family Pinaceae; genus Pinus; species Pinus tabuliformis. Next base: position 1,871,378,750 of record CM062817.1, read on the forward strand.
CCCTGTTCCTTCTCCGCCTCCCATGCATCAGAAGGACTTTATAACTGACTCTCTTCCAGGGCCTTCAAACAGGAAAGATTTCTCTGTCGGCTCCATCCCCATATCCATCTCGTCTTCGTCTCCGCATCCCCATCACAATGGCAGGAATGTCATTAAAGGGAAATCGCAATGTGTCGTTCCGACCCCTCCTAACTCCCCTGTTTCTTCTCCTGTTAATCTTCTTGACAGTGACCTTGACCTTTTGCTCAACCGAGACTCTCTCGAACTGGAACCTCTCACGATCCATAAGCCCGGGCCAACTTTGCCTGTAATTAGTCCGGATTCGGCTAAAAATATCACTGTCCGGAAGAAAGGAAGAGGTGGCAGTCGTCACTTCAGAGGCAGAACTATAGTGTCTAATGAAGGGATCAGAAATTTGTCTCTTGTTGAGGTTCCCATTCTTGATGGTTCCGATTCACAGCCCCTTAGAGCGAGCCAGGCTGCATCTTCCCCCAAATGATCCCCATCATATCTTTCAACATTCGGGGCCTCGGCGTGGACCCAAAATTCATCACGCTAAAAAGTTTCTTTTTTCATTCCAGGGCTTCAATCATTCTTATTCAGGAAACCATGCACAGGAAGGAGGACTCCTTGTCGTATTTCAGGAAAATGATGCCTACATGGCACATGGCTGCTACAGAGGCAAATGGATTATCAGGCGGTATGATTACCTTATGGGATCCTACCAAGGTCAAAGCCAAGGCATACAGGTGTTTTGCAGGAATTCTAATATCGGCTTCTATCAGAGGTGTAGATGTTCTGATCAACATCCTCAACCTCTACGCTCCATATAAGACTCGAACCCCTTTCTGGACCAGGTTCTTCGCATCCGAGCTCTTCAATATAAATAATCTTCTCATTGCAGGCGACTCAAATGTAGCCTTGTATTCCAACGAGGTCTGGGGACAGGGGAAGATAAACAATTGTTTGGCGGACCTCATCAACTCCGAGATGATCAACAAGAACATGGTTGACATTCTTCCTACCAAAAGAAAGCCGACCTGGTCAAACGGTAGGATTGGAAAGGCTTACATAGCCAAAAGGCTCGATAGAATGTTTATCCATTTTAGTCTCATTGACAAAATGGGTATGCCAAGGCTCTCAGTGGAGAACGTCATGATATCGGATCATTTTCCTATCCTTATATCTTGGCCTGTGAAATTTTTTAGGAAAGGTTACTCCTTTAAGTTTGACAACAGCCTCCTTCTAGACCCTGCTTTCAATATCTTCATTCAGAATGCATGGCAAGAAATCAAAGGCCGGGACAAACAATTTATTTTTTCAACTTTCAGGGAAAAACTGGTTGAGATCAGGGATATGGTGAAAAAATGGCAGTTTCGAAAGCACCAGAAGGATAAAGAAAATCTCCAAAGGATTCAACAGGAATTGGACCAGATGCTGGAATCTACAGACTTCTCCACATGCTCTCTTGAAACAAAATGCCGAATTAGATCTCTGGAAAATGAGAGATTCTGTTTGCTGAAACAAGAAGAATCTAAATGGAGGCTCAAAAGCCGAGCCATATGGCTGCATGAGGGTGATAAAAACACGAAGTTCTTCCATAAATTCGCAAATGCAAGGAGGGAAAGGAATTTCATATGGAAAATCAAGGATGAACAGGGTGGTTATGCTGTCTCCCAAGAAGACATCTCAGAGCTGGCTGTAAGCTTCTTCAAAAAGCAATATAGCAGATCAAATGACAGTAGTTTCAGCGATATAAGATGGGGAATCGACCTGATGCCAGTGATGTTTGATCAAGAAAAGAACGAGGCACTGTTCCGCCCTGTTGATGAAAACGAGCTCCTCATGGCCATGAAATCATTCAAAAAGGACAAGGCCCCGGGGCCTGATGGATGGTCAATAGATTTTCTCATCCATTTTTTCGACCTCTTTAAAGATGACCTGCTTAGTATGGTGGAGGCCTCCAGACTCTCAGGCAACATTCACAGCAATCTTTCGTCCACTCTTATTGCTCTTATCCCTAAGAAGGACGAGCCTGAATCCTTCCTGGATTTTTGCCCTATCTCCCTCTGCAACATTTCCTTCAAGATTATCACAAAAATCATTGCAGTAAGGATTAAAAGCACTCTGGCATTATATCTCTCTTCCAATCAACATGCCTTTTTAAAGGGTCGAAATATCCATGATGCAATGGCCAGTGCACAAGAATGTCTTCACTCCATGTCGGTGCACAACTCCAAGGCAACCATTCTGAAAATCGACCGGTAGAAGGCTTTTGATGTTCTAGACTGGGGATATCTACAATGCCTTCTCGCCAAAATTGGGATGAATCCTGGTGCCATTCGTTGGATTATGGGTTGCATAGAAAATGTCAACTATGCTATTTTGATCAATGGCTGGCCTTCTCCTTTCTTTCAGGTGGAAAGGGGCCTCCGGCAAGGATGCCCGTTGTCGCCTCTCCTTTTTATCTTGGCCATTGATGCTTTGAGCCTTCACATCAACCATGCAGTGGAGTTAAAAGAATATTCTCCAGTCAGGATCTGCAAGCATATCTATATTTCACATAACCTGTTTGTTGACGATATACTCTTATTTGCTATGCTATCTAAGGCAACATGGCAGTGCATAAAATCTATTCTAGACCGTTTTCATAAAGCCTTAGGCCTTGCCATCAATAAAGCCAAATCGATTCTCTTTCACAATGGTTCCGATGACACTCTGATTTCTTGGATATCTCAGCTTCTTGGAATTGAATCCAGACATCTGTCTGATGGAATCAAGTACCTTGGTTTTTGCCTAAAAGCAAAGGCCTACAGGACGTCGGACTGGTGATGGCTTATTGAACGCTTCTTCAGCAAGATCGCACTGTGGGAATTTAGATCCTTTTCTCTGGGCGGCAGGGTTGTGCTTGTCAAATCGGTTTTGTCGCAGCTGTCGGTTTACTGGGGCCACTTTTTTCTTCTCCCGGTTTGCATCATTCAGGCCATCAACAGGATTACAGCCAATTTTATATGGGGAGCAAAAGCTGAGAGGCGAAAAATCCATCTTGCGAAGCTGAAATTCTTATCTTTGCCAAAAAAGTTAGGCGGATGGGGCCTGCTGGACATAAAGCTCTTTGGGACTGCTCTTCTCTGTAAATCCCTCTGGAGGGGCATTTTTGGCACCAATCCCTGGAGTGATATTATTCGCCAAAAATATCAAAAAGGTAGAGGCATAGAATTCTGGTTCAGGTTTGATTCCATTGGTTCGTAGCAAGGGTCTGCTATTTGGCTCAGCTTCAGGCGAATCCAGCGTTATTTTCTCAGCAATCTCAAATGGAAAATATTCTTAGGCCGGAAGATTCTCATTGGCATCGATTCCTTTGCAGGTTTCAAGGGCAATCTTCATGTTCTTTCTCCTATCCTTTTTCACCTCCACAGATCTGGCATTTTCTCATGGGATAAAATAATCAAGGATTGGAGAGGCCCTTCTCCCTCGCTTATGGACGCTCGCAACATCGGCATTCCTCAGGATTTGTCCCTTCAATGGGATAATCTCAATAACTCTCTCCTTCAGGGTGGGATAGTGCGCTCTGCTGATGAAGACCATTTGGTTTGGTCCTTATCACTCTCTTCCACTCAAGAAAATGTCAAGGACATTTATCTGGACCTCATATCAAAATCAAACAGACTGAATAGACAGTGTTTTCCAGCACTCTGGTGGAAACTTGGTTGCCCCCTCAAAGTGACTTTATTCTCTTGGCTGGTGTTCTTCAACAAAAATTTGACATGGGATTCCTTAAGGAAGCGCTCTTGGCATGGGCCCAGTAGATGCGCCCTCTGCAAATCGGAGGAGGAAACTAATTTTCATCTGTTTTTCAAATGTCCGGTCTCCCAACAAATCTGGTACGAATTAGCACTAATTTTCTCCTTTCCACATCTTAACTTCATTTCTGTTGATGCAGCTTTTGCATGGTGGGGAAGACAGGATGCTGCCCTTCGTCCAATCCTTCCCATCGCTATATGGAGCCTCTGGAAATGGAGGAACTTAAAAAATTTTGAGGACTCAAATCTCTCCTCCATATATGTTCTATCTCTTTTCTCTGCTCTCTATTCTCCTAATCGCTGAAGCAGACCCTCTGGGGTTTTATTTTTGTCTCTATAACCATGCTGTTTCTGAAGGCAATCTCTTTTTGGTATTATGCTCATCCTTTGAAGCTTCTGTATTCTGACCATCAGTCTTTCTCTCAGACGATCTTTTAATAGATCCATCAGAACTATTTTGTATATATTGCCTCTCAGACGATCTTTTAACAGATCCATCAGAACTATTTTGTATATATTGCCTCAATATAATATAATGCTTTTCTTTCTGAAAAAAAAACTAAACATTGTAATTTTTTATATTAGACATTTTATTACATATGAATTCTTTGCGAGACAATACAAAATACTTCATATCAATTTGATTTTTTAGACATAGAGATTCTACCATAGATTATTTGCTTTTTCTTGAGTATATATATATTTTTAATTCTTTATTTTATTTATACATTATTTAATATCAGGTTACTAGACATTGTAATTTATTCTCCTTATTTGGTTTTATAACCAAACGACGGACTAAAATGTGCACAAGCACATCTCAATAAATTTTTAACTTTTGTAACAAACCATAATGTTTGGACTAAAGTTTCATTAAACCATAATGTTCGTGCTAATGTTCCATCCAAAATTATCTATTCACGTATCTTATGCACCTATCTCTATTTTGCTCTAAAGTTATCTACTCCATTAATTACTTCATTTACTTCTCTTTCTCATATTCAAATATAATTCATCATTAAATTTATGAATTTATTTACACATTCAATAATTGCTATCAATTACATTTTGCATAAAAAGTAAGTACTAAACAACATTAAAAATAATTTTAATCTTTAAGATTAATTAATGTAAAATAAACATAAAAGTTAAAAAAATAGTAAAATAACATTTTATTATATAAAATTTTAAAAACTTCACACTTAAATATATTTTATTTACTATTTATTTGTTTTTTTAACATATATATAGATTGATTTTGATTATTAACTTTAATAATTTTTTTAATTAACTATAATAAAAAATTTCAAAAATTCATTCAAATATTATTATAGGAGAGGAATCTATTATTACCATCCTAACCTTTTAATAAACCTATATAGATTGATTTTGATTATTAACTATAATAAATTTTTTTTATTAGCTATAATAAAAAATTTCAAAAATTCATTAAATATTATTATATGAGAAGAATCCATTATTACCATCCTAACCTCTTAAGTACATTTTTTCTAACTTCTAGATGCAAGTTACATTCACTAATCAAACAATATAAAAGTTTCAACGAACAATGTTATACCATACACTATATAACTAATTAATCTATATCCATGAGAATTTTTTTAATTATTATATTAATGATAAATAAGTTTCATTGTCAATTTAACCTATAAATAGTTAAAAATAAAAATATTAAAATACATATATATTTAATCAATAATATTTTAAACAAAACATCAAAACATAATATAAAAAGATACTTTAAGATTATATAAAACGATAACTTAATATTATATAAAAAGATAACTTAAGATTATGATTAAATATATGTTAGGCACATATATAATATATATTCTTATTATGTGGATTGTCTTTATTTAGGGGAATGGAATATGGAATATATTTTTGTTATGTGGATTTTCTTTATTTAACATTATAGAACTTCCTTTATTTAAGAGAATAGAATAAATTTTTATTATGAGGATTTTTGAATTTAAAGGAATATAATATAATTTTAAGGAGATATTTATTGTTAATTTTATATGGTTAAAAAAAACAATTATTTTTATTTAATTAATAATATTTAAAACAATATAATTAAAATAGTAATTTAAAATTATGATTCAAATTATCTTGAATACATGTATAATATTATATATTATCATTATATTGAATTCTTTTATTAAAAGAATAGATTTAAGTTGTTTTAATTAAAAGCAATGGAATCAAATTTTATTGATAATCTTATACATTATATAGTTAAAAAATTCAAAACTATATATCCCTTATCAATAATATTTAAGTTTTTAAAACTTATTATAAAATAGACAACTTAAAATCATGACTTTATATATATATATATATAACTTAAAATAAAACTTAAATCATACTATAAAAAAAGCAATTTAAAAGCATGATTAAATATATCTTGAAGTACTTATATAATCATTATTCTTATTATATCATATCTCTTATTTTTATCATAAAATTTTTATCTTTATTATTATAAAGAAAGACAACTTAATATATATATATATATATATATATATATATATATATATATATATATATATATATATATATATATATATATATATACTTATTATGTTTATTTTCTTTATTAAATAAAATAAAATAAAAAATTTAGATTTTTTTTTATGAATTCTATATATCACATATAAAAAAATTCAAAATTTAGATTTATTTAATTAACAATATAATAAAAATTAAAACGTAATAAATATCACTCAACGACAATATAACATAATATATATATTAAAAAAAATAAATTTGATATTATTTTTATATATAATGGTAAATTTAATATTGTATTAATTTATATATGATTAATTATTTTTTCAAAAAATTATATATATAATTGAAAACTTTATAAATAATATCATTGTTTAGCGTTAAAATATATATATACATATATTATATAGATAGTTTTTTTGAAAAAGGAAAAGAAATGATAGCATCATAACACACGGTAAGCAAAAGATAAAAATTAATAGTACATTGCAAAGCAAAAGATAACAGTTACTTAAGAGTATGAAGTAGTTTGAGTTGGAAAATCGTAATTTGTGAGCCCAAACCAATTCAATGTGGAATAAACACATTACTGGAAAAGAAAAAGATGGAAGGTGGAATAAACACATCACTGGAAAAGAAAAAGAAATGATAGCACACGGTCTTCATTTGTTATTACAAGAAAGGCCGACGGAAAAGATAATAGGAGGAGAAAGATTTTGATAGTTTGTACGATGATCGTTTTTGAAATATTGTGCATTGTATCAATAGGCGTAGCAGGTAGAGCTTTGGGGGTAAAAGCTTTTGGTAAATGGGTGTATGGTGGGGTTCAAGGTCTAGTGTGGTTGAAGTGGGGAATTGGCAGTTATCTTCAGGGTCAATATATCCCACTTAGCCCATGGATATATGGAAGCATGGGGATGTACATGCACAATTCTGCAGTTGGGCTTGATGCTGTCTTAGCGGGAGCCCGGGCTAAATGGGAGTTTTTCTTAGAATTCTGTTCAATTGTATTTCTCTGATAAGTAATTTCAAATTCCATTTACTTATAAAACATTAATAAAATGATATGTTTTTAAGTATAATTAGATCATTGTGCTTTGATTCATTAGATCATTGTCATTTAATTTATCGGTTTCAACGATATTAAATTTGTTATTTACAAATTGAATTTCATTTATTTTATTATTATTGTTATATTTTTTTTTAAAATGGGTGAGGCTAGTTCTCTACAGAAGCATTATGGGCCTTCTTTTTTTTATAGATATATTACAAATACATGTCAGAACTAGGTTGACAATCGTCATATCGTTTGATTAATTGCCATGGATCTTGATATGCTGCAGCATGCGCAGCTCCGCAGATTCGAACGCGACCTGAGGGTGTGCAAACCAACGCCCCGACCGTCACAATATACACTCACGTATGAAATTTACTTTAATTTACTTTTTTTTTTTTTTTTTCTGTGCAGCGAGAATTAAATTTTATAATTTATATGAAAATTTTAATTCAACTACCCTAACAAATGTCTTAGGATACGGACGATTTGTCTATATTCGTTAATTTTTTTATGATAGATTATTTAAATGCTCCAATTTCACACAATGATTTCATATTTTTTTTTATGTTTATATTATTTGATTATTATAATAATAAAAAAAAATTGTAAAACATACATTTCAATTTTATTGATTGGTCTATATTCGTTAATTTTTTTATGATAGATTATTTAAATGCTCCAACTTCACACAATGATTTGATATTTTTTTATGTTTATATTATTTGATTAACCCAATTTATAATAATTAAAAAAAATTGTAAAAAATAAATTTCAATTTTATTAAAGATCAATTTTATTTAAGAAAAATATATTTATTTTCATATTTATCACATATTTTAGTAGAAATTGTTGACACTTAATTTTTTTTAAGAGGGCTAAATATTATAAATATGTAAATACAAAATAAGAAAATGAAGAGACTTTGGAATGTGAATTTCAAAGGTCTCTCTTATGTAAATATTAATAACTTTTCTTAATAGAATTCAATTCATGGAGTTACCAAAATATCTTGCAAGATAGAAATAAAAAAAGATATGAGATAATATACATGAGTAAATTTCAATAGATTTTTTATTATTTTAATTTGATTATAATTATATCTTTCAATTATATTTGTAAATATATTATTATTTTTATTTTAAAGGTATTGTTAATTTTATTATTTTTAATTTGATGATAATTTTTTAATTACATTTTTATTTTTAACTTATTTATAATCAACTAATTTTAATTACAATTTTTTTAAATCAATTTTTTCCTAATTCAAATTCATGGAATCATGAGAAGCTCCACAAACTAGAACTATTGGCCTCATTCCTACTGGACTTGTTGGCCTAAAGATGGAAAAAAAACACATTAGAAACAAGCTAATGACACTAGATATCCATAAAGTTATAACCTAAGAGGACCAAAAAATTCCAAGCACCTCAAAACAACCGATTTGTAACACTGATCAAGACGGAGAGACTGGGCCACTTTACTCATTGTCTAGAGACAAAGGAGGATGGAAAGCCTCATGGACATGAGCTTCCATATGCACCCTTCTTACTTTCAATCTCGTTAATCTCTCATGAATTTGTTTTTTCCCTCGTCGCAGTGAAGCCATTTTGTCCATCATCTGTCAGTGGTTCTATTAGAAGTCACTCATGAACCCTATACCTTCATTCCTTTCCTCGTACCTAGCACGATATATCTGCTTCAAGAGCATTGTAATTTGCTGAAGATGTCCATCGAATGTGTCGAAGGGAGAAAAATCTCAACTCTACACGGGGAGAGCCCTGTTGGTTGGTTGACCTCTTCCCCCAAGTTGGGATTAGCTTTAGGGTTAACAACTCCATGGCCCTATGGACCCCCTCCCCAACAAGTATAACCCTGCTGACAAAGCATTGAACCCAAATATTCCCAGTCACCTTGGCTACTTAGCAACCACCACACCCAATGCACATCCAAAGAAATCACAACAAGCACAGACTCTACACTCTCCACGCTAAGCTCCCATTGAACCGGTTGAGCACCTTGTGACTCACTATTCATGACCAAAGGGAAAATAACATCTCCACAGAAACCCTCCACTCTCGAGACCTCGCAGGGTGACACAAGTAGACCACCATCTAAACATTATAAGCACACTAATATCCACTATCATCACCCTGAAGTTTATCCAGCGAGCCAGTTGCTAGAGAACCTATCCTGATCCAGTCAATGAGCTTCCTAGCCATGCCCCAACAAAATTCTGACAACCAACCCAACAAAAGTGCACTCTACAAAACAAGCATGCAAACCCTTGTTTTAATTCATAATAACCGCAACTTACTGAGGTGTAGGAGTGTAAAAGGCACTTCCAATTGTACACCTCTCCAAATTCATCTCTCGATTACAATTTCAATGAAATGACTTGTTGGCAGTCCAACCTATCCCTTTTATTTTGATAAAATAAAGGGCCCCTCCTAGAAATTTTCACTAATTTTTTCATTTTGATTTGATTGGTTTGATATTGGATTGATTTCTACATATTTTCCTCTAATCATCATTTTGATTTCACTTTTGTTCATGATGTGTGTAACATTATATGGCCCATTCTTTCAACCATTGGTGATAAAAGGTTATTTCCTTTGATTGTTATTATTAGTGAATTTATCATTGCTCCTCATAGCAAGAAAATGTTTAAGGTTATGAGTCGTTACAGAATCATAGATTCTTTATTAGCCCTAATTGAGTTTGAAATGCTAATATGATATAAACTATCATTTCGACTCTTATGTTAATGCTTTTATCTCTGTATGATGTTTTGATTTAAATGTTTCAATGCTCGTATTAATGGTCATAACCTATGGTTTACACCCTATATGAGTGGTGCTTTATGTTTTTTAACATTTCGTTTACATTATTTAACAATTAAACCATATCACGTATGTTGATTAATGGTTCATTAATTTCAAATTAAATATATGATCCTGGTAATTTGTTTCATGGATCCCCACTTATGGAAAATATTGGTTTCAGGTAATCTACTATGTTATCACACCTATTCATCATCAGATCTAGAATCCAAACTCTCAATTGTCAATTTGTGGCAATGCCAATTTTGATATGGCTCATTATCCCACAACCACCATTTGTTGCTCAATCGTTAGGCCAACATGGCTCTGACTTGAGCTGGTACTTGACAATTGTGAATGCATTACGTAGTTTTTCGAGAGGGTTTTCCCAAAAAGCCTCATTATGTCTCCTATTTTTCATTCTGTGTGCTCTACAACTTAGAGTTTGATGGATGGTTTTTACATTTTCCCGAACCTTGTTTCACTCTATTTCTAATCTCATCCTCTGACATGTCACCTATAGTGTGAACCGAGCTCATTGGGGTGGAACTTGGTGAAGCAAATGATGAGTGTTTGCCTTTGTTCTGCTAAGTTTGTTGGTGGGAATTATTATAGCTATTTCAGGGACACACCAATGACGTCGTGAATGCCTTTTCTGACTCTTTTAATGTGACTAGAGCCCATGTGGGTGACCTAGAAATCGAAATTAACTTGGAATTTGTAACAACAACTTTACACCTTCCTCTTGAAGGCAAATGTTGGTCCAAGAATGTTGCAGCCTAAAGAATTCCATGAAGGAAGTTGCTTGCTAATAAGAACTATCATTATCATATTAAAGGTATCCCTATATCATCTCTAAAGCCAAAATGGCATGAGTTGTTACACTTAATTTGTAGGTATATAACCTTTGAAGGGCGGTATAACATAACTTTTATGTATCATATCAGACTACTAATGGTTTTCTTGAGTTGTAACCTTAACCTCCCTTATTATCTTCTTAACATTGTAATGAAAATGGCTAGGGCCTATCAAGCCAACCACAAAAACCCTAAAAAGTCCATGTTCCACCATAGTTTAATATGCATGTTAGTTAAACACCATTTGGCTCAAATTGGTGATGACTAGGATTCCTTTCTCATTTGTAACAATTATGATAAACCTTTACCATTTAGCCCTATTGAGTGTCCTTCTGCAATGGACCCTGAACCTTCTCCTATCAGTTCAACACCATCATTAGCAATGAATGCCGACAGGACAAGTGTGAGGCCTTTTTTCAAGCACCAGGTCACCCTTTCCAGGTGACATCCATGTTGCAATTTCGAGAGTTTTAAATTATCTTCATTTTAATAGAAGTGCAACAAGAGCCTAGGATTTTGAAACCCTCTGCAAAGTCTCCTCAGCCTGAACCTCAAACTTCCTAGCCTGCACAAGTAAAAACAATTAGTCAAATTAAACAAGGTATGATTAAAACAAAGCAACTTCAAAAGAGAATTGCTAAAGCCAAAAGGACTAGGCATAAAAGTCCTCCCGTGGATGTTTCCTTGGATGATTTGGAAACTAATCCTAAGTCATCACCGAAAAAGAACAAGCCCCAATACGGGACAACTCCTCATTATCACAGTGACATGGCCAATTGTGATGATTCTTCCACCACTACCGCTCATTTGGATGATTTAATTTCCAATATGTATTGGAAACAACAATACATTATTATGGTCCATCATTTGGAACATCGATTCAACCAACTAATCTATGAGAATAAATAGTTGAGAGCTTCATTCCATGAAAAGTATAAATCTAATGAAAGAAATTCATCTAGTGTTAAGGGTAAAACCCCCTTGAAGGACACTCACATCCTGATTAAGTCTCTAAATCTCAAAGTCACTATTTCCTCATAATTAGAGGGATCTCGTGCAGATAAATAGTGTTTTTTTTTTCATATATGCATGTTAAGTGTTTCAGGTATGTTTGGTTGCAATCTGTATTTCTAATTTTAAATAAAATACTCCTACAAAATCAAAGATTCTATAGGAGCCTCATTTTAGCATTATTATAGGTTTTTCTAATTTTAGTTTTCTTCTATGGTAGATCTTCCACGTGTGCAAGATAGTCTTCTAGGATGATTTTGGAATGAATAAATTGTAAAAGGGTGACCTTGAAGTGACATCAATTGTTGCAGTGTGTGGAATATCTTATTCATCTACATTCCAGCTTATAGAGCCATCTACATGCATCTACATTCCAGTCCTTCACGAGAGTTGTGATAGAGGTAATGATCGTTGGACAAAGTTACTGATTGGATATTTCAAGTATGAAGATTATGAAACTAGAGGAGTTATGATAAGATGACAAAAAAGAAACTTTTCAGATGACCTCAAAAACTATATGGATCAGAAGGGAAAATGCTATGTAGAAGAAGAATACAACATTTTTTCATTGATAGTCCCCAGGTTAACATAAATAGTAATCAATCTTGTATTAACACTCTAGTTCAAAGTGGATGGATTCTCTAACTTTGTTGTGGCTGGAAGGGCAATGAGAGACTATATTGTGGACGACTCAAGAAGGGGGTTCGCTGCTTATGTGTTTATAAACAAAGTTGAGGACAAATATAATGAAAATAACACCAATGTTTGCCATGTGTTGTCATTCAAAGATAATGTTTGGAACCCCAGAGCCTTGTCCGTTATAGTGGGTATTGTGAACTTGGCATGCTCTATTATTTGGGTGGTGCTTGTTGCATTAGAAGGAGGCAATAACAAATGGTGTCATCCACATTCCATGCCACCCTCTGAAACTAGAATGCTTGTGATATTTGCAGCCATCGCTATTGCTTTGGGAATGGATTGCGTTTATTTGTATTTATATTTGCAAAATGAAAAATCAAAAGAAAAAGAATGGGTCGAACTTAGTAAAAAGACTGAAGGATATGGAAGAAAGATTTTGATAGTTTGTACAATGATAGTTTTCCAAATAATGTGCATTGTATCAATCAGCGTAGTAGCAAGAGCTTTGGGCGTAAAATCTTTTGGTAAATGGGTATATGGTGGGGTTCAAGCACGGGGACTTCACTGGGGGAGCAATACCATACCACCTAGGTTCATATTGGGAGATATTTATTGAGGAAAAAATGACATAATATATTGGGGCATATATAAGGGGTAGAGGGTTTTTATATTGGCATGTATAAATAATGGAGGCCAAAGTTAATGAAAAAATATAAAGGGGTATAAAAAATGTTCATGAAAAAATGGATACCTACACTATCTAGTGGGTATTTAAAATGAGAAGGTGTAATGGGTTTGTATTGGTAGGGGTTAAATAATTTGATGTTTAGAGGTATTTTCCAATATGTAGTCAAATTAAGGGTATTGTTTAATATGCCACGAATGCATGTGATATGTCAGAGGTTCATTGAGTGAAGCCCCCGTGTTGTGGGTTCAAGGTCTTGTCTGGTTGAAGTGGGGAATTGGCAGTTATCTTCTGGGTCAATATATCCCACCTGAATGTAGTATACCATGGACATATGGAAGCGCGGGAATGTACATGTACTCTTTTGCATTTGGGCTAAATGTTATCTTAGCTTGAGCCTGAGCTGAGTGGGTGTTTTTTTAGAATTCCCATTGTTAAATTATATCTCTCCAATTTGTACTTTCAGATTCCAGTTACTTGTGAAACATTAATAAAGTCATACGTTTTTAAGTATAATTATTTTGTATATTTGTATCTTTGATAATCAAAAAAATTATATGTTTATATGCTTTTTATTTCACATTTTATGCACATTCATTTTTTTTTTTTTCATTACACTTTGATTCCAATTTTTCTAGTCATATAATTTATTGTTTTCAACAATATTAATTTTGTTATCTACACATTTGAATTTTACTTATTTTATTATTATTGTTATATACAAATTGAAATTTACATTTTTTTTATTATTGAAGTGAAAATTAATTTTATAATTTATATGAAAGTTACAATTCAATTATCATAACAAATGTCTTAGGACAGGGAGGACTCGTCTATACTAATTAGAAAAATTTATGATAGATTATTTAAATGCTCCAACTTCATAGGTATGATTTGATATTTTTATGTGTATATCGTTTGATGAACTAAATTTGTAATAATTTTAAAAAAATGTAAAAAAATAAATTTCAATTTTATTAAACATAGTTTTCATTTAAGAAAATTTTATTTATTTTCATATTTATTATATATTTTAGTGGAAATTATTGACACCTAATTTTTTAAAGAAGGGTAAATATTGTAAATATGTAAATAAAAAATAAGAAGATGACCTTGGAATCTGAATTCCAAGAGTCTCCCTCTCCTATATATATATATGAATAACTCTTTTTAATAGCATTCATTTTATGGAGTTGCCAAAATACCTTTCTTGATAGAAATAAAAAAAGATATTAGATAATATACATGAGTAATTTTCAATAGATTCTTTATTATTTTAATTTCATTATAACTATATTTTTCAATTATATTTGTAATTTAATGATATTTTTTTAATTACATATTTTTTTTAACTTATTTATAATCAATTAATTTTAATTACAATTCTTTTTTAAATCAACTTTTTCTATTAATTCAAATTCATGGAATCATGAGAGGCTCCAAAAACCAAAACTATTAGCCTCATTCTTACTGTACTTGTTGGCCTAAAGATGAAAAACCACATTACAAACAAGCCAATGACATTAGATAGCCATAAATCGATAACCCCAAAGAACCAAAAAATTCCAAGAACCTCAAAACAACTGATTTTCATCACTGATCAAGATGGAGAGACGAAATTGGGCAACCTTACTTATTATCTGGAGATAAAGGAGGATGGAAAGCCTCTTGTACATGAGCTTCCATATGCATCCTTCCGACTTTCACTCTCGTTAACCTTTCATGGATTTGTTTTTTCCCTCTCTGCAGGGAATCCATTTCGTCCATCATCTGTCAGTGGTTCTATTAGAAGTCATTCATGAACCCTATAGCTTCATTTTTGTCCTCCTACCTAGCACGATCCATCTTCTTCAAGAGCATTGTAATTTGTTGAAGATGTCCATCCAATGTGTCGAAGGGAGAAGGAATCTCGAATCTACCCAGAGACAAACCTGTTGGTTGGTTGACCTCTTCCCCCAAGTTGCAATTGGTTGCAGGGTGAACAACTCCATGGTCTTGTGGACCCCCTCCCCAACGAGAAAAACCCTTTCGACGAAGCATGGAAGCCAAAAATTCCCAGTCACCTTGGCTACTTAGCAAGCACCAGACCCAATGCACCTCCCAAGCAGTCACAACAAGCACAAACTCTACGCTATCCACACTAAGCTCCCAATGAACTGGATGAGCACCTTGTGACTCATTATTTATGACCAGAGGGAAAATAACATTCCCACAGAATTCCTCCACTTTCAAGACCCTGCAGGGTGACACAAGCATGGCCACCATCTAAACACTATAAACACACTAATATCCACTATCATCACCCTGAAGTTTATCCAACAAGCCAGCTACCAGAGACATACAACGATACATCATAAATGGTTTTACCAAGTTTAATTATTACTATTAATTTTATTTCTGTTTTTATATGAATTATTAAATTACTGGGCTGAAAAGTGAGAACCAATGCTGTTGAATATTAATTAAAAGATCAAGGATAAGTTTGTTAAAATACTAAAGAAACGATTGAAATAACTTCTTAGAACAGTTACAACTGTTCCTCCACCATTTTCCTTTAAGAGGAAAAAGGGCAAAACCTTATTGGGGGTTAGAGGAACTGGACTGTGTGGAATTATTCCCTGAGCTAGACAAGACTTAACCAGTGGGAAAGAAGTGGTGATAATAGCTATGAGGTACAAGACTTGAGGTTGGACTGAGTCATGATGCCTAAGGTGCCCAACTGTTCATCACAAATAGAGGTGGAAGAGCTCGGAGGGAGTATTCTAGATGCAATTTCCAGTTCTGAGGCTGGGTGGTGAGACCTTCCTAAAACCAAATTTATATGAAATAATAAGGAAATAGATAAGTTTTATAACCATTCAGTCAATATTAGTAGTGTTAGTGTCAGTATCTTCACACTTCCATCAGTGATCAAATTTCTCTTTTGCATGCATATTAGGTGTCTCATCCGATTAGTTGCATTCCATTAGTTCATGGATCAACCGATGCTAGTGGCTTCATGTCAATTTCCCTCATGACATTCACCTGCTGACCTGTTTTCACATTTTTTAGGTCATTTACTGTTATCCTGTTTCATTTCATTTAGAAAAATTAGTTCTAGGGTTTTAGTCCCATTAGGTCTAGGGTTTGTCATCATGGTCATCCAAAACTGAATAAAAGGTTAGCAGGCACATGAGGAGGATTAATAAGTTCATAGAATCACAAATTAGTTGATATGCTCAATAATTTTTTTTTTACCTCAAAACTCTGTTTTGAGGTGAAAACAAACAGAGTTTTTTTCATTTTATGTACAAATTTCATGTAATTTAAGTGTTTCTATATGTAATAAGTTCAGCAGCTACTCTTAGTCACCTTTCCAACTCCAGCCACTGCAAAAACAAAAGCACCAATGAATCAATCCATCAAATGGTCAAGAAAAAGTCAAATTTCAAATGAAAAACAGAGTTTTTGAGAAAAAGTGACTAAGACTTTATAAAAGTGGGTTTTCAATGAGGAAAAATTAAAGTGCATCCATTTATAAAGTGAATTCATGCTAGTCATCCATTTCATTGTGCAAAACATCAAGTGAAGAGCCAAAATTGCAATTTAGAGGGAAATCGAGCAAAGGAGGAAGAAAACCCTCTTTTTGCAGCAAGTTTGCCTAGTGTTGTGCATCAGAGGATTGGCGCTGCGCATCAGACAGTTTCTGCCAGTGTAAAAATACACAGGCGCTGCACATTAGGCCCAGTGAACTGCACATTGGCCAGGGAGGTTCCAAAATCACTCAACTTCATCCCAAACTCTCCCAAACGCTGCATTTCACTCATTCAAGTAAGTCTTCATCAATCTTGAGCTGAAATTAGTCTTCTTCATGTTTTCTTCATGAGTTTTGTTTCTTGAAAATCAAACCCTAGCTTGTCTTCATATATTTTCATCTCATTGCAAAAACTCTCACTGCATTACAAAACCAACATCTTTTTCCCCTTTTCCACACTTCATTTCCCTAAATCTACCCATTAACTCCATTTTCCCTTTCCCGTTCCCCTAAGAAAACTAACTCCCTTCATCGAACCCTAAGTCCCTCATAAGTCAAAACCCTAATTTCCTAAATCTGTCCCTTCATTCCCCTACTCCACTTCACATTTGTAAAATCTCTTCATACTCATCTTCTTTGTCCCCACCCATTGTCATTGTGCACCATACCATCATCACATCACATCCCTAAAACAAGCATCATGGCAAGAAGCAGTGAATCAAGTTTTGAAGAAGAAACACTTAGTGATAGCTCAAGGGAAAGAAATGTGCAGCCTTGGAGACCTCACAAGGGTGGAAAAATTATTAGGGAGGAACCTATTAGCATGACTGAACTCCTTGCTTGCCCTCTAGCCACCACATGTTTCAGATATTAGTCCTGTTTTGAGTTTTGTGAAATGGTTGAGAGGGTCAAATATCACCATGAGTTGGCAAGGCAGTTTGTCATAAACATGGAAAATAATGTGGTACATCTTGCTGGGGTCAATTTCACTCTTTCACCAGCTATCATTGCAGAAGCTACAAGAATGCCAGATGTAGGGGAAAAGTGGAACAAAAGGCAGAATATCAGTAAGCAGCATTATGAACCTTATATCAAGGCCAAATACCATGGTAAACTTAGCAGGGTGTTTCCTTTCAAATTCTTGGAGGACCGGTATGTTCCACTCATGAAACTTATCATCAAATACTTTACATGTGAGGGTAGGTTCTCTAGACTTTATGCCTACCACATCAGATTGCTTATGCACTTCACCAGGGTCAGAATGATGAGCATTCCTTATTTCATATGTAAAAACATAGAGAGGATGACAGTGATTGCAAAAAGAAAACCATTTCCACAGCAGCTCAATAGTATTTATCATTTTTCTGTCATTAAAATTGTGGTTTTGCATCAGCTCACTCAGTTGGGACTGTCATGGGAAACTTTCATTGCCCATGAATGCTTCAAGGGGCCTCAAATATTTTCAGATCCTCAAGAGGAAGGTGAACCTTCCAAGAAACAAAAAGAGCTTGAAAGTAAAACAGAAGAGTGTCATGTTCTTGTGTTTGTTACTTATGAAAGAGGCACTAGGATGCTTTTTGTAGCTGCCAAGTGAGTACTATCTCCACCAGGGGTGGAAGGGGTCTCGTTTTCTTCACCGAACCACAGGAAAATGCTATCTTCACTAGGGGTGAAAGGGGATTTGCCTTCTTCTCCAGCTAAACAGGTACAGGGCAGAGACAAAGGAAAGCAACAGATGCATGAAGAGGGCCCTACTGAAGGGCAAGACAGAGATTTTGTTTTGGTTGATGAGGATGTCACTGATTTGGGCTCTCAAAGCTCAAAACTCAAGGATATGATAATCAAGGAGAATGAGGTTGAAATACAAGCCTTATCACTTGAATTTGAGAGGGCTAAATGGATCATCAACTTTCTTGAGTAGGAGAACAAGCAACTGGAAGATAAGAAAGCTATTATGGAGCTACAAACAATTAGAGAAAATAGGCAAGTGGCAAAGAGAAGAAAAATCAAAATGACATCCCTTGAGCAAGAAATTGAGGCTGACCAAGAATCATGGTTGGAAAGGGTGAACATTAACCTTGAGAATATGCTTGAGAAATCTAACAAAGAAAAGAAAATGTTGCGTCATATGGCTTATCATTACTTAGCTCAGAACAAAATTTGCAAGACAAGGATAAACAACCTAAAAGATAAGTTAAAGAGAGCCTTGAGAGCCAAAAAGGAACAAGATAAACTTAAAATTTTGGATGAAGCTTAATTAGCTCAGAAAAGTAGTTAGTAAGCTTGCCTATTGCCAAATTTGAAGAAAATTTGGGAAATTTTTGTCATTTCACAATTTTGTAATTAAAAACATAGGAATTTTCAGTTGATGCACAGCGCCGGTGATTTGGCTCAGTGTTTTGCAAAATGGCTTGCATTTTTGGATTCCTCATGGAAAAAAAATGAAACCTAGAAAGTTTCATAAAATTTGGAGGAGATCTGGGTCACCTAAAGGGCAAAAAACACCTAAAAAATGCCCTCTCTGCCACTTTTTGGACCCATAGGAACCAGTCTTGGGAGAAATGATTTTTGAAGGGTCAAATCAACTCCAAATCAGAAAATTCAAAGTGTTCTAGAAACTAGACAGACAAAGATTTCCAACAAGCTATCTTGGGCCTGATTTGGTGAAGTGGAAGGCCTCCAAAAGCAGCCTTGAAGTGGCGCTATGCATTAGGCTCAGGGTGCTGCGCATCAGGCAAATTTTTGCCAATTTTGCCTAAAAACTCATAATTTCGCCCAGTTTGACTATCAGTTGAATTTTTCTCTTCTCCTTGGTAAATTTTTTATGGTAAATGATGTAATATGATGTAAATATGATGAAAAATGACTTGAGGGGGTGGATACATTAGTTAGAGGTGGTTTGAGGTTGAAAGAATCAGTTTCCATAGTTGTTGCACTACCTATTTTCTAGTTCCTAGTTTAAATGTTGTTGAAACAGCTCCTTGACTCATGGATTCGACCCTTGATGGATAGCATAGGTGGTTTGATGCCTATATTATGTACTTTCTTAGTCATTTGTAAAGGTTAAACTCTTGTGGATGCATTGAGCTTTATTGTAAATCACTTTTGCAGTTTGGCAAGGAAATGAACCAGGGTTTTGCAGCATTTTGTGGGATTCTTGTGGTAATGTGTCTTGGTATTTTTTCTTCCTCTATTATTTAGTTTCTCTTATGTGTATATGTTCCAGCATCTATTTCTTTCTTCATAACTAAATGAATCAAGATAAATAGGTGGAATCCATTGATATTCAGTGCTCTGCCTTGAAGATACATTTCGTTCTTAATGTTTTTTGTTGTTTGAAGAGGACTCATGAACTTTGCATGCCCTCTCCAACTCCTCATTGATCTTAGACTTACCATCACATCCAATTCAAAGTGCAAAAACACCTACCTACCTCGCCCCACAAAACCTCCTGCAAATCTGAGTTGATTTCCCGGACCCAAAGCTGCCTTCCTCATTTGATCCAGCAACCAACCATCAAAATCAAACAAAATCCTCTGACCTAATATACCTAGCCTAAAATCAGCATTTATTTTCAGTCATCTCAAGCCCTATTTTCCATATTCTAATTGAGATTGACAAGGAGAGAGCCCTCTCCCGACCTGGTAGGGCTAGCTACCAGGTTAAGTGTGGTTTGATGTTACCCTAGACCTGCCTTCTTTCAGCCCGAGGTAGATTTAGGCACTAACAAGTAGCAAGAATAGATTCATATTTTTATAGTAGCAAAGTACATTGATAGACTAGCAAAGGTAGATAACATTTATTGATTTCTGATTAGAGTAAAGAATTTTGTCTTAATTATGTATGAACAGATATTGACTCACAAACTAAATATGATAAGAAAGGAAAATATCTTAGTTCATTGTTATTTCTAGCAAATAGTTTAATGATTATTTTATGGAAATCATTGCTAAGAAACAGTAAACTTATATTATTCCTAGTCCTCGAGTAAATCTTATATAATGCTGAAATTGCAGTCCATGGACGAACACAAATACTACATCAAATTTACAGATCAGTTATTAAACTACATTATGGTAATCTTCCTTATTTCTTATCAGAAGAAAGAATTCATAAGATTATAAACCGAGATCATCATTACAATTGACATCCATAATAACGATAGTCAAGGGTTTAACGGTTCCCGGACGAATCTCGGAGGGAACTCATCCCGAACCTAGTACCCAGGAGCAGCAAAACCAAAATCTTTGAATTCTTAATAAGGTAATATATTAAACAGGCATGATATAAAAGAGAAGAACATATAAGTACCAGAAACCAACATTCTAGCTCACTGTATAATTTTACGATTGAACTGGAATCACAGAAACATCAAAACCCTTCATATTAAGAACTGATGAGAAAGCAAGTCTGTCATTTCATAAACCAAATTAACCATAGTCAAGTTCCAACATTAAAATCCTTACTACGACATAAGAATAGATAAATACTTTGAAGCCGTGCCCAGAAATGTCCGACTAACCTCTTTAGAGGTAGGGCAAGTCTAAGATTGAACAAATTTCAAAAGAAGCAAAACAGTGTTGGCATTGTAAGGATGAAAATCCCCAAAAAAAGATAACTTAATACAATCTTTATAAAGAGCGAAGAAAACTAGATAACAGTCGTGGCCTAAGACCCTAAACATCAACAAAACCCTCAAAACCTTATATCATAGAAACACCAGCTCGAAGAGCTAAAGCAAAGAGAAAGTCATAATCCCGAACCAACCTGAAAAACGCAGAACGAAGCACAATATTAGTAAGACGCCCCTCTTTGCTGATTGCATGGCGAATGAAGTTTTAAGAGTAGCAGAAAGCTTACCTACACAGGAAGCCAAGGGTTACAACTGAACAACCAGACTAGTCTAATATTAATATACAAAAACCATGGAGGTAAGTGGGTTACCTAAGCAAGAGCTGGACCACCCTCATTATGGCAATGGAACTTGCAAGTACATTAGAAACTTTAGCAAAAAGAAATAATGGAGAATGACCTTGAATGTTTTTGAATCTGAACCATGGCTTACCTTCTTCTGTTGCAGAGTCGACTCACTCCACAGTGGTCTTCGAATCCATAACAAGGGCATCACACCTGTTCCAAATTATCCCAGGAACCCATCACACACCTACTCAAATCTTGACAGTGCATCCAGCTTACACTGAATGATTCAATGGTAGCAACAATCAAAATCACAAGGCGCCTGGAGTGGTCGGTCACAAGCCTGCCACAACAATGCACTAGGTCACTGCAGCAGAGCCGAGAGCTGAGTCGAACGAGGAGAAAATGAACCTCACTCAGTGCCGGGAGAAACATTATACCTCCCCGCTAAACCGGATGGATCATGACCTTAGAACTTACCACATCCAATGATGAATGGACGGCTAGGTGGGAAATATCGAGACCCTTCCGGAGGATAGTAGCTATGCACATTAATGTCGCAACAGATGGCCAGCTCGGCAGTGTACAGTTTAGGCTGGAGAGACCCTCAAGGCGCTCCCACCTTAATGAGGAGGGGCCTTCCCGAGGATGTGATGATCGAAACTAGTAAATGCAGACACAGCTTGGCGGCCCCCGTGGAGCTCTAGCAAGGAGGCCAAGTAGCACTACCACTGTTTCGGCCCTAAACCCTTACCAATCACAATCCAAAAGTGCTAAATCATTAATATATTTCGTAATAATTTTGATATATGCAGAATTCCGTCGTATATATATGTTTGATATGGCACAATAATTAACATATAAAGGGCTCAGTAGTATAAGGATGAGGATCCATTTTGTCAGTAGTTCATGATTAAAGTCCTAAGCAATTTTATTTTATTTTTAATTTTATTATTAGTTCTAGTAAATTTTGTTACAAATGGTATCAGAGCCCAGGCTCACACACTGAGACTTCTGGGTCATTTAACAGTCAATTAAGTTAGGATACTTAAGCATTAATGAAAGAAAAATAAATTGAGTGACGTTGAATATGAACACAAAGTTAGAGTGTGAAAAATGAAGACAACACCAAGGTACAATGCAGAGGAGCCCTAGATCACCAAACCAGCCGGAAGTGCCTTATGTGGAGGCCAACCCAGAATTATGGGTACAACTGGGAGAAGAATCGTGATAGGATAATGTTGCCCTGCTTAGAATAGTACAACAATTGCGAACAGAGATGATGAAACTAAGGACAAACAATGAACGGTTAAGACATTAACAGGAGAAGATCCTTAAAAGTCTATCCGATCTACAAAATCAGCAGGGCCCAAAACCCAGTACGAAAAATAGGGAAAAGACCCCAACTGCCCATAATGGGGAAGATAATCCAGAGTTCGCAGAAGGCTAGAAGGAGGATAACGAAGGACATTCAGATAACATTTTTTATCAAAGAAAGACAAAAAGGCGAAAGGTAGAGCTACAAGGTGAGTTCTAGAAAATCAAACTCTCGTTGTTTGAAGGAGAGTCAGAGGAAGCAACAGAAGCTTGCATGATAGACATGGGAAAATATTTCCAGATTTATGAATATACCGATAAGCTTAAAGCATGGCTAGCAATTTACCAATTGCAGGGAAAGACCACCCTCTGGTGGGAGGAAATTAAAACCGTAAGAAAGATTGATGATGAACAAGTGACGTGGCAAGAATTCCAGAAACATTTTAAAGATAAATATCTAATAGAACGTTACTATGACGAAAAGGAAAAAGAGTTCCATGAGTTAAGGCTGGGAACCTTGACCATGGATGAATATGTTAAACGGTTTACTTCCCTACTGCGATATGTCCCATACATGCAAGAGGACAAAGCTAATATTCAACGGTTTATTAGCAGTTTTCCCAACTTCATGAAGGAAAAGATATAATTTGATTATCCTAGAACAATGGATGATGCAGTACGAAAGGCATGCATCTGTTATCAGCAGATGAAGCAGAAAAATGAAGGTTCTAAAGGAGCTATCGGTAAGAAAATGAGAAACTTACCACCAAACAGGCAGTAGAAAGTCATGAATGGCAGGAATAATCAGCAAAAGCCTTGTAAGAAATTTACAATAAATTTGCCCAGAACTTAGACATACTCAGAAATAGACAACCTGAAGGAGTTAGCATAACTATCACAGAACAACCACCAAAGTCGCCACTACAATGTTGGGGATGTGGGGAAGCACATTATTACAAAAATTGCCCACACAAAGCTCAAACTGAACAACTTTTGAACATGCAAGAAGCTTCTATGGTAAGGGATATCACAAGGAGCATGCCCAGAATTAATTTTACCTTAGACAATCATCAGGTGGAATACCAGTCCACCATGATCGAATGTGAAGGTATGATTGTTGATCAACTTGTTTCTGTTTTGTTTGATCCCGGTGCTAGCCTAAGCTACTTTAGTCCTAAAGTGGTAGAAAAGTGTCATTTGCAAAGCAATAAATTTAAACAGTCTTGGCTAGTTCAGCTAGCCATCGGAACAAAACGGAAAGTGTCTGTAAGGACAAAAAACTGCCCTATAATAGTTTCAAGATAACCCATTCAGGTTAATCTGAATCTCCTTCCTTGGGTTCGTATGATGTATTAATAGGAATGGACTGGCTGGAAGGTCATTGGTCTTTAGTGGATTGCAAAAAAAATTCTTTAAGTTATCTTACCGAGTCAGGACAACGAAAATAAATTCAAGGAATCAGAGAAATATCAGATTACATCCTATTATGGCTAACCAACTTGGAAGGTGCATAACGAAAGGTTGCCAAATATATGTTCTCCAGGTTGGGTACAACAATGACAAAAATAAAATGACCTCCTTAGAGAATATCCCTGTAATTCAGGAGTTCATATATGTATTCCCTAAATCCATTCCTGGGTTACTGCCAAGACGTGATATCGACTTTACCATTGAGCTAGTTCTCTGAGCAGCCCCTGTTTCGAAAGCCCCCTATCGTATGAGGATTCCTAAGTTAACAGAACTTAAAATGCAGCTTCAAGAGCTTTTAGATAAAGGGTACATTCACCCCAGTGTGTCCCCTTGGGAAGCCCCTATGTTATTTGTTCAGAAAAAGGACGGAACCTTAAGACTATGTATTGATTATCGCCAGCTAAATAAGTTGACCATCAAGAATCAATACCCTTTACCTTGCATCGATGATTTATTTGATCAAGTGCAGGGAGCTATCGTGTTCTAAAAAATCAATTTAAGGTCTGGTTACCACAAGATCAGAATAAAAGATGAAGATATCTGTAAAACTACATTCCAAACGTGTTATGGACACTACGAGTTTGTGGTACTCCCTTTCGGCCTTACCAACGCTCCAGCCACTTTCATGAGTCTAATGCATGTCATTTTCCAACCATTTCTAGATAAATTTGTACTAATTTTTATCAATGATATACTCATCTATTCAAAGAATCAGGAGGAACATGAACAACACTTGAGGACAGTTTTGCAGATCTTACGAAATAACCAGTTGTATGCAAAGTTTAGTAAGTGCGACTTTTATAAAAATGAAATCCAGTACTTAGGTCATGTTATATCAGCAGAAGGAATAGCGGTGGATCCATAGAAGATTAAAACTATTATGGACTGGACCACACCGAAAAACGTTGCTGACATAAGGTCCTTCTTGGGCTTGGCAGGGTATTACCGCTGATTTATTAAAAACTTTTCGAAAATAGCCTTCCCAATGACTTCAATTCAGAAAAAGGGGCGTTCATTTCACTAAACAATGGAATGTCAGCAAATCTTTGAACAACTAAAACAACTACTTACCATTTTTGCGGTGCTAAAAGTAGCAGATCCAGAACAATATTTCGTAGTATGCACGGATGCAAGCAAACAGGGTGTAGGTGGAGTATTAACTCAAGAAGGAAAGGTCATTGCCTATGAGTCACACAAACTGAAAGAATATGAACAACGCTACTCTGCTTACGATCTGGAGCTGACCGCGGTAGTACATGCATTGAAAATGTGGCGACACTACCTTCTAGGGAAGAAATTTCTGTTATTAACTGATCACAACAGCCTGACCAATTTCTTTAATCAGTCTAGTTTAAATGCACGGCAGGCCAGGTGGACCGCATTCTTGAGCGAATTTGACTTTGACATGAAGCACCTCAAAGGAAAAGAAAACCGGGTAGTAGATGCCTTGAGCAGAAAAGTACATTGCATCTATGAGGTACATTTTAGTCAAGCGCAGTCTAACCTACCAGAGGTTATTCGAGAGGCAACCCTTAAAGATCCAGAATATGCATTTCTATGGCAACATGCTTCGGAAACTAAAGCAAAAGAGGAGCATTGTGAGTATGCAATTAACCCCGACAAATTGTTAACTTTCAGAAGTAGGATTTATATTCCTAACCAAAACTCTATGAAGCAGATGTTATTAGACGAGTTTCACAAAAAGCCTTACGTCACTCACCCAGGATACCAGAAACTGTATTCAGCTATCAAGAAAAGTTATTTCTGGCCAGGCTTAAGAAAAGTTGTGGCTAAATATTTATCCAAATGCTTGGAGTGCCAATTGGTGAAGATGGAGCATCAACATCCTGCGGGTCTGTTGCAACCATTACCCATTCTAGAATGGAAATGGGAGACAATCACTTTAGATTTTATCACTGGATTACCTCGTACAAAAAGGCAACATGACTCCATCATGGTTGTGGTGGACAAGCTGAATAAGACTACTCATTTCATTCTAGTAAAATCCACCTACAAAATGATGGACATTGTAGATATATTTATGAGAGAAATCTTCCGACTACACGGGATACCCCGAGTGGTGATCTTTGACAGAGATGTAAAATTTACATCCACCTTCTGGAAAACTATTTTCACAGGGTTGGGTACCCAAATCCATTTCAGCACCGCCTACCATCCTCAGAAAGATGGTTAGATGGAGCGAGTGAATCAAGTCTTGGAAGACATGTTGAGAATGTTTGTAATGCAAGAACCACAGAAATGGGAGGATTACCTCCACTTGGTAGAATTTGCCTACAATAATGGTCATCATGAATCCTTGGGTATGAGCCCTTTCGAAGTACTATATCGAGGAAAGTGTCAGGTACCTACGGACTGGAACAATCCAGATAATAAACTAGCATTGGGCCTAGATATGTTAGCAGAGATGGAGGCCACCGTTAAGAAAGTTCGCCAGAATTTAAAGGCGGCGCAAGACAGGAAAAAGGTGTACACAGATAAGAAGAGGACTCATAAAGAATTCCAGGTGGGGGATCATGTGCATCTAAAGGTTAAACCCCATAAGAGCACATTACAATGGAAAGGTTGTGCCAAGTTGGCACCTCAGTACTGTGGACCCTTCAGATTTTAGAATGGATTGGGCCCATGGCATATAAGCTAACACTTCCAGGCCACAGCTGAGTCCACAATGTCTTTCATTTATCGTTATTAAAAAAAATACGTTTACGACCCTCGACATATTATTAACTGGGAAAGCATTCAGGTAACAAGCATATAGAAGCAATATGTTAAGATTGTTGTTACGGGAATTTTTCTGACAACAGTTTGTGAATGTGCAAGTAGAACCCAGGGGAGAATTTCTGGCAGAGCCTCTTCGTATCCTTGATCGGAGAGAAACCACCTTGCAGAGGCGAGCCATCATCCAAGTTAAAGTGTAGTGGAAACACTTTGACCCAGATGAGGTGACCTGGGAAGAAGAGGAAGCCATGCAAAAATCTTATCATGCACTATCTACATAGAGGAAGAACACCAGGGATGGTGTTCCTCCCAAGGGGAGGGAGATGTAACATACAATGATACATCATAACTGGTTTTACCAAGTTTAATTATTACTGTTAATTTTATTTTTGTTTTTATATGAATTATTAAATTACTGGGCTAAAAAACTAGAACCAATTTTGTTGAATATTAATTAAAATATCAAGCATCAGTTTCTTAAAATACTAAAGAAATAGTTGAAATAACTTTTGAGAACAGTTATAACTGTTCCTCCACCATTTTCCTTTAAGAGGAAAAAGGGTAGAACCTTGTGGAGGTTAGAGGAACTAGACTGTGTGGAATTCTTCCCTTAGTTGGACAAGACTTAACCAGTGGGAAAGAAGTGGTGATCACAGTTGTGGGGTACAAGACTTGAGGCTGAACTGAGTTGTGATGCCCAAGGTGCCCAATTGTTCATCACAGTCAAAGGTGGAAGAGCTCAGAGTGAGGAATCTGGACGTAATTTCCAATTCCGAGGCTGGGTGGTGATACCTTCCTAAAACCTAAGTTATATGCAATAATAAGGAAACTTATAAGTGTTATAACCATTTAGTCAATATTAGTCGCAAGAATAGATTCATACTATTATAGTAGCAAAGTACATTGATAGACTAGCAAAGGTAGATAGCATTTATTGATTTCTGATTACAGTAGAGAATTTTGTCTTAATTATGTATGAACAGATATTGACTCACAAACTAAATATGCTAAGAAAGGAAAATATTTTAGTTCACTATTATTTCTCGCAAATAGTTTAATGATTATTTTCTGGAAATCATTGCTAAGCAACAGTAAACTTATATTATTCCTAGTCCTCCAGTAAATCTTATAACACTAAAATTGCAGTCCATGGACGAACACAAATACTACATCAAATTTACAGATCAGTTATTAAACTACATTATGGTAATCTGTTAGGCCCCTATACTACTAGTGTAACCCCTTATTTTTATTAGTATAACCCACTTATTATATTGATGTACCCATGTAGTGCCCATATTGTTACTATTGTGCCCCATAGAAGCCCACTATTGTTATTATTGTGCCCTTACATTATTATTGTTATGTCGGCTCTGATTATGTTATGACCCCTTAGACTCCTATATATAGAAAGGAGGTCTTTTCATTTGTATCATCCAAGAATTGTTCATTTATGTAATGTAAAGGAGGTTGCCCCCTCGAAGAGGCTGAATTCTAAGGCGTGGATCTCTCTTTTCTATCTTTTTGTGAGCTGGTTTCATAACATTTGGTATCAGAGCTTTGGATTCTAGGGTTTCGCTGCTCCAAACAGGTCATCATGGAATATTTGCTATAACTTTTTTTCTTTGATGTTTCAGAAGTCGCAAAAAAAACCCATTTGAGAAGCAATTACGTTGAACCTTGGGTCCAAATTTTAGAGCTTTTCGCGCGATATTTGCGGAGATATGATCTGAGGAAGTTGGTCTTTTTCCAGACTCCTGAATTACATTCAAAACAGGTGACTTGGGGAAAATTGTCATAACGTTCTGTCTGGGGATCGGATTGAAATTTTGTAAGAAGGTACAGAAAGAGGATGGACTGTAGTTTCTTGTATGCATTTTTCAGATCCAAAGGTTGAAACAGTGACTCGTGGCACATTGTACAAGTTAGCTCTACTGAACTAGTCTATAATTAGGTCATCTTGGGAGATTGTGCATAACTCTTTCTTGGAGAATCCAATTTGGATCAGACTGGTGGCATTGGAAAGAGAGCACAGAGGGCTACTACAGATCACAATTTTAGAACTTAAAGATCCGAAATTACAGGGTTACAGTCATTTCAAGGTAGAGCTCCTAAAATCAAGAAAAAGCAAGATGAGGAAGTTTGATGGTAAGGATCCGGTAAATTGGATACTTCAGATGGAGCAATATTTTGATATACATGGTGTACAACTATTACAAAAGGTATGTATTGCATCTTCATATTTAGAACCAGATCAATTTTTATGGTACAAAGGGCTTTGTTCTCGTAAACAACTTGTTACGTGGTCAATTTTCATGGAGGAAATGATAGCACATTATGAGGATACAAAGAGCAACACCTTCTTTAGAGCAACACCACAACAATTGGAAAACGTAAAAGGGCTTTGTGACATAGTGGAAAGCAAAATTATGGAAACCAGGAAGTGTACCCCTCACAACTATAAAGATGGAAGTGTTGTTTCTCCTAGCCTTCCACAACCTACAAGGGTTACACCACAACAATTGGAAGAAAAAAGAGAAAAAGGGCTTTGTTACAATTGTGATAGCAAATGCACTAAAGGTCATAAGTGTGCTGAGAAGAAATTATTTTACATAGAATATGAAGAGGAGGAAGAAAAGGATCAAGAAACAACAAAAGAAGAAGATATACGCCAGGACCCCACCCCAGAGAAAGAAGAAATGAATCAGACCATATCTTGTAAAGCATTGGCAAGAATTACCACTCCTCAAACTCTCAAGATAGAAGGACATATCAAGAAGAAAAAGGTGCAAGAAGTGAAAGATCACATCGAGAAAGAAGAAATGAATCCAACCATATCTTGTAATTCATTGTTCGAAATTACCACTCCTCAAACTATCAAGATAGAAGGACATATAAAGAAGAAAAATGTTCAAGAAGTGAAAGATCACATCGAGCATCAAGAAATAAATTCGACCATATCTTGTAAAGGATTGGAAGAAATTACCACTCCTCAAACTCTAGAGATAGAAGGACATATCAAGAAGAAAAAGGTTCAAGCAGTGAAAGATCACATCGAGCATCAACAACAAGTTCTCCAACTTTTAAAGGATAACGCCACTTCGGTGCAAAATCAAACGAAACAACAGGCACTTAAAAAATGGCGACCTTACCGAATGGGAAGACTCTTCAAGGATGAGGATGTGGAAGCATTGTTTTGTGCTATTTATATTATCCAACCAGATTGGATAAACAAAGCAAGGGATGAATGGAAGAAGGACGAAGAAGTATGGCCACTTATTCAAAAGTTGCAAAAGATCCCAATTCAAATAATATTGCCAGAAATTAAAGAGGAAGGAAAAATCATATTGGAACCTCGAGAAGTCACAGAAACAAGAACCCGACAGCTATGAAATCGATCAATTTCAGAGTATCTCATCAAGTGGAAGAACTTACCCGCTGAATATTCCACATGGGAGGACAAGAATTTTATATAGAAGCATCAAGAACTACTCAAGCGTTGAGGACAACGCTTTTTGAAGGAGAGGGGCATGTTAGGCCCCTATACTACTAGTGTAACCCCTTATTGTTATTAGTATAACCCACTTATTATATTGATGTACCCATGTAGTGCCCATATTGTTACTATTGTACCCCATAGAAGCCCACTATTGTTATTATTGTGCCCTTACATTATTATTGTTATGTCGGCTCTGATTATGTTATGACCCCTTAGACTCCTATATATAGAAAGGAGGTCTTTTCATTTGTATCATCCAAGAATTGTTCATTTATGTAATGTAAAGGAGGTTGCCCCCTTGAAGAGGTTGAATTCTAAGGCGTGGATCTCTCTTTTCTATCTTTTTGTGAGCTGGTTTCATAACATAATCTTCCTTATTTCTTATCAGAAGAAAGAATTCATAAGATTATAAACTGAGATCATTATTACAGTTGACATCCATAATAACAACAGTCAAGGGTTTAACGTTTCCCATACAAATCCCGCAGGGAACTCATCCCAAACCTAGTACCTGGGAGCAGCAAAACCAAAATCTTTGAATTCTTAGTAAGGTAATATATTAAATAGGCATGATATAAAAGAGAAGAACATATAAGTACAAGAACATTCTAGCTCACTGTATAATTTTACAATTGAACTGGAATCACATATACATCAAAAACCTTCATATTAAGAACTGATGAGAAAGCGAGTTTGTCATTTCATAAACCAGATTAACCATAGTCAAGTTTCAACATTAAAATCCTTACTACGACATAAGAATAGATAAATACTTTGAAGCCGTGCCCAAAAATGTTCGACTAACCTCTTTAGAGGTAGGACAAGTCTAAGATTGAACAAATTTCAAAAGAAGCAAAACAGTGTTGGCATTGTAAGGCCAACAATCCCCAAAAAAAGATAACTTAATACAATCTTTATAATCAGAGAAGAAAACTAGATAACGGTCGTGGCCTGAGACCCTAACCATCAACCAAACCCTCGAAACCTTATATCATAGAAACACCATCTCGAAGAGCTAAAGCACAGAGCAAGTCATAATCCCAGACCAACCTAGAAAACACAAAACGAAGCACAGTATCAGCAGGATACCGCTCTCTGTCGACCGCATGCCGAACGAAGGTTTAAGAGTAGTAGAGAGCTTACCTACACAGGAAGCCAAGGGTTACAACCGAACGACCACAACGGTCTAATATTAATATACAAAAACCTTGGAGGTAAGTGGGTTACATGAGTAAGAGCTGGACCAGCCTCGTTGTGGCAATGGAACCTGCAAGTACATTAGAAATTTTAGCGAAAAGCAACAATGGAGATGGCCAGCTCAGTGGTGTACAGTTTAGGCTGGAGAGACCCTCGGGGCGCTCCCGCCTTAATGAGGAGGGGCCTGCCTGAGGACATGAGGATCAAAACCAGTAAATGCAGACACAACTTGGCGGCCCATGTGGAGCTCCAGCAAGGAGGCCAAGTAGCACTATCGTCGTTTCGGCCCTAAACCCTTACCAATCACAATCCAATAGTGCCAAATCATTAATATATTTCGTATCAATTTTGATATATGCAGAATAATTAACATATAAAAGGCTCGGTAGTATAAGGATGAGGATCCATTTTGTCAGTAGGTTCATGATTAAAGTCCTAAGTAATTTTTTATTTTTTTATTTTTAAATTTTATTATTAATTCTAGTAAAGTTTGTTACAATAAAACTAAAAATAAATAAACCATAAAACTAATAATTCTAATTATAATTAATAATTAAACCAGTTTAGATAGATCTTAATTTTAGATCTACTAAACTCTAAGCTTGATCAAATCTCATGTTTTGAAATACAAACCTATTTGAGAGTGAAAAAAAATTGATCACTCTTGGAGTTTGATAGATTTAATAACTCATTTAAATTTATTTATAAATTAAATACTAACAATATAAATATTTATTATATTAACACTAAATGTTAAAATTTCACTTTCTACATTGCCTCGTAAAAAAGTAGACATGTCATATCAAATGTTGTCTTTTGATACCTGTCTACAACCAAGTTTATTTGGCTTTTGAAAAAAAAAAAATCTAAAGTTTTATAAAGTTAATTTTCTAAAAATTTGAAAACATTTTTAAAATTTGAAAAAAAATACATAAAATTGAAACTTATACTATAATCATTACAAAATCTATACCGGTTATAACAATGTAATATCAAATATTACAAATGTTGCTTTATGAATTTCTATTTTATATTCTCTTCATCTAATTTTAATCTATACCAACTATTTTATAACAATATAGTATCAAATATTACAAATCTTGATTTATGAATTTTTATTTTATATTTTTTTTCATCTAATTTTATTATTCGGTGGACTTTGGTCAATCATGTTGTTCAATAAACCTTACCTATATTATATATATTTTCACAATTCAATTTTGAATCATCATGCAATATAAAAAGAAAAAATGATGTCAACATTACAATAAATAATATCATAATTTATAAAGATAAAATAAAAAAAATAATTTTTAGAAATCTTTTGCACTCACTTGAGCCTTTGTGTAACTAATTTTTTTATTTCTATAAACTAAACATTGTAATTTTTTATATTAGACATTTTATTACATATGGATTCTTTGCGAGACAATACAAAATACTTCATATCAATTTAATTTTTTAGACATTTAGATTCTACCATAGATTATTTATATTCTCTTGAGTATAATTTTTTTCTTTTTTTAATTATTTATTTTATTTATATCATATTTATACATTATTTAATATAAGGATACTAGACATTGTAATTTATCGTCCTTATTTGGTCTTATAAGCAAAAGATAGACTAAAATGTGCATGAGCACATCTCAATAAGCTCTTAACTTTTGCAACAAACCATAATGTTGGGGCTAATGTTTCATCCAAAATGATCTATTCATCGATCTTATGCAACTATCTCTATTTTTCTCTAAGGTTATCTAGTCCATTAATTACTTCATTTACTTCTCTTCCTCATTCAAATATATTTCATCATTAAATTTATGAATTTATTTACACATTCAATAATTGTTATCAATTACATTTTGTATAAAAAGTAAATAATAAACAAAATTAAAAATAATTTTAATCTTTAAGATTAATTATTGTAGAATAAACCTAAAAGTTAAAAAAATAGTAAAATAAAAACATTTTATTATATAAAATTTTAAGAACTTGACACTTAAAGATATTTTATTTACTATTTTTTTATTTTCTTAACATATATAGATTGATTTTGATTATTAACCATAACAATTTCTTTTGATTAACCGTAATAAAAAATTTCAAAATTTCATTCAAATATTATTATATGAGATGAATCCATTATTACCACTATAACCTCTTAAATACATATTTTTCTAACTTCTAGATGCATGTTACATTCCTGAATCAATCAATATAAAAAATTCAACAAACAATGTTATACAATACACTATATAACTAATTAATCTATATCCATGAGAATTTCTTTAGTTATTATGTTGATGATCAAATAAGTTTCATTGTCAATTTAACTTATAAATGGTTAAAAATAAAAATATTAAAATGCATATCTATTTAATCAATAATATTTGTTGGCACCTAATCATCAGGATTGGGTGAATATAATGTAAATAAATAAATAAGTAATATGAACAGTCATCGGGAGATGAAGTGAACAGTCTCTCCCTCATGTATATAATGAAGACCAACCTGAAGGAATAAGATATACAAATCAATTTTGCTTTGAGGAGTTATTGCCTGGTCTGACATGTTATCAGAGCCAGCTCCCAAAATAGTTGTAACTCCCTTCTGCCTATTGTTCTCTGTCCTCTGCCCCTGTGGAGTCTGCCTACTGCGCTCTCTGTCCACTGTCTACTGCGCTCTCTGTCCCCTTCACAGTCGCCGCCACTCTGTAGTCGCTACCACTATCTAATGCATAATCGCTGCCACTCTCTAACGCATAACCATTCCGCCCTTTGTTTCTCTGCGTTGAATGAACCCCTATGGTGAAAGCCTAGAGAATGCAGCTCTGAATAAAACCTTGTTGAAGTTGTTGGGTCATCCTCAGATGATGGGAATTTTGTGTCTTCCGAAGAGCCGACGTGGGCTCCGAACCGATGCCAATCTTGTAGGATGCGTGTGGGATTGACGGGTTTCAAGTGTGAGTGCGGTTATGTTTTCTGCACCGATATTCGGACAAGCATGGATGCTCATTTGATTACAAGGAAATGGTGGGCTCCAGTATTGTAGCAATAATGCTACAACTCCTGGAGCTTCCTTCTCTAATTTTATCAACCCGGTAGTTCGTAACAAACTTGGAAGCAACGGTGCTGTATGCACAAGTACTAGCTCTTGTCGCAGCTGTCACTTGGTCAGCTGGCACAAGTCCGCTAGGGCTCAAGCCAACTTCTATGAGTTCTCAGAAGAAGCTTTTTAACTGATGAACGAAAGCTAACTCAAAGGAGATTAACCTACTTTGCAAAAAGGAACTGAAAGCCAACAAGAAATGAAAACCCTAGCAAACCCTAATTCTGCCAGCTAGTCCTACTGATGCAACGATGAGAATGTAAACTACTGAAAGGGGTGCCATTACTTCTAGGAAGGTGAAATGCATGTGTCTAGACTACTTTGATCTAAAGAAAGCATATTTTTGTATTTTTGTTCAAGTTGTTGGAATTATTATGTGTGTGCTTCTAACTGGGTCTTTGACTGTGCAGGGATAGATCAAAGAGGGAAATGCTTGGAAAAGGGTCAGGAAGGCTCAGAGAGGGTCTAAGGAATCCCTAACATCCTTTCAGAGAAGTTCATAAAGTTCAGATGCTTTGCAACCGTGTTTACAAGCTTCTACAGGAAGTCTGCAGGGGATTCTACAGGATGTTCAGGATTTCTATAGGAAGTTCACTAATTCCTACAGGATGTTCTGCAATAGGATTTGTGGGTGATGGATGAGTGGAAGAGGCTATATGGATGGACAGGGAGATAGGAGGGGAGCTTGTGATGGCTTATGGACAGAGGGATGAGATGAAGAGGGGGTGTGCAAAGCTGGTTGGTCTAGAGGAGTTTAGAGGAAATGGAAGGCCGAAAAGGTAGAGTCATGTGGGTGATATAAGAATAAGGGGGCAAGTGGTCTAACTGAGAAATGAGTGGATGTCCTATGCACGGCTTAGAAGGATAAGGGAGCGAGGGAGTGGTACTGCACAGTGTAAATGAAACAAATCATCTATGTCTTGCATATAACCGAAATTGCATCAACCTATTCTAACTGTTTTTATGAAACCACAGAACAGCACGTGATTTTGTAAGGAAACTCTTGCATGGTACTGAAACAAAGATTCATTCCTCAAGATCTGAACGCATGGATGCTGCTACAAACGAGAACATAGCATCAAGGCTTGCATGAATATGTAAAACTGTGTTTTTGGTGGGTGGCACGGTCTGCAATCCCAGTCTCTAAATAGAGGTGGAAGTGAGTGTGCAGTCAACCCTTTTTGGAACTCTGATTAACCCAATCTCCTTACGCTAATCTAAATTACTGAAAGCAACTTTGTTCATAAAACTAACCTACTTAATCACACCAAGAAGTTCAACTCAGCAAACTGTGTTTCCAAGTGCATGTAAAGAAAAAGAAATATAATGCTGAAAGGAAAGTAACAATACAAAGGAAGGAGGCCTATTGCTCTCAGGTTGGGCCCAACCCCGAGAGCTATGGCTCCTCTAAGAACTCAGAACTGAACTCAAATCTGCCTCCTTTTCATTAAAAGATAATAGTCATAAATCCAATAACATGCCAAAAATGGCTTACAAAGAGCAAAACAGAGCTATAAGCTCGAAGTTCAAAAGTACAACAAGGTTTCAAAAGTCCCCATCGAGGGCTACAGCCTCATCATTTATACATTGCAAGGGCCAAGTTGGCCTCCTAAATTAGTGGGGCTCGGTTGTCCAAGCTAAGAGTAATCTGCTGTTTCCTAACAATCCGTTTGGCTGCCTTCTAGCTCGGTGGTGGTGGTTGTTGGAGCTCGGAGTTGGGGTGGAGATCATAAGGAAGGCCATTCAATGTTGTGGACAACCTTCCTACAAAACCTCAATCCCATCTTGGTTGTCTCCCAGCCCTCATCTGCGTGGTTTTTCTCCATTAAATGTCAAAAAACCTGAAATAAACATGTGTTAGCCACCTAGGAATAGTGACTGCCCTCATTCGTACAAATAACATAAATATACTAAGAAAATGATGCATGAGTGATGAAAAATGAAGGGTTGAGCAAGGGTAGTTAGGCCAAATGAGCCCAAAATGTTACCAAAATTGAGGCTCATCATCACCCCCCAGCTAAAATGATTGCTCATCCTTGAGCAACTAATCCAGCTCCTCGTCCTTCATTGCCTTTACTTCCACCCTCACATCCCAAGCTTCTGCAGTAGTGTCCTCTTTACTGACATGGAATCCAGCCTTTCTGTCCACCTCTTCCCACTGTTCATGCTCATCTTTCTCTGTGCTGCCTTCCACCAATCCTAACAGCAGAGGTGGGCTTAGCTTGAGGCCAATCCAGCTGGCCTGGAAGTTTTGCATGGATTTATTATAAAGGGGCACCCGTACTAGAGCTTCCCTCATTTGAGTTGGGGTACGATATTCTCTAATTTTTAGACTGTGGGCCAATGTATTCCATCGGCGGGTGCAGGCTTGAACACAGTTTTCCCCTAGTAGTCTCTCCATATCCTCAAAATGTGCTATTGCTTGGGCCTGCTTATCCATATATTTCAATGAAGCTTGAGGGTCTGTGGATAAGTGTTGGTGTGCAGATATTAACTCAGTTGGATCCCCTGGCTCTGCTCTAATTAATAATGGCTCATTCAGCTCTCGGTTCATGACCACTTTGACTTCTGCTGCTCTTTTGTCTTCATGGTTCAACCATGAGGCAAATGCCATTAACTGCATATCCCCTAAGACCGTGTTGGGATCCCATGAAACCACATTAGGAAGGGCCAAATTATGTAGATAGAACTCTGATAGTTTGGCCTTATCCTCTGATGAACTGGTATTGCATAATTCAGTGAACTGTTGCGGGTCTTGGAGCTGAGAGATACCCCTTTGAGCTAATGTATTATTCTGAAATTGTAGCCATTGGTCTCTCAGGTATAGCCCATAGGATTTGGCCGGCTGTCTGCATTGTATAGCATCCATGGCCCAACTGGCCATGCAGGCCAATTGTGCCTCTTTCTGCTGTAGCTGTTGTGTGAGAGCTTGCACCTCAATTTGTGCTTGCAGTTCTGTTTCCTGTAGATGCGTGGTTGGCTCCCCAAGACCGATTTACAGTTCCTTTTTGCCTTGCTGTTCTGCTGTGATGTCCCCTGTGGATGTGCCTGTTCCTTTCCTCAGCTCCTGTAGCTGCAATCTAAGTTTTTCGTTTTCTTCCTGTAGGGACACCCGCTGGAAATTTGCCACGTGTTTAGCCATAGCTAATTCCCTTCTTGCCTCCTTGAGTTTCTCCTCCAAGGGGCCTATGTTCGCCACACCTTTTGATTTGGCTATTTTCATCCACGTGTGTGTTCGTACTCTCTCTTCCTCCAATGCAAAGAACAGTGGCACAGTGAATTTCTGTGGTATAATTTTGCCAGCTTCTAAGAAGTTATAATATGAGCTCAGACTTGGCTGAGGGCTAGGCTCCGGAATATGCTCTTTCTCTTCTTCTCTTAGTGGCTCTGCCTCTTCTTCCCTCGGTGGTGATGAGGGTGCTTCTCCTTCCATCTTCTTAGTTTCCGTAAGCCGGGCTAAGGTTTCCTGTAGAGCAGCCTCAGCATCCTGTAGCCGGGCTTTCGAAGCCAATTGGTCTAACCTTTCCTTCTAAGAAGTTGTTTTTGGGCTCCCCCTCTCATAGGTGACCGATATCTTCGAGGGGGACCTCTCACTGGGCGAAGTAGGGGAATCCTCTATAGTGATTGGGCTGCTGGATGGCGGCTGTGGCTTGCCCGTTTTTATTCTCACACTTCTCCTAGCTTTAAAATATAGAGGGGCCTCCCTCTTTCTCTTTTCCTTGGGCTTAGGAGGTGTACTGAGGGCGACCAGCACAGCTGCTGCCTCCCTTGCAAGAATGTCTGCTTTCTTTTCCTTGGGTTTCCTTTTCTCAGGGCTTCCTGTAGAAGGCCCTTTATCAGCTGATTTCTGGCTTCCTGTAGAAGCCGGTTTCGGTTTTCCTGTAGAAACAGGTGGCACCACTTTAGTTTGCTTTGCTGAGGGTGTTTTGCTTTTTGACTTGGTCGAGGCTGCTGTCGAGGTGCCTTTGCTGATGTGGACCTGCTCAGTCTTGTCCACCCTGCTTTGTAATCTCTGCTCTCTGGGCGTTAATATGGGTGTGTCCTCTTTCTCTTTGGCACCCTTTTTCTCTTGTTTCTCCTTTTTCTCTGTCTTTGGTGCTTTGGTCATGGGTCTCTGGCCTTTTTCTTTCTTCCCTGCAGGTACTGACTCCTTCTCCTCGCTGCTGGAGGAACCAAGCTCTTCAGTCAACATTTTTATATCGCCATCCTTAGTCAAATTGCGGAAGGCTTCCCATGAAAGAGGGACTTTGTATGTGTGGAGTGCATCCTCCACGAGGAGCTTAATGAGCCCGTGATGAGCTACCTGGTCTGGTGTGCCTTCTCTCAACTTGGTGGCACATTCAGTCAGAGACTGCAGTAGAAAGTAGGGAATACTTAATTTGTTCTCTGCAGGTAGGTCCATCTGATGCCTTAATTCTGTGAGTAACCGAAAATGGTACCCATACACAATGCTAAACCGACCTTCGCAGGTGATATATTTCATAATTTGGAGGCTGACTTCGCTCCAAAGTGGCAGTAAGCTAGTCCTACGAACCCCATTCTTGTCCTCCGAGAACTGCTCCTCTGGTGGGAAGAATTACTTCTTAGCCTGCTGGCCTAATTTCCTCTCTTCTTTGTCCCATGGTATCCCCATTGGGAGCTCAGTAACTCGGCTGATGAATTGTGGGGTGAGTCTGAGACTCAAACCCCTGAAATTGACAGTGGCTAATGTCTTGGATTTTGGCTTCAGAGCCCGCAAGAACTCCTCTGCCACCTCATCATCATACCCTTGCAATTTGTCGCAGAACGACATCCATTGCGCGCGAGTGAACGGCTCCACCACCTCAGGGTTCTCTCTTAATTTCTTTGAGTCGGTTGGTTCCTTTCTGATGAACGCACCCGACATGGTGAAAAACTGCTACGTTAGCTGGAGGTGGCGGATGCAAAAAAAAAAACCAACCCTTTGGGACAGAGCGTAGACTTACGCATCTGCCACGCATACAATTCACGAAGACTATCTCCAGATGAGTCTTGACAGGGCTTAATCACAAATCATATCCTGTAGGAAACTTTTCATACACCTCGACGACAATTCATGCAAACGACAGACAACACTTTCAATTCTTTTATGAGCGGACTGTAGAACGTTGACTCTGCCACCCTCGAAACCAATTACATGGAAGGCAAGGTTCAGGCTTACCTTTTTAACTCGCCACCTTTGACGTGAAGAACCCAATTTTCCTCGTGGCAGTGAGCTTTCCTGTAGAAGCAGCTTTCCTGTAGAAACAGCGCACGGGGTCTAGAGAACACTGCAGTGGTTCTGCGCTCTCTGTGCTGTTATCAGACGTTCGAACAGCCGAAGACTTGGAGTGTCGAGCTTCAGAGGAATTCGGATGCTCACTCGACTTCCAAACGGTTGATGATAAATGCGGGGGGTGGAAATCTAGCTGATAGATTTGAATCCGGCGAAATCCGTGGCGCGGGGGTGAGATGTCCCTGCCGGACCATTGGACGACGTCACTTCATCATTCTCCTGCAAGTTCCCTGACTGCCGCATCATTCCCCGCAGATCCGCCGCCGTCATTTCTGTTAAAACGCGCTTCTCCCCGACTGGATGGCTCTCACGTGTCCACTACTCGTTCTTCTTGCCACGAACACCTTTTACACATCCAACTAGCCCATCTGACTGGTCGACGTGGCCAGTCGAATGGCCATATGACCGCTCAACCCATTCATTCCATACTTGCAAACATTTCAAAGTAATATTCATGCAATTCGACGAACGAAAGGGCGAGGCACTTACCTGTGCGGCTGCGACACGATTTCTCAGGCTTCAGGACGACGATGACTATATTTGCTTGCTGCTGCTTAATCGCACAGGCTCGGAGGTCCCTCTGCGCAGGTTGCTGACGATGAAGCTTATGACTCGGCTGCATGTGCCCGTGTTATTTTTGCATGTTGCAGGCGGTTGAATGGTGTACACTCTAGTTGGCTTAACTGCTACGGGACTCCTGCAGGATGTCCTGTAGCAGTCTTTCCTCCTCGGGTGCATGCTGAATGATGAAGACAGTGGCATCACGATCATGCTCACAGGGCCCTTGGATAGCTGTGATGGGTATTGCACGGCATCTCAGCATCTTTTTTTTCCATTTAAAAATCGCTATTTCTTGATAACTCAATGATTTGTTTTGATTGTGCAGGTACTTTTATTGCATGTCGACTTGGGTGGTAGAAGGAGGTGACAGCAGTGTGTGATGGAGGAAATAGTAGCTTGCATGCCTCCATGTCGAACCTTGGTCGTTAGATCTCCTCACACAATCAGTTCTGGGCCGTCCAAAACTTCTACAGGAAGTTTCCTGTAGAAAGTCTGTAACTTCCTGTAGAAGACTAAGCTGTGATGAAATCGTGCCCATACCTTGGATAAGATGAGTGTTTTTGGAGGAGGTGCTGGTGAGGTCTCCGGGTAGCATGATAAGGACCCTGACTTTGAGTTGAGAGACCTCCTCTCCTTCATAGAATACCTGCAAATTGCATGCATTGCCACATTGTAAACTTGTTGTCCCTGTCTTTTTTGCTTATTGTTTTTTTCTTTTTCTTTTTTCTTTTTTCCTCTTTTTTTTTTTTTGAAAGACAGCAGGGGCGCCTCAATGAGGTTTTCACCCTTGCCATCTGCCTTAAGCGCCTCAGAGAGGTTTTCACTCAAGGATATTTTTCAAATCTCTTTTTTTTGTTTTTTTTTTTTTTTTTTTGAAAGACAGCAGGGGCGCCTCAATGAGGTTTTCACCCCTACCATCTGCCTTGGGAGCCTCAGAAAGGTTTTCACCCAAGGATCTTTATTTTTCCTTTTTTTTTTTTTTTTTTTTGAACTTTCAGGGTATGCCCAAAACAGAGGCAGAACCCTTCTCTATGACCAGCACTGATTTCTCCACAGTTTTGATGAACTCTTGTCTTGAGAGAGGTTTCCTGTAGCTCTTCAGTTGATGCCCATTGACAAGCATGGGGATGGCCTCCTCATCAATGGTCCGAATAAGAACAGATCCATTGTCATGACATTTTTCCACTGCATATGGTCCCAGCCATCTGGTTCTCAGCTTCCCCTTGAAATCTTTATGCCTGGAATCATACAACAGCGCCCAATCTCCTGGCTGAAATTGCTTGTCATTGAGATGTTGGTCATGCCACACCTTTCTCTGAAGTTGAACCACTTCTGAGTGAAGGAGGGCCTGCATTCGGTGCTCGTCCAACCCATTCAGCTGCAATAACCTTTCTTGTTGGGCATGGCTGAGATCTAGGTCCAGCTGAGCTGCCATTCTCAAAGTGTTGTATTCAAATTCAATAGACAGCAAATCTCTCTTCCCATAGACCAGCTCATAAGGTGTGAAGCCAGTTGTGGTCTTCCACGTGGTGTTGTAAGCCCATGTGGCCTCAACCAGGTGATCTGCCCAATCTTTCCTACTGCTGCTCACCACCTTAGTCAAGATCCCTTCCAATGCTCTATTGGTGACTTCCACTTGCCCATTTGCCTGAGGATGATAGGGGGTGGAAGTCCTATGCTTGATTTTGTGATGAGCTAATAGGTCTTCAATCAAATTGGAGGTGAACTGGCTTCCTTGATCAATGACTAACTCTCTTGGGTAGCCAAATTTGTAGAAGATGTTTTCTCTTAAGAACTCAGCCACCTTTTCTTCTGTTGCTGCTTTGATTGCCTTGGTTTCTTCCCACTTTGTCAGGTAGTCTGTGCACACAATGATGTAAGACCTTTGCCTCGAAGGAGGGTTGATTGGACCCACAAAACCCATACCCCACTTCTCAAATGGCTCAAGAGTCACTTGAGGTTGGAGAGGCATCTCATCCCTTTGAGTCGGTTTCCCCATCCTTTGGCATCGGTCACATTGGCTGATATACCTTCTGACATCTTGATGAAGTGTAGGCCAATAGTAGCCTGCCTGCAGGATTTTGAAGGCAGTCCTCTTTGCCGCAAAATGTCCTCCACAAGGCCCATCATGACAGGTGAGGAGGATGTCAAAGACTTCCTCCTCCCTTACACAACGCCTTACGATCTGATCAGGGCCAAGCTTGAACAGGTTGCCCCCGATCCAAGTGAACGAGGCACTTTTTCTGACGATTCTGCTCTTCTCCCTTGAGGATAGGTGCGGAGGAAACTGTGCTGAAACGAGGTAGTTTGCTATATCAGCAAACCATGGAGAGAGCACTGAAATAGCAAACAAATGTTCATCGGGCATCTGATCATCCACTGTTCCATCCTCATCTGCAGATAAATCCAACCTAGACAAAAAGTCAGCAACAAAATTTTCTTTACCTGGTTTGTCAACGATGGTCAAATCAAACTGCTGCAGCAAAAGTAACCATCTAATAATACGAGCATTCACATCTGGTTTTTTCATTAAATATCTAATTGCAGCATGATCAGTATGTACAAATGTTTGATAACCAGTGATATAATGTCGGAACTTGTTCAGTGCATGGACCACGGCCAAGAATTCTTTCTCAGTTACAGTGTAGTTTAGTTCTGCCTTGGATAAGTTTTTGCTAACAAAGTAAATGGCGTACGGAAGTTTTTGTTCAACTTGTCCTAAGGCTGCCCCTATGGCTTTGTTCGAGGCATCAGTGTGGATGTGGAAAGGTAGGGCCCAGTTTGGACCTCTCAAGATTGGGGCAGACACCAACTTGTCCTTTAATTCATTCAGAGCCCTCTGAAAATCGTCAGTCCATTTAAACTCCACATCTTTTGCCAACAGGCCAAACAATGGCGAGGCTAACTTGCTGAAGTCTTTAATGAATCTCCTGTAATACCCTGCTAATCCTAAAAAACTCCGAACATCCCTTACCTTTTGAGGAGGTGGAACCTTTTTGATGAGAGCAATTTTGTTAGGATCCACCTGTAACCCTTGGCAAGAAATGGTATGGCCTAGCACGGTCCCTTCAGTCATCAAGAATTCACATTTTTCAGGACTAAGGGACAGGTTCATCTCAATGCATTTGGTTAGGACTTTTCCCAGATTGGACAATGCTTCCTGGAAGTTGGACCCATAAGGAGTGAAGTCATCCATATAGATTTCCACCGCATCATGGACCAGCTCAGAAAAGATGCTCAAGACGGCTCTCTAGAAGGTAGCAGGAGCATTGCATAGTCCAAAGGGAAGAACTCGGTAGGCAAAGGTACCCCAAGGACAAGTGAAGGTGGTCTTATCTTGGTCTTATGGGCTGATTTGGATTTGGTTGTACCCGCTAAACCCATCTAGGAAAGAGAAGAACTTCTTTCCTGCCAATCCATCCAACACTTGATCTATGAAAGGTAGAGGAAAATGGTCTTTCTTGGTAGCTTTGTTCAGTTCTCGGTAGTCCACACAGATTCTCCACTTCCCATTTTTCTTGGGAACCAACACCAGAGGGGACACCCATTCGCTATCTGAGATGGGGTAAATGAATCCGGCATCCAACAGTTTTTGCAATTCTTCCTTGACGATGTCCTTAAGGGCTGGATTCATTCTCCTCTGGGGTTGCCTGACTGGTTTACAATCCTCTTTAATGTAGATGTGATGGGTACATACCGAAGGATGGACTCCT
Source organism: Pinus tabuliformis (assembly GCA_031772625.1). Classification (NCBI taxonomy): domain Eukaryota; kingdom Viridiplantae; phylum Streptophyta; class Pinopsida; order Pinales; family Pinaceae; genus Pinus; species Pinus tabuliformis. The sequence goes on from CM062817.1 coordinate 1,871,423,481, forward strand.
TTCATCTCCTTATAGCTCCAAGCAAAAGCATCTAGATGACTGGCCAACAGACTACACAGCTCCTTTTCCTGGGAAGGAGATAGGGAGGAGCTGATCTTCAACGTTCTCTCAGGGCCGAACTCCACATTTTTGACTCTGGGAGTGACAGGGTTGGTCGCACAAAGGTCCACTAAGGTGCTGGCTTGGGAATCCTCCACCAATTCTTCTAAGGATAGTGCACTGGGAGGTGGATTCCGGATCAAGGTCTCAATCAAATCATCCTCGGTTGGGGAACCTCCCCTAGTGGTGTCTAGGGTGCACAAGGGTGATGAGTACACCTCATCTTCTTCTCCTTCCTCCAACCAAAGTGGTAATTCATGCTCTAATGAGGGTTGGGCAGGAGGGTACAGGTCTAGCTGCTTGGACATGGGACCATTTTTGATGGTCATGTTTCCTGCACGGCAGCTGATATAAGCATCTGCAGTGGCTAACCAAGGCCTTCCTAAAATAAGAGGGTATCCAGTAAGCTTTGCCTTTGGTTGCAGAACTAGGAAATCTGCAGGATATTCCCAAGAGTCAATAGAGACCAAGACATCCTCCACAATCCCTTCGAGAGTCACGGTGGAGCGATCTGCTAGTTGTAGGACTGTCGAGGTCTTCCTCAAGGAATCCTGAAGGTTGAGTTTGAGCATGGTATCTCTGGTCATCACATTAATGGCAGCCCCCAGATCAATCAAGGTGTGAGGTATGATGGTGCCATTGATGTGGACATCTACTACAGGACTCCCAGGATCTAGATACTTTGGGCAGATGACTTGTCCCAACATAAGGTCAGACAGTTGTCCTAGGACATTGATGGTTGAAGCATCTCTCTTTCGCCTGCCTGGGTGTCTGAAACACTTTTCCTTAACCAATTTGTTGTATATCGGTACATCTTTGATGGCTTGGAGAAGTGGTATTTTCACACACAACTGTTTGAGTTCTCCCAGAAGCTCGTCCTCCTCTGGGTTGGGTTGCGTGGTGGCTGTTAGTCTCTCAGGAAAGGGTGGAATAGCCTTTGGTTCACTTTCCTGTTTATCTTCCTCGTCCTCTGGGGGAGGAGGTTGGCGATCCGGAAGAGTCTTTCCAGACCGCAGATTGATCTCCTGGATCTCCACAGCATAGGTAGGGCATGATGTTTCCCCAGTATATACCTGTTGGGCCTGTCTGTTGTTGGGGTTCGGGTTCAGTTGAGCAGGCATTTGAGGTTGCCTTAGAGGAGCAGGAGGTAATGGTTGTGGTTGAACTGGTGGGGGAGGCAAAATGGCGGGAGGAGTGTTATACTGGGGCCTCCACCCCGATTGAGGTGCATTCCACTGAGGTTGTGGCTGGGCATGTGAGTGATATGAATGAGTAGTGGGTTGAGTATGGTACTGAGGTGGGTAAGACCATGGAGGAGGCATAGACCAGGAAGAATGAGCAGGGGGACCCCAGGAAGGCATAGGAGTAGATTGGTTGGGGCTGTAATAAGCTTGGGGCGCACCTTGCATCCCCTGCTGGTAAGATCTAGGTCCTTGTGGCCTCCTTTGGTTGAGGAAATAGAGAGGTTCGGTGGGGGCCTCTGTCCCTTGATACATGGCTTTAAGCCCAGGTAAGGTTGGACATTGGTTTGTGGGGTGCTCCTCCTCACAAACGAAACATACTTCCACCGAATGTAATGGGCATTCGTTCTTAGGGTGTTTCCTTGTACACCTAGGGCAGAAGATAGCCAAGGCCCTCTCAGCTTCTTCCTTCTTCTGTTGGATCCTGAAGGTATCAAGTTGCATGGCAATGGTCTGTCTCACCTCACTCTTGAGATCCTCTAATTGATTTGCAAACTCATGTTTGGAGAAAGGAATACCAGCTGGGAGGAGGTTCCCTCTACCTCATTTCTGGGCTGCCCTAGAGTGGTTTCTAAACACAGTCTTTATGTCCTCATAAGGCAGTTGGTAAATATCTCCTCCAGCTAACATGTGAAGGGTATCTAAGAGGTCTTCAGGGACTCCTCGAAGCAAGAGCAACTTGAGGGATTCAGGATCAAGTGTGCATCTGGCCCTTTTATAGCTAAGTTGGAACCTTTCCTCGTAATCCTCTAAGGACTCATCATTTCCCATGGTCATCCGAAAGATTTCTCCCTTGGTTTCCTTGGACCTACAGTAGTCCCGGTACTTGGTATTGAAAGCTTGTTGCATCTGAGCCCAAGTGGTGATATTGTTCCCAGGTAAGCCCATGAACCAGCATAATGCTGCATCCTTAAGGGTTGAGGGGAAGAGTTTCAGCTTATGCTCATCTTCAGTGTAGTCATATGTTCGACAAAGGAAAGCAAACTCAAACAGGAAGGTATCAGGATCTTCAGTATTCAGTCCATGGAAGTGAGGTAAAGCAGAAGGGCTTATGTTTTTCATTTTCATGTCTCCATTGGTCTCTCGGATGGGGAAGGCACCTTCTATTCTCTCATCTTCTCCCCTATTGTCAGCCATAGCTTCAAATGGGATGGTCTCTAACTCTTCTTCTGCTATAGGATCTTCGTATATCTCAGGAGGTTCACCTATAGGTTCTTATGGATCACTGCCACCAAAGAAGAGAGAAGGGTGACTCAGTGATGTAGTGGGGGTGTTGGGTAAGAATTTGCCTGTTCTATCTCGGTTCCTACGAGGCATGAAATGGAAAGACTTCTGATTGCTTTTGTTTTTTTTTCTCTGGTACCTGCAAAACTGAAACAGGTTGATCTACAACTAACTATCTTGCAGAATTGAGATGAAAGCAGGAAAGAACTAATCTACTTTGCTCAAATGAAATTGCAGGAATGGAAATGCTAGTCTACACTTGCAGAATTGAAATGCTAATCTACGCTTGCAAAAATGAAATTGCGGAATTGAAATGTTGATCTATGAAAGCGGGAAATTTCTATGCTACTTTTGCAGAATGGAAATGAAATAAACTACTTAGCAGAATGTGAGAGTAGGAAAATAGAAGAAAAGCAACAATTACTAATACTCTGACGCTTCCCCGGCAACGGCGCCAAAAAGATGGTGGGCTCCAGTATTGTAGCAATAATGCTACAACTCCTGGAGCTTCCTTCTCTAATTTTATCAACCCGGTAGTTCGTAACAAACTTGGAAGCGACGGTGCTGTATGCACAAGTACTAGCTCTTGTCGTAGCTATCACTTGGTCAGCTGGCACAAGTCCGCTAGGGCTCAAGCCAACTTCTATGAGTTCTCAGAAGAAGCTTTTTAACTGATGAATGAAAGCTAACTCAAAGGAGATTAACCTACTTTGCAAAAAGGAACTGAAAGCCAACAAGAAATGAAAACCCTAGCAAACCCTAATTCTGCCAGCTAGTCCTATTGATGCAACGATGAGAATGTAAACTACTGAAAGGGGTGCCATTACTTCTAGGAAGGTGAGATGCATGTGTCTAGACTACTTTGATCTAAAGAAAGCATATTTTTGTATTTTTGTTCAAGTTGTTGGAATTATTATGTGTGTGCTTCTAACTGGGTCTTTGACTGTGCAGGGATAGATCAAAGAGGGAAATGCTTGGAAAAGGGTCAGGAAGGCTCAGAGAGGGTCTAAGGAATCCCTAACATCCTTTCAGAGAAGTTCATAAAGTTGAGATGCTTTGCAATCGTGTTTACAAGCTTCTACAGGAAGTCTGCAGGGGATTCTACAAGATGTTCAGGATTTCTACAGGAAGTTCACTAATTCCTACAGGATGTTCTGCAATAGGATTTGTGGGTGATGGATGAGTGGAAGAGGCTATATGGAGGGATAGGGAGATAGGAGGGGATCTTGTGATGGCTTATGGACAGAGGGATGAGATGAAGAGGGGGTGTGCAAAGCTGGTTGGTCTAGAGGAGTTTAGAGGAAATGGAAGGTTGAAAAGGTAGAGTCACGTGGGTGATATAAGAATAAGGGGGCAAGTGGTCTAACTGAGAAATGAGTGGATGTCCTATGCACGGCTTAGAAGGATAAGGGAGCGAGGGAGTGGTACTGCACAGTGTAAATGAAACAAATCATCTATGTCTTGCATATAACCGAAATTGCATCAACCTATTCTAACTATTTTTATGAAACCACAGAACAGCACATGATTTTGTAAGGAAACTCTTGCATGGTACTGAAACAAAGATTCATTCCTCAAGATCTGAACGCATGGATGCTGCTACAAACGAGAACATGGCATCAAGGCTTGCATGAATATGTAAAACTGTGTTTTTGGTGGGTGGCACAGTCTGCAATCCCAGTCTCTAAACAGAGGTGGAAGTGAGTGTGTAGTCAACCCTTTTTGGAACTATGATTAACCCAATCTCCTTACGCTAATCTAAATTAATGAAAGCAACTTTGTTCATAAAACTAACCTACTTAATCACACCAAGAAGTTCAACTCAGCAAACTGTGTTTCCAAGTGCATGTAAAGAAAAAGAAATATAATGCTGAAAGGAAAGTAACAATACAAAGGAAGGAGGCCTATTGTTCTCAGGTTGGGCCCAACCCTGAGAGCTATGGCTCCTCTAAGAACTCAGAACTAAACTCAAATCTGCCTCCTTTTCATTAAAAGATAATAGCCATAAATCCAATAACATGCCAAAAATGGCTTACAAAGAGCAAAACAGAGCTATAAGCTCGAAGTTCAAAAGTACAACAAGGTTTCAAAAGTCCCCATCGAAGGCTACAGCCTCATCATTTATACATTGCAAGGGCCAAGCTGGCCTCCTAAATTAGTGGGGCTCGACTGTCCAAACTAAGAGTAATCTGCTGTTTCCTAACAATCCGTTTGGCTGCCTTCTAGCTCGGTGGTGGTGGCTGTTGGAGCTCGGAGTTGGGGTGGAGATCATGAGGAAGGCCATTCAATGCTGTGGACAACCTTCCTACAAAACCTCAATCCCATCTTGGTTGTCTCCCAGCCCTCATCTGCGTGGTTTTGCTCCATTAAATGTCAAAAAACCTGAAATAAACATGTGTTAGCCACCTAGGAATAATGACTACCCTCATTCGTACAAATAACATAAATATACTAAGAAAATGATGCATAAGTGATGAAAAATGAAGGGTTGAGCAAGGGTAGTTAGGCCAAATGAGCCCAAAATGTTACCAAAATTGGGGCTCATCAGGAAGCTGGGCGTCTGGAGACGATTTTTATTTTAAATTGATTTTACATGACAAGCTACGCTGATATGGTGATTTTACTGGGCAAGGTTGGGTACAATTTTTTATTTTAAATCGATTTTACATGACAAGATACGCTGATATGGTGATTTCATTGGTCCCGGATGATAAAAAATACGCTCATTTTCAATGAGTTGTGGAAAGGAGTGTATGTTGGAGATGGAGACAAAGAGCCAAAACGGCCTACCTCAAACAAAGAGCTCGTCATCTGGGAAAACAAGAACAGCAAAGCTTATGCATTAATCACAGCATCTGTAAATTAAGAGGTGAGTCGCCATATTTTGCCATTTTCAACTGCTTTTGAAGCCTTACAAAAGCTGAAAGAACTCTATGACTCACATTCTACACTTGAATTTGTTCAACTCATGATTAAACTCTTCACTCTTGAACTGCAAAATAATGATCCTCTTGCTCTTGCATCTGAAGGAAAGTCTATAATGCATGATATCAAATCCACTAAGGTTGGATTGGATATTCCTCTTATTTCTTTTCTCAAGGAACTTTATCCTATTTACTCCAATTATCTTGAGTCACTGCAAGCAAATGGAAATTTCAAAGATATCACCTTTGACTCTCTTGTGAAAAAGTTTGCCAAAAGAGAGAAAGCTTTTGGAAAAAATACAGCCCTTGAATCTTCTAAAGAGGTTGTGTGCCTTGCTCATAAAGAAAATAATCCTGCTAAATATTCTTCCAGAGGAAGAGGTGATTGAAGAGGAAGAGAAAGATATTTCAGAGGCAGGGGGGGCAGACACTCTCAAGGAGAAAAGGCAGATTTTCATTGCATACGCTGCAAAAGAAATGGATCACATGATGCCTCTACATGTAAGTTACCATGGGACAAAATTGAGCAGCAAAGAAACCAATAGAAAGGTAAAACTGATGATACAGACAAAGGTAAAGCACTTGAATCCGCTCACTATGTTGTGGCACAATGTAATATTGGAGTAAATGAAGATTTATTTAATGCTTCACTTTCTTCTTGGAAATATGATTGGTTGCTTGATTCAGGAGCAACCTGCCACATGAATCATAGAAAAGATTTTTTTGAAGAATTTACTAACAATGTTGATGGAGCAGTATACTTTGCAGACCAATAAAAAATCAAGCCATCAGGGCTTGGCACAATCAGGCTTAAATTGCCTGGTCTTCCAGACTTTCTTCTACACCATGTTCTATATCTCCCACAGTTGAAGAGAAACTTGCTGTCCTTGGTCCACATCCGCCAGCAAGGTCATTCCATTCATATGTTTGATGGCAAGCTTGAGGTAAGAAAAGCATCTGACCACTCACTTGTCATGAGGGGAATAGAAGAAGAAAGGCTTCTCAAGCTGCAAGGAACCTCTACTCGTGCACAACATTTCTCATACAATTCTCATTATGAAGAAGGTACACTTCCATCAATTTTATTATGGCATGCTAGATTTGGACATTTGAACTATGACAGCCTCCGCTTGTTGAAGAAAAATGGTGTTGCTAGTTTGCCTACAATTCCTAGGAAATTTAAGCAATGTGATGCTTGTATTCTAGGAAAGCATAGCAAATAGTCTTTTCATGATTCACATTCAAGAGCACATAGAAAACTTGAACTCATTCATTCATATTTATGTGGTCCAATGCCTATTCCTTCTGCAAATGGAAATAAATATATGATGACATTTATTGATGACTACACCAGAATGTGTTGGGTTTATTTATTGAAGAACAAATCTAATGCTTTTCAAACATTCAAGAACTTTCATAAATGGATTGAAAATGATGCACAATCTCATATTGGGTCTATTTGCACTGATAATGGAAAACAATACACATCAAATGAATTTGAAAACTATCTTCACCAACATGGGATCAAACATCAAACAACTGTACCTTATAATCCCCAACAAAATGGTGTAGCTGAAAGAATGAATAGGACAATCTTAAATATGGTACGATCCATGCTCTTCTTCAAAAATGTAAAGATAATGTTTTGGGTTGATGATGTTCTATGTGCTGTATATATAAAGAATAGATGTCCATCTAATGCTATCAGAAACAAGACTCCATATGAAATGTGATATGGAATGGTTCCTTCGATAACGTATCTTAGGGTCTTTGGTTCCACCTACTATGCCTTGATACACAAGGTACATAGAAACAAACTTGGTGCTAGAAGTCGTAAATGTATCTTCTTAGGGTATTCAAACACCTCCAAAGCATACTGTCTCTATGATGAAATAAATAAAAAGTTTGTTGTATCTAGAGATGTAATTTTTCTTGAATCATCCAAAACTGAGAATGTTGTTGAGCGAGAACTTGATCGCTTGGATAGATTAGCAAAAGCAAAATTATTTAAAGAATTTGATAATCAAATTCCACATCTTGAAGGGGGGATTCTTATACTAGATCAACATGTGGAATCTTCTTCTGAAGAACACTCTCCCCCACATGAAACTCCAACAACAGATGATGCTTTAAGTGATGTGATTGATAGAATTGGGAGACTCAATCTTGATTCAGTCCCAACTCAATAAATGGAGTAGCCTGGACCATCTGAGAAAGGTCCCCCAAAGTGGCTGACAAAGACACTTGAAAGTGTTCATCCTGATGAGGTTGGAAAGACAGGAACTAGAAATTCAAACCGGAAAAATGGAGGTGATGTAGATGACTCTAATTCACCTGTTCATATGGATGTTTCTTATGATTGTGAATTGAACTTGTCTACAGATTTTGAACCAACTTCCTTCAAAGAAGCTGCTTCTCATGATGAATGGAAAGAAGTGATGCAAAAGGAGTATGATGACCTCATAAAGAACAGCACTTGGAAGCTGGTTGATCCTCCATTAGGAACCAAACCAATTGGCTGCAAGTGGGTCTACAAGAACAAGTATAAAGTTGATGGCTCACTTGACAAGCACAAAGCTAGGTTTGTGGCAAAATGTTTTGCACAGAAGGAAGGGGTCGATTATGAGGATACTTTTTCCCCCATGGAAAAATGGGCTACCATCCGGACACTCTTTTCCCTAGCAGCTCAGAACGATTGGAAAGTCCATCAAATGGATGTAAAAACTGCTTTCTTGAATGGAAATCTAAAAGAGAATGTTTTTATGCCCCAGCTTGAAGGATTTGTTGTGAAAGGACATGAACATAAAGTATGCAAACTTTTGAAGTCTTTGTATGGCCTCAAACAAGCACCGTGAGCCTGGTATGAAAAATTGACTGAGCGTCTTCTGAAACTCAATTTCAAACATTATGATCTTGATGATGCAACTTTATTTGTCAAGAAAGTTGGCAAAACAGTTGTATATCTTGTGATATATATAGATGATCTTTTGATGACAGGGAACAATGAAATCTACATTGCATCCATAAAGAAGGAATTGGGGAAAAGTTTTAAAATGACTGATTTGGGCTATGTTCATTACTATCTTGGTATTGAAGTAACCCAACATCCAAAGTCCATATTTTTTTCTCAAAAGAAATACATTGGAGATCTGTTGAACATGTTTGGCATGACAAAATGCAATCCCCTTACTACTCCAATGGAACAAAACTTAAAGATCACATCTATTGAAGGAAAAGAATTTGAGGATGCAACAAAGTATAGACAACTTGTAGGAAGTCTCAACTACCTAACTACTACCAGACCAGACATTTTGTTTGCTATTGGAATCCTCTCCAGGTTTATGCAAAAGCCTTGTGAGGGACATTGGTCTGTTGCGAAAAGAGTTCTAAGGTACTTGAAGGGAACTCAAGACTTTGGAATCAAGTATACACAGGTGGATGACTTCAGCTTGATTGGATACTCTGATTCAAACTTCGATGGAGACAAAGAAACTGGGGTATCTACTTCAGGATATGCTATGAGTCTTGGATCAGGAGCCGTCTCCTTGAGATCACGCAAACAATCAATTCTAGCAAATTCCACAACAGAAGAAGAATACGTGGCAGCAGCTGAAGCAACAAAAGAAATTGTGTGGCTCAGGAAAATTCTTGAAGATTTGTAGGTGAAACAAGTACAATCAACTCCACTCATGATTGACAATATATCTGCAATAAAGTTGGCCAAGAACCCAAAGTTCCATGATCGAACAAAGCACATCAATACTAAATATCATCTGATTCGACATCATGTTGAGGCCAAAACAATCCATCTCCATCATTGTTCCACTAATGAGCAAATTGCAGACATCTTCACCAAAGCGATTGGAAGAGAAAAGCTTTAATGATTCAGAATGATGCTTGGACTCACCAACATCCCTTTAGATTTGGGGGGGTGGGGGGGGGGGAATGTTGACACCTAATCATCAGGATTGGGTGAATATAATGTAAATAAATAAATAAGTAATATGAACAGTCATCGGGAGATGAAGTGAACAGTCTCTCCCTCATGTATATAATGAAGACCAACCTGAAGGAATAAAATATACAAATCAATTTTGCTTTGAGGAGTTACTGCCTGGTCTCACAATATTTTAAACAAAACTTTAAAATATTATATAAAACGATAACTTAAGATTATATAAAAAGATAACTTAAGATTATGATTAAATATATGCCAGACACATATATAATATATATTCTTATTATGTGAACTATCTGTATTTAGGGGAATGGAATATATTCTTATTAATTTAAGAGAATGTAATATATTCTTATTATGTAGACTTTCTTTATCTAAGAGAATATAATAATTTTTTTATTGTGATGATTTTTGAATTTAAGGGAATAGAATACAATTTTAAGGAGATATTTAATGTTAATTCTAAATATTATGTGGTTAATAAAAACAATTATATTTATCTGATTAATAATATTTAAAACAAAATTAAAACAATATAATTAAAATAGTAATTTAAAATTATGATTAAAAATATCATGTATAGTATTATATATGATCATTATGTAGAATTTTTTATTAAAAGAATAGGTGTAAGTTGTTCTAACTAAAAGCAATGGAATCAAATTTTATTGTTAATCTTATACACCATATGGTTAAAAAAAATTCAAAACTATATATCCCTCATCAATAATATTTAAATTCTTAAAACTTATTATAAAATAGACAACTTAAAACCATGATTATATATATATATATATGTAACTTAAATCATATTATAAAAAACAATTTAAAAACATGATTAAATATATCTTTAAGTACATATATAATAATTATTCTTATCATATCACATCTCCTATTTTTATGATAGCATTTTTATTTTTATTATTATAAAATAAAGGCAACTTAAAACTATAATCAAATATATTTTGAAATACACATATAATATATATTCTTATTATATCTATTTTCTTTATTAAAAAGAATCAAATTATTTTTATTTTTATTTTTATTTTGAATTCTATATATCACATATTAAAAAAAATCAAAATTTAAATCTACTTTATTAACCATATAATAAAAATTAAAACACAATTAAAAAAAATCACTCTCTATATATAGAGTCTAACATACTCTCTATATATAGAGTATAACATACTCTCTATATATATAGTAAACGTACTCTATATATTAAAAAAAAAAAAATGATATTTATTTTGATATACATATAATTTTAAATTTAATATTATATCAATTTAATATATGATTAATTATTTTTTCAAAATATTATATATATGAAAAATTTATAAATATTATCATAAAGACATATATAGTTAATTATTTTTTATATAAATAGTTTTTTGAAAAAAGAAAAGAGATGACAACATCAAAACACACTGTCTTCATTTGTTATTACTTGGTAAAGCCAAAGATAAAAGTTATATGGTCTTCATTTGCTACATGGCAAAGCGAAAGATTAAAGTTACTTAAGATCATAAGTAGTTTTAGTTGGAACACCGTAATCTGTGGGCCCAAACCTATTCAATGTGGAATAAAAACATTACAGAAAAGAAGGTACTTTTTCAGGAGAATGTGGAACCAAAGGTTTGTGACTCATTGATCACCAAGGAAACTTCATTTGTAGCCCAGATTTTGCTTATAAGTTTCCACACACAATATAATATGAATTAGTGGAATTAGTGGAGTGTAATCAGAGGTTTTGTTTGTGTGGTTCAGGAGACTACTTGTCTGGAAATTTTATGTTCAATGGGTTTATTCAAAGATTTGCAAGGAAGTCGATATATGATGCAGCTGTTGATTATCAAATTAGTTTGTTGCTTGGGATGGCTGTCTGCTATTGTTTGTGGACAGGAAATAGGTGACACAGTGTTAGGTGTTGTAAGTTTTCCTGACCTAGGAGTAACGTGCTTAGGTAATCTGGCTGTCTTCTTTTCGAGTTTTCTGAGAGGGTGACTCTATTTGGAGATGGGTGCCTAGGATGCTCTCACCATGCTAACCCGTCCGATAAAGTTGAAGAAGATAAAAGGGTGGGACGACATCTCCATGGGTTTTGGACTGACCACGTGTGGAAAAAGAAATCTAGCGGACTGTTCCGTGGTAATGTTGTCAAAGGAGACTCCCAATAGTTCAATGAGGCAATTCGTGGAGTATGTGGCCAATGTTCATCATGTACGCTCTATCCTAATAAGGGTTACTTTGTTAAGGAAGAAGAGGATCATAGCCACAAACTTCGACTATTTATAGTCGATTGTGCCCTTTCAGCTTCAAAGGGAGATGAGGACGACATATGGTATGTTGACTCGAGCACATCCTCACATATGACTGGTAAGAAGGATTGGTTTGAATTTCTTGAAGAAACTTCATGTGGGTCGAAAATCTATTTAGGAGATGATAGTGGACATGAGATCAAAGGATATGGTGACATTCCTGTAAAATTACCTAGCGTTGACATTAGACACCTTAAAAATGTATTGTATGTTCCAGGAATTAAGAAAAATTTGGTCTCTGTCTCAATGATTACTGATCAGGACATGCAAGTTCAATTCTTTAAGACTAACTGTGTCATTAAGGATAGCCAGATGGAAACAGTTGCAACAAGAGTGCGCGTGGGGAGCCTGCACAGACTAGATTTAAAGAGTATGCCAAAGCAAGCAATGGTTGCAGCTGGATCGACAGCCGAAAATCTCTGGCATCCATTAATACAAAATAATATTAATTATTTTCAACTCCACCCCTTAATGGAGAAAGGATTATCCTGAACTCCTAGCATCCCTCTAAACAAATTCAAACTTTACACACCCAAGAGGCTTGGTAAAGATATCAGCCATGTTATCACAAGTTTTACAATATTCAACACATATCTCTTTTGGCTGTTGTTTCTCTCGAACAAAATGAACCTGAGTATCGATATGCTTGGTATTTTCATGAAAGACTGGATTGTATGCAAGTTTGATGGTACTCTGGTTGTCAGTTTTGATAATGGTTGATTCTTTCTGATCTTCTCCTGCATCGTTGAGAAGTCTTCTCAACCAGATAGCTTCACTTGTGGCTGCACACAATGCTTGGTACTCAGCTTCACATGAAGATAGAGCTACAGAGTACTGCTTTTTGCTGCTCCATGCTATGACCCTGGATCCAATGCTGAATGTGTAACCTATGATAGATCTTCGATCATCCAAGTTACCTGCCCAATTGGAATCTGAAAAACCTGCTAGAATAACATCAGAAGTGTTAGTGTACAAAATGCCATAATTACTAGTACCACTAAGATACCTCAACACACTTTTTGCTGCGACCCAATGACTTTCGAGTGGTTTTGACATGAACTGGCTCAACACACTAACATAATATGCCAAATCTGGTCTAGTTGTAGTCAGATATATCAAACTGCCAACTAGTTGTCTGTACATGGTAGCATCCACCTCTTTAGTACCGTCGTCACTGCTCAACTTTAAGTTCTTCTGTAATGGTGTTGTTGTTGATCTGCACTACGCCATTCTGAACCTTTCCAGCAAGCTTCTAGCATACTTCCCTTGAGTAAGAAAAGTTTGTCCAAAGTCTTTCCATACCTCCAATCCCAAGCAATAATGAAGGTTTCCGAGATCTTTCATCTCAAACACTTGTGACATCTGCTGTTTGATTTCTTTGATCAGATTGTTAGCATTCCCTGTTATGATCATATCATCTACATACAAAGAAATCAAAATAATTTGCCTCTGTTTATTAAACTTGGTATACAGATTTGGATCATTCAAGCTCCTATGAAAGCCATGTTGTACAAAAAATGAGTCAATTTTCTCATACCACGACCTGGGTGCCTGTTTTAAACCATAAAGTGCCTTTTTCAATTTACACACAAGATGTTCCTACACCTTTTTCACAAAACCTTCAGGCTGTACTAAATAAATTTTTTCCTTCAAGTCACCATTCAGAAATGCAGACTTAACATCTAGCTGGTGTAGCTTCCATTTGTGTTTGTTGCTAAGGAAATTAGCATTCTAATGGTGTTTAATTTGGCTATAGGGGCAAAGGTATCATCGAAATCTATTCCCTTTTCTGTGAGTAACCCTTTGCTACCAGTCTAGCTTTAAGTTTCTTTATACTCCCATCTGCATTTATTTTTGGTTTATACAACCATTTGCATCCTATGGGGGTTTTACCTTCAGGAAATTCAACCAAATCCCAAGTATGGTTTCTATTTATTGATTCTATTTCCTCATACATTGCAGTCCTCCATGCATGAGATTTACTTGCTTCCTCATAATTTGCAGGTTCTACAATGTTTAAAATCTTTGACATTAATGCATAGTCTTTCAATTTAGAAGGTAATCGAGTCTTCCTACCTGATCTCCTTGGTAGGGGACTTACCTCAATCCTGTCTATTTCAGCCTTTTCTGGGCTTGCATCATCATCGATTACATTGTCTGTTACTTCTTCTTCTTGTTTCTCCTCCTGCTCTTCATCTTCCTCACTATTTTCTTCCATTAGCAATGGAATGTGCCAATCACTATTAGAGTCATTCTTTCCTTCTTCAACCTGTTCATGAAATATGACATCTCTGCTTGCAAAAACCACCACATTCTTATGAACCACACCATCCCTTCTCTATTAAGCTCCTGGCACTTCAATATCCACTGCTTGTGCCTTCTCAAGCTGCTGGAAATCATTCAAGCGAGGCCAACAGGGCGTCCCTTGCCAAACGTCTGCTCCTCTCAACGCATAGCAAATCAAACTCCTCCGATCTGTGCTACGCCCGCCAATCAATTCATGCAGATGGCACACTTCAATCCATGCGCACTCCCCTACGCAATCAGCTCTCCTCCGTAGCTCGTATCTATTCCACTATACTGCCACAGATCACCTCGATGGACAAACAAACTTAACACTAATATAAATGATTTATTTTCCTATGCCCGGGAAAATAACCATTTCTCCATTAATACAAAATAATATTGATTATTTTCAACTCCCCCCCTTAATGGAGAAAGGATTATCCTAAACTCCTAGCATCCCTCTAAACAATTCAACCAAATCCCAAGTATGGTTTCTGTTTATTGATTCTATTTCCTCATACATTGCAGTCCTCCATGCATCAGATTTACTTCCTTCCTCATAATTTGCAGGTTCTACAATGTTTAAAATCTTTGACATTAATGCATAGTCTTTCAATTTAGAAGGTAATCGAGTCTTCCTACCTGATCTCCTTGGTAGGGGACTTACCTCAATTCTGTCTATTTCAACCTTTTCTGGGCTTGCATAATCATTGATTACATTGTCTGTTACTTCTTCTTCTTGTTTCTCCTCCTGCTCTTCATCTTCCTCATTGTTTTCTTCCATTATCAATGGAATGTGCCAATCACTGTTAGAGTCATTCTTTCCTTCTTCAACCTATTCATGAAATATGACATCTCTGCTTGAAAAAACAACCACATTCTTATGAACCACATCATCCCTTCTCTATTAAGCTCCTGGCACTTCAATATCCACTGCTTGTCCCTTCTCAAGCAGCTGGAAATCATTGAAGCGAGGCCAACAGGGCATCCCTTGCCAAATGTCTGCTCCTCTCAGCGCACAGCAAATCAAACTCCTCCGATCTGTGCTACGCCTGCCAGTCAATTCACGCAGATGGCACACTTCAATCCACGCGCACTCCTCTATGCAATCAGCTCTCCTCCGCAGCTCGTATCTATTCCACTATACTGCCACAGATCACCTCGATGGACAAACAAACTTAACACTAATAGAAATGATTTATTTTCCTATGCCCAGGAAAATAACCATTTCTCCATTAATACAAAATAATATTAATTATTTTCAACTCCCCCCCTTAATGGAGAAAGGATTATCCTGAACTCCTAGCATCCATCTAAACAATTCAACCAAATCCCAAGTATGGTTTCTATTTATTGATTCTATTTCCTCATACATTGCAGTCCTCCATGCATCAGATTTACTTGCTTCCTCATAATTTGCAGGTTCTACAATGTTTAAAATCTTTGACATTAATGCATAGTCTTTCAATTTATAAGGTAATCGAGTCTTCCTACCTGATCTCCTTGTTAGGGGACTTACCTCAATTCTGTCTATTTCAGCCTTTTCTGGGCTTGCATCATCATTGATTACATTGTCTGATACTTCTTCTTCTTGTTTCTCCTCCTGCTCTTCATCTTCCTCACTGTTTTCTTCCATTATCAATGGAATGTGCCAATCACTGTTAGAGTCATTCTTTCCTTCTTCAACCTGTTCATGAAATATGACATCTCTGCTCTGATACCAATATGTGTTGAATATTGTAAAACTTGTGATAACATGGCTGATATCTTTACTAAGCCTCTTGGGCGTGTAAAGTTTGAATTGTTTAGAGGGATGCTAGGAGTTCAGGATAATCCTTTCTCCATAAAGGGGGGGAGTTGTAAATAATTAATATTATTTTGTATTAATGGAGAAATGGTTACACAAGTTGTAACGTATCTCCTTAGTTTAGGATTTGTTCCTAGAGTTTAGGAGTTTGGTTGCAACTTCCTGATCTCTAGTAATGTACTTAATGACATAATTGCTCATTTGATGCATGTAGAGTGTACAGAGAGAGTTCTCTTTGTTTGAGTGCAGTCTCCAGGTGCAGTACTCACCTGTGAGCTGCAACTCCTTCTTTTTCAATTCAAGTCTGATTTTTATCTTGGTATCAGAGCACAGAGTAGGGACAGCCTTAATCTTTTTTAAGGATGTATCATTGATTACATAACTATAGTGGTGGTGGAGTATATAGAAGCATTCGTAGAATCAGGTGGACTGCAGTAACACCTGAAGCACAGGTCTCAGATGACTGATCATCTCTGAGCAGAAGAAAGGGTTGGCGTGGTTTCATTGCGAACAGTAGCGCCATTTTTCAGCGGAATGAAGAGTTGGCATTGTTTATTAAGAAACAGTCGCACCATTTGGCACAGTTTTGAAAGAGATAGTCACGCCAGTGTGCCAGAAAGTGCTATTGGCACTGAAAATCAAGCCGTAATTGCGCCAATTTCATAAGATGCATCGATTTTGTTTTCCGCGTGAGTATTTCGCCGTCGAGAAGCGCCAGCCTCTTTCTCTTTGGAAAATCTGTAATTTTTTGCAAATCGGCCTTGCCCGGTGGTGGCCCTTTGAAATTTCAGATCTGTTCGGTGGCAACAGATCGGAGTTGCCCGGTGGTGGCGCACTGGAGTTTCTGATCTACTCGGTGGCAGCAGATCGGATTTTCCCGGTGGTGGCGTATTGGAGTTCTGGATCTGTTTGGTGGCAGCAGATCGGACTTTCCTGGTGGTGGCTCATTGAAGATACAATTTTTTTTTTCTCAACAAAACAGAGGTTCAGATCTGGTATGTGGTGATTTCTTTTAGTGTGTCCTGAAAGTGTACAGTTGGATAGACTTATTCATCAGAGGATCAGAAATTTTATCAATCCAATATGAATAATAGTATAGAATCGTATCTCCACGAGTCTGGCAAACTCGATGGATCGAATTTCTCCAACTGGAAATTCAAGATGCAGACTTTACTTGAAAGTGCAAATGCGTGGTCGATCGTTATAGGAAATGAGCTGAGATCAGGATCAGCCACACAAGAACAAGATTGGGATAAAAGGGAGACAAAAGCAAAGGTCATATTGAAGATGTCCGTCAAGGACAATGTTATCCCACATATTAGAGACTGTAAATCGACCACTGACATTTGGACGACGATAAAAAACCTATACCAGACGCAGAATACAAACCGTGTCTTGTCACTCAAAGGCAAGCTGTTTGCATTGAAGATGGAGGAGAATGAGTCCACTGTTGGATTCATTGCTAGAGTCAAAGACCTGAAGGACAGATTGGGAGATATCGGAGAGAAAGTTTCCGATTCAGATCTGGTCACGATCACGTTGAACGGAATGACTGATGAATACTAGATGTTTATCACAGGGCTGTCAGCAACGGAGAAAGTCCCTTCATTTGAAGAGTTGACAGGGATTCTGATACATGAAGAAGAGTGACGAAAAAATTTGAAATCACAGAGCAGTTACCTTGCTTTGATGGCAAAAATGAGACAGTATAGAGGGAAGCAGCATCAGCAACCGCAGCAGCAGCAGCAGAAAGGAGTCAACACATTTCAGAAGAGACCGTTTAAAGGTATGTCTGCTAATAATTTTCCCAGCAAAAAATGTTTTTACTGTGGAAAACCTGGACATCAGATTAAAGATTGTTATAAGAGGTAGGCAGACGAAGGAAGAAACAAACAGAGAAAACATAAGGGTTACTTTGTTAAGGAAGAAGAGGATCATAGCCATGAACTTCGACTATTTATAGTCGATTGTGCCCTTTCAGCTTCAAAGGGAGATGAGGACGACATATGGTATGTTGACTCGGGTGCATCCTCACATATGACTGGTAAGAAGGATTGGTTTGAATTTCTTGAAGAAACTTCATGTGGGTCGAAAATCTATTTAGGAGATGATAGTGGACATGAGATCAAAGGATATGGTGACATTCCTATAAAATTACCTAGCGGTGACATTAGACACCTTAAAAATGTATTGTATGTTCCAAGAATTAAGAAACATTTGGTCTCTGTCTCAATGATTACTGATCAGGACATGCAAGTTCAATTATTTAAGACTAACTGTGTCATTAAGGATAGCCAGATGGAAACAGTTGCAACAGGAGTGTGCGTGGGGAGCCTGTACAAACTAGAAGTGAAGAGTATCCCACAGCAAGCAATGGTTGCAATTGGATCGACAACTGAAAATCTCTGGCATCAGAGATTTTTCCATATTAATCTGCAAGACCTCATCCTACTTCAGAGAAAAGGTATGATTGATGGACTTCCTGCTTTCCATAATGTTAAGCTGGATTGTGATGGATGTGCATTAGGGAAAATGCATAGAGAAGAGTTCCCTTTGCATGTCAATAGAAAGGAAAGAGACATTTTAGAACTGGTGCATACAAACATTTATGGACCTATGCAAACCAGGTCATTAGGAGGAGCATATTACTTTCTCTTATTTACAGATGATTGCACTAGATTTTCATGGATATACTTTCTGAGTAAAAAGAGTCAAGCCTTTCAGTATTTTAAAGAGTTTAAATCCATGGTAGAAAACCAGACAGGAAAAAGGATAAAAATTCTCCGCTCAGATCAAGGGGGAGAATACAGGTTGGGAGAGTTCATGGATTTATACAAGCATCATGGGATTGTGCAATAGTTTACAGTGCCCCACACTCCACAGCAGAATGGAGTGGCAGAACGGAAGAATAGAACTCTTGTGGAGTGCACAAGGAGAATGCTTCAAGGTAAGGGTCTATCAAATGGTCTTTGGGCAGAAGCTATTAACACTGTTGTGTATTTAAAGAATAGGAGTCCTACTAGATGTCTAGGCTTCAAAACCCCTTTTGAAGCATTGTTTGGATTCAAACCAGTAGTGAGTCACTTAAGAATATTTGGGTCAAAAGATTATGCTCATATACCTAAGGCAGATAGGAATAAGTTAGATCCTAAAGCCCTGAAATGTATATTTGTTGGATATGGAACTGAGTTCAAGGCATATAAGTTATTTAATCCTATGACTCACAAGGTTTTTGCAAGCAGAGATGTCATATTTCATGAACAAGTTGAAGAAGGAAAGAATGACTCTAACAGTGATTGGCACATTCCATTGCTAATGGAAGAAAATAGTGAGGAAGATGAAGAGCAAGAGGAGAAACAAGAAGAAGAAGTAACAGACAAGGTAATCAATGATGATGCAAGCCCAGAAAAGGCTGAAATAGACAGAATTGAGGTAATTCCCCTACCAAGGAGATCAGGTAGGAAGACTCGATTACCTTCTAAATTGAAAGACTATGCATTAATGTCAAAGATTTTAAACATTGTAGAACCTGCAAATTATGAGGAAGAAAGTAAATCTGATGCATGGAGGACTGCAATGTATGAGGAAATAGAATCAATAAACAGAAACCATACTTGGGATTTGGTTGAATTGTTTAGAGGGATGCTAGGAGTTCAGGATAATCCTTTCTCCATTAAGGGGGGGAGTTGAAAATGATTAATATTATTTTTTATTAATGGAGAAATGGTTATTTTCCTAGGCATAGGAAAATAAATCATTTATATTAGTGTTAAGTTTGTTTTTCCATCGAGGTGATCTGTGGTAGTATAGTGGAAGAGATACGAGCTGCGAAGGAGATCTGATTGCGTAGAGGAGTGTGCGTGGATTGAAGTGTGCCATCTGCGTGAATTCACTGGCAGGCATAGCACATATCGGAGGAGTTTGATTTGTTGTATGCTGAGAGGAGCAGACGTTTGGCAAGGGATGCCCTATTGGCCTCGCTTGAATGATTTCCAGCAGCTTGAGAAGGCACAAGCAGCGGATATTGAAGTACTACGAGCTTAATAGAGAAGGGATGGTGTGGTTCATAAGAATATGGTGGTTTTCGTTTGTTGTGTTTTTTTATTGTCATTATTTTTCCCTTCACGGTAGTCATGGTCTCCGGTGAAGGCGATTCAGTCATCTCTACTCTATTTCCAGCGGAATGGAGAGGGTTGATCAATGAGAAATTGAAGTTTCCGAGTACGACAAACTTCCATAACGTTGGCGTTAAAGAACGATATCAGCCGTCTCTTCTTTGAATGCGTGGACTAGAACGATTTTTTTATGTTCCTTTGCAGAGGCACTGCGAGTCTTGATAGGCATAGTTGCCTTAGAAGGGGCTTATTCTATGGTTTTCCTTTCTGTGGATAAAATTGGTGGCTGTCAGGGATCCACATGGCTTTAGGCCCCTGGTTATGGGGAGGAGGAAGAATGGGGCTGTTGTTTTTGCCTCTGAGACCTATGCATTGGTTCTAATTGAGGCCAAATATGAGAGAGAAGTAAATCCTGGGGAGGTCCTGGTGGTAGACAAGGATGGGATAAGTTCTTTGTGTTTACTGCCTCATCAGCAGAGGAAAGCCTATATTTATTTCCATCGATGCGCGGAGGTGGAGTGACCACCGTGGCTAGTGGCCTGCTGTTTTCTGCATGCTGTTTTTTGCATGCTTTGGAGGATCCAAATTCGTGTTCTTCCTTTAGATCCAAAGGGTGCGTGGACTACCGAGGAGGAGGCCGAGATCCCTTGCTTGAAGGCCGACGTTTCCAGTTGTCGAGTGTTGAATCCAGGATTGGGGAGGCGAAAGCTGCCACGACTCTGCCGTGGAGAACGCTGAGGAACGCTGCGCGTGGGCTCAAGCTCTACAAAGAGTCAAAGTCGTCGAAATCTGAATCTATTTTCTGGAGGAGAAGGGCTCTATTTGTTTCTCCTTTTTGAATCTGTCGGGCTTCATATTGAATCTACGTGAGTGCTTGATCGGTGGAGCCTCAACGTTCAGGGTATAGGCCCCATTCCCAAGCACTGGAGAGGCGAATGCGACAATGCCGGCGGAGGTGTGTGGAGATCCGATCAAGAAGCAGCAGATAGGTCGAGCTCGGTGGTGTGTGCCAAGCAAGCGATGGATAGTGGTTGTCAGATTGCACCTGAATCTGCGTGGAGCCTAGAGATGGAAATTTCCTGGTGTGTTGTTGTTCGCGTGAAGGTGTTGGATCTGCATGGGAGCCAGATCTGAGTCTGAGACCTCATTTAGTAGCGGTGACAGAGTGCTGAGAAACGTTGTGCCGGTGAATTGAAACGACGTGTTGTGCGAGTGAACATTACTGCTGAACGAGGGATCTGCTGCGTGGAGAAGACTGGAGAAGAGAGGATGTGTTGTGGTATTGGATACTGCAGAGAAGAGCATTGTTGAAAGGATCTGTCTGGTCCAAGGTTGCCTCGTGACCGCCACATTGGAAGTGTTGAATAGAGTTCGTGTGCCTAAGTTGGGTGAGATGGCACTATTGTGAGTGTGGCCAGCGGTGAGCCACTCTTATTTGACCTGGTGCAGTCTAAGAGATCGGATCATGGTTGGAGCGTGGCATTTATGGCTCGTTGATGTGAGCTTACTGATGTGCGTGGGCATTTGGCCTGAGAACAATGATCTTTGGCTTTGAAGAGGCATGAAGCCTGTAACTGCTACCAGATCTGAGGAGGTGTGAGTTGTGTTGAAATCTATGTGGAACTTATTTGATCGATGCAGAGCCTATTCAGGGGAAGGCGTATCAGGTGCTGTTGAAGGCCCAGGAAGCGGCGATTAATGCGAGCGCTGCTTATAAGGCCGCGGTGGAAGTTGTTCAGAGAGATGGACCAGAGTTTCTTCCACATTTGACAAAATTTGCAGGAATAGGGATCGGAGAGATCCGGGAATCCGGATTGACCTTGAATGCGATGGAGGATTGGACCATGGAGTCCTGGATTATTATTTTGAAGGGAAAATTGTGTTCTCTTCGTATGGCTGTGTGCCTATGTCTGGATCATCAGTGTTTGAATGCACTACATTGAGTCCAGGTGAAAAGTCATTAATCTGTTTCTTTATCAGTAGACCCCTCACAGGTATCATATGTGAAAAACAGTTGCTATTATGTTTGGGAAATAACCATCTTTGGGCAAAGATAGAGAAATTAAATTTGAAGAGTTTATGTTGTATTTTCTTGGAATCATGTTTAAATGTTATTGAGCCTTATTGAGCCTAGTTAACTCAATGTAGGCAAAGTTATTTTGTAAGAATTTGCAACTCTAACGAATGATAGGTTAAGCATGGAGTTCCAAGAAGTTATTTGAACAGACAAGGATGCCCAAGATGTGAATAATGAACAGATGAGGTAAAGCAGCAACGACAACGTTTATTATTTCTAACTTGGTATTTCGACCATTATCACTGCATATATGTACCTACAAATCCACCACCATCGGGTGAATTGCATGTGCAGAACTTCCAAAAACAAAGAGAGATCAGTGCCTTTCTAAGACAAATATTCATGTAACAATCGCAAACAATTGCGTTGATTGCACCTTTCGACGCAACTGTCAGATAGAAAAGTGTGGCAACCCTCTTATGCTCAGACACACAATATCTAAGACTGTGAGCCAGGTGTTACTGCAGTCCACCTGCTGCTACGAGCACAAAGCTCCCGTGTACACGTTAGCCACTCAGGCAATATGCCACCACCGGGCAAGTCCGATCTGCCACCACCGGGAAAACCCGGAACTTAAATGTGCCACCTCCGGGCAAATCCTATAGCCACTAAGGCTCTATGGATGGTTTCTGGCTCACCACCAACCAGCCACAAAGGCAATCCATTACAAAGTGGTTTTAAGATCACCACGAACTTTCAAATACCTTTAAAAGGCTTACATTTCATTCAACATTTTGGAGTTTCTGGGTACATACAATGACCATTACAACAACTGGACTTGCTTATAACATGTTAGGGAGTCTATTCCACAAACCACACTAACTTAAACAAACATCTACTTTGTTGTCCACCATAAACGTTGTCGCTGCTGCTTTACCTCATCTGTTCATTGTTCACATCTTGGGCATCCTTGTCTGTTCAAATAACTTCTTGGAACTCCATGCTTAACCTGTCATTCGTTAGAGTTGCAAATTCTAACAAAATAACTTTGCCTACATTGAGTTAGCTAGGCTCAATAAGGCTCAATAATATTTAAACATGATTCCAAGAAAATACAACATAAACTCTTCAAATTTAATTTCTCTATCTCTGCCCAAAGATGATTATTTCCCAAACATAACAGCAACTATTTTTCACCTACGATACCTGTGAGGGGTCTACTGATAAAGAAATGGATTGACGACTTTTCACCTGGACTCAATGCAGTGCATTCAAACACTGATGATCCAGACATAGGCACACAGCCATACGAAGAGAACACAATTTTCCCTTCAAAATAATAATCCAGGACTCCATGGTCCAATCCTCCATCCCATTCAAGGTCAATCCGGATTCCCGGATCTCTACGATCCCTATTCCTGCAAAAATTTTCAAATGTGGAAGAAACTCTGGTCCATCTCTCTGAACAACTTCCACCGCAGCCTTATAAGCAACGCTCGCATTAATCGCCGCTTCCTGGGCCTTCAACAGCACCTGATACGCCTTCCCCTGAATAGGCTCTGCATCGATCAAATAAGTTCCACATAGATTTCAACACAACTCACACCTCCTCAGATCTGGTAGCAATTACAGGCTTCATGCCTCTTCAAAGCCAAAGATCATTGTTCTCATGCCAAATGCCCACCCACATCTGTAATGCTCACATCAACGAGCCATAAATGCCACGCTCCAACCATGATCCGATCTCTTAGACTGCACCAAGTCAAATAAGAGTGGCTCACCGCTGGCCACACTCACAATAGTGCCATCTCACCCAACTGTTATAGACATTTTTGTGCCTTACAGCTCTAAGCATGAAATTTCCATAAACCAAGGGATCCTAAGTCCCTAAAAGTGTTGTTCCAACCCCTAAAGGAACAAGGTCAACAAATTACGGCTTCTCCCAGAAGTTCTCCACCAGAAACTGCTCAGAACAAGTCAAATCAGGATCATTTCAGCTGCTCCACTAGCCAGGTGCGTTGCAGAGCACCTAAATACACTGGCTAGGTGCGTTGCAACACACCTAAATGCACTACCAGGGTGCGTTGAGCGGGAAATGACAAATCATTCCGCGAGGTGGAAAGACAATGGAAGCTTCCAGAATCTTCTCCTATGACACTTGCCTCACTGAGTTCGACCAAGGATGAGTAAGAGGCTCTCAGTCTCCAAGTGGAAGCAAGAACTGACAGAGAGAAGCCACTAATCAAATCATAAGCTGACTCATCCTCCTTGCATACATCTATATATGGATCCCTCATCCCAGAGATCCAGAGGCTGGAATTTTGCACATTGTAAGGAATTGCTGTTGGTTTTGAGACACATATCAGACTATTGGGTGATCTATGCTTTGTTGGAGGTGAAGAGGGGCTTCTTTGCTGAGAGGTTGATGCTGGGTCAGGAATCATTGGTTGTATCTCCTCTTGGATCTTCTTGTATATCAATAAAACTATTTGAGTTTCTCCTACATGCTTGTGTATCATTGATGCTTGTTACATTTGTATGTTTAGCTTATATCTGATCCTAAGATTTTTATGAATATAAATCCATGTCTTTGTGTAGTTTTCTTCTTTTGTGATCTTACAGGAACTTGGTGAAGCTGGGCAAGTAAGAGAGCAAGTGGCTGGAAACTGTCAAAGAGGAGAGAGATTGGATCAAAGAACTAGCGCAAGACACAGGTTGGTTCATCCCATTCCTCTTCGTTTATAGTTCATAAAGGAAATACAAAAGTAGTTTTCTCTGTTTGTTTCTAAGGCAGCTGTCACACCTTAGTGGGATAGAGCAGTTCTAAATAGACACTTTTCCCTATAACACCAACTTAGGCACACAAACTCTATTCAACACTTCCAATGTGGCGGCCACGAGGAAACTTTGGACCAGACAGATCCTTTCAACAATGCCCTTCTCTGCAGTATCCAATACCACAACACATCCTCTCTTCTCCAGTCTTCTCCATGCAGCAGATCCCTTGTTCAATAGTAATGTTCACTTGCACAACACGTCGTTTCAATTCACCGGCACAACGTTTCTCAGCACTCTGTCACTGCTACTAAATGAGGTCTCAGACTCAGATCTGGCTCCCATGCAGATCCGACACCTTCACGCGAACAACAACACACCAGGCAATCTCCACCTCCAGGCTCCACGCAGATTCAGGTGCAATCTGGCAACCACTATCCACCGCTTGCTCGGCACACACCGCCGGGCTCGACCTATCTGCTGCTTCCTGATCGGATCTCCACACACCTCCGTCGGCACTGTCGCATTCGCCTCTCCAGTGCTTGGGAACGGGGCCTATGCCCTGAACGTTGAGGCTCCACCGATCAAGCACTCACGCAGATTCAATATGAAGCCCGACAGATTCAAAAAGGAGAAACAAATAGAGCCCTTCTCCTCCAGAAAATAGATTCAGACTCGACGACTTCGATTCTTTGTAGAGCTTGAGCCCACGTGCAGTGTTCTCCACGGCAGAGTCGTGGCAGCTTTCGCCTCCCCAATCCTGGATTCGACAACTGGAAACGTCGGCCTTCAAGCAAGGGATCTCGGCCTCCTCCTCGGCAGTCCACGCACCCTCTGGATCTAAAAGCAGAACACGGATTCAGATCCTCCAAAGCGTGCAACAAACAGCATGCAGAAAACAGCAGGCCGCTAGCCACGGTGGTCACTCCACCTCCGTGCATCGATGGAAATAAATACAGGCTTTCCTCTGCTAATGAGGCAGTAAACACAAAGAACTTATCCCATCCTTTTCTACCACCAGGACCTCCCCAGGATTTACTTCTCTCTCATATTTGGCCTCAATTAGAACCAATGCACAGGTCTCGGAGGATAAAACAACAGCCCCATTCTTCCTCCTCCCCATAACCAGGGGCCTAAAGCCATGTGGATCCTTGATAGCCACCAATTTATCCACAGAAAGGAAAACCATAGAATAAGGCCCTTCTAAGGCAACTATGCCTATCAAGACTCGTAGTGCCTCTGCAAAGGAACAAAAATAAATCATTCTAGTCCACGCGTTCAAAGAAGAGACGGCTGATATCATTCTTTAACGCCAACGTTATGGAAGTTTGCCGTACTCGAAAACTTCAATTTCTCATTGATCATCCCTCTCCATTCCACTGGAAATCGAGTAGAGATGAATGAATCGCCTCCACCGGAGACCATGACTGCTGCGAAGGGAAAAATAATGACAATAAAAAAACACAACAAACGAAAACCACCACATTCTTATGAACCACACCATCCCTTCTCTATTAAGCTCCTGGCACTTCAATATCCGCTGCTTGTGCCTTCTCAAGCTACTGGAAATCATTCAAGCGAGGCCAACACGGGTCCCTTGCCAAACGTCTCCTCCTCTCAGTGCACAGCAAATCAAACTCCTCTTATCTGTGCTACGCTCGCCAGTCAATTCACGCAGATGGCACACTTCAATCCACACGCACTCCTCTATGCAATCAGATCTCCTCCGCAGCTCGTATCTATTCCACTATACTGCCACAGATCACCTCGATGGACAAACAAACTTAACACTAATATAAATGATTTATTTTCCTATGCCCAGGAAGGGCCAGAGGCCCTTACGGGCTCTGAAGCTCTGATACCAAGATAAAATAGCACACAGCAAACTACTAATCAAATTCTATATATATTCTGAATGAGGAAATTACACACATATTTATACAAGAAATAGTCTCAAGATAGGAATTCTATCTTAGACGTACAGTAGTGTGGTTGAGAGATTCTCTCAACCACACACTAAACTAGGAGAAACTATATTCTAGCTAATTCCTATTATGTAGGAACAAACTCCTCAAATGGAGAATTACAACCATAGACAAGTAGGAATTAATTATTTCTAACTTGGTATCAGAGCTCAAACAAAGAGAACTCTCTCCGTACTGCACCTGGAGACTGCACTCAAACAAAGAGAACTCTCTTCGTACACTCTACATGCATCAAATGAGAAATTACATCATTAAGTACATTACTAGAGATCAGGAAGTTGTAACCAAACTCCTAAACTCTAGGAACAAATCCTAAACTAAGGAGATACATTACAACTTGTGTAACCATTTCTCCATTAATACAAAATAATATTAATTATTTTCAACTCCCCCCCTTAATGGAGAAAGGATTATCCTGAACTCCTAGCATCCCTCTAAACAATTCAAACTTTACACGCCCAAGGGGCTTAGTAAAGATATCAGCCATGTTATCACAAGTTTTACAATATTCAACACATATCTCTTTTGACTATTGTTTCTCTCGAACAAAATGAACCTGAGTATCGATATGCTTGGTATTTTTATGAAAGACTGGATTGTATGCAAGCTTGATGGTACTCTAGTTGTCAGTTTTGATAATAGTTGATTCTTTCTGCTCTTCTCCTGCATCGTTGAGAAGTCTTCTCAACCAGATAGCTTCACATGTGGCTGCACACAATGCTTAGTACTCAGCTTCACATGAAGATATAGCTACAGTGTGCTGCTTTTTTCTGCTCCATGCTATGACCCCAGATCCAATGCTGAATGCGTAACCTGTGATAGATCTTCGATCATCCAAGTTACCTACCCAATCAGAATCTGAAAAACCTACTAGAATAACATCAGAAGTGTTATTGTACAAAATTCCATAATTACTAGTACCACTAAGATACCTCAACACACTTTTTGCTACGACCCAGTGACTTTCGAGTGGTTTTGACATGAACTGGCTCAACACACTAACAGAATATGCCAAATCTGGTCTAGTTGTAGTCAGATATATCAAACTTCCAACTAGTTGTCTGTACATGGTAGCATCCACCTCTTTAGTATCGTCGTCACTGCTCAACTTTAAGTTCTGCTGTAATGGTGTTGCTGCTGATCTGCACTGCTCCATTTTGAACCTTTCCAGCAAGCTTCTGGCATACTTCCCTTGAGTAAGAAAAGTTTGTCCAGAGTCTTTCCATACCTCCAATCCTAAGCAATAATGAAGGTTTCCGAGATCCTTCATCTCAAACACTTGTGACATCTGCTGTTTGATTTCTTTGATCAGATTGTTAGCATTCCCTGTTATAATCATATCATCTACATACAAAGAAATCAAAATAATTTGCCTCTGTTTATTAAACTTGGTATACAGATTTGGATCATTCAAGCTCCTATGAAAGCCATGCTGTACAAAAAATGAGTCAATTTTCTCATACCACAACCTGGGTGCCTGTTTTAAACCATAAAGTGCCTTTTTCAATTTACACACAAGATGTTCCTACCCCTTTTTCACAAAACCTTCAGGCTGTACTAAATAAATTTCTTCCTTCAAGTCACCATTCAGAAATGCAAACTTAACATCTAGCTGGTGTAGCTGCCATTTGTGTTTTGTTGCTAAGGAAATTAGCATTCTAATTGTGTTTAATTTGGCTACAGGAGCAAAGGTGTCATTGAAATCTATTCCCTCTTTCTGTGAGTAACCCTTTGCTACCGGTCCAAATTTAAGTTTCTCTATACTCCCATCTGCATTTATTTTTTGTTTATACAGCCATTTGCATCCTATGGGGATTTTACCTTCAGGAAATTCAACCAAATCCCAAGTATGGTTTCTATTTATTGATTCTATTTTCTCATACATTGTAGCCCTCCATGCATCAGATTTACTTGCTTCCTCATAATTTGCAGGTTCTACAATGTTTACAATCTTTGACATTAAAGCATAGTCTTTCAATTTAGAAGATAATCAAGTCTTCCTACCTGATCTCCTTGGTGGGGGTCTTACCTCAATTCTATCTATTTCAGCCTTTTCTGGGCTTGCATCATCATTGATTACATTGTCTGTTACTTCTTCTTCTTATTTCTCCTCCTGCTCTTCATCTTCCTCAATGTTTTCTTCTAATAGCAATGGAATGTGCCAATCACTGTTAGAGTCATTCTTTCCTTCTTCAACCTGTTCATGAAATATGACATCTCCGCTTGCAAAAATCTTGTGAGTCACGGGATTAAATAACTTATATTCCTTGAACTCAGTGCCATATCCAACGAATATACATTTCAGGGCTTTAGGATCTAACTTCTTCCTATCTGCTTTAGGTATATGAGCATAAGCTTTTGACCCAAATATTCTTAAGTGACTCACTGCTGGTTTGAATCCAAACAATGCTTCAAAAGGGGTTTTGAAGCCTAGACATCTAGTAGGACTCCTATTCTTTAAATACACAACAGTGTTAATAGCTTATGCCCAAAGACCATTT
This sequence comes from Pinus tabuliformis, assembly GCA_031772625.1. NCBI lineage: Eukaryota > Viridiplantae > Streptophyta > Pinopsida > Pinales > Pinaceae > Pinus > Pinus tabuliformis. Next base: position 1,871,452,737 of record CM062817.1, read on the forward strand.
GATAGACCCTTACCTTGAAGCATGCTCCTTGTGCACTCCACAAGAGTTCTGTTCTTCCGTTCTGCCACTCCATTCTGCTATGGAGTGTGGGGCACTGTAAACTGTTGCACAATCCCATGATGCTTGTAGAAATCCATGAACTCTCCCAACCTGTATTCTCCCCCTTGATCTGAGCGGAGAATTTTTATCCTTTTTCCTATCTGGTTTTCTACCATGGATTTAAACTCTTTAAAATACTGAAAGGCTTGACTCTTTTACTCAGAAAGTATATCCATGAAAATCTAGTGCAATCATCTGTAAATAAGAGAAAGTAATATGCTCCTCCTAATGACCTAGTTTGCATAGGTCCACAGATGTCTGTATGCACCAGTTCTAAAATATCTCTTTCCTTTCTATTAATATGCAAAGGGAACTCTTCTCTATGCATTTTCCCTAATGCACATCCATCACAATCCAGCTTAACATTATGGAAAACAGGGAGTCCATCAACCATACCTTTTCTCTGAAGTAGGATGAGGTCTTGCAGATTAAGATGGCTGAATCTCTGATGCCAGAGATTTTCGGCTGTCGATCCAGCTGCAACCATTGCTTGTTGTGGCATACTCTTCACATCTAGTCTGTACAGGCTCCCCACGCGCACTCCTGTTGCAACTGTTTCCATCTGGATATCCTTAATGACACAATTAGTCTTAAAGAATTGAACTTGCATGTCCTGATCAGTAATCATTGAGACAGAGACCAAATTTTTCTTAATTCCTGGAACATACAATACATTTTTAAGGTGTCTAATGTCACCGCTAGGTAATTTTACAGGAATGTCACCATATCCTTTGATCTCATGTCCATTATCATCTCCTAAATATATTTTTGACCCACATGAAGTTTCTTCAAGAAATTCAAACCAATCCTTCTTACCAGTCATATGTGAGGATGCGCCTAAGTCAACATACCATACATCGTCCTCATCTCCCTTTGAAGCTGAAAGGGCACAATCGACTATAAATAGTCGAATTTCGTGGCTATGATCCTCTTCTTCCCTAACAAAGTAACCCTTATGTTTTCTCTGTTTGTTTCTTCCTTCATTTTCCTGCCTCTTATAACAATCTTTAATCTGATGACTAGGTTTTCCATAGTAAAAACATTTCTTGCTGGGAAAATTATTAGTAGACATACCTTTAAATGGTGTCTTCTGAAATGTGTTGGCTCCTTTCTGTTGTTGCTACTGCGGTTGCTGATGCTGCTTCCCTCTATACTATCTCCTTTTTGCCATCAGAGCAAGGTCATTACTCTGTGATTTCAAATTTTGTTGTCACTCTTCTTCCTGTATCAGAATCCCTGTCAGCTCTTCGAATGCAGGGGCTTTCTCCCTTGCTGGCAACCCTGTGATAAACATCTCGTATTCGTCAGTCATTCCATTCAACGTGATCGTGACCGGATCTAAATCGAAAACTTTCTCTCCGATATCTCCCAATCTGTCCTTCAGGTCTTTGACTCTAGCAATGATACTAGCAGCTGACTCATTCTCCTCCATCTTCAATGCAAATAGCTTGCCTTTGAGTGACAAGACACGGTTTTTATTCTGCGTCTGGTATAGGTTTTTGATCGTCGTCCAAATGTTAGTGGCCGATTTACACTCTCTAATATGTGGGATAACATTGTCCTTGACGGACATCTTCAATATGACCTTTGCTTTTGTCTCCCTTTTATCCCAATCTTGTTCTTGTGTGGTTGATCCTGATCTCAGCTCATTTCCTGTAATGATCGACCACGCATTTTCACTTTCAAGTAAAGCCTGCATCTTGAATTTCCAGTTGGAGAAATTCGATCCATCGAGTTTTCTAGACTCGTGGAGATACGATTCTATACTGTTATTCATATTGGATTGATAAATTTCTGATCCTCTGATGAATAAATCTATCCAACTGTACACTTTCAGGACACACTTTTAAAAAAAAAAATCACCACATACCAGATCCGAACCTCTGTTTTGCTGAGGAAAAAAAATTTGTATCTTCAATGAGCCACCATCAGGCAAGTCCGATCTGCTGCCACCAACAGATCCGGAACTCCAATGCGACACCACCGGGCAAATCCGATCTGCTGCCACCGAGTAGATCAGGAACTCCAATGTGCCACCACCGGGAAAATCCGATCTGCTGCCACCGAGTAGATCAGGAACTCCAATGTGCCCCCACTGGGCAACTCCGATCTGCTGCCACCGACAGATCTGAAATTTCAAAGTGCCACCACCAGGCAAGGCCAATCTGCAAAAAATTGCAGATTTTCCAAAGAGAAAGAGGTTGGCGCTTCTCGACGGCGAAATACCTGCACCAAAAACAAAATTGACACGTCTCATGAAATTAGCATGATTAAGGCTTGATTTTCGGCGCCAATAGCACTTTCTGGCGCAACTATCTCTCTCAAAACCACACCAAATGGCGCGACTGTTCCTTAATAAACAGCACCAACCCTTCGTTCAGCTCAAAAATGGCGCGATTGTTCCTACTCCGTGCTCTGATACCAAGATAAAAATCAGACTTGAATTGAAAAAGAAGAAGTTGCAGCTTGTTACAGGGAAAAGTGTCTATTTAGAACTGCTCTATCCCACTAAGGTGTGACAGCTGCCTTAGAAACAAACAGAGAAAAACTACTTTTGTTTTTCCTTTATGAATTATAGATAGAGAGGAACAGAAAGACCAACCTCTGTCTTGCGTTAGTCCTTCGATTCGATCCCTCTCTTGATAGTCCTTAGCTACCTGCTCCCTTGCACGCCCAGCTTCACAAAGTACCTGTAAGATCACAGAAGCATAGCACTATACAAAGACATGGATCTATAATCATAAACAATCTAGGATCGGATGTAAATTGACCATACAAATGTAACAAGCATCAATGATACAAAAGCATGGAGGAAAACTCAAATAGCTTTTATTGATAAACAAGAAAAGATCCAGGAGGAGTTACAACCAGTTGTTCCGACCCAGCATCAACCTCCCAGCAAAGAAGCCCCTCTTCACCTCAAACAAAGCTTAGATCACCCAACAATCTGATGTTTGTCTCTAGAAACCAACAGCAATTCCTTACAATATGAAAAATTCCAGCCTCTGGATCTCTGGGATGAGGGATCCATATATAGATATCTGTAAGGAGGATGAGTCACCTTGTGATTTGATTAGTGTCTTCTCTCTGACAGTTCTTGCATCCACTTGGAGGCTGAGGGCCTCTTACTCATCCTTGGTCGAATTCAGTGAGGCAAGTGTCACAGGAGAAGATTCTGGAACCTTCCATTGCCTCTCCACCTCGCGGAATGACATTGCCATTTGTCATTTCTCGCCCATCGCACCCCACAAAAGGGACTTTTGAAATGCAACGCACCCTCACAGTGTATTTAGGTGAGATGCAACGCACTTAGCCAGTGGAGTAGCTGCAATGATCCTGTTTTGACCAATTCTGAGTAGTTTCTCATGGAAAACTTTTGGGAGAAGCTGTAATATGTTGACCTTGTTCCTTTAGGGGTTAGAACAACACTTTTAGGGACTTAGGAGCCCTTGGTTTATGGACATTTCATGCTTGGGGTTGTAGGGCACAAAAATGTCTATAACAGTTGCCCCCTAAAGTATGAGGATGTTAACCTTTTGGTGTCGGGTGAAATGCTTTATTATGAGGATCCAAAGTTCTTTCAATGCTGGGAGGAGACCTGTAATAAGATAAAATACAATACATTATCTTCATAATATTTTCATGATCTAGCTGAGGCGGGCATTCCCATGCTCAGCTTTATAAATTCATTTTCATGTACATAGGACAGACAATCTTCTGAGTGTAGACTGATGATTCTGATAGAGCCATCATCCTTTTGAGTGGATGATTATCTGTGCGGCGATGATGTACATTTAATGTCTTTATTTCCCTGAATATATATCGTAGCCCGGATGGATGAAACTAGATCCGGGGTCTTCAATCTCGTCCGATCTTTACTCGAAGTACAAGTCGATCCATGTGAGAAATGCTCTGAAGTCGAACATGGAAAGACATCGCTTGATTACCAGTCAATGATGTAAACTGTTAACAAGCGCGAGAGGAATCACCGATAATGATAATGACTCTCAAGGTACTGCAGTACAATTCACGTGGTGTGAATAAAGGACTTGGCGTCGAACAACATGCAAAATCTTTCGGTCGAAGGCCATTGATGTAAACCTGTCGCCGGAAGTGTGAAACTTGCCATTGAGGCATGCAAGCTTCAAAGTACTGAATGGGGTGTTCCTAGATCAACTTCTTGGATAATGATCTGATGTCGACAAGAAGTGATCCGTCACAGGAGGGCCTTAATGAATCCCACATCAATGACATGGAACAGAGCAAATGATTTTAATGGAGGTGAAAACGATCTGGTGATATAAGGTTCAGGGTGGCGGTCATGAAAGAATGGAGTATAATGTATGGTAGTGGGTGAGACACAGGTGAATTCTCTGAATGACTTCTCTTGAACATATCGGCGACACTGATGTGATGGATCGGTAGCATTAACCCCAAATGTGGATGGTATGGCGTGACCATGGTGATGTGACCGATGAATGAAACAACCCAACCCGACTCAGACACGGAGTGGAAGTGTCATGTTCAAGAGTGACTTGCTACCAACAAAGTTTCTTTGAGTTTTCTTCCCAATTTTTCCCTAGTCATTTCTGACCAGTACCTCTTTATTTTTTTCAAGCTTGAGGAGGATAACATATTCTTGTTCTATAATTTTCCCTTCGGGCAAACCCATCACTATGTTTTAACGAGCCTAGCGATAGTGAAACTCGTTCTCGTCTATAGACAAGTTTGTCGCTATTAATCTTTTAACGAGTTTAACGACAAAGATAACTCGGTCCTTTTCAATTTTAGAGAGTCTGAAAAGGAATGTAAAGGTAACTCCAAAATCCCTTTTTTGTCATCTAATCCCTTAAGTCCGAAAAAGTATAAAACAATACAGAAGGGATGAATTTTCGATACTTTTAACGAGCCGAACAAAACAAGCACTCGATCTTTTTGTGTAATAATCCCTCAGGTCCAAAAAGATTAAAATCTAGAGGAGGGATAGCACTTCCTGTCCCTTTAACGAGATGGAGAGGCCAACGGCTCGGCAATCTTTTCATATTTTACGAGTCAGTTGAAAAGAGCTTAAAGGAGACTCGTCTTTTGAGGAACGAGTGATAAAACGGGTAGCAGTTGATTCCAGGTAAGGTTTGGAATTTTCCAATCACGGCAGTGTCACAAGGATGGCTAGTGAAATCACTCTTCGCAGCTGTTCCTCAAAATGGGTAAACAATCAAAAGGATGTGAATGATCGGCCAATGAAAAAGTGGAGGTGACGGTGCAAACACGACCAAGGCTTTAATGGCTGAAGTACTACATTCACTATGGTTATTTACCGGGGAATAGTTCATTTTTTAACGAGCTTAAACGCGGGGGGAAACATTTTCTCATGTCTTATGTTTATTTTTTAACGAGCTTGAACCTTGCGGTAACACTGCTCAATGAAATGGTCCCATTTTGATTTTACCATAAATAGCTCTGTTCTTTCAAAGATTGTACTGTGTCTTTAACTGCTTCATCAAACTAGTCAGAAATGAACAATATATGCTTGAAAACGAGCTAGAACACTAATATTTTACTTTGAACTACGTAAAAAGTAATGAAAAAGTGTTTTTACCTCTCATTTTACCATTTCATTTGAAAACAAAAACATAACAAAAGCATACAGGTTACCATTACGCATAGTAACACTTGAGGTACAACCGATTACGAGGTTGCGCCAGTGGAATTCCGTCATAATCCATTAACTCATAGGCTCGTTTTGCTAACACTCGTTTAACAATATAGGGGCCCATCCATAAAGACTTAAATTTACCCGCTCCCAATTTATCGGATTCTTGGTCGTAAAGCAAGACCAAGTCACCTTCTGAGAAGACACGGGGTTTGACATTTTTGTCGAACTGCGCCTTGACTCGTTTCTTATGGGCTTCATTAGCCAAAGCAGCATCACGACGGGTTTCATCCAATTGGATTAATTCCAAGAAACGAGCTTCTTCTTCTGAAGTTCCGGGGAGGAGATCAATTGCGAGTTTGAGAGACGAGATTTCGCACTGGATTGGTAAGACTGCTTCCAGGCCATATACCAGTTGGAAAGGTGTAAACCCGGTTGCATTCCTTACCGATGTTCGGTAAGCCCACAAAGCTAAGTACAGGATTAGGTGCCATCTTCTTTTGTGAACTCCAATCATCCTTTGCAGCATGCGCTTTAGGACCTTGTTGATTGCTTCAACTTGTCTGTTGGCTTGCAGATAATATGGAGTAGAGCTGTCGTGAGACAGCCCTAGTTTGGCAACTAATTCGACCATCATGTGATTGCGAAAATGCGATCCATGATCTGTGACTATAGCCTGTGGTACGCCGAATCTGGCGACTACATGATTAAAAAAAAAGAGGGTAGTTGTTTCACCAGTATTATCTAATGTAGACATCGCCTCGGCCCATTTGGTAAAATAGTCAACTGCGACTATGATATACCCATTCCCCCCGGTCGAGGTGGGGTTACATGTCATGAAATCGATGCCCCATTTGGCAAATGGCCCAACAGCCACTATTGGCTGCAGAGGTGCGGGTGGCCTTCTGGTTTTTCTATCGAAAATTTGACAAGCATGGCAACTTCTGACTGCTGTTATGCAATCTTTGAACATTGTTGGCCAGAAGTATCATGCTCGTAAGATTTTTTTGCGCTGTAGCATATCCAGATTGATGCCCCCCACACACGCCTGAATGACAATCATTCAGGACTTTTTCGGCCTCCTCATGGGTGAGGCACCTTCTCAGAACTGTATCGATACCACGACGGTAAAGTGTATCACCAACGATCATGTAGTCTTTTGCCTGGTATCGAATACGTTTTTGTTTGGAGTGGGAGGTGTTTGGCCTGTATTTTTGGGTTTGGAGATAAATGATTATATCCCCATACCACTCATTGCTTGCAGATATCAGAAACAAATTTTCGTCCACGATTGTTTCTTCGGATGTGTCATCATTAGACGACGATGGGAGATCGCACAATAATTCTGTGAAAACTAGAGCTTTCTTTGACTTGGATTTTACAAATTCCAGATCAAACTCTTGTAGGATTGCTATCCATTTTGAATATTTTCCCCCAGCAACTGTCGCAACAATATATAAGTCATGGGGTTGCAATCTGACAGAATGGTAGTTTTCCGAAAGAGGACATAGTGTCGAAATCTCTGTATTGCTTGAACAGCTGCAAGTGCTAGCTTTTCAATGTAAGAATATTTGCTTTCTGTATCATTTAAGTTTTTACTTAAATAATATATAGGATTTTCAATTCCATCGACTTCTTGAACTAAAACCATTGCGATGGTCGTATCCGCTGCAGCCAGATACATGTTAAAATCTTTTTGATAATCAGGAGCGTACATTAATGATGCTTTCATTAGTGATTCTTTTAAAGCATCAAAGGAAGCTTGCGCAACCTGATCCCAGAAAAAGGGTACTTCCTTCTTCAAAAGACGTGTATAACCTTTAGCAAGTTCGGCGTAATTGGGAATGAACCTCCTCAGAAAGTTTTCTTTCCCTTGGAGTTTCTGAATTTGAAGCAAATTCGAAGGTGGAGGCAAATTTATGATTTCCTGGACCTTACATGGGTCGAGATGAATCCCGTCCTTCGAGACTACAAATCCAAGTAAACGACTAGAACTGACGGAAAATACACATTTGTGTGGATTGAGTCGTATCTTGTAGTGTCGACAACGTAGAAATATCGCTCTTAAATGCTGCAGATGATCAGTCCACTTTCGCGAATGAGCCGAAAGGTCGTCGAGGTATGGTTGAACGATGTTTTTGATGTCATGGAAGGCATAATTCATTGCCCTCTGAAACGTCGCCCTTGCGTTCTTTAAACCAAAGGGTAATTTTCGATATGCGAATGTGCCCCACGGACAAATAAATGCAGTCTTTGACTGGTCCTGTGGGCGGATATTTATTTGATTATACCCGGAGAATCCATCCATGAATGAAAAGATTTCGCATCCGGCGCATTCATCAATTATCTGATCAATGAAGGGTGTAGGGTAGTTGTCTTTTGGACAAGCTTGATTTACACACTCTAATTGTTCCTTGTTTTTTCATAACAGGGACAATATTCGATACCCAATCGGTTAGAGGAACTGGGTAGATGAAACCAGCATGGAGAAGTTTTTCAACTTCTGCCTTAATGGCAGCGGCTTTCTTGGGGTGCACCTGCCGTAGCCGTTGTCGTACTGGTTTGACATCTAGATACATCTTAATTTCGTGTTCAACGATACTCGAGTCAATGCCTGGCATTTCACTATATGACCAAGCAAAGACATCTCTGAATTCGCGAAAAAGAGCGTTATATATTTCCAGTTCTGAAGGAGAACAACATTTTCCAACATAAATATTCTCTACAACATCTTTTTTGGTCGAGATATTTATGGCGATAGTCTCTTCAATGTTGGACAAGTTTCTCTCAGAATCCACCGTGTTTACAGTATTTGATAGGAAATCAAAGACTGAAGGATGATAAAGGTCATCTTGAGCATCTTCTTCACAATCCGGAAGAAGGGAACGATGGTGGGAATCATTCCATGGTGCCCCTTCAATTACCATTGATTGGACAATTCCTTCGTCGGTGACATGCACTCGTGACCAAGGATCTGAAGGGGTACCATATTCTTTAGACCTATCTATCCAAACGCTTGATGAGCGTTGATTTGGGTTTGTCTCCCATGCTAGGAACATTGATTGCTACAATATTTCTGTTGGGCTTGGGGGTAAAACCACTGCATGATCCATGTCGATATCGTTTTGTGAGATCTTTTTAGAAGATATCATATTACAGGTTCCTACCGACGCTACTTCCACCAGGTTGATTGGAGGTGGAAGGGCGAAAGTTCCCATTAGTATAGGATCTTTTAGTAGGCCTACTCCGATATTTTGAAGCGAATGGGGGCTTCCATGGATCATGGGAATGCTTCCTGTAACTTGAGAACCATTGGGGAGGAAGTTTTGTTGATCGACGATTGTAATCCCTCCTTGAAAGGGAAATGTAATCTTCCTAAAATAGGTCGAAACAACAGCCGCCATAGCATATATCCATGGTCTTCCTAGTAGGATGTTGTAATCAAGATTTCCATCGATTACTTCAACATCTATTTCTACCGTTTTCCCTCCTAGTTCAACTTTCAAGTTACTTAGAATACCATATGGGGTATATGTCCTTCCGTCAAATGCTTTTAATGTCATTGAAGATCGCGACAAGGTTGGAGATCCTAAAGCTTTCCAGCAACTCATCGACATAATGCATGTAGATGCCCCCTCATCAATAATTGTTCGATGAACAGTTTTGTTGAGGGCTTTCACTTGAACAAGGAAAGCTAGTTGAGCTGGTAATTGAGGATCATATCCTTTATGATCGAAAGATACAAGATTGGAATCCTTTGGGTCTACCCCACCAATGGTTGATAATAAAGCCTCCCTTTGGGATGGGCAATTCTGTAGTACTTCAAGAGTCGACATAGCTGATGGCGATTGGGCCAAATCTTCCACTATATTATAATGCTGTGCCGCTCTAGCGCGGGGATTAAATTTCGATTTGTGTACTACTCCCTTTGGTGGTTTTATTTTCAATTCAGGAATGATGGGCGGCGCAACTTCTGTCGAAGTTGTTGTCGAACTACTAGGTTGATCTTTATCCTTATTGTTCGACAGCTGTGGATTCCTATAATCTTTGTTCCTTGTCGATATCAAAACATCATTTTGCTGTTTTGAAACCGACAACATTAGCGCTTGACACCGGGAAGCATCTTCACTCTCAACCAGATTTGTTCCTGGATTTGGAAACGGATCAGTTAACACTGCGGAGGTTTTTGAATTCTTGAAGAATTTTTTAAGCTCAGCTCTGTGTGGACAATCTGCGGTCCGATGATCCTCATCGCATATAAAGCATGGATTCTTTGGTTTCCTATCTCCAGGAGGGTTTGAAGAAGATTTCTCAGGTGATGATTCCTCCTGTTTCTTCTTCTTCCCTTTGCCTTTCTTCTTGCTCCCTGGTTGTTTGGTTTCTTTGCCTTTATCTGTTGATACGGCATTTACTTCTGAAGCAAGAAGTTCATCTTTTGCATTTTGACTTGAAATCTTACGGGCCTTTTTGGATGTAGCCTTTGTCGATTTCGTGTCTGTTGTGCCAATCACGCCATCGCCGGCATGAGAGTCATTGTTCGATTTAGGAGGGGGAGGAATTGAGAATTCCGGCCTAGGGGCGTCATGTATTTTATCGTAGAGCATGCTGGACTGAGTGTAAATCAAGTCCAGATATTGCGCACGAGCGACAACTTGCTCTTCTGTTACGACTCCCCCCTTTGCCACATCTTCCGTGATGGAAGGCAGTAATGACTTGATAAACCATTCAGCTAAGAGCTGATCAGGGACATACGTTTTTACCATTCTACGACGACGTCACCACTCATGTATATGATCAGATATGTGAGTGGCCGTTGTCTGTTTGAAATTGGTAAGAAGTTCTGTTCTCGTTTCGTACCTTATTGGTAACTGAAAATGGGTTAAAAAGGTTGTGGCTAAGGTACTGAAGTTGTCGAACGAAGCTCTAGGCAATTGGATGTACCATTTTGCCGCCAGACCTATTAACGTCCTCTGAAAGAGGCGAAGTCTTATCGAAACATCATTCAGGGTGTTTGATGAACACCATAGATGAAAGGTCATCACGTGATTCGATGGATCTTCACCCGGATTTCCATTAAATTTAGGAATATCTGATGGAAGTTTATGCGGAATCGTTGGCCACCAAGGGGCGTAAGAGATTGGATGGTTTGTTAACCGGTTTAATTCAGGTAACTCCAAAGTTGCCACAAAGGCTAACTGTTGATTCAGGTTAGGTGAAGCATACCCAGGATAAGATGGGATTGCCTGAGCAGTTGGTCTTTGCATACCGGCATAATGCATTTGATGCTGGTATGTTTGGTAAGGTTGGTGGGCATGACCATTGTAAAATGGTTGATTTTGACCGTTTTGAATGTACGGCTGTCCACTATTAGCAAAGATTTGTTGCTCAGAACCTTGGTATACTTGTTGGTATTGCACCAGCCATGGTTGTGAAGCCATGTGCTGTTGCCCGATACTAACAGTTTGACCAAGATGAGGGGTAATTGTACCCGTTTGAACCTGTGTCGTTCCACCGGTCGGCGATTGTGGTTGAGTCGCAGGGTCAAGGGGCTATTGCATTACAACCTGAGAAACCAGAGGTTGGCATACAACAGGCAGCGCTTGAACTTGCGACACCGTCACAATAGCTGGCGTAGTTGGGATATTTGACATAGGTAAGCATTGTTGCATCAAGTATACAACTCTTGGTTGTTGAGGTAGTATAGGTACCCAACCACTTGAGGTAATTCCAGTATAACCTGAATGTGGTTGTGAACTCCCGTATGGATATCCCCCCGGAGGGGATAATGAAAGGGTATACTGCCCCCCATACGGTGGTAATCTAGAACTCAAGGGAATTGTTTGCCCTTGGGGACCGGACTGCCCAAATTGACCTCCAAATGGATCAATTTGTTGAGACTCAACATAAGAGTTTCCGGATGTTATTCTGGATGAACAAACAGGAACCGACCATACTGTCGAGATAGCCCCTGAGTGGACTCCTTCTAGCGGTTGAGAGCTACTCGGGACAGATGGTATACCAGCGAACATTGTCGGAGTGATAGCAGGGAGTTCTGTCGTCACTGTGTCAGACGACACAATCCTAGATGTTGACGGTTGTTCATACATTTGTAGTCTATCCAAAAGATTACCTAGCGATTCTACAGGAGCTTCTGCTGGTGGTAGACTAACTTCTGACGAAGAAGGATATAGAGTGATCCCGACTCCAAATTGCGACGGAGTACTTGTTGGAGGATCTTCTACAATTTCTTCTATGGCAATCAAACCAGGTGGAAGGGGAAGACCGTCAGGTCCGTAGAATATTTCTGGTGCCGAAGAAGGTGTGAAATCGGCAGCGACAGATGTTTTAAGAGCAAGACTCTCTGAACCGGTTGTAGATGGAACTGGTTCGGTAACACAAGTGTTTACTCTCAGACTAGGATCAATATCACTGTCCTTCTGTGGCTGCTGAACTTCTTCTGTAGAGGCAGGGATTCCAGAAATGTTTGGAGTAACTGGAGTCTCTGATGTCGTTGGAACACTTGTTCTAACTTTAATAGGAAATTTGGAACCGGTTAAACGAGTTCGCTTTGTCCGTACTGGCTTCGATTCCGGAGACAAATACGGTTGACTCGTAAGCCTCCGCGAACGACGGGGTTTCAATTGACTTTCTTCCACGATTTCGGATTACTCGATCAACTAAAATAAAGGGGAATTATGTTTCCGAATTAAATGAATTTTAGACGCTTTTACACAACTTGTTTTTTCAGTTTTTAAGAGTCGAGAAAAAACAAAAGATGACTCTAGTCTCCTTCGATTTTTTATGAGCCTAAAGTGACAAGTGCTCAGATGGACCTTTTCCGTTAAGGAGTCTAAAAAGGAACGAAAGGGACTACTCTAGAAGTCTAGGTAGAGGGAGTACCAAACCAATCGCAAAACTGCAGAATACTTTTTACAGTACGGCAGTCAATCTTCCCGAATGCTGTGTTCAGTGCATTGCGATCGATAGGGCGGCAGACACGGCTTCCTATGGATAAAGGAGTAAGCCTATTGGAGTCTCCCAAAATATACTCGACAGTACGTGGGAGCACAAGTCCGTACTGGCACTTATCGTCCCAAAGTGGAGGAATCACACAACCATCAGTGAGAACAATAGTTACCAGGCTTTACGACGCCGAAATACGTCTCTAGCCTAGACTTCTAAATGTTGTGCGTTAAGTTCCAAAGCGTTGTTAGATTCATTGAATTTATTTTAAGTTGATCTTGTTTATGAAGTTTGCCTTTCGGGTTCACCACGAGATGTAGATGTAATTCCTAAAATGCAATCTAAGATGATAAACAAACTTTTTATCTTCTTTTATGCAATGAAAATCCTAGCTACTAGGGAAAAGAAAGACAGAATATTTTCACAAAGAGCAAATAGCACACTCTAAATGCACTTTCCTAAATCAAGCCAATCAGACTGTCTATATGCAAATGCACATGCATGTATTTGTTTTCGACTTTCTTAGTATATGGATGCTAAAAATAAAGTTGATGCACAAATCTGAATTTCTTTTCAAGCGACAAATATCAACAAGCTTCTTTTCGAAATAAAAAATGGAGACGATCACAACACCTTATGATTTTGAAATGAATGCTTGTTCTTGACACTAGGAAATTACAAATTCAGACCAAAAGCAATAGTAACAGGATAATCGACCGTCAACAGCAATCAAACTTTTTCCTACGATCGAAATCGACACTTGCGACAGATTCAAATCAAAGGACGACAGTACGACTATGCTACTTTTGCAAAGGAGAACTGTAAATGACTCAACAAACACACAAAATCATCTACAGTTCTTTTGTACAAAGGAGGCGGAATAACAACAAGGAAAAGGGGTTTCAAACAAACATATACTGATCACAAGCAGCAAAACTCAGGAATAGAACTGGAAAGAATGATCCACAGAAGCCACAACTGCACAGAGCTAGTCTGATCAGCGCACCTGTAACACAGAGAATCTGAAATGCAACGCAGGTTGTCCACTCGGGAAGTGCGCTGAAATTCAGAATCTCTGAACAGTACCTGCGCTGGGCCAGAAACGAGACTCTGTTCGGGTTCCGGGTCACATTTTGCAGTTCAGTTCTTGGGTTTTGGCCGAGTAAAAAGCAATCAGTAATGCAACAATCAGGGGTAGATCTAAGGAGGATCTAAGAGCTATCACAAGGGCAATCAGATAGTTTGTGAATCAGTTTTTTAAATCATAAACAGATCCAGTAGATGGATTGAAGTAGCAGTTGTCTACTTTGCATTTGTTATGGCAAATGCAGTTCGAATGCTACTTGTAAGTTTATGAAACAAACAACAAAGAATGATAAACAAACAAACTAATTAGCTCCCCAGTGGAGTCGCCATTTTGTTACAGGGAAAAGTGTCTATTTAGAACTGCTCTATCCCACTAAGGTGTGACAGCTGCCTTAGAAACAAACAGAGAAAAACTACTTTTGTTTTTCCTTTATGAATTATAGATAGAGAGGAACAGAAAGACCAACCTCTGTCTTGCGCTAGTCCTTCGATTCGATCCCTCTCTTCTTTGATAGTCCTTAGCTACCTGCTCCCTTGCATGCCCAGCTTCACAAAGTACCTGTAAGATCACAGAAGCATAGCACTATACAAAGACATGGATCTATAATCATAAAAAATCTAGGATCAGATGTAAATTGACCATACAAATGTAACAAGCATCAATGATACAAAAGCATGGAGGAAAACTCAAATAGCTTTTATTGATAAACAAGAAAAGATCCAGGAGGAGTTACAACCAGTTGTTCCGACCCAGCATCAACCTCCCAGCAAAGAAGCCCCTCTTCACCTCAAACAAAGCTTAGATCACCCAACAATCTGATGTTTGTCTCTAGAAACCAACAGCAATTCCTTACAATATGCAAAATTCCAGCCTCTGGATCTCTGGGATGAGGGATCCATATATAGATATCTGTAAGGAGGATGAGTCAGCTTGTGATTTGATTAGTGTCTTCTCTCTGACAGTTCTTGCATCCACTTGGAGGCTGAGGGCCTCTTACTCATCCTTGGTCGAATTCAGTGAGGCAAGTGTCACAGGAGAAGATTCTGGAACCTTCCATTGCCTCTCCACCTCGCGGAATGACACTGCCATTTGTCATTTCTCGCCCATCGCACCCCACAGAAGGGACTTTTGAAATGCAACGCACCCTCACAGTGTATTTAGGTGAGATGCAACGCACTTAGCCAGTGGAGCAGCTGCAATGATCCTGTTTTGACCAATTCTGAGTAGTTTCTCATGGAGAACTTCTGGGAGAAGCTGTAATTTGTTGACCTTGTTCCTTTAGGGGTTAGAACAACACTTTTAGGGACTTAGGAGCCCTTGGTTTATGGACATTTCATGCTTGGGGTTGTAGGGCACAAAAATGTCTATAACACAGCTCACAGGTGAGTACTGCACCTGGAGACTGCACTCAAACAAAGAGAACTCTCTCCGTACACTCTACATGCATCAAATGAGAAATTTAATCATTAAGTACATTACTAGAGATCGGGAAGTTGCAACCAAACTCCTAAACTCTAGGAACAAATCCTAAGCTAAGGAGATACGTTACAACTTGTGTAACCATTTCTCCATTAATACAAAATAATATTAATTATTTTCAACTCCTTCTCCAATAGTCCCCTTTACAATCTGTTATAAAATCTTTACCACTCACTACAGGCATCTGCACTTGTCCATTTTCCAAGAAATTTTGATTTTGTTACTTGGCTCATTGTTGGTTCTTCCAATCCAGTTGATGAGAGTTTTCTTCTATCTTGTACAAATAAACAGTGGCATACTCAGAAAGTTATTCCCATTCTCAGAAAAGGAAATTTTCATTTCTTCTCATATCCTTTGGTCAGAAAATTCCTCTTCATATTCTAAAAATAATGATGATCTTTCTATAAGTCATCTTGAACAAAATAATGTTATTTCTGCCCCAGCAATTAGTAATTCATCCTGTAATCATTCTGCAAGTTTTCATCCATGGGTTTTAAAAAGATATGGGCCTCTTAAACTACCATATGTTCTTCATGATTTTCCCTTGAAGTATCTCAAGTATCGTCCCAAGTTTAATGGAGAGGATAATATTTCAGCAGAACAACATAGGAAAATGGACTGTAAAAAATAAGATGCATAGCCTGCACCACATCGTGCTTCTACCCGAGATGCCTCACCTGCGTGTCAATTTTCAAACACTACCTCGTAATAGGAATGGCAGTGATACTATTACAAAATCAACCAATGGTGATCATTATCGTGATGCAAAAAGGAAGAAAGACAGAGGAACTCTGGGGCAGGCCTACAATATGCAGGTGAGATTGACAACTCTATCAAGAAGAAGTTCAGTGTGTACTGTGGCCATAGAGCAACAGAGATCTATCAGACCAAGTTAATTATGGACCCCTAGGTTTTTTTGTCTTTTAACAGTGGAGCAGTGGGGATATAATCCCAAACCACTCAACATAAATCGACGGTGGACATAAATTGAGGGATTAGCCATTATCCTTCATTCTTCTATCACTCTTTAATGGCTGATTAAGTCTGCATCTTTTGATAAATTAGCCTATTTGATGGAAAGAAAGGAGCTTTTATGGTTTTGAAGACTTATTACAGTCTCACTAATTTATCAAATACCTATTCACATTTCATAGGTTGATAAAACATTTTGATGCCTGGGCACTGATTCCCTAGCTAGGAATTGTCTCCATGAAACAACATCAAATTTGGCTGTCTTTGCCGAGGAGCGAAAGTTTGAAAATTTTCCATGGGATTCTTAAATTTTCAGATCTAATTTTTTAAGGTGAACAAGAATCAAGTATAGGTTGTTTGTATTTTCACCTGGCCACTTCACTGGTTTTCAAGATTTCTCTCGTCAGTAAATTCTGTTGATAAAAAAAGGAGTATACTTTCAAGAGAAAACAGGTATAGATAACATCCATTTTCCAAGAAATTTTGATTCTGTTACTTGGCTCATTGTTGGTTCTTCCTATCCAGTTGATGAGAGTTTTCTTCTATCTTGTACAAATAAAGAGTAGCATACTCAGAAAGTTATTCCCATTCTCAGAAAAGGAAATTTTCATTTCTTCTCATATCCTTTGGTCAGAAAATTCCTCTTCAAAAATAATGATGATCTTTCTGTAAGTCATCTTGAACAAAATAATGTTATTTCTGCCCCAGCAATTAGTAATTCATCCTGTAATCATTCTGCAAGTTTTCATCCATGGGTTTTAAAAAGATATGGGCCTCTTAAACTACCATATGTTCTTCATGATTTGACCTTGAAGTATCTCAAGTATCGTCCCAAGTTTAATGGAGAGGATAATATTTCAGCAGAACAGCATAGGAAAATGGACTGTCAAAAATAAGATGCATAGCCTGCACCACATCGTGCTTCTACCCGAGATGCCTCACCTGCGTGTCAATTTTCAAACACTACCTCGTAATAGGAATGGCAGTGATACTATTACAAAATCAACCAATGGTGATCATTATTGTGATGCAAAAAGGAAGAAAGACAGAGGAACTCTGGGGCAAGCCTACAATATGCAGGTGAGATTGACAACTCTATCAAGAAGAAGTTCAGTGTGTACTGTGGCCACAGAGTAGCAGAGATCTATCAGACCAAGTTAATTATGGACCCCTCAGTGTTTTTGACTTTTAACAGGGGGGCAGTGGGGATATAAGCCCAAACCACTCAACATAAATTGATGGTGAACATAAATTGAGGGATTAGCCATTATCCTTCATTCTTCTATCACTCTTTAATCGCTGATTAAGTCTGCATCTTTTGATAAATTAGCCTATTTGATGGAAAGAAAGGAGCTTTTTAGGTTTTGAAGACTTATCACAGTCTCACTAATTAATCAAATACCTATTCACATTTCACAGGTAGATAAAACATTTTGATGTCTGGGAACTGATTCCGTAGCCAGGAATTGTCTCCATGAAACAACATCAAATTTGGCATCTTTGCCGAGGAGCGAAAGTTTGAAAATTTTCCATGGGATTCTTAAATTTTCAGATCTAATTTTTGAAGGTGAACAAGAATCAGGTATAGGCTATTTGTATTTTCACCTGGTGACTTCACTGGTTTTCAAGATTTCTCTCGTCAGTAAATTCTGCTAATAAAAAACCGAGTATTCTTTCAAGAGAAAACATGTATAGATAACATCCATTTTCCAAGAAATTTTGATTCTGTTACTTGGCTCATTGTTGGTTCTTCCTATCCAGTTGATGAGAGTTTTCTTCTATCTTGTACAAATAAAGAGTAGCATACTTAGAAAGTTATTCCCATTCTCAGAAAAGGAAATTTTCATTTCTTCTCATATCCTTTGGTCAGAAAATTCCTCTTCATATTCTAAAAATAATGATGATCTTTCTATAAGTCATCTTGAACAAAATAATGTTATTTTTTCCCCAGCAATTAGTAATTCATCCTATAATCATTCTGCAAGTTTTCATCCATGGGTTTTAAAAAGATATGGGCCTCTTAAACTACCATATGTTCTTCATGATTTGCCCTTGAAGTATCTCAAGTATCTTCCCAAGTTTAATGGAGAGGATAATATTTCAGCAGAACAGCATAGGAAAGCTTTTCAAAACTTCACAGATTCCTTTGAGATTCAACACAATGATGTCTTCATGAGATTGTTCACTCAATCTCTCGATGGAGAGGTAAGGAGATGGTTTAGAGATCTAACAGCTGAGGCAATAGATTCTTGGACTAAGTTCCATGATTTGATTTCAATTTTAAAAAATACAATCTTAAAATAATCAAGAAGTTCAGCCGAAGCACGTGTGGAGGAAGGGCATGAACCAGAAGACCAGAAAACGACGTTTCAATCGCCATTTGGAACATAATTGATAAAGTAATTAATTGGAATTGAATGAAGAGAACACCTTACACAGAGGTCAAAGCTGAGCCCAACTATTATCCGCCCTCGCGTGTCTCGCACTGCGCTTTGCTTCTCTCCTCTGCTCTGCCCGTGCGTATGTTTTTAGTGCAGAGGAAGGACTGAAGCCGAAGGTGCCTTTCAATTCACAGGTGTTTGTTATTCTTTTGAGATCTCGAGGGCATGGAGGGACAAATACGCTCTGAAGCTCCGCGCGACGCCACTGTCATCAGGTCCAGGGATCGATTCTTGTTGATCACGTCATGAGAAACCAGGCATGGATTGTCATTGCACAGGTAAGCCGATAGCCGCACGCTCCAATAATTCTTGAAAACCCGACAAAAACACTGCAATTTAACAATCTTAAGCACTGACCGTTCATCTGTTAGGTTTAGTACGGAACTGCGTGGCCGGGAGCTGAAAATGGATAGAGATATATTCGCAATAGGTTTTCTTCATTTAAACGTATAAAATTTCTGAATTCTTAGTTTAGGCCTAACTTTCCCCATCTCTAAATATTCAATGGCTGGAGTTTTGTTTCCATATATAAAAATTTCCTCTGATCGTTGCTGGCGGTCTGAGTGGCATCTGTTTCTTTTCATATGTATTTTTGCACGCTGCCAGGGTCGATGTGGTGTTCTTCTTGTGAGGAAACAGTATCGAGGCTTCGATGTGTTCCGTGGCAAAGGCATCTTGCCACTGCTATTTAGCAGACTTTCTGGTCCTTGAAAATTCTGAAATATATATAGTGTAGGTTTTTAAGCCTGTTCGTGGACTGATTCTTGGTTGTGCAACTCTTACAATCTTTATTTTATCTCCGTGCATTAGAGTGCCCTTGCTAACCGCCATTGCCATGAGCGAGATCTTAGGGTGAACGACGAGGACGAAAATTCATGAACCGTTTTTTCTGTTATTCATAACTTATTTCAGTTTTGGATCAACGATCAAACTTCGTTCAATCGTCTAACACCACAAATCCACGGTGAACAACAGGACATGGCGACGGCTGGAGCAATTCATTTCAAAGAGAAACGCATTACCGGGTAATTATATAATTTAATAAAAATATATAATTTTACAATTTTAAGATAAAATTATTGTCAATCTAACATATAAATGGTTAAAAGTAAAAATATTAAAATACATATTTATTTAATCAATAATATTTTAAACAAAACTTTAAAACATAATATAAGAAAATAACTTAAGATTATGATTAAATATATGTTAGGTACATATATAATATATATTCTTATTATGTGGATTGTCTTTATTTGGGGAATGGAATATATTCCTTAATTTAAGGGAATGAAATATAGATGGATTTTTTTTATTTAAGGGAATAGAATTAATTTTTATGGTGAGAATTTTTTAATTTAAAGAAATAGAACACAATTTTAAGGAGATATTTATGGTTAATTTTATATATTATATGGCTAAAAAACAACAATTCTATTTATTTAATTAATAATATTTAAAATAAAATTAAACAATATAATTTAAATAGTAATTTAAAATTATGATTAAAGATATCTTGAATACATGTATAATATCATATATTATCATTATATAGAATTTCTTTATTAAAAGGAATAGATGTAAGTTCTATCATATATTATCATTATGTAGAATTTCTTTATTAAATGGAATAGATGTATGTTCTTTTTATTAAAAGTAATGGAATCAAATTTTGTTGTTAATTTTATACACTATATAGTTAAAAAAAATTAAAACTATATATCCCTCCTCAATAATATCTAAGTTTTTAAAACTTTTTATAAAAATATAGAACTTAAAATCATGATTTAAAAAATTATATATATCTAATCAATAATACTTAAAATAAAACTTAAATCATATAATAGAAAAGGCAATTTAAAAACATGATTAAATATATCTTGAAGTACTTATATAATAATTATTCTTATCATATTACATCTCTCTTATTCTTATCAATCATAGCATTCTTATATTTATTATTATAAAAAAGGGCAACTTAGAACCATGATTAACTATATTTTGAAGTACACATATAATTGTTGGGCATGGAATCCCCCCAAGGCATGTTTTGGGGCTTAAAGCCCAAGTTTTGACCGAATCTTGTTCTAAAGCTCCGCGAATTGCGGGCGCGGGACGCGAAAGTATGTTAGAGTCACAAGGTTGTCCGCCCTAGTTTTGTAATGTAATATTGGCTGGATAGACCTACCCATGGTCTGTGGACCATGGGATTGTATAAATAGAGCGAGGCTCTAAGTGTAAAAGATAACTAACTAATAATGAAGGAATAAGGAAGTCTAAGTGATTGAGTCGAAGTGTAAAGTGTGTCTGTGGGTCGTAGAGTAGGAGAAGGCTCTGCAGCTAAGTGCGCAGAGGCCTAGTAGTCTGCAGCTGAGTGCGCAGACCCCTGCAGCTAAGTGCACAGGGTGGGTCGAGTCTGTAACCGTTGGAGAATCAATAAAGAGAAGTTTTGCTATAATTTTGTGTATCTGTTCTTGGGTTAATGCATGATTGATATAATTTGCAAATATATTGTTTATTAACTGTGCGCACCTGTATGAATGTTTTGTATTGTTAAATATAACTTAAGACATTTAAGTAGGTGAAGGTGCTTAAATAACACTGAAGGATAAATAAGATCTTGAGTAATAATGCAGAGCACGACACAACTCCTGGTTAGGGCTGTGCGAGGGCATGGTATCAGGCCATGAGACACGGAAGGTGCGCGAAGCTGCCTGCGCGCAGGAACAGTCAAAGGACCATTCGAACTCATCAAACATCTCCAGGGTGTAGAAACCTGGCTCTAGCACCCTCCCATACTACTTCGGGTGAGACCTTAATCCGCGCTCTACGGACTGTTGTCGAAAGGGCCAGTAGTGCCGGGATTTGTTTGGCTAATTAACTTTGAACTTGGGTCAGGCCCCAACAAGCCAACAAATGGTTCTGTTGCCGAGACCGGGATCTTCATAGAGATGTCTGATGTCATATCACTAGAATCTGACAAAGAAAGGAATTGAAGAGTGGTTGGACAGAAATATTCATGAGTTCATGGCGTAGGAAACCAGGAATCCACGATTATTAAAGGAAGAGTGGTTAGATTGCTACTTATATACAGAAATCCATGAAATTTTCTTTGTATCCTTCCCTACTGACTTGTACGAGTGGATCACGAGGCTATCAAAAAGCCAAGGAAGGTGTAAACTCGACAAACCTATTGTGTGGACTCCAGAATTGGTGCATAGACTGGAAGCATCGGAAGATAAGATCACACACGTTGTCGATCACTGGCTGGATCGAATCATAGGAGGATTCATCATTGAATTCACGGTAGATACTTCAGTCAACTATAGCGAGGCAGAACAACGCTTCCTCAAGGGACTGCGAGGTAAGTACGTCAAATATTTGAACACTTGGATTAAAATGCTACTGTGTGAAAAGCGGGTTATGAAATAAATTGATGTTTGGGGCTACACAGAATGGGAGAATCTATAGAAATGAAGGTAGCATAGAATTAGAAACTAGTCACTTGATATCACCTCCATGAGGGGGCGAAGAAGAGCTTGCGAATGTTTCGTCAAGAAGTGTGTTCAACTTGATAAGGCAGAGAACTCCGCGCATACCACCCCCACCCACACCACCACCAGTTTCACCATATTCACCCATGACTTCGCCCATACCACCTCCGCCACTACCGCAAAGCAATATGGGCAGCGCAATAAAGCTACCAGTGTTCAAGGGAGTAGGGAATGAAGATCTGGACCAATTTTGGTTCGTGGTAAAATCTGTAAGGGAAGCACAGGGTGTCACAGACGAAAATATAAGGAAGGAAACATTGTTCAGTGCTCTGCAGGATTGCGCGCTAACTTGGTACATTAAGCATTCCAATGATAATCCGAATGCTGGGATAACAGATATCCAAACTACGCTAAACAAAGAATTTAGCAGGCCAAAGTCGGAGGCACAGTCGATCATTGGATTCAAGGAAATTTCAATGCTACCAGGTGAAACCCCGTGGGAGTTGGATAAAATACTAAAGTGCACAATTCTCGAAGAGAACATGACCTTAACAGATGGGAAACATCGTGAATGGTTTGTAGCCTCATT
Organism: Pinus tabuliformis; assembly: GCA_031772625.1. Classification (NCBI taxonomy): domain Eukaryota; kingdom Viridiplantae; phylum Streptophyta; class Pinopsida; order Pinales; family Pinaceae; genus Pinus; species Pinus tabuliformis. Next base: position 1,871,475,514 of record CM062817.1, read on the forward strand.
AACACCGCATCTACGGAACGCGTTATCGCAACAAAGGCTAACCACTAAGGCTGAGGCTTTAGAGGTTGCGATGAGATTGTACAAGACTTCGATATAAGATCCTAACCTGGGAGTCCAGCAGATTCACGCGTAGTTGAAAAAATTGTGCCTTGAGATGCAGAGTTTGAAACAAGACAGGACGGCTCGTTTAGAAGTGCATGACAAGTTATGGTGCGTAAAGTGCAAAGGCCAAGGACACGACAAGGACCACTGCCTGATGTTTGTGAATTACCTCGCGGGAGGAGGGCCAATGCCATTGAGACCGGAGGTACAACTAGGACCAAGTGCGGTGCTTGCATTGTGGTGCGCGATTTATCAAATAGGAGGGAAACATGCTAAAGATAACTGCCATCTATTACAGAAGTATATGCAAAATTCCCAGTAGTTTTTATGTAATTTCTGCAGGACAGTTGGCAATGATGAGTGCACCTGTGGAAGTTATGAACTGATGATGGATCAAACTCCTACCTACAGAGTTCAGGTCGAAACATGAGCCCTCGACCAAAATGAAGGAATGGCACACACTGGATTTCAAGGGCATGAATGAGGCCGAGGTGGAATGGGGCCAGGAAAAGGTCGCAAGCAGCTGATATGTTACAATTGCGGAGGGCCGAGGCATTATGCCCGTGATTGTACAAATCTAATGAGACCATCATGCTTATATTGTATGCAGTTTGATCATGAGATAGAGGATTGTCCAACACTGATAGCGAGGTTGCATGATAAAGTCCCTGAGTTCACGAGTGCTAGAGTTTTGGACCGATATGATGGCAACAGATGAGGATATTATGGAGATAATCGAAATGACCGCCGAAGAGGCCGTGTAGGCCTTGACTTTGCGGGATGATCCAGAAGGTGTTGAGATTGTGACAGAAATCTCAAAATCACTGCACATGCTAAGACCCAAGAAGGAAAAACAAGCAATGGTTCCCATACATGTGTCCCTGTAGAACTCGTTGCGCACCAAGTTGTCAATAGAGGAGAAGGGGAAAACTGTCACCATAGAGACAGATGAATAAGAAGAAGATATGGAGGATCTTATCATCGCAGAGGACGATGATGAAGGCATGGAGGAGGACACTCAGCCTACACACCCAGCGACCAAATTGCTCGCCTACATCCCCCCGCGAAAAGGGAAGGTGAAGGTGCCCAAAGACCTGGACGAGATCAAGAGCTCGCTCCAGACCTCGCTCCTCCCAAACAACATTATGGTTGAGGGCATGCACCTTGGATACATGCCGAGCTTGAAATTCAAATATTGGGACCTTGTTGACCACGAGAAGTTCCCCTACCTTGAGACCAGGAACCTCATGAAGCCTAAGCAGAACACCGCGGCCTGGGCGACAGAATTAAAGCCATGGAAGTGGTTGCACGGAGTGGAAAAAGCTAGGCTACTAAACCTACTCTGGGTGCTGCACTTCCACCGCACCCCACTAACCATTTTCGTCATCAAGCAGTTGCTCTGCCTGGTGCATGATGGGTGTTTGTGGCTGAAGGAGCCCATCCCCATCACAGCAAACCTGATTCACCACATCTCCCGGCTTCCATGCAAAGGAGAGGACCCCGCGGACATATCGGAAGGAAAGAGCAGTGACTTGGCCATCGCGGAGGCCATGAAGAAAAAGTAAAAGTTGGAAAAGAAGAAGAGGGGCTACGCCATCTCGAGCATCAAGGAGAAAGCAGTACACATGGCGACCCAAATCTTGGCAGGAAAGGTCAAGCGTAAGTGTCGTGCAAACGAAGTACCCACGCCGGTGGTAGCACTAGCTGAGTAGTGTGCGGAGGTGGTCTAGTTTAACTGGTCCGAGTTCCTCTACGAGGAGTTTTTAGAAAATTGTCGCGAAGCTCAAGAATAGGGCAAAACATTCCACTGTGCATGGCTTCTACTGTCCATAGTGCTCGTGGCTAGTGAATTGCCAGAGGATAGCTAATTCCCCATAATTGACAGGGATTTACCAGAGGCCGCAAAGTACGCTTCGCTTTGGGCAACAAAGGATGCTAAGAGGATCTACGACAGTAAAATCTTCTGGGTGTTCATGGAGATGAACCTTAGAATGGGGATCAACCGTAAGCTGCGGTTGTCACCCACTGTTTACAACAGTCTGCAGAGTTTTGCAAAATTCAAAGCGGACATGCATAACATTTACATCAGGGCACGTAAGGACCTGACTAAACAGTGGACCAAGCTACCCTTCGTAGCCACAGACGACATCATTTTCAATGTACTGGAGGCATGGCCGCCAGAGTGGCGTGCCCCAGACATCGCAGAGGTCGAGAAGTTGGCGGGGAAGAAAGAAAGACGAAGCCAAGCTGCGCATCACACAGTTGGCCAAAAGGCGAAGGATGGAAGCAACGACAGAAGAAGTACGGGCAGTGCGGGACGCGGCACGGAAAGCAACTGAGCAGGAGAAGGCCGCAACAGCATAGGAGGTAGCCGCGAAAGTGGGCGAGGGACAAACGACACCTTCACAGGGGTAGGAAGTAGAGGAAGCACAAACAGAAGAGGGAGGCGTGGACCCACGAACCACGTTGATACAGCGAAGGCGCCAACACCCAAAAGAGCGGGCAGGGTCACGTAAGAAGGTCAAGGAATCAAAGTTGTCTATTGACCCAATCACCCTAACCGAGGGTGATCTGCATGACATCAGTGAAACAGTGCGCTATGTCACCTCTGAGGCTCTCCAAGATTTCATGCAGGAGACCCAGATTGTGTTGGGGGCCCTCAGAGTGCAGTTGGAGGAATTACAAGCGTGCCCTCCTCAAGTTGGTACCCTTTCGATCAGCCTCGCTGTCGGCTCCATGACATCCGAGCAGATGTTACACGCGCAGATGACAAATACCATAGTGATGCAAGAAGGGTCACTAGTAAAAAAAAATGAGGCCTACAGGCCTTCGATTAGAGCGTTGAAAGGTCTCGGTATCAATATAGTTGCACTCCCATGCGAGATCTTATATGTGTTGCAAGATGGGATATTTGCAGAGCTGTGAGCTAGGGAGAGCTGCACATTCCAAGTCCTCAGTAAGCAGAAAATAAATATGGAACAACTGAGCTTGCAGTGTGACGAAGTGGTGTTGTAGAATCAACAACCGGAACAGGTGATAGGCGACGCTTGCCAAAGCATCCCAGAGCTAGCCATCCCAGCAGACATACCAGCAGAGGCGCAGATCCACAGGTTAGCAGTAGGGGTCCGTGAGGCAAGGGAAGAAATGACAAAGGTTCAGCTCAAGCCGAACCTTCAAATTGCCATGCTACGGTTAAAGGCGCAACCATCCACCCCACTAGAATTCAGAGAACAACGCTAGCGCTATCACAGCAGGATTGGAGGAAATTGGAGGTGCAATGCGAGACTGCACCAGTATGTTGGAAGAATCACTTGAGACGATCCTCTCAAATCTGCAGGAGGACCCCAACATCTAGCGCTTCGAGACAGATGTGCGAGAACCCCAACAACAGTATGACAGTGTCCGAGGAACTGCGCAGATGGTGGTCCTCACTTAGAGGCTTGTGTAGATGCATCAGGCTAAAGTGCTGAAAGAGAAGGTGGATGCAGCACGACACAAGGAAGCAGTCTTGAAGGCGCGCGTTCAACCCTGGATCGACGAGGCCTTCACCATCACAACAGAAATTGAAGGCAAGCTCACACACATGCAAGGGATGCACGTACTGATGCAGAGAAGCACTCTTGACACAGAGGTCTCGGAACAACGTATGCAATAGATCCAGCAAGCAGCGACTCAGTGTGTTGCTAACCTTATCGTAGTTCGAGAACAGTTGGAGGGACTTCGTGCAAAGATCTCTGTGCCGACAGAGTGACTCAAGGGTGAGTCACGATGTTTGTGTTGGAAACCTGTTGGGCATGGAATCCCCACTATGCATGTTTTGGGGCTTAAAGCCCAAGTTTTGACCGAATCTTGTTGTAAAGCTCTACAAATTGTGGGCGCGGGGCGCAAAAGCATGTTAGAGTCACAAGGTTGTCCGTCGTAGTTTTGTAATGTAATGTCAGCTGGATATACCTACCCATGGTCCGTGGACCATGGGATTGTATAAATAGAGTGAGGCTCTAAATGTAAAAGATAACTAACCAATAATGAAGGAATAAGGAAGTCTAAGTGATTGAGTTGAAGTGTAAAGTGTGTTTGTGGGTCACAAAGTAGGAGAAGGCTCTGCAGCTAAGTGCACAGACCCCTGCATCTGAGTGTGCAGGGCGGGTCGAGTCTGTAATCGTTGAAGAATCAATAAAGAGAAGTTTTGCTATAATTTTGTGTATCTGTTCTTGGGTTAATGCATGATTGATATAATTTGCAAATATATTGTTTATTAACTGTGCGCACCTGTATGAATGTTTTGTATTGTTAAATATAACTTAAGACATTTAGGTAGGCGAAGGTGCTTAACTAACACTGAAGGATAAATAAGATCTCGGGTAATAACACAGAGCGTGACACAACTCTTGGTTAGGGTTGCGCAAGGGCAGGGTATCAAGTCGTGAGGCATGGAAGATGTGCGAAGTTGCCTGCGCGCAGGAACAGACAAAGGACCAATCAAACTCATCAGACATCTCCAGGGTGCGGAAACCTGGTTCTAGCACCCTCCCATACTACTTTGGGTGAAACCTCAGTTTGCGCTCCGCGAACTGTCGCCGAAAGGGCCAGTAGTACCAAGATTTGTTTGGCTAATTAACTCTGAACCTGGGTCAAGCCCCAACAAACCAACAATAGTATATACTTATTATGTCTATTTTCTTTATTAAAAAAATAAATTAAAATTTTAAGTAAAAAAAAATTGTGAATTCTATATATCACATATAAAAAAAATTCAAAATTTAAACCTATTTAATTAACAATATTTAAAACAAAAATCAACTCCTAACAAAAATTAAAACCTAACAAGAAATCGTCATTAAATATATTTGAAGTACACCTAACAACTTTGTTTGGTTTAAAGTGTGATTAATCTAATATATGATTAATTAATTAAATATATATATATAATTTAAAACTTTATAAATAATATCATTACTTAGCTTTATAAATAATATCATTTTTTAACGTTAAAAGATATATATAATTAATTATTTTTAATATAAATAGGTTTTTTGAAAAAGGAAAAGAGATATAGCATCATAACACACGGTCTTCATCTGTTATTACATGGTAAAGCAAAAGATAAAAGTTATATGGTCTTCATTTGGTACATGGCAAAGCAAAAGATAAAAGTTACTTAAGACTATTATGTAGTTTTAGTTGGAAAATCGTAATATGTGGGCCCAAACATATTCAATGTGGAATAAACACATTACAAAAAGGAAAAAGAAGGTACTCGTTCAGGTGAAGGTGGAACTAATCTGTGGGCCCAAACCTATTCAATGTGGAATAAACACATTACAAAAAAGAAAAAGAAGGTACTCGTTCAGGTGAAGGTGGAACCAAAGGTTTGTGACTCATTGATCACCAGGGAAGCTTCAATTGTAGCCCAGATTTTGCTATATAGGTTACAATATGAATTAGTGGGATTAGTGGAGTGTAATCAGAGGTTTTCTTTCTGTGGTTTAGGAAACTACTTGTCTGGAAATTTTATGTTCAATGGGTTTATTCAGAGATTTGCACGGAAGTCGATATATGATGCAGCTGTTGATTATCAAATTAGTTTGTTGCTTGGGATGGCTGTCTGCTATTGTTTGTGGACAGGAAATAGGTGACACAGTGTCAGGTGCTGTCAGTTTTCCTGACCTAGGAGTAACGTGCTTAGGCAATCTGGCTGTCTTCTTTTCGAGTTTTCTGAGAGGGCGACTCTATTTGGAGATGGGTGCCCAGGATGCTCTCACCATGCTAACCCGTCCGATAAAGTTGAAGAAGATAAAAGGCTGCATGGGTTTTGGACTGACCACGTGTGTTAACAGAAATCTAGCGGACTGTTCTGTTGTAATGCTGTCAAAGGAGACTCCCAATTGGTCGATGTGGCAATTCGTGGAGTATGTGGCCAATGTTCATCATGTGCGTTCCGTCCTCCTGCAATACTGTCCTTTACAATCTCTACCACTCGCTATAGAGATGTGCACTTGTCCCTTCGAAGACCAATGCAGATGCATTGTATTCTGGACATGCGTGGATGTGACAGTGATGGTTGCTGAACAGATCCCCGGAACGCTAAAGCCACTATCTGATCCTCTCTGCCTACTCCCCTCTATCGACTGCCTGAAAAATGGCTGCCATGGGTGCAACCAAGGGCTATTGCATGTGGAAGAGATTCCGCGTGCATCATATTTGGAGGAGATTGAACCTTATGATGATGTGGAGGACAAAAATGAAACAACGAACCACGGCCAATCGCATGTGGAGGAGATTCATGAAGGGGGGAGGACTAGATCGATGTGGAGATATATGATGGAGGTGAGGCGGCTAATGACGAGGACACATATGATGGGGGTGAGGCGGCTAAGGCTGAGGAGAGGTGATGTGGAGGACAGTGAGGCAGCTAATGAGTTTGGAACAAAGAAGAAGAGAGTGAGAGAGGGTGAGCCGAAGGGGGAAAACTATGCTGCAGTCTGTGAATCACTTTATTCAGACATCCTTGACGAGCCAGCTAAATCCATCTGCATTTCGGTGCTTCACAAGGGCGATGAGAAACCTATTGATCGCTGGACAGAGTTACTGGTTGGATCTTTCAAGTCTGAAGATTGCGAAATTAGAGGAGGCATAATCAGACGAGAGATCAGCAGCGTTTCACATGACCTCGTAAACTATTTGGATAAGAAGGGCAAATGCTATGCAACAGAAGAATACAGAATTGTCTCATTGATCTTGCCAAGGCTGACAGAAATATTAATTAATGCTGTACTAGTATTTCTGTTCAAGGTGGACGGATTCTCTAGCTCTCTAGTCAGTAGAAGGGCAGTGAGAGTCTATATTGCGGACGGCTCAAGAAGGGGGTTTGCTGGTCATGTGTTTGTGAACAAAGCTGAGGTCAAATCTAATGACAATAACGCCAATGCTTACCAAGTGTTGTCATTCAGAAGTAATCTTTGCAACCCCAAAGCCTTATCTGTTATGGCGGGTTTTGTGAACTTGGCATGCTCTATTACTTGGGCGGTGCTTGTTGCAATGGAAGGGCACGATAACAAATGGTATCACACGCATTCCATGCCACCCTCCAAAGGTAGACTACTTGTGATATTTGTAGGTATTGCTATTGCTTTGTTGATGGACTGCGTTGATTTATATTTATATTTCCCAAATGCAAGATCCAGCTTCAAAAGATGGCTCCATCGCAGAGGAAAGACTGCAAGATCGAGCTTCAAAAGATGGCTCCATTGCAGAGGAAAGACTGACATAGAAAAACAGCAAGAAGAACGGCAAAAACGGCAAAAACTGCTCTATCGTGCAATAAAGGCTGGCGGAAAAGAAAAGCACGCTGATAGAAGAAGAAAGATGTTGATAGTTTGTACAATGATAGTTTTCCAGCTATTGTGCATTGTATCAATCAGCGTAGTAGGAAGAGCTTTGGGAGTAAAAGCTTTTGGTAAATGGGTCTATGGTGCAGTGCAAGGTATTGTGTGGTTGAAGTGGGGAATTGGCAGTTATCTTCTGGGTAAATATATCCCACGTGAATGCAGTGGACCAGCATGGACATATGGAAGCACGGGGATGTACATGTACTCTTCTGCATTTGGGCTTAATGCTGTCTTAGCGGGAGCCCGGGCTAGATGGGAGTTTTTTTAGAATTCTGCTCAATTGTATTTCTCTAGTAAGTAATTTCAAATTCCATTTACTTATAAAACATTAATAAAATGGTATGTTTTTAAATATAATTAGATCATTGTACTTTGATTCCAATTTTGCCGGTTTCAACGATATTAAATTTGTTATCTACAAATTGAATTTTACTTATTTTATTATTTTTGTTGTATAAACATTGAAATTTATTTATTTATCGTTTTCAACTCTATTAAATTTGTTATCTAAAAATTGAATTTTACTTATTTTATTATTTGCAGTTATCTTCTGGGTAAATATATAGTGGACCAGCATGGAAGCACGGGGAAGTACATGTACTCTTCTGCATTTGGCTGCTATTTTAGCTGGAGCCCGGGCTAAGTGGGAATTCTTTTAAAATTCCCACAGTTGTATTTCTCGAGAACCTCAGCGCACAGTCTGAGATTGTATTTATTTAATTAGATTGCATGTTTTTATGAATGATTTTAAAAATGGGGTGGCTAGTTTCTGAAAAAGCATTTATTAGATTATATGTACAATATATTTATATGTATCCAGGCTGATAAGCATCACATCAATCAAACATCATTTATCTCATACAAATGGCTGATACAAATCACCATAGCGAGTTGAAACCGGGCGGGGCGCGAATAAGCCGGCAGCCCGGCCGGTGAACCATGCACTCATGTGCATGTTTTTATGAATGATTATATACCATGTTTTTTATTTTAAATTTTATGCTAATTCATAAATGTTATGTTTCTGGGCGATGTATTTTTAAATGAATTTTGATAATAATATAATGCATTCTTCTCAACGATATATAATTTCTTTTACATATATTTCAAATTTACTTATTTTATTAACGAGTTTAAAATCAAATTTTAAAATTTTATGAAAATCATAATTTAATTATCATAACAGATTTTTTTATAATATGAAAGATTCATTTATGTTCACATGATGTAGATGTTTTCTTAAAGTATTTTTTGGTGTAAAGGTTATTAGTACAAAGTTTTATGGGCGAAAATACAACCATGTTAAGGACTAGTGTGACTAAAAACACTGTAATTTTGATGGCTTAGATGCCCCTGAGTTACAATTACTCAAGCTACAAGTTAAGCATGTTAATCATGTTCACACTCACATTACCTAACTTATATATATTACAAAAAAATTAAGAAAAAATTACTTAAATGATCCAACTTCACAAAAATTATTTAATCATTTTTATGCTTATAATATTTGATAAACTAAATTTATAATAAATAAAAGTATAACAGTGATTTGAATATTGCAAGTTCCATGGGAGGTAGAGGACGACTCATCAAGGGAAGTTTATCATATTGGTGGAGCTAGGGAAAAAAAATGACAATATAGGAGATTAGTCAAGATCTCCTTCAAAAATGAGTATAGTGACTCCAAGAGGTGCTCTCAGCTTATTATAAGAGAGAAATGTTGTAATATTTAACATGTCAGCATCTCCTTCACAAATGAGTATAGTGACTCCAAGTGGTGTTCTCAACTTAGTATAAGAGAGAAATGTTGTAATATTTAACATGACAGTATAGGAGATCAGTCTAACATATCCTTCACAAATGAGTATAGTGACTCCAAAAGATGCTCTCCTTCTCCTTTTAAGAAATGCTCTCAGCGTAGTATAAGAGAAATGTTATAATATTTAACATTTTCACTAAATTAATTTTTTTATTTTTTTAAATTAATATTTATAAATATCAAAAAAATATTTTAACTTTATCACATTATATTTTAAATAAAACATAAAATACATAATTATAATTAATAATTAAATCAATTTATATTTATATTAAATAAAAAGGAATTTAATTCTCTCAAATAAATCCCAAAATTAAATTAAATTTTAATTAATTATATTGATAACCCATCTAAAATTTAAAAAATCAAATACTTACCATATTAATTCTAAATCTTAAAATTTTAAATTAATTGCTTAACTATTTTAAAGTCTAATCCATATGAAATAAATACAAGTATTTGTTTATTTTCTATATACAAAACTGCAAAATAAATATTTTATTATTGACACCCAGTACTGACAAGAAAAGTATTGGTTTTTTCTCCTTCACTTCCCGCATTGCCACGTAGAAAAGTCGATAATTTTAGTCTTTAAGATCAGGTGTTGTCCTTTAAAGATAATTTTAGTCTTTAAGATGATTTAACGTAGAATGAGCATAAAAGTTCGGAAGAAAACAATAGAGTGAAAACATTTTATTATATAAAATTCTAAAAGTTTCTCACTTAACTGCATTTTATTAATTTGGATTTATATGTTTTTAGTTTCTAATTTTAAATATTAATTTTCTATATATAGATTTAGATTTATACAGGTGTAATATGGATTGATTTTTTTTTAAAGATTTATTAAGAGACAATTTGACTACTGCCCATCATAATCTCTAGATACACTTTTCTCTAAATACTCGTGACTCAAATAAATAAGAGACGATTTGACTACTACCCATCACAATCTCTACATACACTTTTCTCTGACCTCCAAGTGCATGTCATACTCGTGACTCAGATAGATAATATAAAAGTTTTAGCAAACAATATTATTCAATACATTTTATAACCAATTATCTACAACCATGAGAATTTTTTCCTTATTATATTGATAAAATATGTTTCATTAAAAAAATACTAATTTAATAAAAATATTTATTTATTTTATTAATAAAATATCTATATATTTTTTATTCACATATATTATATCAGTTTTTTATTTATGGAAAAGAATATATATATATATCTATATATATTAAACAAAAGAAAAAAGAGATAAGATCACGATTAAATAAATGGTAGGCATACATATATACTTGACACACATTCTTTTTATAAGGGAATATGATATATTTTTATTATGTGGAATAGAATATATTATTATTATAAAATTATTTATAAAAAAGTATACATGTAATATCTATTATTATTATGTAAGATTTATTTATTAAAATGAATAGATGTATGTTTTTTAATAAAAGAAATAGAATAAAATTTTATTGTTTAGCTTATGGTTAATTTTTTTTACTAAAATTTATACTCGTTTAATAAATAATATTTAAAACATATTATAAAAAACAATTCAAAATCATGATTTTAAAAAATTATATCGGTTTAATCAATAATATTTAAAATAAAACATAAAGCATATTATAACAAACAAACAAAAAGACAATGTAAAATTATGATTAAATATATCTTTAATAGGGGACACTTGAATTGGTTAATTTGAAATTTGCGAAATCCTTTAAATAAAGAAAAATTAGATTCAAATCCCAAAAATTAATAATATTTAACATAAAACATAAAGCATATTATAACAAACAAAAAAATACAATTTAAAATTATGATTAAATATATTTTCAATAAAAGGCAATTGAATTGGTTAATGTGAAATTTGTGAAATCAATTATTTATTATGATATAATTTATAAATTTTTTAATTTTTTATAATAAATATTTAAAATAAATAAATTTGATATAATATCTTTCAATATAAAATCAAATATTTATGAAAATATTATTTCTAAATATTTATTTATTTTTACAAACATTTATGAAATTATTATTTTTAAATATCTATTTATTTCATTGATAAGAGTTGCGAATTTGTTAAAAAAATAATTCTTGATTTTAATGAAAACTAATTAATTAAAAGACTAATTCTTGATTTTAGTGAAAATTTAATGGGGATGAAAAAAAGAAAAGAAGAAAGGCTCTCATGTCTTTAAAACCCTAATATCCTTGGGTCAAGTGAAAACTATAGGGGTTCACCCATTAATGGCGAACACACAGAACCAAGACCAATGGTCCACACTCGGATTCCTTCTTAACTCACTAGGTGATAACATACCTTTATATCACCTTAAATATTCAATTCTATAATTCCACTTTCAAGATATTCATTTATATAGAAGTGGTGGTGAAGACCTTTCTTTCCTTCGTTCCCATCAGCCTATTGTTCCCATCAGCTTCGAGTGCTTGCCTTAGTACGAATACTTGTATAGGGAAGGAAACAGGCATCAATTTCTCGTTATCCCAAGGATGGTCGGAGGAGGATTATTTGGATTTGGCTACCGAAGTAATTTCGACTTCGAAACCTCAATTCAATGGGAAGAAGCGAATTGAAGAAATCTATTGCATGAAATGAATGACAATATGGTGTTGCTCCTGCATATCAATGGATATTTCCATTGAAGAAAATTGGAAAGAGATACTCCTTATTTTTTTTTGCTTAAGCAAGAGATGGTCCTTCTATTGACTTAGAAAAGAAAATAAATTACAAAGGTTACAACAAGCGCATAGAGGTGCAAACCCCCCCAAAGGAAGAGGGAAAAATACACAACATGCCTGAAAAAACCTGCCCATAGGCAAACTAAAACCAAGGCCAAGATAGCCCTAGAACCTTAAGCATGCACGTGGACCCCAAAGTTAGCCACCGTTGATCTGTCTCCTTTTGATCTGGCGGACTAAAACCAAAACGCGCGGAGCAGTAGCCCACGGAAAAACCCCTAAACTGCTCAACCAACAATAGCCATCGATCTTCTCCCTCGGATCCTACAACTAGTATCCATGTCACGCAGATTAAAAGCACAATAAATACTGCACAATGAGGGTGGTATTCCTTTCTCGCCCCTTTCCACGTGCTACTCACTGAGTGGCATCGCTGGCTTTCCATGTAAATCATCTTTTGTTTTGAGGACGCCCGATGAAAGTGGTAAACCATAAGCAGTTTTAACCTTCCGAACCCACAAACTTGCACAACAAACTGTGGCCGTTGATCTCCCCCCTTCAGATCTGACAGCCACTATCAACATCGCTCTGCCGATAAGCCCAAGGAATATCGTGCGATGAGGGCAGTATTCTCTCTTCTTCCCCCGTCGCGTGTCGTTTGTTAAGTGGCATCGCTTACCATCTGGGAAAACCACTTTCGGGTCAAGGGGTGCCCGATGCGAGTGGTTTCTCTCAAGCAATTTTTTATTCTGGTTCCCAAAACCTCTGTCATCCAATGTGTTACACGATGACGACATGCCCGGAAGGGTCACCTCGTGCATGGAATGTCCTTCTTCATGGTACCCATTTCCTCATTTTGTTTTCCTTTTGAGCAGAAATCCTCTGGCCTAATGACTGTCTTTGCCTAGGATTCCTGTGAGAACTTACATTTCTCAACCTCTGAGAAATATTTATGCTGCATTGACATGAAGTGAAATATTGTCTCGTTGCTTATTCTAATATTGTTGTCTATCACTAAGGGCCCGCGTTGAGCATTCATCTCTCATTCTGTCATCTGTTACCTCCTCCCACCAGCAGCACATGTCAGTAAACTTGCTTCTAACCCCCTCATTGGCAAGCCAATCCACCACTTTGTTGGCTTCCCTGTGAACATGCACAAACCTAAGAGTTCTTAGAATTCTTAGGTGTGATTGAATTCTTTGGTAGACTTGTAGAAGCCACCAGTGACCTGAGATTTTCTCTGGTGCTGCTCCTGCACTTATCTGCTTGACCGAATTAATTACTAACTTTGAGTCAGCCTCAATGATGACATTATGAATGTTGTGTTTGAGCAATATTTCCAAGCATAGCTCCATTGCCATGAGCTCAGCCATATTGTTGGTTTCCTTCCCTAGATAACTATAGAAAATGACCTGTATGTTTCCCTCCTCATCTCTCATGACCCCTCCATAACCTGCTTCTCCAGGATTTCCTTTTGAGGCTCCATCTATGTTAAATTTTAAAAAACCTTGAGAAGGGGGTTGCCAAAAAGCCTTACCTTCTGAGGTATTCTTGTTGATCTGCAAAGAACACTGGGGGAGATGAACCTGAAGCTCCAACTTTTCCAAGATTCTGGCCTCTCTGTGTCCTATGGGTTTTCCAGTAGAAACACCCCCCAGGATGTGGACAGTCTCCTTGAGTTGCTTGAGGATTAGCTTTAGGATGCTGCTCACCGGGCCCATTTTGTCTTTGAAAATCCTGTTGTTGCACTCCTTCCATACATTCCAGATTAAGAACCTTGGAGTCAATGCCCAGGCTGAGTTTATTGTATCATTATCTGAAAAAAAATTCCTCTAGTTTTTCAACGTAGCAATGATGTCATCTTCGTGCCTGTCTGTTTGCTCGAAGACATCTCCAACCCAGTTCCATAGTGTGGCAGTGTAGGAGCATCTGTTGAGGAGATGATTTGTGGTTTCTTCCTGTTGTCCACACAGGTGACATCTTGAGGGGCCAACAAAGCCTCTTTTTCTTAGATTATCCCATGTCAGAATCTTGCCCTGATGAACCAGCCACTTGAACAGTTTGACCTTCATCCAATGAGGGTTATCCCAGAGTTCTTTCCAAGTCTTGTCAGTGCTTGGAAGGTTAAGCCCTGTGGCTATTCTTTTGGCCTCTTTAAGGGTGAAGAGACCTGCCTTGTTCTTTCCCCATCTTAATTGATCATCCGAGGTTGAGATTAAGATTTGCCTTTTTTCCAAAAGACCTTTGAGGGCTGTAGCTTGAGTATTCAGCATGCTCATCTCATTGTAAACTGGAAGTTTCCAAATTATCCATTTTCCATTGTTCCTGGATTGATCCCAAAAGCCACAAACCCTCCTTAATCTTTTGCTGATGGTATCTATTTGAATGCTAGCTAAATCCTCATTACTGAGATTGCCCTCCTGCTGCCAATCGTCCTCCCACAACCAGGCCAAATTTTCGCTTCTGATCTCTTAGAAACTATGTTTTTGAACTAGGGCTCTATTCTCCCAGGCCCTGTTCCAAACTTGAGAACCTTTTATTTGTCCTGTCATCCTTATGAGGTTCATGTCCTGCCAATTCATTGCATAATTTTGCTTCCATATTTTTACCCAGGGGGATTGTATTTCCTTTAGTCATCTCCACCAAACTTTAGCTCCCAGAACTCTGTTTAGAATTTCTGGGTCATGTAGACCCAGGCCTCCATGGGATTTAGGTTTGCATACCCTTTCCCATGCCACTAGGGCCCATTTCTTATTTTCTTCACCTTTCCCCCAGAGAAAGTCTCTTTGAATGTTTCTTATTTGAATACTGACCCCAGTTGGTGCCGAAATGGCTGATTGCATATAGATAGGGATGGTTTGGAGGATAAAGACATGAAACAAATGAGAAGACAAGAAGACAAGAACTTGATAACAGAGTTCGTCTCTCCTGGACTGCATCTCCAGGCCCTACTCGATCAATCGGGGGCCTTCATTCATTAAAAATGGCATCAAAAGAAGTTACATTCATCAGATACAAAAATTGAGCACTATACCTCCATGCTAAAAATTCCCGAAAATTGGAGAGCTCTGCTGCAAAAACTAACACCACTGTTGGATTTCTGTCGCCGAGAGGTGCAAAATTGATATAAAACTTGCCCAATTCTAATACTGGACCAAAATCACCCTCTTCAAAAATTCTGCTCTCTTTGCCTTGAAAAACGTGTCTGCTGATCTCCTCCCCTGCTCTGGGTAAATAACTGAATTTATATAAAAATCTGGGTGGATTTATCAATTACACAGTTTGGAGTAGTGGTAAACTTGAGCAGGGAGTCAAATCTTGCTCCCTCTAATTTTACCAAATGGTTATAACAAAACCCAAATCCCAACTATATGACATAATATATATGTATTTTTACATTTATGTTGGAGGGTGGGCCCGTACTTCACGGGATCCGCACCCCTTCCATCCAACTACCATACTGGCTTTGCTGTTATACCACATATATATAACCATATAATTAACGGTTTGGATATGGGTTTTATTTTATACATCGTGCCAATATATATATCCATGTGCGTTGGTTTATAAATGGGGTTTTGTTATAATAATAATAATAAAAAAAAAAAAAAATTGTTATATAGTTTGATTTTTGACCATATGGTATATATATATAACCATATAACATATATATATATATTTTTGGTATGGTTGGATTTTGACATATTTATAGTTTTGTTTTGTTTTGGGTTTGGTTATATAGTTATTTAATAACCAAAAATGATTTTTGTTTTCTTGTGCAGGTTTAGAAGGCCACTGGAGGGATGCCATGTGTCAAGCTGCCATGTGGGTCCCACGTGCTGACTGGGATGCCATGTGGCACACTGTAGGCCCCATTTTTCCTCTGCCATACCAAACTTTTAAGAACTCTATCTTTTGCATACGAACTCAAATTGACGAACCGTTCGCACCAATGCGGTTAGGAAGACGAGCCCTCTCAACTGATGCCACCAAATTCTCCTTTCTTCCATTCTCAATTTCGAGCCTTTTCCATCCCCTTAGTGTCTCGAGATCCTCTTGGATCACTCCTTAGCAATTCTGATTGCTCTACCTAACCCTTCCATCATTAAGATGAAAAGGAAAGGGGAAAGAGGATCACCTTGCCTAAGACCTCTTGTAGGCTTGAAGGTTTTTTAGGGAGAGCCATTGAGAAGAATTGAACAACGAGCAGTGGTAACAAGAGCCATGACCCACTTAATCCAATTATAGTCAAAGCCATATGCTTTTAGTACTACTCTTATGTACGTCTAGCTAAGTTTATCATAGGCTTTCACTATGTCTAGCTGAATTATCATTCCTACCTGCTTATTGGTGATGAGTGAATGAACCACTTCATGCGCTTGAATTATGTTATCGAGAATTTTTCTCCCTTCCACATAGCCCATTTTCTCCTCAGACACCTAGGTGGGGAGGAGAGGTTTGAGTTTGTTGGCAATTACTTTGGATATTATTTTGTACACCACATTGCATAATGCTATAGGTCTAAATCTGTCCGAAGAGGTGGCATTTTCCTGCTTGGGGATTAAGGCTATGAAAGATTCATTAAGCGCCCTCAAAACTTTTTTAGATTTACATGAGTCTTCTACTACCTCTAGAATATCATGCTTTACAATCCTCCAACATGTCTTGAAAAAGTCCACATTGAAGCCATTCGGGCCTGGAGCTTTCCCATTGTGCATCTCTGTGATGACTTCCTCAAGCTCTTCCTCTGTCACTGGTCTGTTGAGATTGTAATTGTCTTCTCTGGAGACCAGTTTAGGAATGTACTATGTAAATTTTTCAGTAAACTGTGATCTATCTGCTGTAGTTTCCTCAACAATTCTCTGAAAATGCTGAACTAGAACCTCTTCCATCTCTTCATGAGTGTTTCTTTCTATACCATGATGATCTTTAAGTTTCATAATTCTGTTGTTGTTTCTGTGAGCTATGGTGGATCTGTGAAAGAATTTGGTGTTTCACTCCCCTTCCTTAATCCATTGGACTCTGGATTTCTGTCTCTAGAATATTTCCTCTTGTAGACATCTGTTTTCCCATTCATGTTGAAACGACTTTGCTATCTCTTTCTTTTCCTCTGTGTAGCCTTCTGTGATAAGGATTTGATTTATTTCCTTCGGTTTCTTTTCCACTTCTCCTTTAGCTTTGAAGATGTTACCAAACTAATTTTTATTCCACTCTTTGAGGCTGCCTTTAATGTGTTTGAGCGTGTGATGTAGAAGGAACATCTTTGTACCTTGCAAGTGTAGCTCTTCTTTCCACCATTTTTCAACATTTGTGAGGAAATCTGAGTGCGTGAGCCAAACGTTCTCAAACCTGAAGGGGCTATTCCTTGGTTAACCAATTAGAGAAGCTTCCAATTAGATGGGCTAGTGGTCTGAACCTCCAAAAGGAAGGATGAACGGTGTCAGGCCACTCCCCATGAGTAGAAGTTCCTCTGAGATAGTAAATCTGTCTAATTTTGAGGCTACTTGGGTAGAGCCACCTCTTTTGTTATTCCAAGTGAAAATTCCATTGCTAGTGTCCATATCAACCAGTTTCTTATTGGTGAGAAAGTTCTGGAAGGAAACTCCATCCCTACCAAGCGTTCTAGTTCCCCCTTTCTTCTCCGTTAGTGATTTTATCATGTTAAAATCTCCCCCCTAGAATCCGGGGTAAAGCTTGGTATCTCTTTTTCATAACTTCCAGTGTAGTGAGGAGTTGAATTTTGTCCTCCACTGGTTGAGGACCATAGACATTGGTGATCATGTAACAGTTCTTGTCACCTACAGGTTGGATAGTCAAGGAGAGGTGGTGTCTGGATGCCTCTGCGTCAAGCACACCAAATTTCTGCAGATCCCATAGAGTGAGAATGCCACCAGTAGATTTATTTGCCTTGACCTTAAGATATTCATATCTATTTATCCATTTGCTATGTTTTTCTCTCACCTTCTCCACTGAGCATTTGGTTTCCTATATAAACACTATGTCAAGTTTTTCCTCTTTGATCCTATTGCTTAGATTCCTATGTTTTCTTCTACTCCCTAGTCCTCTGATGTTCCAGGTTGTGATCTTCATTGAGGTGAGGTTTTGAAGGAGTAACTGGAAAGGTCTTTCATCCTTCCTGAGTCAATCATGAGTTTGCCACACTCTAGCAACAATTCTTTCTGTCTCTTTCTTCCTCTCTTCCTGCCTGGGTTTTTTGCCAATTTTCCCGTTATTAATCCTATTGAGGAAGCCCCTTTGTTTTCCTGGTTGTCATGTCCTCTTTTGACTCCTACAGCTTTTTGGTGTAACTTGTTAAGGAATATCTGTTGTACCTTGTCTACTTCCTCTTGTGGTATGGAGTTTATTCCTAGGTTTTCTCCTTGTTCTAGAAACTTTTCTAGCTCTAGGTTCTCCCTTTCCAGGATCTCTAGAGATAGAAACTTTTCTAGCTCTAGGTTCTAGAAGACAAGAAGACAAGAACTTGATAACAGAGTTCGTCTCTCCTGGACTGCATCTCCAGGCCCTACTCGATCAATCGGGGGGCCTTCATTCATTAAAAATGGCATCAAAAGAAGTTACATTCATTAGATACAAAAATTGAGCATTATACCTCCATGCTAAAAATGCCCGAAAATTGGAGAGCTCTGCTGCAAAAACTAACACCACTGTTGGATTTCTGTCGCCGATAGGTGCAAAATTGATATAAAACTTGCCCAATTCTAATACCGGACCAAAATCACCCTCTTCAAAAATTCTGCTCTCTTTGCCTTGAAAAACGTGTCTGCTGATCTCCTCCCCTGCTCTGGGTAAATAACTGAATTTATATAAAAATCTGGGTGGATTTATCAATTACACAGTTTGGAGTAGTGGTAAACTTGAGCAGGGAGTCAAATCTTGCTCCCTCTAATTTTACCAAATGGTTATAACAAAACCCAAATCCCAACTATATGACATAATATATATGTATTTTTACATTTATGTTGGAGGGTGGGCCCGTACTTCACGGGATCCGCACCCCTTCCATCCAACTACCATACTCGCTTTGCTGTTATACCACATATATATAACCATATAATTAACGGTTTGGATATGGGTTTTATTTTATACATCGTGCCAATATATATATTCATGTGCGTTGGTTTATAAATGGGGTTTTGTTATAATAATAATAATAATAATAAATAAAAATAAAAAATTGTTATATAGTTTGATTTTTGACCATATGGGTTGTATATATATATAACCATATAACCATATATATATATATATTTGGTATGGTTGGATTTTAACATATTTATGGTTTTGTTTTGTTTTGGGTTTGGTTATATAGTTATTTAATAATCAAAAATGATTTTATTTTTTTGTGCAGGTTTAGAAGGCCACTGGAGGGATGCCATTTGTCAAGCTGCCATGTGGGTCCCACTTGCTAACTGGGATGCCATGTGGCACACTGTGGGCCCCATTTTTCCTCTGCCATACCAAACTTTTAAGAACTCTATCTTTTGCATACGAACTCAAATTGACGAACCGTTCGCACCAATGTGGTTAGGAAGACGAGCCCTCTCAACTGATGCCACCAAATTCTCCTTTCTTCCATTCTCAATTTTGAGCCTTTTCCATCCCCTTAGTGTCTCGAGATCCTCTTGGATCACTCCTTAGCAATTCTGATTGCTCTACCTAACCCTTCCATCATTAAGATGAAAAGGAAAGGGGAAAGAGGATCACCTTGCCTAAGACCTCTTGTAGGCTTGAAGGTTTTTTAGGGAGAACCATTGAGAAGAATTGAACAACGAGCAGTGGTAACAAGAGCCATGACCCACTTAATCCAATTATAGTCAAAGCCATATGCTTTTAGTACTACTCTTATGTACGTCTAGCTAAGTTTATCATAGGCTTTCACTATGTCTAGCTGAATTATCATTCCTACCTGCTTATTGGTGACGAGTGAATGAACCACTTCATGCGCTTGAATTATGTTATCGAGAATTTTTCTCCCTTCCACATAGCCCATTTTCTCCTCAGACACCTAGGTGGGGAGGAGAGGTTTGAGTTTGTTGGCAATTACTTTGGATATTATTTTGTACACCACATTGCATAATGCTATAGGTCTAAATCTGTCCGAAGAGGTGGCATTTTCCTGTTTGGGGATTAAGGCTATGAAAGATTCATTAAGCGCCCTCAAAACTTTTTTAGATTTACATGAGTCTTCTACTACCTCTAGAATATCATGCTTTACAATCCTCCAACATGTCTTGAAAAAGTCCACATTGAAGCCATTCAGGCCTGGAGCTTTCCCATTGTGCATCTCTGTGATGACTTCCTCAAGCTCTTCCTCTGTCACTGGTCTGTTGAGATTGTAATTGTCTTCTCTGGAGACCAGTTTAGGAATGTACTATGTAAATTTTTCAGTAAACTGTGATCTATCTGCTGTAGTTTCCTCAACAATTCTCTGAAAATGCTGAACTAGAACCTCTTCCATCTCTTCATGAGTGTTTCTTTCTACACCATGATGATCTGTAAGTTTCACAATTCTGTTGTTGTTTCTGTGAGCTATGGTGGATCTGTGAAAGAATTTGGTGTTTCACTCCCCTTCCTTAATCCATTGGACTCTGGATTTCTGTCTCTAGAATATTTCCTCTTGTAGACATCTGTTTTCCCATTCATGTTGAAACGACTTTGCTATCTCTTTCTTTTCCTCTGTGTAGCCTTCTGTGATAAGGATTTGATTTATTTCCTTCGGTTTCTTTTCCACTTCTCCTTTAGCTTTGAAGATGTTACCAAATTAATTTTTATTCCACTCTTTGAGGCTGCCTTTAATGTGTTTGAGCGTGTGATGTAGAAGGAACATCTTTGTACCTTGCAAGTGTAGCTCTTCTTTCCACCATTTTTCAACATTTGTGAGGAAATCTGAGTGCGTGAGCCAAACGTTCTCAAACCTGAAGGGGCTATTCCTTGGTTAACAAATTAGAGAAGCTTCCAATTAGATGGGCTAGTGGTCTGAACCTCCAAAAGGAAGGATGAACGGTGTTAGGCCACTCCCCATGAGTAGAAGTTCCTCTGAGATAGTAAATCTGTCTAATTTTGAGGCTACTTGGGTAGAGCCACCTCTTTTGTTATTCCAAGTGAAAATTCCATTGCTAGTGTCCATATCAACCAGTTTCTTATTGGTGAGAAAGTTCTGGAAGGCAACTCCATCCCTACCAAGCGTTCTAGTTCCCCCTTTCTTCTCCGTGAGTGATTTTATCATGTTAAAATCTCCCCCCTAGAATCCGGGGTAAAGCTTGGTATCTCTTTTTCATAACTTCCAGTGTAGTGAGGAGTTGAATTTTGTCCTCCACTGGTTGAGGACCATAGACATTGGTGATCATGTAACAGTTCTTGTCACCTACAGGTTGGATAGTCAAGGAGAGGTGGTGTCTGGATGCCTCTGCGTCAAGCACACCAAATTTCTGCAGATCCCATAGAGTGAGAATGCCACCAGTAGATTTATTTGCCTTGACCTTAAGATATTCATATCTATTTAGCCATTTGCTATGTTTTTCTCTCACCTTCTCCACTGAGCATTTGGTTTCCTATATAAACACTATGTCAAGTTTTTCCTCTTTGATCCTATTGCTTATATTCCTATGTTTTCTTCTACTCCCTAGTCCTCTGATGTTCCAGATTGTGATCTTCATTGAGGTGAGGTTTTGAAGGAGTAAGTGGAAAGGTGTTTCATCCTTCCTGAGTCAATCATGAGTTTGCCACACTCTAGCAACAATTCTTTCTGTCTCTTTCTTCCTCTCTTCCTGCCTGGGTTTTTTGCCAATTTTCCCGTTATTAATCCTATTGAGGAAGCCCCTTTGTTTTCTTGGTTGTCATGTCCTCTTTTGACTCCTATAGCTTTTTGGTGTAACTTGTTAAGGAATATATGTTGTACCTTGTCTACTTCCTCTTGTGGTATGGAGTTTATTCCTAGGTTTTCTCCTTGTTCTAGAAACTTTTCTAGCTCTAGGTTCTCCCTTTCCAGGATCTCCTGTAAGTCTTGGTCCTCTGTACCACTTTCACTTTGAGTCATTTCATGGTATTTTTCTGTTTCCATGGTGTTGAGTGGGTTTTTTGTGTGTTCATTCTGTTCCTGTGTGAAATCCATGCTGGTCTCTTGTCCTTTCCCTCTTTCTGCCAGATTCTCCATTTTCCTTTGACTACCCTCAGCTTCTTCTCTTTCTTCTAAGATCTCAAATCTATTTTGACTTCTTGTTTTGTTATCATTGGGATTCTTTTGTGTCTTCCTTTCCCCTCCTTTCCCTTTCCCTCCCACTTTAGTAAAACCTGTATGGTCTTTTTCTTTACTGGTGCTTATATGTTCCTCCCTTTTATTAAGAGGAAAATCTCTGAATAGGTGTCCATGCTCATGACATTTGCGACATCTGAACGGGATATGCTCATAATCAACTATCTGAACCCATTCGTCATCATATACTTCTAGAATGACCTCATATGGAAGAGTTCTTGATAGGTCCATCTCCACACATATACGTACATAGGAGGTATACTTACCTCGTAGTGTTGCCTCTAAAATCTTTAAAAAATGACCTAATTTATTGCCTATAGCTTTTAAAGACTCTGGCATCCAATAATATAGAGGTAAGGAGTAGAGTCTAATCCATACCGGTACCGATGTGAATGTTTCTCGCTCCAGCACAAAGTTCATCGTCCATGGCCGCATATATAGACCAGTTGCTGCATAGAAGTATGGTCCTCCTTCAAAAATCCTATCTCTGTCCTCCATGTTCGTGAACACCACTGTGAAGAAACCTTTGGATCTAAGATGTATATTTAACTCCCCTTTTGGTTTCCAGTTGTATTTTATCCAAGTGTACAACGCTTTCTCTATTGGCCAGATTCCCATAAACTTGCATATTATAGCATAGTTTGCCATATGATCCCTGTGCTCTTGCAGAGCTGGATCATTCAATATTACCCGCGCTTTAGTATTTGTCTTGGGTTTATAGAGCCCCATCTTGGTTATATTCTCTGTTCCCTGACCCGTGTCTTCTGCTTTCTCCTCCTGTCGATCTTCCGTGTGGGTCCCTTGCTCTGCATGGGTATTGCTACCTTCCGCCTTCTGGGTTTCAGTATTTTTTGTCATGTCCTCCGAGGAGTATAGAGGCTTGTTCTTTTTCCCTGCCCTTCCTCTATTTGAAACTACATTACTGTAGGAAGGAGTGGAGCTCCCTCCTCCCTGCGCTTCCATGGTTACTTGTTTACCTCTATCACTTCCTTTGTTAAACCCTAGAACCGGGTTTTCTTCCTCCCTCCTACAAATAAAAAATCTCTCCGGAAAGAGATACTCCTTCATCTGAAGGACATTTGGCTGTTTAGTTCGAGTTTTCTGGTTTTTATTGAGGATGTGTGGAGAGGATTCGAAGAAAAGAGGCATATTAGGATTTTCATTGTGACGACTGTATTGGGGCTTTATTACAAAAGGTGTGAAGAAATATGACGTATGTTACAAGATTGGAAGAGAGTTGTCATATCTCCTTAACTTACACACACATAGGTAAATACATCCATAATTTTTTTTTACGTTGTACATGAATTAAGAACAACAGGTTTGCACTAACATAGCAATTGTACATGAAATATATATAATTAATAGACTTGCAAATAACATAGCATTACTTATGAAATTGCCTTCGAGAATAAAGTTGGGGCCCTAATTTAATTTTTGAGCTAGTGGTTTACAACATATGTACCATAGTTATTGGCCTCATTAATCACATAGTGCATTGGGAACTCCCTCCACCTTGTTTGTTATCGATATCATCGGAAAATATGTTTATATCTGTAAAACTTATCTACGGTGTACAATTGGCTATGCTTATCCGTATTGTTGATTTGGTTTTGGTAATTAATCACTGCTCTACCCTAGTACATGGCACGAGTAGTCCTGTTCTCAGTAGCTACTCCCTTGGGACTTCTCATCACATCAATGGAGGAGAGCTGGGGTCACGAATCTACGGTTGAGATCTTGCCGGGGTTTGAACAATCCCACTCTTAGGGTGTTATGCCGCATTCTATATTTTCATTTGCTTTGGCATCTGCTCCTCCCGGCTTCTTGCAGCCCCGTTCTTTCTGTTGGTCTGAGCCCTCAATCAAGTTGAGAGACCTTCTGGAGTTGGGTTATGGCCTTATTTTTAGAAGGTGGAACCCAGGTAAGCATTATGTGCCTGAAATCTATTGTAATTACTTCTTTACAAAATTTTATTATTCTTTCGATACATAGGCTCTGTCACTAAGCTTGTTGCAGTGTTCTCTATTTGCATGATTTAACTCTTAAGATGTCAGGATCCACCTGTTGTTTTTGTATGGTGGTCACCTCACAAGGCTTCATCACCTGAGGGTTTCTGGGTAAGAAATTCCCTTCGGATGATGTCTTTACGATAGAAATTGGGTCCTTTTGTTATCTGGAGCTGAGGTTTCAAATCTTAGGCATTAGTCTATTGCTTATTCTTTTGGATGATAGAAGTTAGTCCAGGATGTATTGTTGTATAAATTTTGAAGGTTGAGAGCCATAGTAATCTACGTACTGCATACTACCCTCTAGTTGCATCGAGGGTTTTGTTTTTGGCTATAGGACCCGAACTAGGGTCACGACGATGTGTTGTTAATCTATTGAAGAGATTTTCCATAGCTATAAATTGTATAATTCTATTTGAATATTCCAGAAATTGGAAACCATTTTTGGAAGTTTCCCCAGTAATGAACTTAAGAGTTAGTGTTCTATTTATCGAAGCTTAATATTATTCTTCAATTTTCCAGTTAATGAGTTATGTTCCTCATGAAATGAGTTTATTAATTAATGTTGAATTTTTAGATGTTATAAGTTTGCTCACTGTTAATTAGACAAGGTAATTTCGCTTTTATTTCTGTTCAGTTAGCATAGGTAACATTCACTATGTAGCCACTGATAGAGTTTTCCACTCATTTTTATTGTCTACTGGGAGTCTTAAGTGGCTTGTATTGTCAGTCTTTTTTGGCATTAGCCTTTTGTGTTGAAATTTTGTCTACATATTCTTGCTACCTTTACTTAAATGTCTGGAATATTTGTTATCTCGCTCGGAGAGTACTTGTTACTTGGCATCGTGGGGTCTCCTTCCTGCGTAGGGTTTTGGGACTCTTATAGGGTTTTGAAAATTATGAACAATTGTCATTGAAATGTGCTAACCAACATGATGTAGGGTAAGTAACCCTATGTCACCTCACCACGACGACCCTCCTTTGCTGTGTCGCTTTGACTCTCTGGAGTTTTCCCTTGGTTATCTAACCGTGGAAGAAACTTCCTCCTCAAACTCGATTACAACACTAACTGTATTTTTCTTGCTATCTTTACATTTCCTTGCTCATAGTAATGTTTCTTGGCATGATTTTAGTTTACAGAACTTTAATTTTGTTAATGATAAGACTGCAAGTCTAACTCTACTACAATGTTAATCTACCAAACTTTTAAAGATTTGTTCCAAGGTTTGCATGACCCGAGATTTAGAAAACCTATGGTTTCAATACAATTAATGACTACTGTAACTGTATTCTAGTGCTTAAGATGAATCCTTTGGTCCATTACACAACTATTTTCTCCAGTGTTTATTATTATCGCATGCAAGCAGACCATTGTCATTCCCATATAGAAATTCACTGAAACCAGTTCTCCTTCTTGTTTCGCTGTGAATATATTATGATTAATTAATCTACTGTCATTATTTCAAGAATCTTTTCAGCATAGAGACTATAGTTTTTTTTCTCAATTTTAGTAAACAACACATACTTTTGTTATTCATAACAGTTTAAATTCCATACCTGAATTCGGATTTTGAAGGAAGAACTCCAATAGAAAAGATCACCTCTATTTGCTGTCGCTTGTCAACCACCTATCCATGAGATTTGTCCTTCAGGACCGAATCTCCCCCCAAGCATGCTTGCAAGACCTCTGTCTTATGCAAGTTGCTAGCACACAGTGCCTATGTTATCTGGTCATCACCAGACTTACCAATCACCTCTTACTGTCTGTCCTTACAGCACGATTTTTCCTCCGCCCTACTTCCTTTTCTAGGAAGCATTACACAGTTAGTGGAGGTAGTTAGGGTTTTTTCTGGCAACTGCCTTTATCCTAACTTCCTTCCATGAGAAGTTACGAGATCAACTCAATCAATAAACAATATTATTTAATTCAACCAGCAATAACAATAATTATTTAATTTTTTATTTCCGTGGTAAAATAAAATATTTACAGTGTTACTAGAGGCATTACATCTCCCCCTCTTGAAATCAAACATCGTCCCTATGTTTTCTAGCCAAAAACAACTTTGGATAAGCTTCTTTCATGAGTTGTTGATCCTTCGAGGTGGCTTCATCCAGCCCAAAGTGCTGCCATTACACTTTAACCTGGGTGATGGCTCGTTTCCGCAGCATTACTTCTCTCCGATCGAGTATATTCAGCGGCTCGACCAAGAATTCTCCTTCTGGCTCGACCTGAAACACACAATTACTTAAGTCATTTTTTCCTTTTAGCAACAATTTGATTGGTCTACCTAAGATACTTTCTTACCTGTATGTCATGCCAACTGACTATGTGCTTAGGATCATAAACGTATTTTTTTAATACGGACACATGGAAAACATTGTGGACCCGAATATGACTTGGCAGGGCAAGTTGGTATGCCACCAGCCCAACTCTCGCTAAGATCTGGAATGGTCCACAAAATCGGGTTCCAGCTTGGCACACCCACTCCATTGTAAAGTACTTTTAGCTCGAATTCTCACATACACATGATCTCCTACTTGGTATTCTTTAAAGTTTCTTTTTCGGTCTGTGAAGTTCTTTTGCCTATCTTGGGCTACCTTTAAATTGGATCACACCTTCTTGACCATTTCCTCCATTTCTTTTAGCATTTCAGGGCCCAACATAAGTCTGTCCTCCGGTCCCCCCTAACTGGAGGGTGTACGACATTTCCGTCTGTACAGCGCTTCAAACAGGCTCATCTGCAGGAATGTATGATAGCCATTGTTGTATGCAAATTCAACCAAGTGCAAATAGTCTTCCCACTTGGATGGTTGTTGCATCACGTATGATCTTAACATATCTTCTACCACTTGATTCACCCATTCTGTTTGTCCGTTAGTCTGAGGATGATAAGCGGTACTAAAATTTAATTGGGTTCCCAATCCCTCAAACAAAGTTCTCCAAAAGGCTAATGTAAAATTTACATCATGGTTAGAAATTATAGTTTTTGGCAATCCATGTAGTCTGAAAATGTTTTGCATAAAAATATTGGTAATCTGTGCTGCCCCTAAAGTGGATTGTACTGGTATAAAATGGGCTGATTTTCTTAATTTGTCCACCACCACCATGACAGAGTCGTTGTTTCTGTTGGATTTGGGTAATCCCGTTATAAAATCCATGGAGATGGTCTCCCACTTCCACTCTAGAATTGGTAGCGGTTGCAACAATCTAACAGGGTGTTGATGCTCTATTTTGACTTGTTGGCACTCCAAATAGCATGCCAAATATTCTGCTACTTCTTTCTTCATGCCCAGCCAATAGTACTCCTTCCGGACTGTTGTAATAAGCTTTTGGTATCCCGGGTGTCCTGCATAAGGAATCTTATGAAATTCATCCAAAATCACACTTTTAATGTTACCTTGATTGGGTACATATAGCCTCTTTTTGTAACTCAGCATGCCGTTAGCATCCATCGCATATCCTTGCTGATATTCACGACTGGTTGTGTTTTGAGCTTGTTGTTCCATTTGCTGATATACCTGATCTTGCGCTGCTGACTTTTTACTCAGCTCATTAATAGTAGTCCTTCCTTCACTGTAAGAAATTTCATAGAGGCCATGTACCTTCCGACTTAACGCATCAACAAGCCGGTTTTCTTTCCCCTTCAGATGTTTAATTTCGAAGTCAAATCCGCTTAGGAAATCCACCCATCGTGCTTGCTGATGAGCCCCAAAAATGGATAATTATATGAGCTCATTCAACCTCCTAATTCGACTTAATCCACCATTCTCATTAGTTTATTGCATGTTTTTTATTATATTTATGCTAATAGAGTGAAATGGGTTAGTCATTATGCCAACAAGTCTAATGGGTGCTTTGTGCAGATTTTTAGTCAATTTTGAGACAAAATCAAAGGTTTTAATGAGCACTTGGCAGCCAAATTCGTGGGAGAACAAGGGGGAGGATTTGTAGGAAGGTGTCCCCTTCATTTATGGGCCCTTACCTCGAATTCTCCGCCATCAGCTTGGAGTTCAAGGGCCACCAAATCAATTATCACAAGGGCAGCCAAGCAAGTCAAGTAGGACTACTGTTAACTGCAAGTTTTGGGCAGCCGAGTCCCTAAAGTTTAGGAGGACTGTTGGGGTCCTCAATTTGTATAAATAAGGGGGCTTAGGGCCTCATTTTAGCTAGTAATTTTTTAGTCACTTTGTAGGCAGAAGTTAGCTAGTTTGTAGTTCGATTTTAGTCAGTAGATTAGCTTTGCATTTGAGCACATTTTCAAGCTTTCCCTTGTGGACAGTTTTGATGTAACTCTTCTATTCTTTTGATCAATAAAGATGAATCCAGCTTTGCACCAGCTCTAAATCTCTCTTAGGAGGCTGTAGCTCTTGGGGTTGGGCCCATCTCAAGTGCCCAGTACCTCCTTTGTTTACTTTCATGTGTCTTTGCTGCATTCTTCGAATAAAATATGCTATTTAGATTTAAATATTGTGTTGTTATTTAGGTTGCTTTTGATGATTAAAAAGGTTTTTCATGTTCATATTTACTTGATAGGTTAATCACAGGGAATATCTTTAGAAAAAGGCTACCAAGAACCTTGGATCTCACCTCCCCCTTAGTGGAATCATGAGCTGGGACCAATGTGACTTTGCTGCCAACAAAAATGTTGTTTTGCTTTGTCATGCAATTCTTAGTGTTGGAATCCTCTTTTGAAGATGCTGATATTAGTAGTGTTTAATTGCTTCAGTTGATGATTGCTCAGTGGCATAAGTTATTTTACGCATTTCATTTCGAATAAACTGTTGTTCATTTCCTTTTGCTGTTACTTAGGTCAGAATAGAGTAAAGTAACTAGGTCATAGGTTTTATAAGTGTTTGTTTGTTTAGTTTGAAAAACCACTTGCAGAGTACCTGTTACCCTTCCTTACCTGCACATACTCCATCCAACCTACCTGTTTCATCCTTCACTTATAACTCTTACCTTGCATTTGCCTCATTCTCTTACTTTGCCATGATTCTCATCTTCTTGTGGAACATCGTTTCATCCCTCCTTGAACAAATCTAACCATCTATGCCACTCCTCAAATCCATCCTCCAAGTCTTGAACTCCCCTACACCCCTATTTCACCTCCATACTCATTCCTCCATCTTTTTCCCTCCATCCATGCTCCAAAATCCCATTTCTGAACATCCTATAGAAAATCACAGAACATCTTGTAGAAATTCCAGAACATCCTGTAGAACCCTTGCAGACTTCTTGTAGAAGCACACAAATGAGGTTTCTTGGTAGCCAAACTCTGTGAAACTCTCCGGAAGGGTGTTAGGGACCCCTTAGGCCCTCTCTGAATCTTCCCGACCTCCTCCAAGCATTTCCTCTTGCCAATCTACCTCCGCACAGTAAAAAATAGTTAAAAGCACATGCATGATAATTCTAACAACTTATTCAAAAATACAAAAAGATGTTTTCTTCAGATAGTGATAACTTAGACACAGGAATTTTACCTTCCTAGAAGTCAATGGAATCTCTTTCAGTAGCTTGCATCCTCTTTCTTGCATTAGTAGGGCTAGCTGGTAAAATTAGGGTTTGCTAGGGTTTGCGTTTCCTTTAAGCTTTCTAGTTTCTTTCTGCAAGTAGATTAGCCTTCTTTGAGTTAGCTTTCATCCATCAGTTAAAAGGATTCTTCTAAGAGCTCATAGAAGTTGGCTTAAGCTCCTAGCGGACTTGTGCCAGCTGATCAAGTGACAACCGTGGCAAGAGCTAGTACTTGTGCATACAGCACCGTCGCTTCCAAGTTTGTTACGAACTACTGGGTTGATAAAATTAAAGAAGGGAGTCCCAGGAGTTGCAACATTATTGCTGCAATACTGGGGCTCACCACTCTTTTTGGCGCCGTTGCCGAGGAAGCATCAGAGTATTGGTGATTGCTGCTTTTCTTCTATTTTCTACTACAACCTTCTACTAAGTAGTTTATTTCATTTCCATTGTGCAATTTCATTTCCGCAAAAGTAGAGTAGACATTTCCTGCTTTCATAGATTAGCATTTCAATTCAGCAAGCGTAGATTAGCATTTCAATTCCGCAATTTCACTTCTGCAAGCGTAGACTAGCATTTCATTCTTGCAATTTCATTTGAACAGAATATATTAGTCCTTTCCTGCTTTCATTTCAATTCCGCATTTTCATTTCAGCAAGATAGTTAGTTGTAGTTCAATCTATTTTAGTTTTGTAGGTACACGCAGAAAAAAGCAAAAATCAACCAAAAAGATTTCCTTTCCTGCCTTGTAGGAGTAGATATAAGTTAGAAAAATGATTGCGCAACACTCCCACTGCTTCACACAACCAACCTTCTCTCTTCTTTGATGGCTGTGATTAAAGAACCCTTAGGTGGACATAAAGACATATTTGAAGAACCTCAAGGGGAGAAGAAGAAGGAAACATCCCTCTGGAGAAAATGGCTACAAATAGAAGTGTTGGGAGCAGTACCTTATCCAAAAACGAATTTTCAAATCAGATGGAAGATTTCAAGAGTGATATGAGGCAGTTTCTTGCCATGCAATTGGATACCCTGTGGATCCAAAGGAAGCAAGAGGAAGCCAAGAGGGCTTTGGACATCTTTTGTCCTAGGTGCACTAGAAAGCATCCTAGGGACGAATGTCCAATGCACTCCCTAGAAGTGTGTTTCATCTGTGAAGAATACCATCCTACGAATCAGTGCCCTTCCTTGCCTGGACTTAAAGCCGCATATCAGAGGGCAAAAGGAGCCAATGAATCACTCTATTATATGAACCAAAGTAGGCCACATGGACCTAGATCTTACCAGCAGGAACTGCAAGGGACATTCAAGACCTATCATGACCCCTATCAAGCCACTTTCATGCCTTCTTGGGGTCCCCCTGCTCATCCTTCCTGGTTCACACCTCCTCCTTGTTCCTTCACAGATCCATATTATGCCCAACCAGTTGCTCATTCGTTTCAATCTTGTGCTCAGCCATAGCCTCAGTGGAATGCACCTCATCAGGGGTGGAGGCCCCAGTACAACTCTCATCCCACTCCTTTGCCTCCACCACCTGCTCAACCACAACCATTGCCTCCTCCTCCACCAAGGCAGCCCCAAATGCCTGCTTAACCGCAACCCCATCCACATCCATCTCAAAAATACACCCCTACTCTACCACCTATACCACCATTTCCAAAACCATAAAGTGGAGTAGCTCAACCCAATTGCAATGCTGAGGCACAACATGTCCAAATGAATCCTCTTGAGTTCAATGATCTTCACCCTAGCTCAGGAAGAGTATTGCAAAAAAGAGATTATATTGAAAGCATTGAAGGGCCACATCCAGCAAAAGAAGATTCAAAAGAGGAGATCAAAGCACCATGGGCTGCACTTGATGAAGGGAAGACACCAGAATCAGAGATCGAGAGAGCTCCCTCATGGTTAACATCAAATCCTCCATGTAGTCAAGAGAAAAATCAGCAAAAAGAGGAAGATGAGAAGGTCATGATAGAAGGAGACATGGAGAATGATCCAGATCAGCAAGAGGACCAAGGATATCAGAGCTATATCGAGAAATGGTTCCAGACAGTCACTAAGTTGCAGCAGTACTCTCTTCCTCAACTATGTTTGATCCCTTCAAAGTCAGATCATTTGGTTTCTGAAATCCGGATAGCTGTCAAAGCATGCATTTCAAGCCTCCACGTCATTTTGTCTCTAATTTCGATGTGCACATGGCTCCATTGGAAGTATTATTATACTTGAGGACGATTTTGTTTTTCAAGTAGGGTAGGGTAGAAAAAAGAGAAAAAAAAAGAAAAAAGAAAAATGAAAAATGAAAAGAGAAAAATAAAAATCTAAGGTGAAAACCTCCTCGGAGGCAACTTAGATTGGCTCATTGATTGAAAACCTCCATGAGGCGGTCAATGGGTTGGAAAGAAGAGAAAATAAAAAGAGAATAAGATTCTTGGCTGAAAACCTTCCTTGGAGGCGCCCACGGCAGACAATTAGGGTGAAAACCTCTATGAGGCACCATAGTTGTTTTTCAAAAAAAAAGAGAAAAGAAAAAAAAGAAAAAAGAAAAAAAAGAAACAAGAAAAAAGAAAGCAGGATTAATCTCTGTGAAAAATTGCAGATTGCAGTGAATACTTTGCAGGAAAAGAGAGGCGCGCAAAACAAGGACAAAAGTTCGTACCAGGCTCCAGGACATCCCTTCAGACACTCCCTCCATGTCCACTCACCTCTCCTAGGATTTGATGACATTCAAGTCAAGATTAGGCTTTCTATAGGAAGTTCTGGGCTTTCTACAGGAAGTTCTAGGCGTTTCTACAAGAAGTTTTGAATTTCTACAGGAAACATCCTGTAGAACCTTTGGACGAACCAAATTCAATTTTAAAAGGGAATCTGATGGTTGGAATCTGTTGATTAGGCCTGCAAGCACCCCTGTTTCCATCCTTCGCTTTTCTCCATCATTTTTTTCCACCTCATTGTGCTTCTACAGGAAGTTCCTGTAGAAATTGAAGGAAGCTAGAAATGGATTTCAAAAAGGTGGTTTGGTGAACATGATAGCTTCCGCAAGGGTTCAGAAGTCCTCTTGCAATCTTAAAACTCCTCCTCCATCATATCCATGTCTGCATCACAACCCAAGCTCATTTTTTTACCATGCAAAAACTTGCAGAATTCTTTGGAGAAAAAATACATAGAACAAAATTTGTTTTTGCCCTAACTTGAAAACCATGCATCCATTTGAAAAACATGTTTCGTGGGGAAATGCACATGGATGATAGTAACCTACCCAAACAGTTTCAGCCGATTCTGATGCACGGTTTCTGAGAAATTGATCTCTGTAATCTTCAGTGATTTTTTGTTTTTCTCGAAATCTGTGCATCCATTGATCGCAATTTTGCTATGGGAGGTGAATAATGATGATAGGAACATGCTCAGCAAGTTTCAGATCGATCCGGTCTATCGTTTGGGAGCAATGGTGAAAACAATTTTCTATCCTGTGAAAATTCGACATCAGCAACTTGAGGGTGCAGATCTGAACGTGGAAGCCAGCTCTTGCCGTGTGGATCTGACCAGAGGATACCTGCACAAGAAAACAACCAGGAATCAGCAGCCAAGCCATCATGCAACCACAAAAACCAGTGCATGTAGCAAATGAAAGGCCACATCACCTCACAGCAGCCATTTGACTTCCAGGTATGTGACTGAAACTCGTTCCTCTATTGCATAAATCTAATTTAAAAACTACATGAACAAATGGAATGGTGGGATTAAGCGATGAATATAGCAAGGTTAAATCGACATCCAGTTCTCTAGCGCTCAGGCAAAAATCACGCAGCATACGTGTATGGTCATTCACGTGAAATTTCAAAAACACAGATAGTGGTAGACGTGTTGAACTCCAACGCACAGGACATCAAATAATTAACAGGTAGAAGAGAACATATAGTGCATAACATCACTGTAGTTCGAATAAAGACAGCACACGTTTTTTCCACCTTACGACAAATCACATAGCAATTAAAGAAGGCTCGGCTGAAACTCACAAACTGCTGTTCATCTGCACTTGCCACATTGTCAACTGAAGTATGCACAAAACTATTAACTAGTCATCCTCCACCGGTTTTTCTACCTGTCTTCGAGATTCTGCTGCGTATCGGGTTCGCTCAGAGGTGTAGGGGCGTTCTACAGGAAGTCTTCTACAGGAAATGCAAGAAGTCTTATATGATACATAGAATTTCTTTCGAATGGTGCTGCGTCATATTCTCCTCCATGGTTCCTGTTAACAAACTCTCCCCATTATAACGATAAACTGCTGTAAGGCTCACCTGTGCACATACAATTTTTTTTTTTGTGACTGTTATATGGTTAGGGTGAAAATTAGCTTTGCACTCTATCTATAAGACCTTAATTCCTTTTGAAAGTCGAGTTTTGGGTGGCAACAGTATTATAACCAGAGAATTGGTGAAAGGGGAGATACAAACAGTGGAGAAATCCTGTCCTGAGAGTCAAGGAGGAAAACCATATCAGAATTTCCGTTCTAACCAGAGCTCAAGCTGGAAACAGGGTATTTTCACCATGCAAGGAGCTCCTACAGTCATTGATTGAGTGTGAAACAAAACTGAAGGAGGGAACACCAGACCAGCTGGCTCATCATGGGCTTATCAAGCTCCTTGTTGAAGATGCCCTCCATACTTATACTGTCCCTTTTTCTTGGGAGGTTTTCTGCAATATGTCCAAGGGTGATGATATCTGGACTCTGGCCGAATAATTCACTTCATCTAGCAGTGAGGAAAAGGAGCAAATTGAGGCAAAGAGGAAAAAAAAGGGTAAGGAAGATAAGGGTAAGAAAACCCAGGGCAGGCCATCACAGGAAAAGCCATAGGAAAAGCAGGAGGAAAAGCAAGAGAAAGGACAAGCTGCTGAGGCCAAAGCTGTCGGTGAAGTAAAAACACAAACGCCAAGGGAGAAGCGGTTGCAAACCCAGGCAGAGAGGACTGAAAAAGTCCAAACAAGTAAGGGCACACCCAAGGCAACCACAGCACAAGTCAAAGAGAAGGCACCCCCAGCCAAGCAAGCCAAATCAGGGAAAATTGGTTCTACAGGAAGCCAGCAGACTATTTTTACAGGAAGCCAGAAAACTGCTTCTACAGGAAGCCATAAAACGGCCACTACAGGACTTTCTAAAGGAAGTCTAGAAACCGAGGAACAAAAAAAGGAAAATCGCCTGAGATTTTAGCCAGGGAGGTAGCAGCTATGCTAGCCACCCTAAGCACATCTCCAAAGCAGAAAGGGAAGTGAAAGAGGGAGCCTTCCCTGTATATTAAGGCAAGAAGGAGCATGCAGATAAGAACTGGCAGACCCCAACCACAGTCAAAAGAGCCAATTCGTGGGAAGCCCAGAAGACATCCATCAACTATGAACGGGGAAGCCCAGAAGACATCCACCTGGAGAGAAAGAATGAAAATGTTGGACATAAAGGCCTCTCTACAGGATGCTGAGACAGTTCTACAGGAAGCTGAGAATTCTCTAGGAAAAGGAGCACAGGCAGTGGGAAGAAGTAGAGAGAAAAGCATGGTTTCATGATCAAGAAGAGGACATCACTTCAGAAGCTTGACATGACAGGGAGGCCACCAAGGCCAACAAAGATGAGGAGATAGATTGGTTGCTCAGAGGATGAGAAACACTTTCAGTAGGGGGGTGATGATGAGCCCCAAAAATGGATAATTATATGGGCTCATTCAGCCTCCTAATTCGACTTAATCCACCATTCTCATTAGTTTATTGCATTTTTTTATTATATTTATGCTAATAGAGTGAAATGGGTTAGTCATTATGCCAACAAGTCTAATGGGTGCTTTGTGCAGATTTTTAGTCAATTTTGAGACAAAATCAAAGGTTTTAATGAGCACTTGGCAACCAAATTCGTGGGAGAAAAAGGGGGAGGATTTGTAGGAAGGTGTCCCCTTCATTTATGGCCCCTTACCTCAAATTCTCCACCATCAGCTCGGAGTTCAAGGGCCACCAAATCAATTATCACAAGCGCAGCCAAGCAAGTCAAGTAGGACTGCTGTTAACTGCAAGTTTTGGGCAGCCGAGTCCCTAAAATTTAGGAGGACTGTTGGGGTCCTCAATTTGTTTAAATAAGAGGGCTTAGGGCCTCATTTCAGTTAGTAATTTTTTAGTCACTTTGTAGGTAGAAGTTAGCTAGATTGTAGTTCGATTTTAGTCAGTAGATTAGCTTTGCATTTGAGCACATTTTCAAGCTTTCCCTTGTGGACAGTTTTGATGTAACTCTTCTATTATTTTGATCAATAAAGATGAATCCAGCTTTGCACCAGCTCTAAATATCTCTTAGGAGGCTATAGCTCTAGGGGTTGGGCCCATCTCAAGTGCCCAGTACCTCCTTTGTTTACTTTCATGTGTCTTTGCTGCATTCTTAGAATAAAATATGCTATTTAGATTTAAATATTATGTTGTTATTTAGGTTGCTTTTGATGATTAAAAAGGTTTTCCATGTTCAGATTTACTTGATAGGTTAATCACAGGGAAGATCCTCAGAAAAAGACTACCAAGCACTTTGGATCTCATCTCCCCCTCAGTGGAATCATGAGCTGGGACCAATGTGACTTTGATGCCAACAAAAACTTTGTTTTGCTTTGTCATGCAATTCTTAGTGTTGGAATCCTCTTTTGCAGATGTTGATATTAGTAGTGTTTAATTGCTTCAGTTGATGATTGCTTAGTGGCATAAGTTATTTCACGCATTTCATTTCGAATAAACTGCTATTCATTTCCTTTTGCTGTTACTTAGGTCAGAATAGAGTAAAGTAACCAGGTCATAGCTTTTATAAGTGTTTGTTTGTTCAGTTTGAAAAACCACTTGCAGAGTACCTATTACCCTTCCTTACCTGCACATACTCCATCCAACCTACCTGTTTCATCCTTCACTTAGAACCCTTACCTTGCATTTGCCTCATTCGCTTACTTTGCCATGATTCTCATCTTCTTTTGGAACATCTTTCATCCCTCCTTGAACAAATCTAACCATCTGTGCCACTCCTCAAATCCATCCTCCAAGTCTTGAACTCCCCTACACCCCTATTTCACCTCCATACTCATTCCTCCATCTTTTTCCCTCCATCCATGCTCCAAAATCCCATTTCTGAACATCTTGTAGAAAATCACAGAACATCCTGTAGAAATTCCAGAACATCCTGTTGAACCCCTGCAGACTTCCTGTAGAAGCTCACGAATGAGGTTTCTTGGTAGCCAAACTGTGTGAAACTCTCTGGAAGGGTGTTAGGGACACCTTGGGCCCTCTCTAAACCTTCCCGACCTCCTCCAAGCATTTCCTCTTGCTAATCCACCTTTGCACAGTAAAAAACAATTAAAAGCACATGCATGATAATTCTAACAACTTATTCAAAAATACAAAAAGATGTTTTCTTCAGATAGTGATAACTTAGACACAGGCATTTTACCTTCCTAGAAGTCAATGGCATCTCTTTCAGTAGCTTGCATCCTCTTTCTTGCATCAATAGGGCTAGCTGGTAAAATTAGGGTTTGCTAGGGTTTGCGTTTCCTTTCAGCTTTCTAGTTTCTTTCTGCAAGTAGATTAGCCTTCTTTGAGTTAGCTTTCGTCCATCAGTTAAAAATATTCTTCTAAGAGCTCATAGAAGTTGGCTTAAGCTCCTAAT
Source organism: Pinus tabuliformis (assembly GCA_031772625.1). Lineage (NCBI taxonomy): Eukaryota > Viridiplantae > Streptophyta > Pinopsida > Pinales > Pinaceae > Pinus > Pinus tabuliformis. The sequence goes on from CM062817.1 coordinate 1,871,513,004, forward strand.
GGACTTGTGCCAGCTGATCAAGTGACAGCCACGGCAAGAGCTAGTACTTGTGCATACAGCACCGTCGCTTCCAAGTTTGTTACGAACTACCGGGTTTATAAAATTAAAGAAGGGAGTCTCAGGAGTTGCAGTATTATTGCTGCAATACTGGGGCTCACCACTCTTTTTGGTGCTGTTGCCGGGGAAGCGTCAGAGTATTGTGATTGCTGCTTTTCTTCTATTTTCTACTACAACCTTATGCTAAGTAGTTTATTTCATTTCCATTGTGCAATTTCATTTCCGCAAAAGTAGAGTAGACATTTCCTGCTTTCATAGATTAGCATTTCAATTCAGCGAGCGTAGATTAGCATTTCAATTCCGAAATTTCACTTTTGCAAGCGTAGACTAGAATTTCCTTCGTGCAATTTCATTTGAACAAAATAGATTAGTCCTTTCTTGCTTTCATTTCAATTCCGCATTTTCATTTCAACAAGATAGTTAGTTGCAGTTCAATCTATTTTATTTTTGTAGGTACAAGTAGAAAAAAGCAAAAATTAACCAAAAAGATTTCCTTTCCTGCCTTGTAGGAGTAGAAACAAGTTATAAAAATGATTGCACAACACCCCCACTGCTTCACACAACCAACCTTCTCTCTTCTTCAATGGCTGTGATTAAAGAACCCTTAGGTGGACATAAAGACATATTTGAAGAACCTAAAGGGGAGAAGAAGAAGGAAACATTCCTCTGGAGCAAATGGCTACAAATAGAAGTGTTGGGAGCAGTACCTTATCCAAAAACGAATTTTCAAATCAGATGGAAGATTTCAAGAGTGATATGAGGCAGTTTCTTGCCATGCAATTGGATACCCTGTGGATCCAAAGGAAGCAAGAGGAAGCCAAGAGGGCTTTGGACATCTTTTGTCCTAGGTGCACTAGAAAGCATCCTAGGGACGAATGTCCAATGCACTCCCTAGAAGTGTGTTTCATCTGTGAAGAATACCATCCTACGAATCAGTGCCCTTCCTTGCCTGGACTTAAAGCCGCATATCAGAGGGCAAAAGGAGCCAATGAATCACTCTATTATATGAACCAAAGTAGGCCACATGGACCTAGATCTTACCAGCAGGAACTGCAAGGGACATTCAAGACCTATCATGACCCCTATCAAGCCACTTTCATGCCTTCTTGGGGTCCCCCTGCTCATCCTTCCTGGTTCACACCTCCTCCTTGTTCCTTCACAGATCCATATTATGCCCAACCAGTTGCTCATTCGTTTCACTCTTATGCTCAGCCACAGCCTCAGTGGAACGCACCTCATCAGGGGTGGAGGCCCCAGTAGAACTCTCATCCCACTCCTTTACCTCCACCACCTGCTCAACCACAACCATCGCCTCCTCCTCCACCAAGGCAGCCCCAAATGCCTGCTTAACCGCAACCCCATCCACATCCATCTCAAATATACACCCCTACTCAACCACCCATACCACCATTTCCAAAACCATACAATGGAGTAGCTCAACCCAATTGCAACGCTGAGGCACAACATGTCCAGATGAATCCTCTTGAGCTCAATGATCTTCACCCTAGCTTAGGAAGAGTATTGCAAAAAAGAGATTATATTGAAAGCATTGAAGGGCCACATCCAGCAAAAGAAGATTCAAAAGAGGAAATCAAAGCACCATGGGCTGCACTTGATGAAGAGAAGACAACAGAATCAGAGATCGAGAGAGCTCCCTCATGGTTACCATTAAATCCTCCATGTAGTCAAGAGAAAAATCAACAAAAAGAGGAAGATGAGAAGGTCATGATAGAAGGAGACATGGAGAATGATCCAGATCAGCAAGAGGACCAAGGATATCAGAGCTATATCGAGATATGGTTCCAGACAATCACTAAGTTACAACAATACTCTCTTCCTCAACTATGTTTGATCCCTTCAAAGTCAGATCATTTGGTTTCTGAAATCCGGATAGCTGTCAAAGCATGCATTTCAAGCCTCCACATCATTTTGTCTCTAATTTCGATGTGCACATGGATCCATTGGAAGTATTCTTATACTGAGAATGATTTTTTTTATCAAGTAGGGTAGGGTAGAAAAAAGAGAAAAAAGGAAAAATGAAAAATGAAAAATGAAAAGAGAAAAATAAAAATCTAAGGTGAAAACCTCCTCGGAGGCACCTTAGATTGGCTCATTGATTGAAAACCTCCATGAGGCGGTTGATGGGTTGGAAAGAAGAGAAAATAAAAAGAGAATAAGATCCTTGGGTGAAAACCTTCCTTGGAGGCAGCCAGGGTAGGCAATTAGGGTGAAAACCTCCATGAGGCGCCCTAGTTGTTTTTCAAAAAAAAAAGAGAAAAGAAAAAAAAGAAAAAAGAAAAAAGAAAGCAGGACTAATCTTTGTGAAAAATTGTAGGTTGCAGTGAATACTTTGCAAGAAAAGAGGGGCGCGCAAAACGAGGAAAAAAGTTCGTACCAGGCTCCCAGACATCCCTTCAGACACTCCCTCCATGGCCACTCACCTCTCCTAGGATTTGGTCACATTCAAGTCAAGATTAGGCTTTCTACAGGAAGTTCTGGGCTTTCTACAGGAAGTTCCAGGCGTTTCGACAAGAAGTTTTGAATTTCTACAGGAAACATCCTGTAGAACCTTTGGATGAACCAAATTCAATTTTAAAAAGGAATCTGATGGTTGGAATATGTTGATTAGGCCTGAAAGCACCCCTGTTTCCATCCCTCGCCTTTCTCCATCATTTTTTTCCACCTCATTGTGCTTCTACAGGAAGTTCCTGTAGAAATTGAAGGAAGCTAGAAATGGATTTCAAAAAGGTGGTTTGGTGAACATGATAGCTTCTGCGAGGGTTCAGAAGTCCTCCTGTCATCTTAAAACTCCTCCATTATCTCCATGCCTACATCACAACCCAAGCTCATTTCATTACCATGCAAAAACTTGCAGAATGCTTTGAAGAAAAAATACATAGAACATTATTTGTTTTTGCCCTAACTTGAAAACCATGCATCCATTTGAAAAACCTGTTTTCTGGGGAGAAGCACATGGATGATAGTCACCTACCCAAGCAGTTTCAGCCGATTCCGATGCACGATTTCCGAGAAATTGATCTCTGTAATCTTCAGTCATTTTCCATTTTTCTCGAAATCTGTGCATCCATTGATCGCAATTTTGATATGGGAGGTGAATAATGATGATCAGAACATGCTCAGCAAGTTTCAGATCGATCTGGTCTATCGTTTGGGAGCAATGGCGAATTTTTTTTTCTGTCCTGTGAAAATTCGACATCAGCAACTTGAGGGTGCAGATCTGAACGTGGAAGCCAGCTCTTGCTTTGTGGATCTGACCAGAGGATACCTGCATAAGAAAACAACCAGGAATCAGCAGCCAAGCCATCATGCAACCACAAAAACCAGTGCATGCAGCAAATGAAAGGCCACAACACCTCACAGCAACCATTTGACTTCCAGGTATGTGACTGAAACTCGTTCCTCTATTGCATAAATCTAATTTAAAAACTACATGAACAAATGGAATGGTGGGATTAAGCCAGGAATATAGCAAGGTTAACCCGACATCCAGTTCTCTAGCGCTTAGGCAAAATTCACGCAGCATACGTGTATGGTCATTCACGTGAAATTTGAAAAACACAGGTAGTGGTAGACGTGTTGAACTCCAACGCACAGGTAATCAAATAATTAATAGATAGAAGAGAACATATAGTTCATAACATCACTGTAGTTCGAATAAAGACATCGCACCTTTTTTCCACCTCACCACAAATCACACAGTAATTAAAGAAGGCTCGGCTAAAACTCACAAACTGCTGTTCATCTGCACTTGCCACATCGTCAACTGAAGTATGCACAAAACGATTGATGATGATGATGATGATGATGATGTTTAATGTCCGTTGAGACCAAACAATGGTCTATCGGACCTAAAGAAACAAATTATTTATTTTGATTTAAGATTTTATTCCTATGCTCAAAAAGCTTGGAGAGAAGCCTCTTGAGCTCACTATAATTTTGGCATTGTAAAAGGCTAGGAAGGTCAGCATTGTAACGAAGATTGTGAATCTGAGATCTAATGTGATTGTACGTGGGGCACTCTAAGAGGAAGTGGTTTTCATCCTCGATGTTCTATTCTCACATATATGGCAGATCCTTTCCATCCATGGCATTTTAGGAACTGCCCAACGATCTGTTTCACTATGGAGTTCATGAGAATTCGTTCTAATCTTTGCTATAATAATTTTCTTCTTCGAGCTAGTTAAAATAGAGAGATACTTTTGATCTTCTAGGGTGGGGTTGATGACCTTCTTATAATAACTTAATTTTCTTTTAGCCGCTAAATCTTTCTCACACCACATTTTTTCTTTGAACTTAGAAGTAACAATATCTTTAATGTTATTTATGTTTTGCAATGCATCATTTTCGTTGATCTCCCAATAGCTTAACCAGGCCCTTGTGTCTTTATGGCACCCTCGATTGAGCCTTAGGTGGTTTTGGCTGGAATTTAAAGCTAGCTTAGGAAGTCTATGATCATCTATGTTATTGAATTTGTGCTTGTACAACAGAAACCTAAGCATAGCTAGGCTCTTAATAGGGGAAAGACCTGCTTCTATAAGGAGAATAGGATAGGGTGTATTACTTTTAATTTTCAGGTTATAAGTTATAAAACGCTTCTGGATTTGTTCAATCTTTCTCCATGATTCTCTGGAGATGCTGCAACCCCAAACTTCACAGCCATATAAGATAACAAGAGTAACTAAAGTTTAAAAGAGGAACTTCTTTTTATCCCACATTACGAGGTTTGCTATTTTACAATTATTTTGAAGACCAAAATAAGCTTTCCACCCCCCATTAATCCTTTTCTCAATGCTATGGCTCCAGTTGAGCTTGTGATGAATATCAATTCCCAGGTACTTGTAAGAATACACTTCCTCCAAGTTATTATTGTCATACATAAAATTAGCGTAAGTGTCCTTCTTGGATTTGATAATCATAACTTTTGTTTTGTCAGTGTTAACAGTCATACCCATGGTAGAGTAGAAATCCTTAAGAAGCCTGAGTTGCTTATCAAGATCAGATGGGCACCTTGCCAAAAGAACAATATCATCAGCATAAAGAAGAAGGATGACGACTATCCCAGCTAAGATCGTGCCATCACATCTTGCTTCCTCTAGATAGCCTTCGAGCTTATCGATGTAAATGCCAAATAGGGTAGGGGAGAGGGGGCAACCTTGTTTAACTCCGATGTTACACTTAATATCTTTCGACCACCCCTCATTGCTCTTTAGCTTGGCAATTACATTCTCGTATAACCTTATAGCGGCAGCTCTCAACTCGAGAGGAACCTTTAGCTCTTCTAATCTATTCCAAAGGTTGTATCTAGGAACCGTATCGAAAGCCTTTCTAAAGTCCACAAAGCAACAAAATAAATTGGATTTATCATTACGACATTCCTCTGCAATGATCCTAAGTGTAACAAGGTGGTCTATTGTTGAGTGATGCCTTCTGAAACCTGCTTGGCCTTTAGCCTGCTTACCTTCACTTTCAAGCCATATGCTTAACTTCTTTTCCAAAATACTACCATATAACTTGGCTAAGAGAGGGCTGATCATAACTGTTCGATAGTTAGAGGGGTTATTTGTATCCCCACTTTTAAAAATAGGGATAATCAGGCTCTCAGTCCAAGGTTTAGGGAACCCTTGCTTGACTGCTTGATTGAAAAGCTTGTGGATGTGGGGGATGAGGACGGGACCTCCAATTTTTAAGATTTCCGCCTGGTAACCTTCAATGTCCTTAGCTTTCTCATTAGCGAGGTGATTAACCCCAAACTTAATGTCTTCTAAAGATAAAACTTCTTTTGTTGTGAGAAGGGTTTCCAGATTATCCATGACATTTGAAGATTCATAAAGCTTTTTAAGATAGGAATTCCAATCGTGTAGAGCAATTTTATTATTATCCTAAGTCTTCCTAGTTAGAATCTGCCTCCAAAATTTCTTAGGAGCTACCTTAGAGAGGCGTAATAGATTCTCCTGTCTTTGACGAATGTACTGCCTCTTTTTCCTTTTAGTTAGGGCTTTGTATATTTTTATCTTGTCCATTTTAAGAGATTCATCAACAGCTTCCTTAATTGCTCTCCTCGCACTTTTACAATCTTTGTCATACCATGGATTGGTTTTGCTATTTCTTTTATTCTTTGAAACTTCAATTGAGAACTTGTTAATAGAATATGAGAGGGTTGTAGTAAAATTATGATAGAGGTCTTCTATGTTGTCTTTACTAGATAAAGGAAGCAAATTAGTTTTTAATTCATTTAGAAAGAGATCATTTTTATTTCTATCAAATATTAAGTTCTTTTGGCTGTAATTATTATTTTCAATGGGAACTCTATGCATGAAAAAATTGAGAGTTATAAGTAAAGGCCTATGATCAGAGTCAGGTTCGTGGTCGATTAACTAGTCATCCTCCACCGGTTTTTCTACCTGTCTTCGAGATTCTGCTGCGTATCAGGCTCGCTCAGAGGCGTAGGGGCGTTCTATAGGAAGTCTTCTACAGGAAATGTAGGAAGTATTATATGATACACAAAATTTCTTTTGAATGGTGCTGCGTCATATTCTCCTCCATGGTTCCTGTTAACAAACTCTCCCCATTATAACGATAAACTGCTGTAAGGCTCACCTGTGCACATACAATTTTCTTTTTTTGAGACTGTTATATGGTTAGTGTGAAAATTAGCTTTGCACTCTGTCTGTAAGACCTTAATTCCTTTTGAAAAGTCAAGTTTTGGGCGGCAGCAGTATTATAACCAGAGAATTGGTGAAAGGGGAGATACAAACAGTGGAGAAATCCTGTCCTGAGAGTCAAGGAGGAAAACCATATCAGAATTTCCATTCTAACCAGAGCTCAAGCCGGAAACAGGGTATTTTCACCATGCGAGGAGCTCCTACAGTCATTGATTGAGTGTGGAACAAAACTGAAGGAGGGAACACCAGACCAGCTGGCTCATCATGGGCTTATCAAGCTCCTTGTAGAAGATGCCCTCCATACTTATACTGTCCCTATTTCTTGGGAGGGTTTCTGCAATATGTCCAAGGGTGATGATATCCGGACTCTGGCCGAAGAATTCACTTCATCCAGCAGCGAGGAAAAGGAGCAAATTGAGGCAAAGAGGAAAACAAAGGGTAAGGAAGCTAAGGGTAAGAAAACCCAGGGCAGGCCATCACAGGAAAAATCACAGGAAAAGCCATAGGAAAAGTAGGAGGAAAAGCAAGAAAAAGGACAAGCTGCTGAGGCCAAAGCTGTCGGTGAAGTAAAAACACAAACGCCAAGGGAGAAGCGGTTGCAAACCCGAGTAGAGAGGACTGAAAAAGTCCAAACAAGTAACGACACACCCAAGGCAACCACAACACAAGTCAAAGAGAAGGCACCCCTAGCCAAGCAAGCCAAATTAGGGAAAACTGGTTCTATAGGAAGTCAACAAACTATTTCTATAGGAAGCCAGAAAACTGCTTCTACAGGAAGCCAGAAAACGGCCACTACAGGACTTTCTACAGGAAGTCTAGAAACCAACGAACAAAAAAAGGAAAATCACCTGAGATTTTAGCCAGGGAGGTAGTAGCTATGCTAGCCACCCTAAGCACATCTCCAAAGCAGAAAGGGAAGTGAAAGAGGGAGCCTTCCCTGTATATTAAGGCAAGAAGGAGCATGCAGTTAAGAACTGGCAGACCCCAACCACAGTCAAAAGAGACAATTACAACCGTAGACACCCCAGCTACACAAAAGGAAAGGTCTCCCTCCAAGGCATCCATCATCTATGAACGGGGAAGCCCAAAAGACATCCACTTGGGGAGAAATAATGAAAATGTTGGACACAAAGGCCTCTCTACAGGATGCTGAGACAGTTCTACAGGAAGCTAAGAATTCTCTAGGAAAAGAAGCACATGAAGTGGGAAGAAGCAGAGAAAAAAGCATGGTTTCATGATCAAGAAGTGGACATCACTTCAGAATCTTGACATGACAGGGAGACCACCAAGGCCATCAAAGATGAGGAGATAGGTTGGTTGCTCAGAGGATGAGCAACACTTTCAGTAGGGGGATGATGATGAGCCCCAAAAATGGATAATTATATGGGCTCATTCAACCTCCTAATTCAACTTAATCCACCATTCTCATTAGTTTATTGCATGTTTTTTATTATATTTATGCTAATAGAGTGAAATGGGTTAGTCATTATGCCAACAAGTCTAATGGGTGCTTTGTGCAGATTTTTATTCAATTTTGAGACAAAATCAAAGGTTTTAATGAGCACTTGGCAGCAAAATTCGTGGGAGAACAAGGCAGAGGATTTGTAGGAAGGTGTCCCCTTCATTTATGGGCCCTTACCTCAAATTCTCCACCATCAGCTCAGAGTTCAAGGGCCACCAAATCAATTATCACAAGGGCAGCCAAGCAAGTCAAGTAGGATTGCTGTTAACTGCAAGTTTTGGGCAGTCGAGTCCCTAAAGTTTAGGAGGACTGTTGGGGTCCTCAATTTGTATAAATAAGAGGGCTTAGGGCCTCATTTCAGTTAGTCATTTTTTAGTCACTTTGTAGGTAGAAGTTAGCTAGTTTGTAGTTCGATTTTAGTCAGTAGATTAGCTTTGCATTCCAGCACATTTTCAAGCTTTCCCTTGTGGACAGTTTTGATGTAACTCTTCTATTCTTTTGATCAATAAAGATGAATCCAGCTTTGCACCAGCTCTAAATCTCTCTTAGGAGGATGTAGCTCTTGGGGTTGGGCCCATCTCAAGTGCCCAGTACCTCCTTTGTTTACTTTCATGTGTCTTGCTGCATTCTTAGAATAAAATATGCTATTTAGATTTAAATATTGTGTTGTTATTTAGGTTGCTTTTGATGATTAACAAGGTTTTTCATGTTCAGATTTACTTGATAGGTTAATCACAGGGAAGATCTTTAGAAAAAGGCTACCAAGCACCTTGGATCTCACCTCCCCCTCAGAGGAATCATGAGCTGGGACCAATGTGACTTTGCTGCCAACAAAAACGCTGTTTTGCTTTGTCATGCAATTCTTAGTGTTGGAATCCTCTTTTGCAGATGCTGATATTAGTAGTGTTTAATTGCTTCAGTTGGCGATTGCTTAGTGGCATAAGTTATTTCATGCATTTCATTTTGAATAAACTGTTGTTCATTTCCTTTTGTTGTTACTTAAGTCAGAATAGAGTAAAGTAACTAGGTCATATGTTTTATAAGTGTTTGTTTGTTTAGTTTGAAAAACCACTTGCAGAGTACCTGTTACCCTTCCTTACCCACACATACTCCATCCAACCTACTTGTTTCATCTTTCACTTAGAACCCTTACCTTGCATTTGCCTCATTCGCTTACTTTGCCATGATTCTCATCTTCTTGTGGAACATCGTTTCATCCCTCCTTGAACAAATCTAACCATCTACGCCACTCCTCAAATCCATCGTCCAAGTGTTGAACTCCCCTACACCCGTATTTCACCTCCATACTCATTCCTCCATCTTTTTCCCTCCATCCGTGCTCCAAAATCCCATTTCTAAACATCCTGTAGAAAATCACAGAACATCCTGTAGAAATTCCAGAACATCCTGTAGAACCCCTGCAGACTTCCTGTAGAAGCTCACGAATGAGGTTTCTTGGTAGCCAAACTGTGTGAAACTCTCTGGAAGGGTGTTAGGGACCCCTTAGGCCCTCTCTAAACCTTCCCAACCTCCTCCAAGCATTTGATCTTGCCAATCCACCTATGCACAGTAAAAAATAGTTAAAAGCACATGCATGATAATTCTAACAACTTATTCAAAAATACAAAAAGATGTTTTCTTCGGATAGTGATAACTTAGACACGGGCATTTTACCTTCCTAGAAGTCAATGAAATCTCTTTCAGTAGCTTGCATCCTCTTTCTTGCATTAGTAGGGCTAGCTAGTAAAATTAGGGTTTGCTAGGGTTTGCGTTTCCTTCCAGCTTTCTAGTTTCTTTTTGCAAGTAGATTAGCCTTCTTTGAGTTAGCTTTCGTCCATCAGTTAAAAAGCTTCTTCTAAGAGCTCATAGAAGTTGGCTTAAGCTCCTAGTGGACTTGTGCCAGCTGATCAAGTGACAACCGCGGCAAGAGCTAGTACTTGTGCATAGAGCACCGTCGCTTCCAAGTTTGTTACGAACTACCGGGTTGATAAAATTAAAGAAGGGAGTCCCAAGAGGTGCAGCATTATTGCTGCAATACTGGGGCTCACCACTTTCCTGGAATTTAAGGTAGGCTAATTGAAATAACTGGTCAAGCTGTGATGGTCCTTCATCAACAAAAATTTCTTTCCCATCAGATAATGACGCCACATCTTTAGAGTGTGAATGATAGCAGCGAGGTCCAAATCATAAGCGAGATATTTCTGTTCATGTTCTTTTAGTTTTATGGATTCATAGGCGATTACCTTACCTTCTTGCATTAATACTCCTCCTACTCCTTCCTTACTCATGTCTGTGCACACCGCATAGTCCTTTCCTGGGTCTGCTATGCTTAATATAGGTGCGGTGGTGAGCAAATTCTTGAGCTGTTCAAAACTTTTTTGGCATTCTGCAGTCCATTTAAAAGCTTTTCCCTTTTTCTGCAGGGAAGTGATAGGATAAGCCACTTTGAAAATCCTTCCACAAACTACCTATAGTAACCTGCTAATCCCATGAAAGATCTTATATCCGCTACGTCCTTTAGAATTGGTCATTCCATTATGGTCCTTATCTTCTTGAGACCCACAACGATTCCATCCTTAGTGATGATAAGTATTGAATTTGTTCCTTAAAAAAGTCACACTTTCTATACTTAGCGTATAGTTGATGTTCTTGGAGAGTTTGCAATACCAATATGAGGTGTTCCTTGTGTTCTTCAATATTCTAGGAATATATCAGTATATCATCAATAAAAATTAACACAAACTTGTCTAAATATTGATGAAATATGCTGTTCATAAAGCACATAAAGGTTCCAAGGGCATTAATTAACCCAAAGGGTAGTGCCATGAACTCGTAGTGTCCATAGCGAGTTCTGAAGGCAGTTTTGGCTATGTCCTCCTCTTTGATTTTGATCTGGTGGTACCCTGATCGCAAATCAATTTTTGAGAACATCGTTGCTCCTTTTACTTGATCAAAAAGTTCGTCAATATGGGGTAGAGGATACTTATTCTTAATTGTCAATTTATTCAACTGTCGATAGTCCATGCACATACGAAGGGTCCCATCCTTCTTCTTGACGAACAATACCGGAGCTCCCCAAGGTGACACACCGGGGCGGGTGTAATTTTTGTCCAACAACTCCTGCAATTGCATTTTCAGTTCTGTTAATTCTAGTGTTCTCTTCCGATAAGGCACCCGGGACACCAGGGCTGCCCCTATCATCAGTTCAATAGTGAAGTCTATGTCCCTCTTGGGTGGCAGCACTGGTATCTCTTCAGGGAACACGTCTGCAAATTCTTGAACCACCGAAATACTTTCCAAAGTGGCAGTCTTGTCCTTAGTATTGGCATAACCAACTTGAATGGCATAAACCTGACATCTTTTTCTGGTGCACTTTGCCAATTGAGAGGCGATTATTGGCTGAATCTACACCGGTCTCAGGATACCTTGCATTTCCTGCTTTTCCCCTAGTTTGTTTTGGTAGCAGATTGTTTTTGTTTCACAGTTTATAATGGACCAACGTCTTTCCAGCTAGTCCATGCCTATCAACACATCGTATGATCCAAGGGGTAGTAAGTTTAAATCTGCCATCAGATGCTGGGCCACTATCTTCAGTGGGTAGTTATTGACTTTGGCTAACACACGCCTCTTTGCCCCTATTTCCAGCTGAACTAGCCAAGGGTTTTTAAATTTGACAGATTGTAACTTACATTTTTCCACAACCTTAGGACTAACATAGCTTAATGTAGCTCCAAGGTCAATTAAAACAGATACAGTTTGATCAAAGATCTTACCTTCAAACTCCACCATAGTCGACTGATATTCTACTTGATGATCTTCGAGAGCAGCATTAATTTTTGGTATACTCCAGAACATGTCTCCTACCGTAGATGCTTCATGGATCTGTGAAACATGCTCAGTACCCTTTCGATGAGGAAAATTTTTAACGTAATGTGGCCCGCCACAACCACAACATTGCACTGGGGGTCTCGTTGTCCCTTCATTATCAATTTTTCCAGATGGTTCACTGAATCTGGATTCAGTGGGTGGCTTCAAGCTCAGCTGGTTTTTTGGTAGGTTCTTGTTATTCTGCTCTTTGGAAAATCCTTTGCTAAAAATGCTACGATTCCCCTTGGTTCCTACAGCCATCTTATTACCCTTCTTATCAGTCCACTACTTCCCCAAACTTTCTCCCTTCTTCTTGCTTTGCTGATAACATATTCTGGCCTTTCATATAACCTCATCCATCATTTTTGGGTTATGAAACTCAATCCTTTCCCTCATTGCCAAGGGTAAACTGTACTTTAGCTTCTCCTCCCATATGTAAGGTACATAACGGAGTAGGGAGGTAAATCAGGTGATGAACTCATCCATTGTTTGTTGTCCCAGCCGTAGGTCATGGAATTCCCTTGCCTTCTCGTTGTAGAATTGTTCAGACAAATATATTTCTTTGAAAAAAATTTGAAAATTTTCCCAAGTTATATTTTGTTCGCTTACCCCTCATACAATTTTGACCTGTTCCCACCATAGAGTGGCCTTCCCTTCCAATTGGAAAATGGCCAGTCGCGCTTTGAGGTTGTGATCATATTCATATAATTAAAAGTATTTATTCATATTAATCAATCAAGCTTTAGCTGCCTCTTCTAGCTCTCCATCGAAGTGTGGCGGCTTTATCTTTCGAAAATCCCCTTGTAATTCTACCCGTTGCCTTTTCGAGGTGGGGTGTTCAAAGGCATTATCTGACTTTTCCTCTTGATTCTCTTCCCCTCCTTCTATATCTTCTTGGTTTGTGTGGTAGTCTTGTTCCTCTGACACTCATAACTTTTCCGGGCTGGGGTTCGGTTGGTGCCGATTCTACTTGTCAGACAGGCTTTTCATGATTTTTTCCTGTTCCATAGTTAACCTTGCGTTGTCCTCCCGTAGGTGGGCCATCTCACTTTTGAATTCCTGGACGGTCTCTAATATTGTAATATTGGTGTTGCGGGCCTCCTCCCCTAACTACACCCATATCTCTGGATTAGTTTTAGGGCCCGTTGCAAGTCCTGGACCAGTCAAAATCCTATGTGACACACTGTTTTCTCTCCTCATAATTTGCTATCGTCTGTTCTCTCGATCTTATAACAGGTGGAAACAAAAGATCAACACAATAACTGTTACTCTTATTAATATATTGCCAGAGGCCACAATTTTGTAACTTGGCTCTGATACCACTTGTCATATCTCCTTAACTGACACACACGTAGGTAAATACATCCATAATTTTTTTTTTTACATTGTACATGAATTAAGAAAAATAGGCTTGCGGTAACATAGCAATTATACATGAAATATATATAATTAACAGACTTGCAAATAACATAGCATTACTTATGAAATTACTTTCGAGAATAAAGTTGGAGCCCTGATTTAATTTCTGAGTTAGTGATTTACGATGTATGTACCATAGTTATTGGCCTCATTAATCACATAGCACATTGCGAACTCCCTCCACCTTGTTTGTTATTGATCTCATCGGAAAATATGTTTATATCTGTCAAACTTCTCTACGGCGTACAACTAGCTATGCTTATCCATATTGTTGATTTGGTTTTGGTAATTAATCACTGCTTTGCCCTAGTACATGGCACGAGTAGTCCTGTTCTCAACAGTTACTCCCCTGGGACTTCTCGTCGCATCAATGGAGGAGAGTTGGGGTCACGAATCTACGGTTGAGATCTTCCCCTGGTTTGAACAATCTCGCTCTCGGGGTACTATGCCGCATTTTGCAGTTTCATTTGCTTTGGCATCTGCTCCTCCTGGCTTCTCACATCCCTATTCTTTCTATTGTTCCGATCCCTCAATCAAGTTGGGAGACCTTCTGGAGTTGGGTTATGGCTTTATTTTCAGAAGGTGGAACCTAGGTAAGCGTTATGCGCCTGAAATCTGTTGTAATTACCTCTTTACAAATGTTTATTATTCTTTTGATACACAGGCTCTGTCACTAAGCTTGTTGCAGTGTTCTCTGAGGATTTAACTCTAATATGTCAGATCCGCCTGTTGCTGCTGTATGGTGGTCACCTCACAAGGCTTCATCGCCTGAAGGTTTCCGGGTAAGAAATTCCCTTTGGATGATGTCTTTACAACAGAAATTGTGTCCTCTAGTTATCTGGAGTTGAGGTTTTGGATCTTAGGCATTAGTCTGTTGCTTATTCTTTTGGATGATAGAAGTTAGTCCGGGATGTATTGTTGTATAAATTTTGAAGGGCGAGAGCCATAGTAATCTACGTACTGCATACTACCCTTTGGTTGCATCAAGGGTTTTGTTTCTAGCTACAAGACCCGAACTAGGGTCGCGTTGATGTGTTGTTAATCTATTGAAGAGATTTTCCATAGCTATAAACTGTATAATTCTATTTGAATATTCCATAAATTGGAAACCATTTTTGGAAGTTTCCCTAGTAATGAACTTAAGAGTTACTGTTCTATTTATCGAAGCTTAATATTATTCTTCCAGTTTTCCAGTTAATGAGTTATGTTCCTCATGAAATGAGTTTATTAATTACTGTTGAACTTTTAGATGTTATAAGATTGCTCACTGTTAATTAGACAAGGTAATTTCACTTTTATTTATGTTCAACTAGCGTAGGTAATATTCACTGTGTAGCCACTGACAAAGTTTTCCACTCATTTTTATTGTCTATTGGGAGTCTTAAGTGGCTTTGTATTGTCAATCTTTTTCAGCATTAGCCTTATGTGTTAAAAGTTTGTCTACATATTCTTGTTGCCTTTACTTAAATGTTTGGAATATTTGTTATTTCGCTCAAAGAGTACTTGTTACTTGGCATCACGGGGTCTCCTTCTTGCATAGGATTTTGGGACTCTTACATGGTTTTGAAAATTATGAATAATTTGTTGTTGAAATGTGCTAACTAGCATGACCTAGGGTAAGTAACCCTATGTCACCTCATCGCAACGACCCTCCTTTGTTGTGTCACTTCGACTTTCTGGAGTTTTCCCTTGGTTATCTAACCGTGGAAGAAACTTCCTCCTCAAACTTGATTACAACACTAACTATATTTTTCTTGCTATGTTTACATTTCCTTGCTCAGAGTAATGTTTCTTGGCGTGATTTTAGTTTACAGAACATTAATTCGGTTAATGATAAGACTGCTAATCCGAGTCTACTACAATGTTAATCTACTAAACTTTTAAATATTTGTACCCAAGGTTTGCATGACCCGCGATTTAGAAACCCTACGGTTTCAAATCAATTAATGACTACTGTAACTATATTCTAGTGCTTAAGATGAATCCTTTGGTCCATTATACAAATATTTTCTCCAGTGTTTATTATTATCGCATGTAAGCATACCATTGTCATTCCCATAGAGCAATTCACTGAAACCAGTTCTACTTTCTTGTTTCGCTGTGAATATATTATGATTAATTAATCTACTGCCATTATCTCAAGAATATTTTCAGCATAAAGGCTACAACTGTTTTTTTTTTTAATTTTAGTAAACAACACATACTTTTGTTATGCATAACAGTTGATATTCCATAACTGAATTCGGATTTTCAAGGAAGAACTCCAATATAAAATATCACCTCTGTTTACTGTCGCTTATCAACCACCTGTCCATGAGATTTGTCCTTCGGGACTGAATCTCCCCCCAAGTGTGCTTGCAAGACCTCTTTCTTCTGCAAGTTGCTGGCACACAGTGCCTATGCTATCTCGTCATCACCAGACTTAGAAATCATCTCTTACCGTCCGTCCTTACAGCACGGTTTTCCTCCCCCCCACTCCCTTTTTTAGGAATCATTACACAGTTAGGGGAGGTAGTTAGGGTTTTTTCCGGCAACTGCCTTTTTCCTAACTTCCTTCCATGAGAAGTTATGAGATCAGCTCATCCTCCAATCATTTCTCATTTTCAATCAATAAACAATATTATTTAATTCAACCAGAAATAACAATAATTATTTAATTTGTTCTTTCTGTGGTTAACTAAAATATTTACATTTTTACAAGGGGCATTACAAGAGTCCATTTTGGATGGCTTGTGGGTGGTACAAGTGAAAAGATAAGTTATTTTTTTTTTGAAATTTTGTTTGTTTATGTCTACAAGACAGATATGATCAATAATGTTTAAAGAACATGTTCTTTTAAGCAATTTTTATTTATTTATTTTATTTTGGTGTATAAAAGTATAGTTTGGTTATGTTAAAGAACATGTTCTTTAAAGCAATTTTTATTTATTTATTTTATTTTGGTGTATAAAAGTATAGTTTGGTTATGTTAATTTCTTTGCAGAGTATTTTAAAATTCTTATGCAAATTATATGCATTAAAATATTGTAGGGATAATATGTTTTTTTGAAATCTTTGTTGCTTAGTTTATGCACAATAAGAGCTAAGTAAATTTGTCATTTTTAAAAATAATTTACATTAATTCTTGCACATAAAAAGTTAAGTAAATATGTCTTTTTAAAATCTTTGTTGCTTAGTTTATGAAGAGTAAGATCTAAGTAACTTTGTCATTTTCTTGAAATAAATCACTTTAATTCTTGCACATAAAAAGTTAAGTAAATATGTAGTTTCTCTTAGAAATATTACATGTGAATCGTGTGTGTGAAAAGCTAAGCAACTTTGTCATTTCTTTGGGATAAATTACATAAGATTTTTGTTAAGTATCCAAGATATCCTCTTGAGGAAAGATGCATGAGATATTAAAGTTCTCCAAGAGATTGTTATTATGTATTTTTCTTAGTAAAGAAAATATATTGCTACATGTAGATAGAGATCGTTATTATATATTTTTCTTAGTAAAGAAAATATATTGCTAAATGTAGATAGAGATGGTTATTATATATTTTTCTTAGTAAATAAAATGTATTGCTACATGTAGATAAAGATCGTTATTATACATTTTTCCTAGTAAATAAAATATATTACTACATGTAGATAAAGATTGTTATTATATAATTTTCTTAGTAAAGAAAATATATTACTACATGTAGATAAATATTGTTATTATATATTTTTATTGGTAAATAAAATATATTACTACATGTAGATAAAGATTGTTATTACTACATATAGAAAAAGATTGTTATTATATATTTCCAGCATTAAAAGATAAGTAACCTTGCTTGTCTTTATATACCATTGAATATGCCTTTTATGTAAGAAAAGATGGGAGTAACATTGCTTGTCTTAATATAACATTGAATATGATTTTTATGTAAGAAAAGATAGGATGCACGCTCTTTTCATGTATGAAATGGTAACAAATCCAATTTATTTTCTTGGAAGTGAATATAGATTAAAAATGGTAATTTGTGAAATATTATCATGGATGGTGAAAAATAAAAGAGAAAAGTTTATTAGATTATTTTTCTTGGAATGTATGATTTAATTTGTTGGCATGAAAGTGTCATCAGGGGAAGACCCTGGGTTCATACATGGAGGACAAATAATGGCTCGTTGTAGTTTAGGATAACGCCGACATTTTCACCTTACCCAAAGGATAAGGAGTCTCACCCGAGGCATGCCGCAATCAGAGATAAGAATGGTTCACCATGGGGTCAAGGGTATACCAACCATCAATATGTAAAAGTAGCATCATACATATACTCAGGACAACAACATTCAGTACAACGAAGCTACCACATACATGTAGACTTGTAGTATATTTAAAATTTTAGTGGGTTCATATATCATAAGCAAATACATACATCATACTGAGAAACTAATGAGCGCTAGTATTGTAGCAAGGATGTTGCAACTCCTAGGCTACCAACTTTACTTATCAACCCGGGGTTCGTACAAACTTGAAGGTGACAGTGTTGTATGCACAAGTAAAAGTGATGGTTCTACTTGTTGTCATTGTTTAGCTGGTGAGAGACCAGTGGGGTTTCAAGCCATACTTCTATATAGTCAAGAAGCTTGATTCGTTAATGCAAGAAAGGAAAATCTACTCTAAAAGAGTTACTCTACAAGAGTGATGGAAAAAGGCAACATGTAATGCTAAACCACACCATACCCTAATTAACCATTTAATAAGTTTTGCTAAGCAGAGATGCTAAATCAAAAATAAACAAATGCTACTATCTAAGTTTCAGAAGTAAAAAAAAAACATCAAACAATACTAATGTGCAAGTAAAGAAACTAAACTAACTATGTTTTCACTTTTCTGTCTTTTGAGGCAAAATCAAGTATGCAAACTAATTGTTCTTGTGGATGTGACAGGAGCATTGAAGGTGTTTAAGGATGGATAGAAGGTTTATGAAGTGGTTGTATGGTGTGGAGGGGTCCTATGAGGATTTTTGTGACTTCCTAGAGGTTTCCCATCAATTCGGCCTCAAAACAGGTCGTTTCAGGAAAACCGATAGGATGTACTAGAAACTACACGATGATCTTGTAGGAATTATAGGAAACCTATAGGATACAATCCAGAGCTAATTGTGAGATGTTGGAGGTGTTAGGAAGCTTAGGAAAGGTCTGTGATGGGTGGAATGGAGTGTTAGAAGGTCTAGGAGCACTCAGGAGTCAATATCCAAGATAAGAGATGGCTAGATTTTCTCAATGTGGTTAGGCGATTTTCAATGAAAAATGATGAAAAAATAGTGAGGGTGATGGTGAAACAAGGGATGACTAAGGTGGATGAAGTGGAAGGTGGCTACTGGTTATGAAGTCTTGGTCTCCTCCTGAAGCACCTTCTCTGCATAAAACATGTGTGTCTTCCAAAACTATGAAACAAGATACATTTTCATAAACTAGAAAAGCATGAATGATTTGCCTATATTATGCATGAAGAAAGTTGTTGAAGGGAATGAAAGCATGACTGAAATCTTATTGCAAAAATAGAGATGGAAAAATATGACAATAAAACCTACCTTGCAACATTAACCAAATACTGAATTAAAGACAACAAACTCCAAAGCTCATAAAAGAACTAAAAATTTGTGTTTTTGGGGTTGCTGAAGGGTCCCTTCCTCAAGTCATGGTCTCAGAGGGAGCAAGTGAGGCCAAGACACCTGCTGACAACCTTGTGGTGATCCTTTTTCTCCTTGCTAACTTACTACTTGAAAGAAGGCACAAATTGAAGCAAGCTATCACACAACCAATCTAGTCTACACTACTTGTAATGGAAATGCATCTAAAAAGAAAATTAACAATTAATTTATGAATCTACACTAAGCATACATGTACAATAAAGAGGAGCCTTGGCTACTAGGGTTGGGCCCTAACCCAAGAGCTTCCACCCTCTGAGTTAACTCAGTGTTGGCTCAAAATAAAACTCATTCTTATTGTCAAAACAACAGATTACATCAAAAGAACTGTCACAAGTCTTGCAGCTCAAAAATAGATTAGAGTTTTACAATGAAAATCCGAATCCTACTGAGGTCCTAGGCCTCTCTACTTATACATTTGAAGTCTCCAACAAATTCCTTAAAATTAGGGAGGCTCAGCTCCCAAACTTGAGATAAACTAGTGCTTTATCTTTCACTTGCTTGGCTGCCTTATAGTCCTCATGATTTGGTTGTTTGCACTCCGAGATGATGGAGGAATATTTGAATGGAGGGGTAGTAAATGAGGAGGATTTACCTCCTATAATCCTTCTCCCTTGTCCCATTTGAGTTTTGACCTTGGTCTTTGCCAATATTCCTTGCTTTTCTCCTTTAATCATGCATTAAATGCACATTAGAAAACATGCAAAATATCCAACTCTAACTCATCTCATAAACAAAATATAATCAAAAGTATGCAATAAGTTATGAGAATAGTTGGTTTGACTAAGCTAGGAGGTGAATTAAGGCCCATATAATTACCCAATGATGAGGCTCATCATCACCCCACTATTGAAAGTGTTGCTCATCCTCTAAGCAAGCTTAGTCAATATCCATATCCTTCATGGCTCTGGTAGCCTCTTTAACATCCCATGCCTCTGTTGTGGTCTCCTCTTCTTGTTCATAGAAGCATGCTTTCTTTTCTACCCCTTCCCACTGCCTCTTTTATTCTTCTTCTTTTCTCCCTTCTAACATCCCTAAGAGTAGTGGCGGACTAAGTTTTAGGCCTATCCAATTGACCTTCAACCTTTGCACAGATTACTTATACATAGGTTTCATGTTGAGTGCCTCTCTAAACCTTTGAGGGGAGTGATATTCTATTATATTTAAGTTGTATGGTAGGGTGTTCCATCTCCTCAGGCAAGCATGTATACTGTCATCTCCTAGCAGCCTAAACATGTCCTCAAAATGTGAAATTTCTTTCTCTTGGGCAACATGATATCTAGGGGCCAGCTGAGGATCATTTGCAATCAAATTATGGGTACTGATGATGGCCATGGAATTTGATTGTTCGGCTCTAATCAAAAGAGGTTTAGTTTTCTCTCTTGCCAATATCCTTTTCATCTCTGTAGCCCTTGAATCCTCATGGTTCATCCATGATGCCAAAGCCATTAATTGTAGATCTCCTAACTAGGCATTAGGGCCCCATACATTCATATCTGTGAGGGCCATGTTGTGCAAATAAAACTCAGCCATTTTGGCCCTATCCTCTAGTGTACTTTGATCACAAAGATCAATAAACTGCCTGTAGTCCTAAAATGGCATGGTTCCCCTCTGTTCTAGTGTCTTAATTTGAAAGTGAAGCCATTGTTCTTTTAGGTAGAGAGCATAGGATTTAGCTGGCATCCTACACTAGATTGCCTCCAAGGAGAGGCTGGCCATACATGCTAATTGGTTCTCTCTTTCATGCAGTTGTCCCCTCAGCCATGCATTTTATGTCTCTACTTGATTTCTCATTATAGCTTCTCTGTCCCTCAAGCCACTTAGCTCTCTTCCCATTTCTTTGAGTTACTCTTCCATGTGCCCAATGTCTTCCACCCTCTTTGATTTAGCGATTTGCATATGTTGGTGAGTTCTGGCCCTCTCCCTCTCAAGCTCGAATAACAGTGGGATGGAAAAATTTTGAGGTATGACCCTGCCTCCTTCAATAAACAGGTAATAGGAGTCTAGGTTAGGTTGGGGGTTGGTTTCTTTTGTCTTTGGGTCCTCCTCTTTAGCTTCTTGTTACTCCCCTACATTCCTTTCCAATTTCTATGCCTCCTGTAGATTCAACAGAGTAGCTTGTAGGACTGTTTTTGCTTTTTGTAGATTTTTCTATGGATCCTGTAGGATTGCCTTACCCTTTGAGGAAGTTGATCTAGTAGTAGGCCTCCTCACATAGGTAATAGGGGACTTAGGGGGAAGGCATTTTGTATTTTTGTGTAGGGGAATCTACAATCTCAATAGGAATTTTGGTTGATGTTTATGGCTTCCCTTGTCTTATTCTTGTGCTCTTTCTTGTCCTAGAATATGGTGGGGTCTGCCTATGCCTTTTTCCTTTTTCCTTGATTGGGGTGCTAAGAGCAGTGAGGGAAGCTACTGCCTCTCTCTCAGTGGCCTCTGGGGACACCCTAGGTGACTCCTCCTTGTGTTCTGTTTCCTTCTTCCTCTCTATCTTTCTTGTCTTATTCTTCTTCTTGTAGATCTTCATCATCTCTATCATGTTCCTCCTTAATTTCCTCCTCTGCTTCTTCATCATCCTCCTTATATTCTCCCTCTTCTTCTTCATATTCATCATGTTCCTTTGTGTTAACTCCTTCATCATCCATCTCATCCTCATCTCCTTTTGTATCTTCCTCTTCCTGTTTTACTTCCTCTTCACTAACAGTAGGACTAGCATCATAAGTGAGAGATTTGATGTCATCCTCTACTAGCATGTATCTCAAAACTGACCATGTTATAGTGGTTTTGAGGTTTTGGATGGAATCTTCTATGAGGATCCTAATCAACCCACGGCGAGCTAATTGTTGGGAATTCCCTTCCTTCACTTTTACACTTGAGTCTGTGAGTGATTGAAGCAATAAATATGGTATGTTGGGCCTTTGGTGAGGGGGTGTTTCTGCTCCAAATCTTAATTCTTCAAGGATCCTGAAATGATAGTCATAGACAACACTATACCTACCCTCACATGAGATGTATTTGATTAGTTGGTGCCCTACCTCATTCCGTGGATATGGAAGAATTTCCCTCCTTACTCCATTTTTGTCCTCAGTGGGTTGCTCACCTTCTAAAAATATTTTTCTTTTGGCAACCTGGATCTCCTTTGTCTTCTTTTCTCCATGGTATTTCGAGGGGAAGTGTGGTGACTCTATTAATGAGCTCATGGATGAGATCTATAGTGAGGCCCCTTATTACAACAGTGGCATGGATTCTGGTGTGTGGAGTGAGGGAGAGAGAAAATTCTTGAGCCACCTCATCGGCATACCCTCTGAATTTTTCGAAAAGCCCCATCCAATTATGTCTTGTGAAGATTTCAAGCAATTGGGGGGGTTGTTGAATTCTCACAATGTTTGTGGGATCTCTCCTATTAAACCCTCATGTCATCTTGCTAGTGAATATTGAGGAGAAAATGAGAGGGTTGAAACAATTTTTCAAGTGCAAGAGCAAAACAGAGATGACTATGTATTTAATTCCCTTCACACAGCTGCTAAATTCGCTCAAATTTAGAGTATCCTTGGTTCATTTACTTGCAAAGGGGAATGTAATTTTAGAGCCTACCTCTTTAGATTGGTTGCAATGGACAACTCTCATGATATCCCTTCTGAACTCTTCTCTGCCAACCCTATAGACAGTCTGCATATCCCGTAGGAATTCCTGTGCATGCTCCTCTAGGAATTCCTGTGCAGTGAATGATGGATCTATGCTTCCGGTGGGTGGCATGGGTTATGAAAGCGACTTGAGTGAGGTAGTTTTGAGGAGGTGAAATGAATGAATGCATGGGAACGATGTTTTATTTCCTCTTATAGTGATTCAGGGTGAGGTGGTGTGTTGGCAGCAAAGGCACGTTTCCATTTTTGGACCGTTGGTTCCCACTACCACCTCATCATTTCCCACTCCTTGTAACCAGCTCCCACCTTGTATATCCGTAGTTTAACCGCTTTTTGTCCTAATCCTTCTCTGTCTTTGAGTTGACTGTAGCCACGTGTGAGAGGACACTCGGTTGTGCATGTGCTGACTAAACGAAGGTGGCTAAGTTAACTAGCCACCTTTTCACTTATAAACCAACTATCTTGTAACCCTTATAATTTTTTACTACATGATGCATATGAGAGAGCGAGCGGGATACCTACTTGTGGTTTCAATGCTATGTTGTAGTTGTCGAGGGCCAGAGGTGATGTTGTGTATATTTGCTGCATGCCATTCTTCTTCCTCCTCTTGTTGTCTGCTAATGGCTTCTCTATTTTTTTTTTGCAGGTACTTGTGGTTGAAGATCTGATGCTACTGCTTTGGAGCTCCTAGATCATCATGGTGAACACTTGTTGCTATTGTGATTGGTAGTCTGTGGCATAGGCTGCTACAAGATTTCCTATAGTTGCTTCTCCCTCGTAACTCTTTAATCATTTTTCTTGTTGGGGTTGTGAGGATGGTGACATGGATGGAAATAAGGAGTGAGAGTGTGCAGAGCAAATGATACTTAGGTGATGCTCTTTACTCCTCTTTGTTTCCTTTTTTTCTATTTGAAGACTGGAAAAAAACTGTTGAAACTGATCTTTTTTTGAATGGTGAGTGTAGGGATGATGATGGTGGACGAGGTGAGGTGCTAGATCATGAATAGGGTGAATTTTAGGGACCTAACAAGTCCATAATTTTCCTTCGTATTACTTCTTTTAGGATTTCTGGGTCACTTTAATGCCTACAAGATCATCCTATAGGTTTTCAGGGGATCCTATAGAAAACATAGTCTTTGTATAAATCGAAGCAATGGAGTGGAAAAATGACAAAAATTATGGAGGGATGCATGGTAAGGAGTGAAAAAATGAATATGTGAGTGGCAGGGGTCTCCTTGGGATCCTCTTTTGCTCCTTAACTGTCCTTCTCACCCACCTGCAAATGGAAATTTCATGATATATATATATATATATATCTATATCTATATATATATATATATATATATATATCTATATATCTATATATATATATATCTATATATATATATATATATATATATATATATATATATATATATATATATATTTGAAAAACAACTAGGCTGCCTCAAAGAGTTTTTCACCCTAGCTATTTGCCCTGGGCGCCTCAAGAAAGGTTTTCACCGAGGGATCTTCTTATTCTCTTTTTATGTTTTATTCTTTTCTCTCCTTTTTTTTCTTTTTTTGTCATCACTAGGTCACCTCAAGAGGTTTTCAACCCAAATATGGGACTCAAGCGCCTGATGGAGGTTTTCACCTGAGTCCTTATTCTTTTTTGTCTCGGTGATTTGATGAGGTAGGAGCTGGAACTTGCTCCACTATCATCACTGTTTTATTGATATCATCAACACACTCTTGTTTTGATAAAGGTCTCTTGTACATTTTCAGTCAGTTTCCATTAACAAGCAAATGAATGACTTCTTCATCTATGGTTTTGATTTGCACTGAACCATTATCATGGCATCTTTCCACAACATAAGGTCTGAACCATCTTGTCCTTAACTTGCCCTTGAAGTATTTATACCTAGAATCATATAACAATGCCCAATCAACCTCCTAAAATTGATTCTCCTTGATATTTTTATCATGCCAGATCTTCCTTTGAAGTTGAGCTACCTCTGTATGTAGGAGGGTCTGCATTCTGAATTCATCCAAACTGTTCAATTGGAACAATCTCTCTTTTTGTGCACTACTGAGATCCAAATCTAGTTGGGCTACCATCCTTAATGTGTTATATTCAAATTCAATGGACAACAAGGCCTTTTTCCCATAGACCAACTCATAGGGTGTGAATCCAGTGGTGGTCTTCCATGTGGTATTATAGGCCTAGGTGGCCTCAACTAGTCTTTCTGCCCAATCCTTCCTATTGCTGCTCACCACCTTGGTTAAGATGCCCTCTAGTGCTCTGTTGGTCACCTCCACTTGCCCATTAACTTGTGGATGATAGGGAATCGAGGTCCTATGCTTCATCTTGTGAATGCTGAGTAGGTCTTCAATCATGTTGGAGGTAAACTGGTTGCCTTGGTCTATGACCAACTCTCTAGGGTACCCAAATTTGTAGAATACCTCCTCCCTTAGGAACTCAGCCACCTTCTTTTATGTTGCTTCCTTAATTGCCTTGGTTTTAGCCCACTTAGTCAAATAATCAGTGTACAAAATAATGTATTGTTTTTGCTTTGAAGTAGGGTCAATAGGCCCAATGAAATCCATGCCCCACTTGTCAAATGGCTCGAAAGTCACTTGATGTTGCAGAGGCATTTCATCTCTTGGAGTAGGCCTTCCCATCCTCTAGCACTGATCACACTGACTAGTGTATTTTTTCACATCCTGATGAAGAGTGGGCCAATAATAGCCTTCTTGTAACACTTCAAGTGTTGTCCTCTTTGCTGCAAAGTGACCTTCACAAGGCCCATCATGACAGGTCAGAAGGATTTCAAAGACTTCCTCTTCCTTGAAACACCTTCTTAAGATTTTATCTGGGCCAAGTTTGAAAAGATTGCCCCCAATCCAAGTGAAGGGGGCACTTTTCCTTAAATATTGCTCTTTTCTTTGAAGGACAAGTTTGGTGGGAACTGTGATGATACCAAATAGTTTGCTATATCAGAGAACCATGGAGAGAGAATTGAAATAGAAAATAAGTGCCCATCCGGTAAGTGGTCATCCACCATTCCTTCTTCACCTGTAGGCAAATTTACCCTAGATAAAAAGTTTGCAACAACATTTTCCTTACCAGGCTTATCAACAATGGTTAGATCAAACTGCTGTAACAAAAGTAACCATCTTATAATTCAAGCATTCACATTGTTGGGTTGTGTTATATTCTTTTCATGACTAGCCCTCGTAGTTAATTAGGGGTTTGAGGGGTGCAGGTAACCCCACTTTATGGGGTCCTGGGCAGCACCCCAGAAAATTTTGGTTTTGGAACCTATGTTAGGTTGGGCGGACCCACCTATGGTTTTGTGCATGATTTTTGCACATGGTTTTTGATAGCGATGGTTTTCGATCCATGGTTTTGGACGCGATGGTTTTCGGTCCATGGTATTGGATGCTTCAGAATGTATAAATATGTATTATAACATTGAAAGGAACATAATGAAAAATCAAGCTAGTAGTCTCGATTTTGGGATCTAGGGAAAAGTCTTTGTGTATATGTGTTTTACGTGTTATACTCTTGCATTGTTTATTTTATGTGTTTTAGAATTCGTATGCAGGTAATTTCTGTATGGGGTTAAAACCTACACACATGTGGTTTGTTCATTAAATATTTGATTACAGCATGGTCAGTATGCACAAATTTTTGATAGCCTATAATGTAATGCCTGAATTTGTTTAATGAATGCACAACAGCCAGGAGTTCCTTTTCGGTCACTGTATAATTTAGTTCAGCCTTTGATAAGTTCTTACTGATAAAGAAGATAACATAAGTAAGTTTTTCATCTATCTGACCTAGGGCTGCTCCTATGGCTTTGTCTGAGGCAACAACATGAATATGAAAGAGGAGGGCCCAGTTTGGGCCTCGAAGAATTGGTGTAGTGGTTAACTGATCTTTTAGGATGTCTAAGGCCTCTTGACAGCTTTTTGACCATATAAACTCAGAATATTTGGCCAACAAACCAAATAAAGGAGAGGCCAACTTGCTGAAGTCCTTTATGAACCTTTAGTAGTATCCAACTAAACCTTGGAAACTTCTAACATCTCTATACTTTTGAGGAGGTGGGACCCTTTGGATGATATCTATTTTGTTTGGATCCACCTGCAGTCCTTATTGAGATATTGAATGACCTAGCACGATCCCTACAGTCATTAAGAATTCACATTTTTTAGGACTAAGAGACAGGTTTATTTCAATGCATTTGTGTAGTACTTTGCCTAGGTTAGACAAGGCTTCTTGAAAATCACAGCCATAAGGTGTAAAATGATCCACATAAATTTCCACCGCATAATGGATTAATTCGGCAAAAATACTCAAGACTGCTCTCTAGAAAGTGGCAAGAGCATTGCATAGGCCAAAAGGAAGGACTCTATAGGCAAAAGTAGCCCAAGGACAGGTTAATGTGGTCTTATCTTGATCTTCTGGGTAGATCTGGATTTGGTTGTACCCACTGCATCCATCTAGGAAAGAGAAAAATATTTTCCCTGCCAGGCCATCTACCACTTGGTCAATGAAGGGTAGAGGAAAATGATCCTTCTTTGTGGCTTTGTTCAACTCCCTGTAATCGACACAAGTCCTCCACTTACCATTTTTCATGGGAACTAACACCAAAGGAGAGACCCACTCACTGTTAGAGATAGGGTAAATGAATCCTGAATCTAGAAGTTTTTGCAGTTCTTCTTTGACTATATCTTTAAGAGCTAGATTCATTCTCCTTTGTGGTTGTTGGACCGGCTTGCAACCTTCTTTGATGTATATGTGGTGAATACACACTGAGGGGTGTAATCCCTTCTGTTATGAAACCAGCGCACAAAAAGATAGAAAAGATAGATTAACGCCTTAGAAATAAGCCTCTTTGAGGGGGCAACCTCCTTTACATTACACAAATGAACAATTCTTGGATGATACAAATGACAAGACCTCCTTTCTAAATATAGGAGTCTAAGGGGTCATAATATAATTAGAGCTGACATAACAACAATAATGCAAAGGAAAAATAATAACAATAGTGGGCTTCTATGGGGCACAATAATAACAATATGGGGACTACATGAGCACAAAAATTTAATAAGGGGGTGGTACTAATAACAATAAGGGTTTACACTAATAGTATAGGGACCTAACATGCCCCTCTCCTTCAAAAAATGTTGTCCTAAACGCTTGAGTAGTTCTTTATGCTTCTGTATAAAATTCTTGTCCTCCCATGTGGAATCTTTAGCAAGTAAGTTTTTCCACTTGATGAGATACTCTAAAATTGATCAATTTCGTAGTTGTTGGGTTCTTGTTTCTGTGACTGCTCCAGGTTCCAATATAATTTTTCCTTCCTCGTCAAGTTCTGGAAATATTTTTTGAACTGGGATCTTCTATAACTTTTGAATGAGTGGACACATGTCTTCTTCCTTCTTCCATCATCCCTTGCTTCGTTTATCCAATCTGGTTGGATAATAGAAATAGCACAAAACAATGCTTCCACATCCTCATCCTTTCTTGAGAGTGCATCTACAACAACATTTTGCTTCCCTTTTTTGTAGATGATTTCAAAGTCATAACCCAACATATTTGTGACCCATTTTTTATGTTCTTCTAAAGATAATCTTTGTTCTACAAAGTATTTAAGACTATCATGATCCATTTTTACCTTGAAGTGTCTTCCCATTAGGTAAGGTCGCCATTTCTTAAGTCCATGTAGTATTGCCAACATTTCCTTCTCATAAATAGCTTGCTTGAGATGTAGCCATAAAAATACCCAATCGCCTACGTCAAAAGTTATTTCACTACGATGTTGATCTACCTGTTGTTTCATTCGATTCTGCACCAAAGTGGCGTTATCCTTTAAAAGTTGGAGAACTTGTTGTTGATGCTCGATGTGATATTTCACTGCTTGAATATTTTTCGTCTTGATATGTCCTTTTATCTTGAGAGTTTGAGGAGTGGTAATTTCTTCCAATGCATTACAAGATATGGTCGGATTCATTTCTTGATGCTTGGTGTGATCTTTCACTTCTTGAACATTTTTCTTCTTGATATGTTCTTCTATCTTGATAGTTTGAGGAGTGGTAATTTTGGCCAATGCATTACAAGATATGGTTGGATTCATTTCTTTTTTCTAGATGTGATCTTTCACTTCTTGAACCTTTTTCTTCTTGATATGTCCTTTTATCTTGAGAGTTTGAGGAGTGTAATTCTTGCCAATGCTTTACAAGATATGGTCGGATTCATTTCTTCTTTCTCGATGTGATCTTTCACTTCTTGAACCTTTTCTTATTGATATGTGCTTCTATTTGTATCCTCATAATGTGCTATCATTTCTTCCGTGAAAATTGACCACGTGGCAAGTGGTTTATGAGAACAAAGCCCTTTATACCATAAAAATTGATTTGGTTCTAAATAATGAGATGTAATATGTACCTTTTGTAACAGTGGTACACCATGTAGATCAAAATATTTCTCCATCTGTAGTATCCAATTTATCAGATCCTTGCCATCAAACTTCCTCATCTTGTTTTTTCTTGATTTTAGGGGCCCGATCTTGAAACGACTATAACTCTGTAATTTCAGATTTTCCAGTTCTGTGTTTGAGCTTAATGTTGTTTTAGCTGGAGCTCGGGCTGTGTGGGTGTTTTTTTAGAATTATGTTAAATTGTATCTCTCGAGTAAGTAATTTCAAATTCCATTTACTTATAATTTTTTTATAAAATCATATGTTTTTAAGTATAATTAGATCATTGTACTTTGATTCCAATTTTGCTAGTCATATAATTTATCGTTTTCAACGATATTAAATTTGTTATCTACAAACTAAATTTTACTTATTTTATTATTATATACACATTGAAATTTACTTATTTTTATTGAAGTGAAAAATAAATTTTATAACTTATATGAAGATTATAATTCAATTACCATAACAAATGTCTTAGGACATGGAGGATTCGTCTATACTCATTAATAAAAATTATGATAGATTATTTAAATGCTCTAACTTCACACGGATGATTTGATGCTTTTATGTTTATATCATTTGATGAACGAAATTTATAATAATTTGTAAAAAATAAATTTCAATTTTATTAAATATCAATTTTATTTAAGAAAAATCTATTTATTTTCATATTTATCACATATTTTAGTAGAAATTGTTGACACCTAATTTTTTAAGGGGTAAATATTATAAATATGCAAATACAAAATAAGAAGATGAAGAGACATTAGAATGTGAATTCCAAGGGTCTCCCTCTTCTATGTATATATTAATAACTCTACTTGATAGAATTAATTCATGGAGTTACCAAAATACTTTGCCAGATAGAAATAAAAAAGAGATGAGATAATATACATGAGTAATTTTCAATAGATTCTTTATTATTTTAATTTGAATATAATTATATTTTTCAATTATATTTGTAATTATATTATTATTTTATTTTAAAGGTATTTTTTATTCAATGATAATATTTTTAATTACATTTTTTTTTTATTTTTTTTTATAATCAATTAATTTTAATTACAATATTTTTTAAATCAACTTTTTCTGTTAATTCAAATTCAAGGAATCGTGAGAGGCTCCACAAACCAAAACTATTGGTCCCGTTCTTACTAGACTTGTTGGCCTAAAGATGAAAAAAAAAAGCATATTACAAACAAGCTAATGACACTAGATAGCCATAAACCGATAACCCAAGACGACCAAAAAATTCCAAGCTCCTTAAAACAATCGGTTTGCATCACTGATCAAGATGGAGAGATGAAACTGGGCCACCTTACTCATTGTCTGGAGACAAAGGAGGATGGAAAGCCTCATGGACATAAGATTCCATATGCACCCTGCTTACTTTCAGTCTCGTTAATCATTCATGGATTTGTTTTTTCCCTCTCCGCAACGAAGCCATTTTGTCCATCATCTGTCAGTGGTTCTATTAGAAGTCATTGATGAACCCTATAGCTTCATTCCATTCCTCGTACCTAACACGATCCATCTACTTCAAGAGTGTTGTAATTCGCTGAAGATGCCCATCCAATGTGTCGAAGGGAGAAGGAATCTCAACTATACCCAGATAGAGACCTATTGTTGGTCGACCTCTTCCCCTAATTTGCGATTGGATTCAGGGTGAACAACTCCATGGTCCTGTGGACCCCATCCCTAATGAGCACAAACCTATTGACGAAGCATGGAACCCAAATATTCTCAGTCACCTTGGTTACTTAGCAAGCACCACACCCAATGTACCTCCCAAACAGTGACAACAAGCGCAAACTCTACACTCTCCACACTAAGCTCCTAGTGAACTAGCTGAGCACCTTGTGACTCACTATTGATGACCAGAGGGAAAATAACATCCCCACAAAAACCCTCCACTCTGAAGACCTAGCAGGGTGACACAAGAATGACCACCATTTAAAGACTATAGGCACACTAATATACACTATCATCACCTTGAAGTTTATCCAGCAAGCCAGGTACTATAGACCCTATCCTCATCATGTCAATGAGCTTCCTAGCTATGCCCCAACAAAATTCCCACAACCAACCCAAAAAAAGTGCATTCTAGCAAAACAAGTGTACAAACCCTTATTTTAATTCATAATAACTACAACTTAATAAGGTGTAGGACCGTAAAGGGAACTTCCAATTGTACACCTCTCCAAACTCATATGCCCACTACAATTTCAATGAAATGACTTGTTGGCAGTCCAACATACTCCTTTTTATTTTGATAAAATAAAGGGCCCCTCCTAGAAATTTTCACTAATTTTGTCATTTTGATTTGATTGGTTTGATATTGGATTGATTTCTACATCTTTTCCTCTAATCATCATTTTGATTTCACTTTTTTTCATGATGTGTGTAACATTGTATGGCCCATTCTTTCAACAATTGGTGATAAAAGGTTATTTCCTTTGATTGTTATGATTAGTGAATTTATCATTACTCCTCATAGTAAGAAAATGTTTATGTTTATGAGTCGTTACAAAATCAGAGATTCTATAGTAGCCCTAACTGAGTTTGAAATGCTAATAGGATATAAGCTATCAAGTTGGCTCTTATGTTAATCCTTTTAACTTTGTATGATATTTTGATTTAAATGTTTCAATGTTCGAATTAATGGTCATAACCTATGTTTTACACCCTATATTGGTGGTGCTTTGTGTTTTTTAACATTTCATTTACATTGTTTAACAATTAAATCATATCATGAATGTTGATTAATGGTCCATTGATTTCAAATTAAATATATGATCCTGGTAATTTGTTTCATGGATATGCACTTGTGGAAAATATTTGTTTCAGGTAATGTGTTATGTTATCACACATATTCATCATCCCATATGGAATCCAAAGTCTCAATTGTCAATCTCTAGCGATGCCAATTTTCATATGGCTCATTATCCCACAACCACCATTCCTCGCTTATATCATTAGGCCAACATGGCCCTAACTTGAGCTCGTACTTGATAGTTGTGAATTCATTACGTAATTTTTCAAGAGGGTTCTCCCAAAAATCCTCATTCTGTCTCTTCTCTTTTTGGTCCCGAGGGCTCTGTAGCATAGGGTTTGATGGATGGTTTTTACATTTTCCCAAACCTTATTTCACTCTGTTTCTAATCTCATCCTATGACATGTCACCTATAGTGTGAACCGAGCTCATTGGGGCAGAACCTGCTAAAGAAAATGGTGAGTGTTTGGCATTGTTCCGCCAAGCTGGTTGGTGGGAATTTTTATATCTATTTCAGGGACACAACAGTGACATCGTGAATGACTTTTCCGACTCTTTTAATGGGAGTAGGGCCTTTGTGGGCAACCTAGAAATCAAAATTAACATTGGAATTTGTAACAACAACTTCCCACCTTCCTCCTGAAGGCAAATGTTGGTCGAAGAATGTTGAAGTTTAAATATTTCCATGAAGGAAATTGCTTACTAGTAAGGACTATCATTATCATGTTAAAGGTATGCCTATATCGACTCTGAAGCCAAAATGGCATGAGTTGTTGCACTTAATTTATAGGCATATAACCTTTGAAGGGCGGTATATCATAGATTTTATGTATCATATTAGACTACTAATGGTTTTCTTAAGCTCATGTAAGTTTAACCTTCCTTGTTATTCTCTTAACATTGCAATGAAAATGGCTAGGGCCTATCAATCCAACCACAAGAACCCTAAAAGGTCCATGTTCCACCATAGTTTAATCTTCATGTTAGTTAAACACCATTTGGCTCACATTGTTGATGGTTGGGATTCATTTCGCATTCGTAACAATTATGATAAACCTTTACCATTTAGCCCTGTTGAGTGTCCCACTGCAACGGACCCTGACCCTTCTCCTATCAATTCAACACCATCATTAGCAATGAATACCAATAGGAAAAGTGTGAGGCCTTTATTCAAGAACCAGGGTCACCTTTTTCAAATGAAAACCATGTTGCAATTTTGAGACTTTTAACTTCTCTTCATTTTAATAGAATTGCAACAAGAGCCCCAGATTTTTGAAACCCTCCATAGAGTCTCCTCCACCTGAATCTCAATCTTCCCATCCTGCACAAGTACAAACAATTAGTCAAATTAAATAGGGTATGATTAAAACAAAGAAAATTTGAAGGATAATTGCTAAAGCCAAAAGGACTAGGCATAAAACTCCTCCTATGGATGTTCCCTTGGATGATTTGGAAACTAATCCTAAGTCATCGCCAAAAAGAACAAGCCCCAAGCTGGGACAACTCCTCATGATCACAGTGACATGGCCAATTGTGATGATTCTTCCACCGCTACCCCTCATTTGGATAATTTAATTGCCAATATGTATTGGAAACAACAATACATTGTTATGGTCTATCGATTCAATCAACTAATCTATGAGAATAAATAGTTGAGAGCATCATTCCAGGAAAAGGATAAATATAATGAACAAAATTCATCTATTGTCAAGGGTAAAACCCCCTCGAAGGACACCCAAATTGTGATTAAGTCTCTGAATCTCAAAGTCACTATTTCCTCATAATTAGAGGGATCTCATGCAAATAAATAATGATTGCATGTGAAGTGTTTGAGGTATGTTTTTTTGCAATTTTTATTTATAATTTTAAATAAAGGACTACTACAGAATCAAAGATTCTATAACAGCCTCATTTTAGCAATATTATAAGTTTTTCTAATTTTAGTTTGCTTCTATCGTAGATCTTCCACGTGTGCAAGATAGTCTTATAGAATGATTTTGGAATGAATAAATTGGAAGAGGGTGACCCCAAAGTGACATCAACTACTGCAGTGTGTGGAATATCATTTTTATCTACATTCCATCTTGGAGAGCCAGCTACATACATCTGCATTCCAGTGCTTCACGAGGGTTATGACATAGGTAATGATCGTTGGAAAAAGTTATTGATTCGATCTTTCAAGTTTGAATATTACGA
Source organism: Pinus tabuliformis (assembly GCA_031772625.1). Classification (NCBI taxonomy): domain Eukaryota; kingdom Viridiplantae; phylum Streptophyta; class Pinopsida; order Pinales; family Pinaceae; genus Pinus; species Pinus tabuliformis. The sequence continues at coordinate 1,871,547,262 of CM062817.1, forward strand.
AATTAGAGGAGTTATGATCAGACAACAAATAAGAAACATTTCGGATGACCTCGAAAACTATGTGGATAAGAAGGGAAAATGATATGCAGAAGAATAATACAACATTGTTTCATTGATAGTCCCCAAGTTGACAAAAATAGTAATAAATCTTGTATTAACACTCTAGTTCAAAGTGGAGGGATTCTATAGCTCTATTGTGGCTTGAAGGGCAGTGAGAGACTATATTGTGGACAACTTAAGAAGGGGTTTCACTACTCATGTGTTTATAAACAAAGCCAAGGTAAAACTTAATGACAATAACACCAATGTTTTCCAAGTGTTGTCATTCAGAGATAATGTTTGGAACCCCAGAGCCTTGTCCATTATAGTGGGTATTATCAACTTGGCATGCTCTGTTACTTGGGCAGTGCTTGTTGCACTGGAAGGAGGCAATAACAAATGGTATCATATGCATTCCATGCCACCCTTTGAAGCTAGACTGCTTGTGATATTTACAATCATCATTATTGCTTTGGGAATGGATTATGTTGATTTGTATTTATATTTGCAAAATGCAAGATAAAAATATAAAGAATGGGGCGAACTTAGTAAAAAGGCTGAATAATATGGAAGAAATATTTTGATAGTTTGTACAATGGCAGTTTTCCAAATATTGTGCATTGTATCAATCAAAGTAGTAGCAAGAGCTTTGGGCGTAAAATATTTTGGTAAATGGGTATATGGTGGGGTTCAAGGTCTTGTGTGGTTGAAGTGGGAAATTGGCAATTATCTTTTGGTCAATATATCCCACCTGAATGTAGTGGACCATGCATATATGGAAGCACGGGGATGTACATGTACTATTCTGTGTTTGGGCTTAATGTTATATTAGTTGGAGCCTAACCTGAGTGGGTGTTTTTAGAATTCCCATTGTTAAATTGTATCTTTCCAATCTGTAATTTCAAATTCCATTTACTTATAAAACATTAATAAAGTCATATGTTTTTAAGTATAATTATTTTGTATGTTTGTATCTTTGATAATAAAAAATATTATATGTTTGTATGCTTTTTATTTTAGATTTTATGCGTATTCATAAATAAATAAATAAATAATCATTGTACTTGATTCCAATTTTGTTAGTCATATAATTTATCATTTTCAACTATATTAAATTTGTTATCTAAAAATTAAATTTTATTATTATTATTATTATTATAATATACACATTAAAATTTACTTATTTTTATTGAAGTGAAAATTAATTTTATAGTTTATATGAAAATTACAATTCAATTACAATAACACATGTCTTAGGACATGGAGGACTCGTCTATACTTATTAAAAAAATTATGATAGATTATTTAAATGCTCCAACTTCACACTGATGATTTGATATTTTTATGTTTATATTATTTGATGAACCGAATTTATAATAATTAAAAAAAAATTGTAAAAAAAATATCAATTTTATCAAAGATAAAAATCTATTTATTTTCATATTTATCACATATTTTAGTGGAAATTGTTTATACCTAATTTTTTAAGAGGATAAAATATTGTAAATATGTAAATACAAAATAAGAAGATGAAGAGTCCTTGGAATATGAATTCCAAGGGTCTCCCTCTCCTATGTATATATTAATAACTCTTTTTAATAGAATTCAATTCATGGAGTTACCAATGAGCACAACCTCGCTGATGAAGTGTGCAACCCATGTATTCCCAGTCACCTTGGCTACTTAGCAACCACCACATCCAATGCATCTCCCAAGTAATCACAACAAGCACAACCTTTTCACTCTCGACATTAAGCTCCCAGTGAACCATTGAGCACCTTCTGACTCACTATTCATGACCAGACGGAAAATAACATCCCCACAAAAACCATCCACTCTCGAGACCCCATAGGGTGACACAAGCATGACCACCATATAAACACTATAAGAACAATAATATCCACTATCGTTACCCTGAATTTTATCGAGTGAGCCAACTACCAAAGACCCTATCCTCATCCTGTCAATGAGATTCCTAGCTATGCCCTAACAAAATTCCCATAACCAACCCAACAAAAGTGCATTCCCAAATTTTTTTTGTACAAACCTTGTTTTAATTCATAATAACTATAACTTACTAAGGTGCAAGAGAATAAAGGGAACTTCCAATTGTCCACCTCTCCAAATCCATCGATACACTACAATTTCAATGAAACGACTTGTTGGCAGTCCAACCTACTTCCTTTTATTTTGATAAAATAAAGGGCCCCTCCGAGAAATTTTTACTAATTTTTTCATTTTGATTTGATTGGTTTGATATTGGATGGATTTCTGCATCTTTTCCTCTAATCATCATTTTGATTTCACTTTTGTTCATGATGTGTGTAAAATTATATGGCCCATTCTTTCATCCATTGACGATAAAAGTGTTGAATAAAAGTGTAACAAGGTTCTGTATTCGTCAATGTAATTTTGATCTTTGTACTTGTCAAGAAAAATAAATATTATTTTTATAAATTATATGAACGAGTTTCTTTCTCATTCCATAGTTAGGAAATTCAAAGAGTCAAAGACATGTGTAAAGAGCTCTTATTGAGCATATATGTAATGTATATGAGTCAACCTAGTGTCTATAACAACCCTCCAAGACAAGCAAAATCCTCTTGAAGAAGGCAACAAGCAAAACGATGAAGAATGAAGTCATCTCGGCCTCAAATTGAATTAAATAACTAAAGGATAATCATGTCGGCTCAATAAAAAGACACAACGCTTCATTGACATGTCAGCTTATTTATGATGGGCAAACCACTATATATACCTAGCTAGGGTCACCACAGAAGGAAAAAATTTCTGACATCTTTGTAATTTTGTATGGGTGCAGGAATGAAATTTTGTGTGGGTGCAGGATTGTAATTTTGTATGGGTGCAGGATTGTAATTTCGGATGGGTTCAGGACTAAGTTTCGGATGGGCACAGGACTGTAAATTCGGATGGGTAGCAGTGATAACAAGGATCTCGATGATCCCACAGTATCACACTCTATCTTGACATTCATCCTAGACACAATTATGATCTCAGTATAGTCATGATCCTGATGGAGACATAATTACAGTTGAAGATCTTGGTAAAGGTGTGGCAATGGTGCAGTAGTAATGATCTTGTTGCTATGATGAATATCTCAGTGAAGGTACAATAATGATTACCTCAGTGAGTCAATAGTGATGATGATCTCAATAGTGACAAAGAAGAGGATTGTTTTCTTGGTCTTGGAGTGGCCTAGTAGGTTAAGGGTCATGGTCTTCGTGTTCATCAATTGGAATCCCTATAAGAAGAATTACATGCAAGTTTTCCTCTCTAAGAGGGAGAGGTTTTGGCCCTAACAGAATGCCAACTTCTTGAGTTCATGTCTCTTTGTTTTTGGTAGAAGTTTGATGAAGTAAACACACACATTAATAATAAGAAGAAGATCAAGCTAAGATAAATTTTGAAAGAAATTCACAAATTGTTATCAAGTTTAGAAGAATCTTACTAATGCTAACTTCCATAGACTCTTCAACATGGAATCAAAGCTAAGGTGCTAAAGTCAAAGGAAGGGCAGCTAAACAAGACATTCAAGGATCAATCTACAACAACAGTATACAATGTCATAGTTTTGAATTACAGTCTCTATAAACTTCATGACCTATACTCGGAGTCTTCCCACATTCTTAGCCTCAAAAAAATCAGACAAAATATGCAAATGATCACAACTAGAAGACTCGATTAGGAGAGCTCATGCAATAGTTTAGTTTGAATATACAGAGCCAGATGAAATTTATTTTACAAGTTCCATTCTACCCATAGTGTTGGTGCCATTATATGAAGATGTCAACCTCAAATTGAATCCTTTCTATAAAAGGAACAATCTTGACATCTTGGATTCTCAAATCTTTATGGTATATATTCAAGGGCATATATATAGAAGTTTGTATAAACAGTACTCAATATAAAATGAAGAAGTCCTATGATACAAAATTGTAACTAATGGGTCTCTATACATCATGGGAAGCGACCTCAATACTCTATGATTCTACACAATGCTACATACTACAAGGTTCCATGGTCTACTTATGTGATAGAAATGTAGTGCCATCCCAAGTACATCAACAATTTTTCAAATGTATAAGTCAAAGTAACTCGAAGGAAAAGAAGTAAATCTTCCTACCAGCACAACAAGAATACCATCTAGAGGAAGCATCAATGCATCTGCTTCAACCACTTCCAACATGGTCAAGGTGAATATTTCATCTTCACATGACAAGTAAATATCTTTTCATTCTATAATTAAGTTTGGTTAAATGATTTCATGATTTCAAGGACATCTATAGGTTGAATGGTTGCAGTACTGTAATTTCGTATGGGTGCAGGACTATAATTTTGTATGGGTTTAGTACTGTAATTTTGTATGGGTGAAGGATTGTAATTTCGTATGGGTGTAGGACTCAATTTTGGATGGTTACAATACTGTAAATTAGGATGAATGGCAGTGACGACAAGGATCTCTCTGATCCCACAGTATCACACTCTATCTCAGCATTCATCCTTGACACAATTATGATCTTAGTATAGCCATGATATCGATGGAGAGAAAATTACAAGGTGAAGATGTCAGTAAAGGTGTGGCAATGGTGCAGCAACAATGATCTCATTGTTATGATGAATATCTCAATGAAGGTACAGTAATGATGACCTCAGTGAAGCAGCAGTGATGATGATCTCAGTAGTGACAAAGAAGAGGATTGGTGTCTTGGTCTTGGAGTGGCCTAGTAGGTCAAGGGTCATGGTCTTGGTGTTTGTCAATTGGAATCTCTATAAGAAGAATTACGTGCGGGTTTTCCTCTCCAAGAGGGAGAGGTTTTGGCCCTGGAAGAATGCCAACTTCTTGAGTTCTTGTCTCTTTGTTTTTGGTAGCAGTTTGATGAACTAAACACACACACTAATAATAAGAAGAAGATCAAGCTAAGATAAATTGTAAATGCACTTCAAAAATTGTAATCAAGTCTAGAAGAATCTTACTAGTGCTAATTACCCTAGATTCTTCAACAAAAAGCTTATTTCCTTTGATCGTTATGATTAGTGAATTTATCATTGCTCCTCATAACAAGAAAATTTTGAAGTTTATGAGTCCTTACAGAATCAGATTCTCGAGTAGCCCTAATTGATTTTGAAATGCTAATAGGATATAAACTATCAGGTCGACTCTTATGTTAATCCTTTTATCTCTGTATGATGTTTTGATTTAAATGTTTCAATGTTTAAATTAATGGTCATAACCTATGGTTTACACCCTATATTGGTGGTGCTTTGTGTTTTTTAACATTTCATTTACATTATTTAACAATTAAATCATATTATGTCTGCCGATTAATGTTCCATTTATTTTGTATTAAATATATGAGCATGGTGATTTGTTTCATGGATCCGTGTTGGCCTTATCCATCCATTCACCATTAATATACACCATATTTTGACCAATTTATGCATATTCAGGTATATAAATTATTTTTTTCAATTTTTAGATGTTTTTACATGTGCATTTTTGGACATGACTAGAAATTCCCGTAACGGCTTCATTGATGTCATACTTGTAGGACACCTGAGCACGAGATGAGCACATTTCTAGAAATATTGGGAACTAAGAATGGAAGTATTCCTATTGGTTCAGTCAAACCGAGCTTAAACAAGTCCGGTCAAAGTTGGTCAAATAGGACTAGCCATTCAGGAAATCCCTAGGAAATAGGCCAAACTTGAGATTTTATCAGATTTTCCAAATTTTGAGTGATTAGATGGATGAGCTTGACCTGAATAGAGAGGATAAGGATAGACATAGATGTTAGAGACATTTTAGTTTAGTTTGTTTCATATTTCTCTATTTAAGCCAAAACATTGAAGGCATGAATATGTAGAATTTGTATAATTTCATATTGAGACTTCTGAATATTTTGAGTTAATTTGAGGAACCAGTTCTATCTTCTTTTTTCTATTCAATGTTGTGGATGATTGACTAAGTTTTTAGTAGCTGATAATCTCTTCAAGTGTGCAAGGCAAGGGTGGAGGGCCCCCACACCAAGCTAAGTACACTTCATGGTTAATTTAGCTTAATTTTCATAAACTAGTTTTGCTTCAGATTTGTTTATTTAATTAGATGTATGATGATTTATTATGTTTGCTGATGAATCTTGGTTTACTTCTAATCTGCATATGAAGGGACAAACTAGTGTTTAAGTTAAACTCTCCTTCTATCTAATCAGAGATTAGAAACTAGAATTCATCTTTCTTTATTTTTAGTGATTTTCTGAATTTCCAGTTTTCTAACAATGGCATTAATGATGAATGAATTTGTAATGAAGAACAACAAGGACCTCCTTAGTTAGGAGCCTCTTCTATTATTCTTTTATGCATCTTAAGCTATTGTTCATTAGTGGTTTTTTATTTCTGTTCATGAAGTAGTATTGTAGAAGAAGGTCAATCTGGTTCTCCTAAGTTAGGAGCCACTTCTCCTGCTTATTACATATTGAATTAGAAATTACTTAGTTTAATTTTATATTTTTAATATGCACTTCTAATTAGTTTATAATTTCATTTCCTTCAGTTTCCATAACTTATCTTCTAAAGCTGATTATAGTTGATATCCATATATTTTGGACATGCTTCTAAGTTCTACAAACCTGGATTGATATTTAAAATACTTGTGTTAATTTACTCAATAAATTGACCCAACATTTTTGCATCGTTTTCAGGGAAGCATTCATCAACATAGTCAATTAGAGGATAAAAACAAAATATAAAAAATAAAAACACAACAAAACCAATAAAAATTTAGCATTTAATTTAGTTATGTTTCTTTATGCCTAGATATAGAGACCAGAAAGGTAGATTCATTAAGCAAAACCCCCAAAAATTCAACCATCCATAGAGGCAGGACCATCAGGACTAACTACACCGGTTGCTGGTAAACCAACTCTAGAGGAATTAGAAGAGAAACAAAGATCAGGACAAAGATTGACTTTAATTGAATGACAAACCTTGTTAGCCTTGGAGGTAAAAAGAAAACAAACCCCAAAAGGAACACCAACTATAGAAAAACAAAAGGAAACAAGGAAAATTGTTAAACAATTAGATCAACCCATTCTTGAACCAATAGATCAACCTATTTTTGAAAACAAACAACAAGTTGAATCTCAAATTGCTATAGAAATAGTTGAAACTATGACAGAAGAAGGGAAAGGATCTACTATCCTCACTCCAGAACAAAGACTTCAATATGAAAGACAACATAAATAATGGCAAAGACAAAGGGAGGAAGAGGCAAGGAGAGAAGCAAAAAGAAAAAGAGAAGAAGAGAGAAAAAGAGAGTATGATAATAAAAGACTACATGATAACGAACAAGATAATGATCAGGAAGCTACTTTTGGCTTTCCAATATTAGATACAACAACAATATTAGGAGAAGAAGTGAAAATGAAAAACATTCCACCTTCTGCGTTTCCCAATTTTTATGGAATGTCAATAGAAGATCCTGACTCATTTATGTTAAAATTTGATATTTTATGTCGAACTTAAGGATACACAAATGACACACACAAACTTCGTCTCTTTCCTACTACTTTGAAAGAAACAACATTAAAATGGTTTATGGGTTTAGGAGAACATACAATTACTTCTTGGGATGACATGAAGAAAATATTTCTTAAAAAGTATCAAGCCTATTGCAGGCCTAGAGACTCGAAAGAGGATGTTTTTAGAATGACACAACAAGAAGATGAAAGTTTAGAAGAGTATTTGGAAAGATTTCTCTACAATCTTCAAAAATCTAAACAACATTCTTTGAATCCTGATACCATCCGTACAATCTTTCTTAAAGGTATAAGAGATGAATATCTTGACATTCTTAATGTAATGGGCAAGGGAGATATTTCAAACTTGCCATTTGATGAAATTGTAGAACTATGTCAAAAATATTCTAGAGGAAGATCAAAGACTGGAAGGAGAGATATTAGTTCAAAAGCTTCAAAGTCAGTAGCAGGAGGAGTAACAAGAGCAGAAATAGGGAGTTTGCTGGAAAACTTTAAAACTGATCTTCTAAGCACTTTAGGGACACAAGTTGATGTTTTGAAAGCTAACAAAAAGAAAGAAGAACAAGATCAAATCTTAGCAATATTTTGTCCTAAGTGTAGGAAGAAACATCCATTAAGAGAATGCCCTTTGGATAGTATTCAGGTATGTGGCCTTTGCACAGAAAACCATTCAACAAAAAACTGTCTAAAGTTGAAAGAATTGCAAATGAATCCAATGGAAGAAGTACAAGGGGCAGATGCTCTTTACTATATGGCACCAAGAAGACCTTGGCAGCCAAGGATTCCTCAACAATTCCCTCAACAAAACTATCAATATCCTCCTCAAAATTCATGGAATACCCCAATGTCGTGGCAAGCTTGGCCTCCACAACAATATCAAAACCAACCTGCACAAGGTTGGAGAGGATATAGTTATGGAAACCAACCATCTCAACAAATGTATCCTCAACAATACCAATAACAATACCAACAACAATATCAACAACCATATCAACAATCATTTCCATTTCAATACCAACAGTTCCAACAATATCCACAACCCATGCCATTTCCACAACAAAATCCTGCACCATTACTAACTCAACCTCAACAGCTTCAGCTGCCTTCGAACCAACCCCCACCTAGACCAACTCAACTACCATCTCAGCTAGTAGCAAATATGAGTAACAAAATGGACAAACTAGCATACAATGTGGAAGAAGCAACATACTTTCCAACATACTCTATTCTTCCCATAAATGATGTCCATTTAAGGTCTGGGAAAGTATTACATAAAAATTCTCCTCCGATCATAGAAGAACCAACTGAACAAGGAGAACAAGCTGAAACATCTCATTTAGAAAATCAAAATCAAAAAGGAAAAACTATAATGACTCAAACACCACCCTATCCAAAGAGGTTAGTAGAGCAGAGAATTCAAATGTCTCTTCCTGAATTTGATATTTTGGATGAATTGAAAAATTCTTATGTCAAAATTCCTTTGTTGCAAGAAATAAAAGATATTCCAATTTATGCGAAAACAATAAAGGAGTTATGCATCAAGAAAACTGGCAAAAAGAAAAAGGATCCTACTACAATCCAGGTCATTGGCAAACTAGCTAGTCTCATGTCTACAAAAACAACAGTTGAAAAATATATTGACCCTGGTATCCCTATGGTTACTATTTCAATTAATAATTTTTCAGTTCCAAATAATTTAATATATTTGGGAGTAGCTATAAATGTTATGACTACAGAGACTATGTATCATTTGAATTTAAACAACATTAAATCTATTACTACAATTTTAGAGCTTGCAGACAGATCTAAAGTTGTACCAAAAGGAATGCTAGAAGATATCATTGTCTCTCTAGATTCATGGGAGTATCCCATAGACTTCTTAATTTTGCAGCCAAAAACAAATTTAGGAGGCCATCCTCTAATTTTAGGTAGACCATGGTTAGCCATTGTAGATACCTTCATTGGATGCAGATCGCGAATTATGATTATTGCACATGGGGATGAAAGGAAACATATCACACTCTATTCTCCAACACAATCACCTTCTTTATTATCATGGCTTGAAGGACAAGAACAACAAGAAACTAAATATGTTCTTAGTATTAATCAAGTCTTTGACTTTAGAGAAGAAGAAGAGAATGAGGATCTATTAGACCTTTTCATAACCAAATATTTCAGAGCAGCTTAGAATAACACAATATGAAGCTGCAAGTAATCTTTTGAATTACTATTTTCAAGAAAATTGCATAATTCAATCATTGCAAGATTCATTTAGAAATTTTTTCCCTGTTAACTGAATTACCAATTCAAAGAGCAAAATCATTAAGATTTATCCTAGAAAGAATTTGAATATTGATTATAACTTACAATCATCACAAGAACGAGAGGTAATAGCATTGTTACATAAATACTCAAAAGATTCTTCCTGGGATTACACAGACATACATGGGATTCATCCAAAAATATGTATCCACCACATCTACACTGATGATCATATCAAACTAGTACGACAACCTCAAAGAAGAATGAATCCCATGATGAAGGAGATAGTGAAAGAAGAATTGCAGAAACTATTACAAGTTGGATTCATCTATCCTATTTCTGATAGTCAACGGGTTTCTCCCTTAGTTGTAGTGCCAAATAAAAATGGGAAGTGGAGAATATGTGTAGATTAGAGGGAATTGAACAAAGCCACATTAAAAGATCATTTCCCACTACCATTTATTGACCAAGTACTATATTCACTAGCTGGGAAGAATTTATTTTCTTTTCTAGATAGATTTAGTGGGTATAATTACATCAGGATAGCATTGGATTTACTTGCCCATGGGGAACATATGCATATAATTTTTTTCCTTTTGGGTTATGTAATGTACCTCCTACTTTTCAAAGAGCAGCCCTTGAACTCTTTGTTGATTTAATCCATGAATGTGTAGAAGTTTATATGGATGATTTCACTGTATATGGAAACACATTTGATGATTTTTTGAAAAATCTTGAGAAAGTTTTGAAAATATGCATAGAGACAAATCTATCCCTAAGAAATGAAAAATGCTTCATGATGTTAACAGAAGGGATAATGTTGGGACACAATATTTCTTCATCAAGAATTAAGGTGGATCCAACAAAAATACAAGTCATTGTGAATTTAATGCCACCTACAACTCAAAAAGAAGTAAGAAGTTTCTTGGGTTATGCAGGCTACTATAGGAGATTTATTGAAAATTTCAGTAAAATAGCTCTGCCTCTATTCAAGTTACTTGCAAAGGATGTTGAATTCCAATGGACAAATAATTGTTAAAATGCATTTCAATTATTAAAAGAAAAATTGTCAACTGCCCCCATTTTTCAAGGACCAAATTGGTCTTTTCCATTTCATATCTCCATTGATACATCTGACGCAACTGTAGGTGCATCACTTGGACAAAAAGAAAACCAGTTTAATTATGCCATATATTTCATAAGTAAAAGCTTAACACTGGCAGAATTGAACTACAATGTTACAAAAAAATAAATGCTAGATGTAGTACATGCAGTTAATAAATTAAGGTATTACATAACATGCTATCAAGTATTCATTCACACAGACCATTTAGCCATTAGATTTTTAATGAATAAATCAATTAAAAATGGCAGAATTATTAGATGGTTGTTGTTAATGCAGGAATTTAATATTACAATTCAAGATTGACCAGGTAAAGATAATCAAGTAGTTGACTTTCTTTCAAGGCTTCATTCACCTAGTGATCCAAATCCTATTTCAGTTAATTTTCTAGATTAACATTTATTTGCAATAACTGTCAAAACCCAATGGTTTGCAAATATAGCTAACTATTTATCTTCTGGAAAATTATCATCCCACTTCACAAATAAACAGAAAAGAAAAATTATTAGAGAAAGTGATAGATATAGCTGGGTCAATGGTGATCTATTTATACTAGTTCTAATCTGATAATAAGAAAATGCATTAGAGAAGATGAAATCTTAGATATTTTAAAAGCATGTAATGATGAGCTATGTGGTGTTCATTTTGCAGACAAGCGGAGAGTCTACAAGGCGTTGAAACTTCGCTACTACTAGCCAGCAATCTTCAAGGATTCCAAATCTTACGTCAAAAGTTGTGATAGATACCAAAGACTAGGAAGGCCAATAATAATATGAAATTCCATTAAAGCCACAAGTACTCATAGAGCCATTTGAGAAATGGGCTCTACATTTTTTGGGACCTATAAACCCACCTTCAAATGGAAATAGTTACATCTTAGTATGTACCAATTATGTTACTAAGTGGGTTGAGGAAAAGGCAGTGGCAAGAGCAACATAAGACACAGTGGTCACATTCCTCTTTAAGGAAATCTTTGTTAGATTTGGAGTTCCAAGATAAATTGTAATTGACCAAGGCATGCAGTTCACCTCCAAATTTGTTTGAGATCTTACAGAGAAGTACAATATCAAACATAGAAAATCAACTCTGTACCATCCTCAAGCAAACAGAAAAGTGGAGTCAGCAAACAAATTCTTGGAGAATATCATGATGAAAAATTTACAAATGAACAGAAAGGACTGGTTAGAGAAATTAAGAGATGCACTATGGGCATACAGGATAACATGGAAGAACCAAACTGGGTTCAGTTCATATCAGTTCATGTATGGAAAAGAATTCCTGTTACCCATAGAATTTCAAATACATACATTCAAACTAGTAGCAAAGTTGGGAATGGAATTATCTAAAGCACAACAACAACGAGTCATGGAATTAAATAAACTAGATGAAATAAGGCAACAAGCAATAGAGCACACATCTCTTATGCAGCAGGAAAGAATAAAATGGCATGATCGATTTATCAAAAATAAAACATTCAATAAAGGAGACTGGGCATTATTATTTGACTCCAAGTTTAAGGATTTTAAAGAAAAGTTTACAACCCATTGGCTGGGGCCATATGAGATAGAAGATATCTTTGAAAATGGAGCTTTCAAATAAAAACAATTGATGAACCATCTATTTCATTTGTAGTTAATGGACATAGGCTTAAATTCTACAATAAGCTTATAAATAAAGAGGATTTTATGAAAAAAATTCAATAGACACTAATTTGGAAATAATGGAACAACATAGAAATATGCCTTCCATAATTCCAGAGTATATATATATATATATATATATATATATATATATATATATATATATTTCTTATAAAATCCAGGAAACTGGCACAAAGCAAACTCGAATTCATATAGGAAAATCGACTTGTTTGGCCTGTATGAATTATTTACCTTGTTTTACTCTTACTTGTGTCTAAGTTTGTAGAAATAATCTTCCAAGAAATGAAAGACTTTAACACAAGTCTTAACATAAGCAAGAGGAGAGTTTGTAATAAAACAATGCAAATAGTTTGAGTAGCTGAATTGTAGAAGGAACTTCAATTACATGTTAGAAGGGACCTGAGATATCATTATGTAGAAGGAACCTATATTATATGACAGAAGCAACCTAAAATATTGTTGAAAAGTACATGTCAAAAGGGACCTAAAACAATTACAAACTGTAGAAGGGACCTGCACAACATCAACAATCAAATATCATGAATCAATGTCAGATGCGAAAACATGAAGCATAAATAAGTCTCTACATTTAAATATATCTTGGAAGAGCCATAATTATGATAATAAAGACATTGTCAACCATCATTTGACCAGAGGACATCATTGACATTAAATATTTTATGGGAATACAGGTACAGTAAGTGAAAATTTTTCTCTTAGAATTTTGATTTTTAATTTTTTTTTCTAGAAGTTGTTAGTACTAATTTAGTGCTTGATATGCATTCTATTCCTACCTTCATTATCATCACCACTACTATCATCACCTATTCATTACCCTTTCCTACATTTAACCATCATTCCCTATACCAGCATTCCTATCATTAAAAAAACAAACCATCACATTAATCCTAAATATTTTCATAGGTATATGGATCAAGAATTGAAGCCTCAATATTCAAATCCTTGTTGACCTACAAAAACAACAAAGGTTAGTGTTATAATAGAAATTTAATTTTAAACATGACCATTCTAGGGTCATTTTAAAATTAAATTAAACAACGAATAGTGAAATATACCTAAGTTATGCAGCAAAGTGAAATATACATAATAAATGACATAACCAAGCACACAATGTAAGATGATAAAGGCCATAACCAAGTTGAAATGATATATTTTGATGGGCATGCAAAGGAATGAAGGTATGCAACGAAATTATGATGCATTTCAATGGGCATGCAAAGGAATGAAGGTATGGAAATACAAAGATATGAGTGGAGCGGATAACATGATTTACGGTGATGAGACATGCATGTTACAGATCCATTTGGGCACATCACTTCCATCATTTAGATCAATACTTTTGGGGCTCATCAAACCCTAATTCAATTGCTACATGCCCTACACAAGTCATCACTTTGAATGCCTCTTTCCTTGAGAGTTTCTTGGCCTGAAGCCCTCCAGAAATGCCTCCTTGAGGGACTAGCACAACCTTGGTTAGGGGTAAGTACGATTCAGTGTAGGTAGGTCCAAGTCAGGGTACTTTCCAAAGCACTTAGGCCCATTTTGACCTGCGCTAGGCGAGATTGAGTGAAATCATCATAGGTTTCTGGGAATATTCTTATCTTCTGGAGCCATCTAGAAGATTCCCACACTTATCATCTCCTATGAGCTCAAAATTGGATATGGAATGAGTTAAGTAACCTCCTATCCTCTCATCCTTTCCTCCATCGAAACTAACTCTAAGTTTGAAAGTCCATTCAATACCCTCATTTATGACCAAACCACCATAATTTTCCTATAATTTGAGCACTCATCTAAGTGATCAGGGGCTAGAATTTGAGAATTTGTAAGGAGATATTGTTGGTGTGAGCTTTGATATTGTTAGCAAGTACTTCTATGCTGCCAAAGTGTTGTGATTTTGATGTGATGTTGGTTGGAACCCAAGCTAGAAGAGTGATAATGGATCAAACTTCATGGCTGTAATTCTTCCTTCTACTTAATAAAGTTGTGTACACCTTTTCCCATATTCTTGTATTTATGTGTGATGATTATATGTGTAAATGCTTTCAATTCCATTTACTTATAGTAGATAGATCTCTTGCTTTGATTGGTTTTTGTCCTTTATTTATGGTTGCAGGTACTTGTTGAGCAGATTAAGTTCGAGAAGGAGCGACAAGAGCCAAACAAAGAAGACAAAGGGAAAGTGAAAGATAACAAGTAGGTCCCTTGTCTTATTTATCTTCTATAGAAAAAGGTTAAGTGCTTTAAATCTGTTGTTCTAGGTGTAGCTACCTACCTAGGGAATTTGTGTTTATCTGTAGATGAAAAATTCCACATAACAAATTAGCGACTCCGCTGGGGAACAATCATCATTTTGGGTAGTTTACCTTCATCCTAGTACACCCTAGTAGACTTTACTTGCTTCCATTGATCTTGATTCAGCCCTTTTTGAAGAGATTTTTGGTAAAAATTGTGCTTGCAAGCCCCTAGGATGGCCTCTCTAGCTCCAGTGTAGGTCTGGTCAAGAGACAGAGCACTGCAGAGCACCCCTGGCTTAAGGATAGTGCTTTGAAGTGCATTGTCTCCCATTCAAGGTTGCTTTGATTCTCCTTAGGTAAAAAATCCCTCCTTTGACTTGATTTTTCCCAAATTTCCTTCTGTTTCTGTTTGCTGAATGATCAATAATTGTTATCTCTCTGAAATCAACTTGTGTTTCCTTTGCTGCCCCTACTTTGGCCTTCATTGTTTAGTGTTTCTTAAATTATTTCTTTATCACTATCAATTCATCATCAAAGTTAGTTTATAGTCGATTAATCTTTGTTCAAAATAAGGTGTCGTAAAAGTCTTCATTTCTTTCGAAAAGGAATTGTTGTAAAGTATTTGTTCTTGCAAAAAGATTGATTGATTGTTTGTGCATCTAGGTCCTTTTTGTTCGTCTAAACACTAAAGGGACTGAAAAGAAAAACTTGCATTTTGCATATTGTAGGCTGTGAATGCTTGATAGGAATAGCTAGGTAAATTGCATTAGGTGTGCTCTTTGCTCTTTGTCAAAGTTCTAATTGCTCTATCCCTTACTAGGTACGATTTTCATTGTTAATTGAATGAAAATAATGCTTATCATATTAGTTTCATTCAAGGAATTGCAAACATACATCATGTGGTGAACCTTGAAAGGAAAATTCTTAAGAAGATCAACTTAAAAGTTATCTCAATTAACCTAATGGAGCATTGTAACTTAACGCATAAGATTTATAGGTCTAGGCTAGAGACGTGTTCCAGCATCGTTAAACATAGCAGTTGTCGCTAACTTGTCTATGATACATTTCGAGTGTGATACCTCATTCCACGTACGTAAGTATATCGTAGCTCATCGACATACCTTTGGGTATATAGGGCGGTGTTATAGTACATAAAGTATAAAGGAATGATCTCACTGTGCGGTTTCACATTAGACAATGTTAACACGGATTGGGTCTCCATATACTTTTGGGTATATATGGGAGGACTATATTAGGTTGTTATCCATCCTTAGGTAACCGAGTCATCCACCTTGTACACTGTGATACACCGAACAAAGAATTCGGGGAGATTGCCTGCACGTATGTTAAGTCCTTGGTTTACTGAGGCAGTATATAACAGTTCACAGTTTCTTGGTAATCCTTTTGCCTAGATTATCCCTCTTTTGTTTTGTTTTTTTATTTTTATTAAAATAAAATTAATTTATCATGGATAATCCTCCACGCTCACTCCTTAATTGATCTTAGATTGAGACATATGGCAACAACTCTGGAGCCCACCAATAAAGGAATTCCTTTTGATGTGAATCCTAGTCCTTTTCCTCCTTTCAGAAATATTGGTGCTCTAATATGGCTATGTTGCCCCTTCCGAGATTTACCATTGGCTTGCCAGTATGGTTGTTTTCAACCTCCTTGGTTCAAAATGTCGTGATCTCTCCGCAATCGAGTAATCCTCCAACTAGACAAAATCAACCTCCAATTGATCCTAAAGTTGACCCTTTGCCTTCTTCCATAGTTGTTCCTTCCTCCCCTTCTTCCTCTTAGCCTGGTGAAAGTATTAGCACTACTAACCAGGTGGCTAAGAAGAAGAAGAAAGGGAAGAAGAAGAAGAAGAAGAAAATTCAGCAAGGGGCAACTAAGCAACCATTGCTTTGAATGCAACTTTTGATGACAAACCATCTGATAAGCCTCACAAACTTCGATATCCTTGCAAAATTTGTACGGGAGACCATCTTGTTAGAAATTGTTCTGGTATTCCTTAGATATTAGAAGAATGGTATTCTCATTCACATCATCTTGTGTCATCAACTTATGGAGATCATGTTGGTGACACACCATCAACTAGTGGTAGTAAAGTTCATGGAAAGAAGGGTAAAATTAAGTTTCCCTGTAGGTTATGTGAAGGGAATCACCCCATTCACCTTTGTCCCTATAAGGATGAAGCCAAAAAAGTGTTGGGTAACTGTCCTACTTCTTTTTGTTTCTTCAGATTCCAATGAGCTTAGAGGCAACGCTCTTGTTCCATCAGGACAGGAGGAAAATCCTCCCATTCTTGTAACTCAAGGGGGAAGTTCTCCCATTCTTACGTACCCCCTCCAAGTATTCTAGTCACTTCCTTTGATTAGAATCCACTGGCAGAATACCCTCTTCCTTCTTATGTTCCTTTCCAGATCATAGTATAAGTTTGTAATATGATTATACCCGACACTATTATAGATGAAGGTGCATATGTGAGTATCCTTTCCTCCACTGCTTGGAAAGTGCTTGGTTCGTCGCCACTTGTACCTGTTACCCATAATCTATTGGCTTTTAACAGAGGAACCAATCAACCATTAGGTATCCTTCCTCAGTTTCCTATTACTTTGGGAGGAAAAAATGTTTATCTCAATGTGATAGTAGTCCCAGGCCCTTTAGATTATAATTTACTCCTTGGGTGCGACTATGTTAATGACATGGGAGCTATTGTTTCAACACTCTTTCAAGTGATGTGTTTCTCGCATGAAGGCAGAATTATCATTGTTGACCAGCTTTCATTTCCTGGTTTGAATATGGCTTCCAGTCAACCATCTTACCTAAATGGTCCTTTTGTCTCAATGGTATCTTCTCCGCCACGGGTAAATTATGTGGCAACCCATTCCATGCCTACATCAATTAACGATCAATTCCGTGGTGTTGTACATTATGTACTGGGGGCATTGGAACTAGAACTCTCTAATGGATTCCTTACTACAGATCCCTTCTAGAGCATTGTTCTCCCATCTGATGAGAACCTCTTGGAATTCATGACATCTTATGGGTCGTGATCAAGGAATATGAGGATAGTTCCTTGTCTTGTGTCAAGCTCATTAAAAAATGAAACAAGGAATATGAGCATAGTTCCTAGTCTTGTGTCAAGCTTGTTAAAAAATCAAACAAGGAATATGAGGATAGTTCTTTTACTGTGTCAACCTCATTAAAAAAAAATGAAACAAGTCTAGCACATAGTTCCTTGTCGCGTGTCAAGCTCATTAAAAAATGAAACAAGGAATGTGAGCATAGTTCCTTGTCTTGTGTTGAGCTCATTAAAAAATGAAACAAAGGGTATGAGCATAGTTCCTTGTCTTGTGTCAAGCTCATTAAAAAATGAAACAAGGAATATGAGGATAGTTCTTTTACTGTGTCAACCTCACTAAAAAATGAAACAAGTCCCATGAGCATAGTTCCTTGACTTGTGTCAAGCTCATTAAAAAATGAAACAAGGAATATGAGGATAGTTTCGTGTCTTGTGTCAAGCTCATTAAGAAATGAAACAAGGTCTCCTAGAGAAAAGTTCCAAGTCGAGTCTTTGATTAGATCTTGTAAAATCCCAGTGGAGTCTTTCATTTGAGCTCGTAAATGAACCTTCATTCCATCCACCTGATAGCCATGAGTAGTCTACTTAGGTGAATGTAATGAAGCTTGGGGGGCATGTACCTAGAATCGAGTCATCATGCGGGGGGCATGTAAACCAATTCCAAGCATATTTTTTCGCTTCAAGCTTGTGTAAAAATGAAACTGAATTCAAGTATAGTTTTTTGTTTCAAGCTTGTGTAAAAATGAAACTGAATTCAAGCATAGTTTTTCGTTTCAAGCTTGTGTAAAAATGAAACTGAATTCAAGCATATTTTTTTGTTTCAAGCTTGTGTAGACATGAAACTAAATCCAAGCATAGTTCCCTACGGTTCAAGTTTGTGTAAAAATGAACCCATCTCCATTATAACTGTTGTGATTTCCATTCTATCAGCCTCTTCCATCAGATGAGCCTTGTTTTTTCTCCTTCCATCGTCACTGTTTTCTTGGCTGATCATACGCTTCCACTTGGTTGTTTTACCATTTTTGAGGAACAGTTGTAATGAGTGGTCTTATTAGCCAGGCTATTCACATAAATCAACATGTTTTGAGAAGTTCCAACATCACTAGAACTAGTTTCTATCCTAGACACCACTCGTTCCTCAAAGTGGAGTCCTCTTTAAGATCTTTTCATACTCTCGAAATATGAAAAGATTGACGAGCACTTGTGCTTTTTAGCTCATTAACCGATTGGAAGTGACATCTACTCAGTATAAGTTTAACCCTTTTCTAGACTAAGATAGATTACTTACGAAAAAGGAATACGTTGATCGAACATGGTCAATAGGTTCTCTATTGTATTATTTCACCCTTTTTCAGACTTGAGAGACAAATTTACGAAAAATAACTTGTGGAGTTTTCTTTTTGTCCCTTTTCAAACTCTCTAAACATGAAAAGGAACGAGTTATCATTGTCATTGGTCTCGTTAAAAGATCAAATAGCAACAAACTTGTCCATCATGACAAGATTGAGTTTCACCTTTGCTAGACTCGTTAGAACATCACATAGCGATGGATTCACCCGAATGGTGGAATTATACAACAAGCATATGTTATCCTCCTCAAGATTGATAAAAATAAAGAGGTACTGGTCAGAAATGACTGGGGAAAATGGGAAAAGGGGTAAACCACTTTATGGTAGTAGGTCACTCTTGAACATGACACTTTCACTTCATCACCGTGACTATTTGGGTTGGGTAGTCTTCTTGATGATGATCATACCTTTGTCTATCATACCATCCATTACTTTGTTTTTGGGTCAATGCTTCCAATCCATTCAGTGTCACCGACATGTTCAAGAGAAGTCACTCAGTTAAAATTCATCGTTTACAATACTCGTAAACCTTCATTTTTGTTGAGTCTTGAAAATGTCATTCATTTGCATTACACTTTCACTATTATGTCCATTATATCACCTCCATTTCACCTCCATTTCACTACTATGTCACCACATTCATCCCACTTTCATTATCATTGGGCCACCTTTATGTTTTTCCAATCTTTATTATTTCTAAGTCTTTTAAGTGAATTTGTGGTTAAACATTAGAAAATAATGTGCATATGCTTATACCTAACAAATGGGTTGAGGTTGTTGACATGTGTAGGTTGAAAGGAGACTTCTAGAAGTCCCTTATGTGGCACCCCAAGGCCAAATTCGAATTTGAGAGGAAAGAATCATGGGATCATGAGGATATGTGTCACATCTCCTAATTGTATTGTAACTCTAAGAAGACATGTGTCTTATCAGTTCCTATTTTGATTAGGACTCTAGAGGTAGAGGGAGAGATTCATGGATTCTCATTAATGAGATGGCTCTCATCTTTTTGTATAAATAGGAGATCTCTCTCCTTCATTTGTTAGTCCTTTTTAGTTTTTTTCTTAGTCCTTTTAGCTTGTTAGTCCCATGGCTATTGAAAGCTTTGGAGAACTTTGTTGTACTTTGCACTTTTGAAGAAATTGAATAAAGCTTTGATGTTCTCAACATGGAAGGAGATGTGAAGTAGATGTCATGGAGCATACTAGGATGTAAGGTATAGTAGATTTCATTTTGTAAATATTGCTTTGTAGGATGTAAGGTAGATTAGACTTTTCTTTCATGCAATTTTAATTCATGCAAGTGTGTTTAATTTTGCTTTGATTTCATGACTAGTGGCATGTGTGATCATCTTGTCTATGTTGCTGACCTTTATTTTTCTGTAGTTTTATTTTCATTAGTATCATTTCTTTAACTTGTACTTTACTTTCTGCTCTTAGATATCAAGTTGTTCATCTATTGATGGTTCTTTTTCCATAATCAAATAACTTTATTGGAGCCAAAATATCACTTAGTACAACTTGGTTTAGTTTGATTTAAGACTCACATTGCTGACTTGTTCATAACTGTTCTCACATGATAAATTTAGTTGAAAGGCAAAAAGGTTAAAGTAGTGTGATTGGTCTCCTTTATGTAGTATCACTTAGATTTTGCATTTCATTTTCATTTTAAATCAGCAGCAGAGATACTGGGCCGATGTCATTAGTCCTTTATTTGATGTCTTTATTTTCCTTTAAGCATTTGATTTCATAGGTGGTAGGGGGCCCCTGCCTTGTATAGTTGTCACTTTAATTTCTTGTATTTCTTTTTCTGATTTTCATGTATATTAATGTACAGTTTGAATTACTGCATTTTATTTTCTTTTTAACATGTATATTATTGTACATAAATTGCTTTCAAGTTGATTGTAGATTAGTGATGCACATAGCCTTTTAATGAACTAATGACGTGATAGAATCATCTTGTCCTTTTGCTGAAGCAGCAAGGATACTGGGTCTCATAGTCATTCTCTCATTATTTGATTATTGCATTTTATTTTGATTGAACTAGTTGTATATTTACACTTTTTTTTAAATACTAACTCCATCAATAACATGTTTTAAGTTCTTTTGAAGTGCTAAGTTTTGGAAGTTACCATTAAGGACATAGGCCTTGTCTTGAAATCTTTATCCATACTTGTCCTTTAAAAGTATTCTTAAGACCTTAGAAAACCAACAAGAACAAAACCCCAAAAACAACATAAACTATAAAACAACGAAGTAAGAGAAAGGTTAACTAAGCACATATAGTGCACCACACTTCATCAGTTTACGATACCCGGATTGATAATTTATGTAGAGCAATTTAAGACATTAAATTGACTAGACAATTTTCATGACCGTCATTATTGAACCTTGTGTCATCAGTCACATTCTGTCTCCAAAATCATTACACTCATTTCATGTCGTTGATGTGGGATACATCAAGGCCCTCCTGCAACGAGTCGCTTCTTGTCGACATCAACACATTATCCAAGAGATTGACTTAGAAGCACCCTTCCAATACCTTGAGGCTTGCATACATCAATGGCAGGTGTCTCACTTCTGGCGATACATTGACATCAGTGGCCTTCGACCAAAAGACTTTGTATGGTGTTCAACATTAAAACATCCATTCACACCATGCAGAATGTACTGCAGTACCTTGAGGATCATTATCATTATCGGTGATTTCTCTCACGTCTGTTAATGACTTACATCATTGGCTGGTAACTAGATGGTGTCTTCCCATGTTTGACTTCAGATCACATATTCACATGGTTAGACTCGTACTTGAGAGAATTATTGAATGAGATAGAAGACCTCGGATCTAGTTTCATTCATTCAAGATGCAATTTTAGGAAATGTACCAAATCATCTGTACATTGGCTTTACATTGATGGTCACCCGATCATGGGTCTATATCTATAGATGACTATTTATGTACTTGTAATGAAAGTTTATATGATAGCATTGGTATGCCTTTCCTCATAAATTCATGAGAAAAAATCAAAATATCATGATATTGTGTATTGTAATTGATGCAGGTCACCATCCACTTCGGAACCTCCTCATCACATCATAAAGCATATCACTCGAAATTGACATTTTTTTACTTCATGCTTTAGGGGGTAGTTGTTACAGATCCATTTGGGCACATCACTCCCATCATTCAGATAAGTACTTTTGGGGCTCATTAAACCCTAATTCAGTTGCTACATGCCCTAGATAAGTCATCACTTTGAATGCCTCCTTCCCTGAGAGTTTCTTGGCCAGAAGCCCTCCAGAAATGCCTCCTTGAGGGACCAACGCAACCTTGATCAGGGGTAAGTGCACTTCAGTGTAGGTAGAGCCATGTTAGGGTTCTTTCTAGAGCACTTAAGCCCACTTTGACCTGCGCTGGGCGAGATTGAGCAAAATCATCATAGGGTACTGGGAATATTCTTATCTTCTAGAGCCATCTAGAAGATGCCCACACTTATCATCTCCTATGAGCTCAAAATTGGATAGGGAATGAGTTAAGTAACCTCCTATCCTCTCATCCCTTCCTCCATGGAAACTAACTCTAAGTTTGGAAGGCCATTCAATACCCTCATTTATGACCAAACCACCATGATTTTCCTATAAATTGAGCACTCATTTAAGTGATCAGGGGCTAGACTTTGAGAATTTGTAAGGAGATACTATTGGTGTGAGGTTTGAGATTTTAAGAAAGTATTGTTATGCTACTGAAGTGTTGTGCTTTTGATCTGATGTTGGTTGGAACCCAAGCTGGAAGAGTGACAATGAATCATACTTCATGGTTGTAATTCTTCCTTCTACTTAATAAAGTTGTTTACAGCTTTTCCCATAATCTTGTCTTTATGTGTGATGATTATATGTGTAAATGCTTTTGATTCCATTTTCTTATAGTAGATAGATCTCTTGCCTTGATTGGTTTTTGTCCTCTGTTTATGAATGCAGGTACTTGTTGAGTAGATTAAGTTCAAGAAGGAGCGATGGGAGGCAAACAAAGGAGACAAAGGGAAAGAAAAAGATAACAAGTAGGTCCCTTGTCATATCTATCTTCTATAGAAAAAGGTTAAGCACTTTAAATCTGTTGTTCTAGGTGTAGCTACCCACCTAGGGAAATTGTGTTTATCCGTAGATGAAAAATTCCACATAACAAGGCATATACATCGTGGAGGAGAGGAAGAAGGTGAAAACAATGTCAATTGGACACATGGTAGCCAAAAGTACGTAGTCAGACTATGTGATGGAATGTAGAAACAATCAAATGCCTTCAAACGAATACACAAATGCTTTCAAACACTATAAACTATTGTTATTTGCTCACTGTGTAAACGCAAGCTTTGTATTAAACGTTTTTTTTCCACCATCATAGCCAAATTTCGCTCAGGTAGAGGTGTAGAACGTTGTGCATTCATGCGCACGCATACAAAACTCTTGTGGAAGGAGAAATAAGTTTCAAAATGAAAACAAAGAAGAGACAGGGTTGCGTAAAGCAAGAACCCTGAACAGAGGAAGAAACACAATTATATAGGCTGATGTGGAAGAAAGAAGGCATCGATTTTCAAGAAGATAGAGGACCGAGATTTTCTCAACTTTTAGGTTGACTGAGCACTCCAATAGACTCTATAAATCCCATAAAATAGGGTAAGAGATCACCTCCAGATTGCCATAAACTGTTAGTAGATTTCAACGAAAAAATCTCATGTTAAGCATTGCATTGTGTCATGTTAAAAAGGAGCTAAAACTTCAGTTGAAAAACCTGAGTGATTGCCACCATTAAACACGTATTTTCCATTTATTTAATGAATGAATCCTTGGAAATATCGAAGGAGATTTCTGATTGAATTAGTGTTTTCTAACAGAGGAACTCAAGTTATCTCAGAAATATCACAAAATCACTTCCAGATAAGGTAATCTCGCAGTTTCCTCATGCGTGGTTGTATGCGAAAACACAAAGTTTTTGATTTTTATTTTGAGAACAAAATTTTTCCTATATTTTACACACAGTGGGCATAATTTGTTTCATCCATGTATGATCTATATGGGAAAATTCATTTCATCCATGTGCACAGTGAGAATTTTTGAAATAGAAAAAGGATTTTTGATGAAATTTGGCAAAAGCAAAGATTGAATTGAGTTAAGGAGCAATAAAAACATGGTCATAATGTTTTTATGATCTTTGTATACAGAGAGCAATGTTTTTTTTATGGGTTTTGAAGAACAACAATTTTTTTTTTGTAGCAGAACAAAGGTTGAAGAAGATTGATTTCATTTTTTGTGAAGAGCATCAGAGAGGAGGTAAGCCCTATCACCATAATGCATGAATAAGTCAACAAAGATCTATATGTATGCATAAATTTTTATTTTCAAAATGAGAATGATGACAGTGCAAGGTTACATAAATTGGTTTTCAGAGCATATTGCTACCAAGGTAGAACCAAAATATTTCCAGATTGAGCATTGAGAAAAGGAGACCATAAAGAAACTTTATAAGGCTGGTCTAATAGGCTTCCTCCAAAATTTTAATGGGCACAATGAAAGCATCACCAAGGAGTTCATAAACAATTATGCACAAGATCAAACCATGGTGGGAAACCTTGTTATCCCATTAAGTCCAGAATTCATTTCTCAGGCCTTAGATCTACCACTATCAGGGGAACAGTATCATAAGGGCTTGCACTTTAAAGAAAAGGGATGGAATTTCTTTTTAGAGAAAAGTAGGAAGGGATCATTTGATAGAACCAAGGGTATGCCTAGGGAATGGTTTAATGAGCCATGGGCATAGTTGGTTTTAATTATTCAGAAAATTTTCCCATGTGGTAGAGAGCATAGTGTGGTGTATCTTTATCATGTTAGATTGCTCCAGCATATCAAAGGAGAAGTGAAAATAAATTTGCCATATTTATTCTCTAAATTTTTTATTAAAATGATATAAAATGTGAGGAATGAAACTAAGCCCGAGGAATCACAAATCTACCACCAGGGACTCATCAAAATTCTTGTAGAGTATCAAATGAAAGCCAAGGGTGTAGAGTGGAAAGAGTTTTTAGTTCAACATAATTTTAAAGAACAAATCATAGAGGAGAAATTTAAACCAGTTCATGAGACAAGGAGCATGATGAACTCACCTCTTTATCCGAGGACAAGGTAAAAATAAAACAAAATACTATCATGGTTGAGAGAGAAGCATATTTCCAATCCATTCCCAGGAATCATAGGAGGAAAAGTCTAGCAGAAAAAAGTAGTAAAGAGAAAAACCCCAAGGTACAAATTGTTGAAACACCTTCCATAGAAAAACAAGTTGATGAAATCACTGAGAGATTGGAAAAAGAATCCTATGAAAATGCATTGGAGAAATATTCATACTTTGATAATGTTGAATCCACTTCATTTACCAAAGACACAATAGGATTGGAGAGAGAGCTGCACATTAGCAAAATAAAAGAGCTAACAGATCAATTGGATATAAGCAGAATCCTAGAGAGACATACAAGAAAAATAATGAAAAATTGATCAAGGAAAATGAAAATCTAAATGAAGAAGTTGGAAAACTAAAACCAAAGAATGATCTTCTTTGCAGGCAAGCTTTCAGGTGGCTCAAATACAAAAACCTATGGAAGAACAAGTATGAAAAACAAAAAGTCATGGCTATAATCTACAAGGAAGAGAAGCACAAGGGAATTGACTATCTACTACAAGCAGCATAGTAGGAGCCATGTGGATCGTGTACATCGTTTACATCAGATCTCAGAAGGTCCAAGAGAAAGAAGCAAACATGAGGACATGCTTGTACATCAACAATGGGGAGATCTTGGCCCTTGTTTTTTATCCAATTTTTCTTAATTAGATACACTTAATTTCCATGTTATCCATCAATATAAACCCTATTTTAACCAATTTATGCATATTCAGATATATAAATCAAGTTTTGCAATTTTTAGATGTTTTTACAAAAATTGGATTTTAAGTGCATTTTTGGACATGACTAGAAATTCTCGTAATGGCTTCATTGATGTCATACTTGTAGGACACATGGGCATGAGATCAGCACATTTCTAGAAAGATTGGGAATTAAAAATGGATGTATTCCTATTGGTTCGATCAAACCGAGGTTATACAAGCCCGGTCAAAGCTGGTTAAACAAGATCATGCATTCAGGAAATCCCTAGGAAATAGGCCAAATTTAGGATTTTACGGGATTTTCCAAATTTTGAGTGATTGGATGGATGAGCTTGACCTAGATAGATAGGATAAGAATAGACATAACCATTAGAGACATTTTAGTTCAGTTTGTGTCAAATGTTTTTTATTTAAGCCAAAACATTAAAGGCATGAATATGTAGAATTTGTATAGTTTCATATTGAGACTTCTGAATATTGTGAGTTAATTTGAGGAACCAATTCTATCTTCTTTTTGCTATTCAATTCTATGGATGAATGACTAATTTTGCAGTAGCTGATAATCTCTTCAAGTGTGCAAGGAAAGGGTGGAGGGCCCCCACACCAAGCTAATTACACTTCATGGTTAATTTAGCTTAATTTTCATAAACTAGTTTTGATTCAGAATTGTTCATTTAATTAGATGTATGATGATTTACTATGTTTGTTGATGAATCTTGGTTTATTTCTAATCTACATATGCAGGGAAAAACCAATTTTTAAGTTAAACTCTCCTTCTATCTGATCAGAGATTAGAAACTAGAATTCATATTTCTTGCTTTTAAGTGTTTTTTCTGAATTTCCAGTTTTCTAACAATGGCATTAATGATGAATGAATTTGTAATGAAGAACAAAAAGGATCTCCTTAGTTATGAGCCTCTTCTATTATTATTTTATGTATCTTGAGCTATTGTTCATTAGTGGTTTTTTATTTCTGTTCATGAAGTAGTATTGTAGAAGAAGGTCAATCTAGTTCTCCTAAGTTAGGAGCCACTTCTCTTGCTTATTACATATTGAATTAGAAATTACTTAGTTGAATTTTATATTTGTAATATGCACTTCTAATTAGTTTATAATTGCATTTCCTTCAGTTTCCATAACTTATCTTCTAAAGCTGATTATATTTAATATCCATATATTTTGGACATGCTTCTAAGTTCTACAAACTTGGATTGATATTTAAAATACTTGTGTTAATTTACTCAATAAATTGACCCAACAATCTGCACTTATGGAAAATATTTGTTTCAGGTAATGTGTTATGTTATCACGCCTATTCATCATTCGATCTGGAATCCAAAGTCTCAGTTTTCAACTTGTGGTGATGCCAATTGTCATATGGCTCATTATCCCACTACCACCACTCATTTCTCATATCGCTAAGATATCATGGTCCTTACTTGAGCTAGTACTTAGCAGTTTTGAATTCATTACTCAGTTTTTCGAGAGGGTTTTCCAAAAAAAAATCCTTATTTTGTATCTTCCCTTTTCGGTCCCGAAGGCTTTGCAACTAAGGGTTTGATGGATGGCTTTTACATTTTACCAAACCTTGTTTCACTCCTTTTTTAGTCTCATCCTGTGACATGTCACCTATAGTATGAACCAACCTCATTGGGGTAGAATCTATTGAAGCAAATGATGAGTGTTTGGCTTTGTTCCACCAATTTGGATGGTGGGAATTTTTACAACTATTTCAAGGACGCAACAATGAAATCATGAACTTCTTTTCTAACTCATTTAATGGGAGTAGAGCCCATGTGGGCGACCTAGAAATAAAAATTAAATTAGAATTCGTAGCAACAACTGCATAGTTTCCTCTTAAAGAAAAATGTTGGTCCAAGAATGTTGCAATCTAAAACGTTCCATGAATGAAGCTACTTGCTAGTAAGCATTGTCATTATCATGTTAAAGGTATGCATGTATCGTCTTTGAATCCAAAATGGCATGAGTTGTTGCACTTAATTTGTAGGTATATAACCTATGAAGGGAATTATAGCATAACCTTTAAGAATGTTGCAGTCCAAAACCGTTCCATGAAGGAAGCTACTTGCTAGTACGTAATGTCATTATCATGTTAAAGGTATGCTTGTATCGTCTTTGAATCCAAAATGACATGAGTTGTTGCACTTAATTTGTAGGTATATAACATGTGAAGGGAATTATAGCATATCTTTTATGAATCATATCAGAATGTTAATGGTTTTCTTGGGTCGTAAGATTAACCTACCTATTTAATGAAAATGACTAGGGCCTATCAAGCCAACCACAAGAACACTAAAAGGTCCTTGTTCCACCATAATTTAATCTACATGTTAGTTAAATACCATTTGGCTCAAATTGACAATGACTGGGATTTCTTTCTCACTCGTAATAATTATGATAAACCTCCATAATTTAGCCTTGTTGAGTGTTCTAATACAATGGACTCTGGCCCTTCTCTTATCGGTTCAACACCATAATTGGAAATGAATGCCGGCAGGATGAGTGTGAGGCCTCTGTTCAAGAACCAAGGTCACCTTTTTCAGATGAAAAGCATGTTGTAATTTCAAGAATTTTAACTTCTCTTCATTTTAATAGAAGTGGGACAAGAGCCAAAGATTTTGAAACCCTCCACAGAGACTCCTTGGCCTGAACCTCATTATTTCCAGCCTGCACAAGTACAACCAATTAGTCAAATTAAATAGGGTATGATTAAAAAAAAGCAACTTCAAAGCATAATCGCTAATAACAAAAGGACTAGGCATAAAAGTCCTCCTATGGACATTCCATTGGATGATGTATAAATTAATCGAAGCCATCACCAAAAAAGAACAGGTCCCAATTTTGGAAAACTCATCGTGATCACGACAACATGGCCAATTGTGATGATTCTTCCATCGCTACCCCTCATTTGGATGATTTAATTGCCAATATGTATTGGAAACAACAATACATGGTTATGGTCCATCATTTGGAACATCAATTCAACCAAATAATCCATGAGAATGATGAGCTAAGAGCCTCATTCTAAGAAAAGGATAAATCTAATGAACAAAATTAATCTAGTGTCAAGGGTAAAACCCCATCAAAGGACACTCACATCATGATTAAGTCTTTGAATCTCGAAGTCACTATTTCCTCAGAATTAGAGGGATCTGATGCAGATAAATAGTAATTTCTTTTTTTTTACCTATGCATGTGAAGTGTTTCAGGTATGTTTTGTTGCACCCCGTTTTTCTAATTTTAAATAAAAGTTTGCTACAAAATTAAAGATTCTATAGTAGCCTCATTTTAGCATTATTATATGTTTTTCTAATTTTAGTTTGCTTCTATGGTAGATCTTCCACATTTGCAAGATAGTCATATTGAATTTCATGATCTAGGATACTCTCGATCATAATCGTCTTCCTACTCTTAGCTCCATATGGGAATGTTATCTGCCACCTCTTTCTTTGCAAGTTGGTCATCCAGTCGAAAGGCCTAAAATCTCAACAAATTTTCTTTTCCTGATGTAAGAAATAGTTAAAAAAGATAATTTTTAGTTTTTATTTGATCTCGAAAGGTTGTAAGCCTATGTGTATATATACCCATTAATTTTAATGAAAAAGGGGGATCCGAAAGGGAATTTTTTGGACAAGGAAATTTTGGTGAAATTTTAACCATGGAATAATTTTAGAAAAGCAAGTTTAGATTTGATTGCATTTAGTATGGTTCTTCTATCATTATGTTCCATGGTCATGTGAATATCTTCTTTATTCTCTTGTAATTTATTTTGAGATCTAGAAGATGATGTTATTTTCTTGATGATTTTATTCTTAAAGCAAACAATTGTTCTTATCACATTTCTTTGTTGATAAAACATTATTTCAATTTGTAATTTTTTCATCTAATTGATATTCTTTTTCAGTGACTTGTGCCTTGAGAAGTAATATTGATCCATGCATTAGTTTAATTTTAAATATGTGACCTTTTCCAGATATTCAAGTTGACATTATATGCCATTTCTTCTTCAGATCATTAAGATCATTACTATGGCTAGCACGTTTGATTGATTATTTTCATAAAGCTAATTATTAAAGCATATGAATCTAAAATAAATCACTTATAGTTTTCCCCTTTTATCAATCTTAACCAAACAATCGTTAGAATTGTATATTAGTTAATGTTTGCATTTATTCTTAATGTAAAATCTGAAAGTAAGCATAGTTGATATGTGCTTGTCTTCTAGGATAAGGAACCTATAGATTTGTAGTTCCTTGTTCTATTATTATTTGCATTGAGAAATAGTTTTGATATGATTTGTAGTTGCATTTAGGAACATAACTTAATTTTATAAATATTGTTTACAAGGTTTCTTGATATTGCATATTTCTTTTGAGCCAGTTACATCATGTTCTAGCCTACTATACTTGTAATATATTTATGTACATTTTGTTTCATATCTTGATTTTGTAGCAGTACTTATTGTGTTATATATTTTAATTCTAATTTTCTTTTTTTATAAGTAAGATACGAACCTTCTATTAATCTGATCAAATTACATAATATACAGAGTGCCCCAGATAGCAGGGGTGGCAAAAGCCAGTGACTGAAGCTTACAAGATTCTTACAAATAGCACAAAGTGGTGCCTACTGCATCCACCAGACGGACCCGATGGCAACAAAGAAAAGTCCACTAAACAAAATGGGTTCGAAACCCTCAAGCAACAGGCAGGAACCAATCCTCACCGTTGAAAACCTGCCCCCAATCCAACAGCCAACAAGCAAAAGGAATCCACAAAGGGACCCACAATCGGGCAACCAGCACAACCAATCCCAGCCGTTGAAAGAAAAGTCCTGATCCAATGGCTAGTGGGGATATCGCGCGGACGAGAAGCATGGAGGTTAACCGTGCGATGAGAGCGGTTTTCTCTCACCTCTCGTTGCCACGTGTTACCCCCTAAGTGGAATCGCATGCATCTTCCACAAAACTAGATACCAGCCATGTCCTGCGCGATATACCAAATAAGGTTTTGGGGTTTTGTGTCCATGGTTTTGCAGAAAGCCTAGGGACCATACTAGGGCCCATCGTGAACCCCACTGCCCCTTGCAAAATGGACCCGAACTCAACTCTAAACTGCGTCCAAAAAACAGAAACAGGTCCAAAGCCCTAAGGAAATAAGTCTGATTCATCTCAGCTGTAGAATACATAATTTTGATCCAATGGTCATCGGGGATATCGCACGGACGAAAAGTGCAGAGTTTAACCGCGCGATGAGAGTGGTTTTCTCTCACCTCTCGATGCCACGTGTTACCCACTAAGTGGAATCACATGCCCCTACAAAAATACCAGATACCATCTAAGTCCCGTGAAAAATACCACGTATGGTATTATGTTCAAGGTTTCGTGGAAAAGCCAGAACATTCTTGCAGACCTTGTTGAGCCTTCCGCTTGGAGTTGCCAACAGAGACCCGCTAAGCCAAATACACCCTGGCAGTCTGTTCTATGTCACTGCCCGACTTGAAACCTTCGCCATTCATCCAAAAGTGAACAAAGTTGTGGCAAAATCATGGACGAATTAGGTGATATGAACCTCACTCCTATCTCTTGAATCCATTCGATCAGCACTGTTCATCCACAAATCCCAATCTTTGGCTGCAAGGATGAAACATTCCTCTCACAGTTTCCCTTCAGGTAACAACTCCCATGCATGCCAAGAATCCCTGTCCTTATTGGCCACACCTTCGTTGGCCAACCAATCTGTAAGCATATTTGCCTTCCTTCTAACATGAACAAATCTAATTGTTTTAAGGGTCTGCAAATGAGTGTGGATACGGTGAAAAACCTGTAGTAGCTTCCAGTGGTTCGACACTTTATCTAGCGAAGTTCCATTGTGAATCTTCTTGGATGCTCTGATGATCAAATTTGAATCTGCTTCAATGATAACATTCTATGAATTTGCCTCCACTAGGATCTCCAAGCATTGATCTAATGCCAGAAGTTTAGCCATGTTATTGGTACCCTTTTCCAAGTGGTCATGTAAGATATATTTTGTGTGCCCCTGTGGATATCCTATAGCACCCGCAAAGCCAGCTTCCCCCAGATTTCCCTTAGAAGCTCCATCAATGTTTACTTTGAAGAAGCCTAGAGGAGGGGGCTGCCATCTACTGGCCCCTGTGTCAATTGTTCTCACTTCCTCCTTATTCCTTGAGGATTGATGGATTGAAGACCCAACTTAAGAATAATAGTCTCCTCGTGAGGCAGAGGAGGATTCATGGGAATTGACCTCAATAGGCTTTTAATTGTTTCTTTAATCTGTTTTAGAATTTGATTGATTATGTACTGTGGCTCGCTAGCTTTATTTATGAATATCCGTCTATTGCGTTCTTTCCAAACATTCCAAATGACAAAGCCTAGTACTAGCATCCAGGCTTTGTTGATGATCTCATTCTCTGAGAAGTGCTTCCTCCAGTTTTTCAGAGTGTTGGATATGCTGAGACTGTCCCTGTCGGTTTGTCTGAAGCTTGAGGCCACCCAGTCCCACACCTTAGCAGAAAAAGAACAGAGGTTGAGCAAGTGTTCAATCATTTCCTCATGTGAGCCACATAGGTGACATTTGGAAGGGCCACTGAAGCCTTTCTTGAGGAGGTTTTCCCAAGTTAGGATCTTTCTTTGGTACACAAACCAGATAAATAACTTTATTTTCATCTAGTGAGGAGTTTGCCAAAGCTCCTTCTAGATTTTATCAACATTTACAAAGTTGAATCCTATGATTGCTTGTTTTTCCTCTTTGAGGTTAAAGTTACCTTCCCTATTCTTCCCCCATATTAATTGGTCATGTGAGGAGGAAACCAGAATATGTCTGTGCTTTAAGTCCATGGTGAGAGCCTCTACCATGGCCTTCAAGGGACTCTCCTCACTGTAACTTAATTCCTTCCACTTCCTCCGTTTTTCATTTTTCCTTCCCTGATCCCAGAAATATTTTACCAATAATATGCCT
This sequence comes from Pinus tabuliformis, assembly GCA_031772625.1. Classification (NCBI taxonomy): domain Eukaryota; kingdom Viridiplantae; phylum Streptophyta; class Pinopsida; order Pinales; family Pinaceae; genus Pinus; species Pinus tabuliformis. The sequence goes on from CM062817.1 coordinate 1,871,580,528, forward strand.
TTGTTGTCTGTGTCTCTTTGAGGGCTGCCAAGTCAATCCTGTTAAGGGTGGGTTTCTGTTGCCAGCTATCCTCCCAGAATCAAGCTCGATCCCCTGCTCGGATTTCCTAAAAACAATGCTGCTGAACCATGCTTTTGTTCACCCAAGCAAGGTTACATATGTGTAAGCTTCTAATTTGTCCTATCATTCTAATAAGATCCTTTTCCTACCAGTGCTTGGCGTACTTATATTTCCAAAGCTTGGCCCAGGGGGAATTCGGCTCCTTGATCCATCGCTACCGAAGCTTAGCTCTCAAAACTTTACTGAGAGTTGTCAGATCATGCAGCCCCAAGACACCATGGCTTTTAGGCTTACAGAGCTTGTCCCAGGAAACTAAAGCCCACTATTTTTTGTCTTCCCCTCTACCGCACAGAAAGTCCCTTTGAATGTTCCTTATCTACTTCTTAATACCTTGAGGAGCAGGGATAGCTGCAAACATGAAAATGGGAATGGCTTGCAAGACCGCCTATGTGAGCACAAGTTGCCTAGCTAAGTTTAAGGATCTACATGTCCATTTTTTGATTTTGTCCTGAAGTTTATTTAAAATTGGTTCCCATATTTTCTTGCTGAGAGGTTTATTAGTAAGAGGAATGCGAAGATATTTGGAAGGCAATTGTTCCCTTTTAAAACCAAGAATCCTGGTAATGTTTCTTTGTATAGCAATATTAGTGTTAAAGAAAAAAACTTTGGACTTGTTTAGGCTTACCTCTCTACCGGTTGCCATAGCAAAGTCGTTTAAGATATCTTTGATTGCCCTTGCTTCCTTGACTGTGGGTATGCCCTGCAGCATAGTATCATCCACAAATTGTTGATGAGTATTAGCCTCTCCATCCAAGGTGAGCTTGATCCACTAAATTTGACCTTCAACATTTGCCATTTTGATTGCCCTGCCTAGCCCTTCCATCATGAGGACAAAGAGGAAAGGGGAGAGCGGATCACCTTGTCTAAGCCCTCTGGAAGGTGTGAAGGTATTTGAAGGAGCTCCATTAAGCAGAATGGAAAAATTGGTTGTGGTGATTAGTGCCATAACCCATCTTATCCAATTCTGGTCAAAGCCATATGCTTTCAGAGTAGCTCTAATATAAGACCAACTGAGTTTGTCATAGGCTTTCGCAATGTCCAACTGAATAATCATGCCTGCTTGCTTGTTGCTTTTGAGAGAGTGTACCACCTCATGTGCTTAGATGATGTTGTTGAGAATTTGTCATCCCTCCACATAGCTTGTTTTCTCTTCTGAGATGAGGGAATGTAGTAGGGGCTTGAGTCTATTGACTATCACTTTGGAGATGATTTTATACACTACATTGCATAAGGCTATGGTTCTAAATCCATCTGAAGTCATAGCATTTTCCTTTTTGGGGATTAAATCTATGAAGGATGCATTTAGTGCTTTCAGAACCTTTTTGTATTTTCTTGTCCTCCACAACCTCGAGGATGTCCCGTTTGACTGTATCCCAACAGGCTTTGAAGAAATCAACATTGAATCCATCCAGGACTGGTGCTTTTCCACTTTTCATTTCCTTGATCACTTCACTGACCTCCTCTTCCGAGACTGGCCTATTGAGATTATGGTTATCCTCTCTAGTGACCAACTTGGGAATATACTGGGTGAACTAATTAATGAACCTAGATCTATCCTCCATTGGCTCCTTTGCAATATTAGAGAAGTGTTGTACTAGATTTGATTCCATGTCCTTGTGGGAGACAAGCTCAACACCCTAAGAATCCTTAATCTTTGTGATTTTGTTATGTGCCCTGTGGGCCATAGTGGACTTGTGGAAGAACTTAGTGTTTCTTTCTCCCTCTTTGATCCATTGAATCCTGGATTTATGTCTCCAGAAAATTTCCTCTTGTAGGCATCGCTCCACCCATTCTTCCTGCAAAGAGTTGGTTAGATTTTGCCTCTCTTCATTGAAGCCCTTTGGGATATTGATTTGATTAATATTCTGGAGTTTTTGTTTAGTCTCAATTCTACCCTTGAGGATATCACCAAATTCCTTTTTGTTCCAAGCTTTAAGTTTGGATTTAACATATTTTAGTCTCTGTTGGAGCATGTACATCTTAGTACCCTGAATATTCATATCTTCTTTCCACCATTTTTCAATGTTACTGGTGAATTTGGGGTGTGAGAGCCAGGCATTCTTGAATCTGAAGGGGCTGTTCCTCGGAGTGCCCATAAAGGTAGCTTCTAGCTGAACTGGCCAATGATCCGAACCCCTAAAGGGCATAATGGAAGTTGTGATGGTTGGTCCTGTGATGAGGAGTTCCTCAAAAATGATAAATCTATCAAGTTTAGAAGCCACTTGAGAAGCCCCTCCCCTTTTGCTATTCCACGTGAAGGTTCCATTTATTGTCTTGATGTTCACTAGTCCCATGTTCATGATGAAGTCTTGGAAGGCTTCAGAGTCTCTGCCTAGCTTTCTTGTGCCTCCTTTTTTTCCCAAAAGAGATCTTATCATGTTGAAATCACCTGCAACTATCCAAGGCATATTAGGATATCGTGCTCTTAGATCTTCCAAGGAGGTAAGAAGATTGAGTTTATCTTCTTGCTTCTGAGGTCCATAAACATTTGTTATCATGTATATCTCTTTATCACCTACAAGACTGCACACTAAAGATAGATAGTTCCTGGATGCTTCAACATCCAGGATTCCAAATTTCTGTGGATCCCACAGCGTAAGAATCCCACCTGCCGAGTTTTTTTCCCATGGAAAAGTCGTAATTTTATTCATAAGACAAAATTACATATTGTAGATGTTGAAGAGCATATGCAGATGTTCTGTTCCAGCTTTCACCGAAACCAAATAGATGTAAAAAATAAAAATAAAAACTTGTGATAGATATTGTTTTCTCCCTTTCTTCTTCTCCACCTTTCGCCATCTTCCAGTGTTGGGTGTAACAGTTACAATGGATAGTTAATTTTCTGTTATAGTTGTGGGAGAATCCTTGTCTGACTCTGATCTCTCTGATCCATGAGTTCTCTTGTTACCGGGTATTTCCGTTCTTGTTAGTTGGGGACCTTGTTGCTGTATGGGATTTTTGGGGGCTTCCTTTTCTTTTTGTGTGTTGTCCTATACTATTGTTCATCTTCTTCTGCATTGTTTTCTGCATTCTCTGCTATGTCTTCTTCCTTCACCAATGGCTCTGTGTGTTGCCATCCTTTTGGCTTCTGTTTTTGCTACTTGTTCCTATTGGGGATGTTTCTTGCCTGTGGGCATGCACTAAGCAGGTGGCCTATTTGTAGGCATCCACGACATCAGAACACTGTGTTTTCATAATCCAAGGGTTGTATCCACTGTGTGTTGTTGAAGTTCAGAATTATACTTTCTGGTAGTCCTTGACTGAAATCTACTTCGATACATATTCTGGCAAAAGTAAATATTCCCTTTATGAGTCTCTCCTTGTTAGTCTTTATGAATTTACCCAAGGTATTCCCGATAGCTATTAAAACCTGGTGGTGCCAGAAGTGTAATGGGAGGTTGTGCAACCTAACCTAGACTGGCATCTTTGATACCACCATTGTGTTGGCATCAAATTCTGGAAACCAAGGGGTGATGAAGAGTCCAGCACTGCCCCAGAACCATGGCCCCTCGTTTAGGATAATGTCCATTTCCTCTTTTATATTGAATCTTACTATGAAAAACCCCTTGGGGCATAAGTAGATTTCGCAATTTGTTGTCCAGTATGTATGTAGCCATTGATGCAATACATCAGATCTAGGCCAAAAACCATTAAATCTGCAAATGACTGCATTGGTATGTAGATCTGAGTATATGGTGTTTACCTCGGGTATAGCAATGGTGAGAGTTGGGTTCTCAGGTTTTTGTTCAACTATGTAAGGCCCCAGAAGTTCAGAGGCAACTGTAGGATTGATCTATGCTTTCCCTTTGCCCTTGACTGCGTCCTTGAATGTGCCTGTGTTCTTAGTATTCTTTGACCCAGTTCCAGAACATCCACCTCGCAGACGGAGATTGACGATGATGGTTGAATCTGAAGTTATGTTGTAGGCCTGGAGGGTATGATGGTCCTGCAGGTTGTGTCCCATGTAGATTAGATTTTGCTCATGTGCAGGTATGCCAAGGAGACTTTGTATTCTAATTCTCAGATCCCAGATCCTGCATCCCTGCCAGAGCCTTAGGCAGTAGTGTCTGCCTTCTGGTGCCTTGAGAAAGATCTGTGTGAGATCCGTGATTTTAGGGTCCAATCTGCTCCGATCCGCTATCTCTTCATTTGTCACCTTGCAGTTCAGGCCCTCTTTTTGCACTTTGGGCCTATTGTACATGCCAGGGTGTTGACACAGTGTTTGTTTTCCCCCAGATCTAGTTATTTAGTAGGTTGTTCAACACTTTGGGTGTTTGATCTAATGGATCATGTGCAGATCTGAGGGTATTATCATTTGGATCTGTGGCCCTTACGCTGTCAGATTCAGTGCTATAAACCCCATTGTTCCCATGACCCTGTGCCTGAAACGACACGAGTACAGTGGTTCCAGAAACCCACATCGTCACTTTTGTATACGCCTCATCACTAATGTTGTTGCTGCGTCGGCTGTGTGCCGGATTTGTTAGATCAGGGGCAGTTTCATGAGGTGGGACGATGATGTTCAGGCCTGTAGCGACGATCCAATGTACTTTGGTATGCAGGATATGAGCAGTGACTCCTCCTGCCGCTCCACGATCCAGGGCATCCCCGTAACCAGTAGATCTCCCTTCGTCGATTCTGGGGTAACGAGTACCCAGTCGAGCAGACCCTACCTTCTCATTCACATTGATCTGCGTTAGCTTCACCTCCAGGGTTTGTGGCTTAAGGGTCTGATCATCAGCCGCAGTCCTCCGATGATCCCACATAGCACTAATGAATGCCATGAGGCCCTCACAGCTAGAGAACTTCACGGAAAATACAGTGGCATACCCCTGGCCTTCAGGGGATTCGTTCCATTGCAGACTAGGCCGAAGCATGCAGGTATCTCTGCATCCTTTACACAGAACTCAACCACTGTTGCAGCTCATCTTTTCGCCTTTTCTGAAGTGTCCGGCTTGAAGACACCTGCAATTAGCAAGTAATTATGAATATGATATAATTAATTAGTTTTCCCCACCTACCAAGTTATTTTCCTTAACCTCTAAATACTCATACTTGATTAACCATTTACTATGAATTTCTCTTATTTTCTCCATTGAACATTTGGTCTCCTGAATGAAGATCATATCTGGTTTTTCTTCTTTTATTCTGTTACTCAAATTCCTTTGTTTCCTTCTACTACCTAATCCTCTAATGTTCCAAGTTGTGAGCTTCATTAAGAAAGGTTGGTAAATGAGTAGCTGGTAAGGTATTTCATCTTACCTGAGTTAGTCAGTAGTTTTCCACATTCGTTTAGAAGTTCATTCTATCTTTTCCTTCCTATTTTCCTTCTTAAGTTCTTTGGAGATTGTGCCTTTAAGTTCTCCATCATTTTGACCCCACTGACCCACTTTTCTTGGAGGCTTTGATTTTCTTCCTTCCCCGCCTAGTTCACCCTCTTCCTGATCCGAATTGGATCCATGAAAGTTATCAGAGTTCTATGACTGTATCAAATCGTGACAAACTTCAAAAACTTGTGAAGTTACAATGAGTTATCAGGAAAGACCTCTGGACAGTGGCAGTTTGTAGCCAGCATGGAACAACAAGGACCTTGGTCAAAGTGCACTAACCGAGGCCCATGGAGACCGTGTAGTGGCGCAAAATAGAAAATGGGAAATCTAGATCAGAAAACGGAGGTCATTTTCTGATCATAAATCGAGCATCGCTGGGCAAAACCCCTCGAAATGGAAAAGCCCTGAGCGCTCGGTCACAAGGGAAGCCAGAAAACCATGGGAAAAGCCCTAAAACTGAAGGTGAGTCCCGCACTCCAAAACTGGCAAAATATTGGAGGCATTTCAGGCAGTAAGCGAGTTTGTCAGAGGACCCAGCGATTCCATACGTTGACTGATGTTTGTCCGGTAGAAGAGAGAGAAAACCGCTCTCATCACGGGCTAACGTCCGAGCAAGTCAATCACGCGATAAGAGTGATAATCGTGGGATCTAGAGGCCCCAAATCTAATGGCAAAGATTGCACCCGATGGGAGACCAGATTTAGAGGGAGAAAATAAGCTACGACACATAAAGGTTGAAGTCTAATTTGATCGCTGAACTGGCGAATGAATCATTTCACAAAGTAACCAGAATAACGAACTGTCGAGGAAGAGTTGGCACTCAGTTCGTGAGAGGACAATTGGCCACCTTCCTATGAAACGTTACACAATGGCGATGATGCAGAGGTAGGGAACTCCAAGCGAATAGTAGCAGGTGATCCGAAGAGGTGGAAGAGGAAGCAAACAATCAAGGGATGGATTGGCTTTAAGCCACGTACAGATAGAGAATAGAACATGGGGAAGAAAGAAGAAGGAGATAGTGAGACAGAGGAAATAGAACAAAAAGTGAATCAAAGAATAGAGAGCCAAGCTGACTTGCAGAGCTAAGGCAGCATCGAGCAGATAGAACTAGGCTTGAGAGGTTCAAGAAATCCCTATGAGGATATATGTCAGGAACTGAGTACCAAATTGGACTAATCCCATTAATACCAGTGAGGTCGAGACTTGGTAAGGAAGAGTTTGTACTCTAGTGGCTTGGGGAATCCAAGAACCACCCTACTAAGCATCATCTGTTTCAGGAAACTCAAATTGGGCTCCTCATTGTAAAAAGTATACTTATAGACACAACAAAAGAAGGCCACCATTGAAAGCTGGACCAGGAGACGTAACCTAGGAGGATTGGGTGAACTCCTTATTAAATTTTGTTGCGGTCTGTTTTTCTTGCTGTGTTTCTCTTACTGTTTTCTAGTGTCTGTGTTTTTTGCAATCTTATCGATCCATTGCCTAAGATAAAATAGACACACACCAGCACATGAGTCTGTAATACCTTCATTAATAAATTAACTGAGATCACTCACAAGTGATTTTCAGATCAAGTGGTATCAGAGCCTTAGGCTGTTAAGGTTAGATAAGCTTGTGCTAGATTTCGTTGTTGAATGCTAACTAGATAAAAGCTCAAATTAGGAAAAGGAGAGTTGGTCGAAACTAATCCTGAAATTGGGAGAGTCTATCCTCAGAAGACAATTTCAGAGGAAGGTTCTGTGGGGCCAGAACCTCAATTCATAGATAGTTTCCTAGCCATAAGGTCCATGGTAGAGGAAATATATAAGGACTTTAGAAAACATAAAGATGAAGATTCATCAGGCTCCAAACAAGATAAAAGAGAGGAAGAGTCTCTCCTCCATGACCACTCAAAAGGCAAAGGGAAAGAAGAAAGCTTTGTCACACCTCCTAATAGCCCTGAACATAAAAAGAAGACATATTTGATTAAACTAGATGTTAAATTTGATTTACCTATATATGATGGAGAGTTGAATGCAGAAAGGCTAGACAATTGGATTAGAAAAATTGATGTTTATTTCATAGTGCAGAGTATTGATTCAAACAAGAGCAAGATTCAGCTGGCAAGCCTATGCCTTGGAGGCACTTCCTTGGTTTGGTGGGAAGGCAGGACCCAAGCTGACATAAAGAGACATGGTAAGACTCTTTCTGTCTGGAGTGAATTTGTTTCTGCAATAAAAAATCAGTTCTATCCACTAGCCTACATGCAGCAAGCCATGATGAGCTAGAAAAATCTTCAACAATTGAAAGGGAAAAGTGTACAAGGTTACAACCAAGAGTTTAGGAAGAGAGCATTGATTCTAGGAATCTCATTAGAATAACCTGAGAATCTGTTGAAGCACACTGGTGGTCTACATAGCTACATGAGGCACACTATCCTCATGTTTAATCCCACTAGTATAGATGAGGTATCTGTTCAAGCTACACATCTAGAAGCTAGAGGAAAGAATGGAAATCCAGAAGTTTGGGGATCATCCCAACCCACTGCAAGTAAGAATAAGGAGAAAAGAAAACAGAAATGGAAAGCAAGGAAGGCTAACACTGCATAGAAGAGGAAGGCTTCATGCACTCGCTGTAAGAAGGATCGGCATGATGATGAGCACTGTTGTATTCTACAACTGGAGCTGAGACCTAAAAAGTTCAAGGGCAAGAAGAGGAAGACTGCTGCAGCTATTTAGAAAGATTTGGGGTCAGACTCAGGAGATGAAACAACCATTGTAGCCACAAGTATAAAAGGTAAGAATTTTGAAGCATTTACTAGTAATTCTGCACAATCTACTATTGATGAAGAAAATGAGAGAAAAAGACATGAGCTTTTCCATATTCGAGTTATTTCCAAACATCAAAAGATTGATACTTTATTTGATAGTGGCTCACAAGTAAAATTAATTTCTGAAGCAATTGTAAAGAAATTGGGATTACTGACTACACCTCACAAGAAACCATACCCACTAGGATGATTAAATGATAAAGCACAACTACAAGTGACTAGATAATGCAAACTCAAGTTTTCTTTTGGGTCAGCATTTGTAGATGAGGTTGAGTTAGACATAATTCCTTTGGATATATGTGGAATTGTTTTAGGAAGTCCTTACTTGTATGAAAGAAAAGCTATTTTATATAGAGTTGAGAACAAGTATCTACTCGTTAAAGATGGAATCGAATACTTTCTAAGAGCTCATAAGCTCAAGAATAATTATACTCTCATAAACTCAGGGCAGATGAAACGAATGATAAATTCGTGCAAACAATTCTCACTGATGGTTGTAAAGGAAAAGAAACCTGATAAAACCAATGTATTTGAGGGCTGTAATGCTAAACAACAAGTTGATTTTGAAAAAATTGTTTCAAAATATGATATCTTGTTTCAAGAACCTAAAGGTCTGCCACCCAAAAAGGAAATAGTGCATGAAATTAATTTGCAACAGGATGCTCCATTGCCTAACATTGCAATGTATAGCTTGTCCACTTTAGAGAATGTAGAAATCAAGAAGTAGGTGAGGGAGTTACTCGAGAAGGGGTTCATTAGACCTAGCACATCACCATGTGGGTCACCAGTCGTTTTGGTGAGAAAGAAAGATGGCTCGTGGAGAATGTGCATTGATTACTGAGCACTGAATAAGATAATAATCAAAAATCGTTATCCCCTTCCTCACATAGATGATCTGTTAGATCAATTAAAGGAAGCTATTGATTTTTTCAAGTTAGACTTGCATAGTGGATACCACCAGGTCAGAGTTGCAGAACAAGATGCATGGAAGACTACTTTCAAAACAAAGCAGGGATTGTATGAGTGGTTGGTTATGCCTTTTGGCTTAACTAATGCTCTTGCTAGTTTCATGAGAATGATGAATGATGTACTCAAACCCTTTCTTGATGATTTTGTTATTGTATATCTGGATGACATTCTAATATTTAGCAAAACATGGGAAGAACACTTAAAGCATGTTAAGCAGACACTAGATGTTTTGAAAAGACAAAAGCTTTGTGTTAAACTCTCAAAATGTGAATTTGGCAAAACATCTTTGAATTATTTGGGACATATAGTAGGGGGTGGTGAATTGAAGATAGATCCCTCTAAGGTGGCAGTCATTATAAACTAGCCTAAACCAAAATCTGCTACAGAAGTTAGGAGCTTCTTAGGGGAAGCACAATATTGGAGAAAGTTCATTTCTAACTTTTCATTAATTTTAGCTCCCTTACATGCTTTAACAGGATTGAATAAGGTGTTTCAGTGGGGAGGCAAATAGCAGAAAGCCTTCAACACCTTGAAAGAAAAGATTAGTACAACACCAGTACTAGCACTGCCTGATCTTCAAAGACCATTTGAGATCCCAACTGATGCCAGTGACTATGCCGAGCAGTGTTGACATAGCACGGTAAACCCATATGTTATCATTCTGAGACATTTAATTCTGCAGTAGTTAACTATCGCACATATGATAAATAATTGTATGCATTAGTACAGAGTGTTAAAAAGTGGAAACATTACTTAATGGGCAAAGAGACAATAATACATACTATTCATCAACCACTTCAATATCTACACTCCCAAACTAAGTTGCAGCAATCAAGACACTATAGATGGATGGGTTTTCTACAACAGTTTCATTTAGTCATCAGATATAAAAAGGGCATACACAATAAAGTTGCAGATATGTTATCTAGACCCATTATAAATGCATCTACTATACTTAAGCATAATTTTGTGTTACATGAGAGCTACATTGAACAATATGCTCAAGATATAGATTTCAAAGATGTATATGCAACCTTAAGCCAAGGCAAACGAGTATAAGAATTGGATTATGATGTAAAGGACCGACTCCTATATCATTGTGGGAAGCTATGCATTCCACAAACTAAAAGAGTAAAGATAATTTGAGAAGCACACACTTCTCTAATATCGGGTCACTTTGGGGTAAGTAAAATAGTTGCACAGCTGCAAAGATTTTGTTATTGGCCAAAAATGAACGAAGTAGTTTCTAGATATGTAAGAGGGTGTACTATGTGTGCTAAAAGCAAGCCTAGCAATAGAAAACTAGGCTTGTACACTCCATTACCAGTGCCTTCTCATCCTTGGGAAAGTGTTTCCACAGATTTTGTTGGAGGAATGCCTAAATCTAGGAAAGGTCATGATTATCTGTATGTTGTTGTGGATAGGTTCAGCAAAATGTGTATTTTGATACCTTGTAATAAACATATTACAGTTGAACAAATTGCAAAACTATTATTTCAACATGTATGGGTTCATTTTGGATTAGCCGCTTCCATTATATCTGATCGAGACACCCGATTTGTGGGAAAGTTTTGGTCAAGCCTATGGGAACTGATGTACACCAAACTGAAGAAAAGCACAACTTTCCATCCACAAACAAATGGCCAGACAGAAATAGTCAATAGGACAGTGATCCAGTTGCTCAGAGGATATTGCAGCAAGCATCCTAAGCTTTGGGATGAACATTTGTGTTGTATGCAACATGCTTACAACATAGCCAAACATTCTTCTACACAGAAATCTCCTTTTGAGACCTGTTTTTGTTTCACACCAATGTCTCCTTCGGATTTTTTCTTTCGTAAAGACACCACAGTTGAGGGACAGAGTGATGTGGATAGGGAAACTAGGTTCATTGAACAAATCCAAGAGATCCACCGGGCAATACAGGAATAGCTGGAAAAGAGCCAAGCCAAATACAAGTCAAGGCATGACAAGCATCGAATGGAGCATAGTTTCCAAGTTGGTGACCAAGTCTGGCTGCATATCAGCAAGGATAGAATGCAAGGTGAAGGTAAAAAGCTAAAGCCTATTAGGTATGGACCTTTCAAGATACTTGAGAAAATTGGTGAGAATGCTTTTCGCCTTGATCTACCAGCTTACATGCACATCTACTTAGTCATGAATGCAGATTGCTTGAGACTATTTGAACCTTCATTAATTGAGGATCCCAAAGAGCAAAGTTCATTGTCTTCTATTGATGACCTGCTACCTGAATATCTTAATGAATTGCAGGAAGACACAGTTTTGGATAGGAAGGTGAGAACGACGCGTAGGGGAGATGTTGAGTACCTCAGAGTTGGGCTCAAGGGTTCAAAGCCGAGCAATGAAAAGTGGATAGAGATTTGGCAAGTGAGACAATTGTACCCTCACATAATCGATGCTTGAAAACCAACCTTTGGTGGTCCAAAAGATTTTTTAGTGGGAAGGCCATGATCCGAATTGGATCCATGAAAATTATCAGAAATCGTGACAGACTTCAAAAGCTTGTGAACAATGAGCTATCAGGAAAGACGTTTGGATAGTGGCGGTTTGTAGCCAGTACAGAACAACAAGGACCTTGGTCAAAGCACGCTGACCGAGGCCCATGGAAACCACACAGTGGCGCAAAATGGAAAATGGGAAACCCAGATCAGAAAACGGAGGTCATTTATGATTCATGATTAGCGCTTTGTTGGGCAAAACCCCTCGAAATGGAAAAGCCCCGAGCGCTCGCTCACAAAGGAAGCTAAAAAACTGTGGGAAAAGCACTAAAACTGAAGGCAGGTCCCGCGCTCCAAAATCGGCGGAATATTGGAGGCGTTTCGGGCGGTAAGCGGGTTTGTCAGAGGACGTAATGATTCCATAGGTTGATTGACACGTGTCTGATGGAAGAGAGAGAAAAGTGCTCTCATTGCAGGCTAACATCTAAGCAAGTCAACCGCGCGATAAGAGTGATAACTGTGGGATCTGGAGGCCCTAGATCTAATGGTGGAGATTGCACTCGATGGGAGACCGGATTTGGAGGGAGAAAATAAGCTATGATGCATAAAGCTTGAAGTCTGATTTGACAGTTGAACTGGCAGATGAATCATTTCACAAAGTAACCGGAATAACGAACCATCGAGGAAGAGTTGGCACTCAATTCGTGAGAGGAAAAGTGGCCACCTCCCTGTGAAACATTACACAGTGGCGATGACGCAGAGGTAGGGAACTCCAAGCGAATAGCAGCAGGCGGAAGAGGAAGCAAATAGTCAAGGGATGGATTGGCTTTAAGCCATGCAAAGATAGAGAACATAATAGGGGGAATAAAGAAGAAGGAGACATTGAGACACAGGAAATAGAACAGAAAGTGAAGCAGAGAACAGAGAGCCGAGCTGATATGCAGAGCTAAGGCAGCATCGAGTAGATAGAACCAGGATTGAGAGGTTCAAGCAATCCTTGTGAGGATATCTATCAGGAACTGAGTACCAAATTGGACTCATCCCATTAAGACCAGTGAGGTTGAGACTTGGTAAGGAAGAGTCGGTGTACTCTAATGGCTTGGGGAATCCAAGAACCACCCTACTAAGCATCATCTATTTTAGGAGACTCAAATTGAGCTCCTCATTGTAATAACTCTGCTTAAAGACACAATAAAAGAAGGCCACCACTGAAAGCTGGACTAGGAGATGTAGCCTAGGAGGATTGGGTGAACTCCTTATTAAATTTTGTTGTGTTCTGTTTTTCTTGCTGTGTTTCTCTTACTGTTTTCCAATGTCTATGTATTTTGCAATCTTATCGGTCTGTTGCCTAAGATAACATAGACACACACCAACACATGAGTTTATAATACCTTCATTAATAAATTAACTTAGATCACTCACAAGTGATTTTCAGATCACTTCCTTGGGAAACTCTTTCGGTGAAGAAGGAACTTCCTAGTCCTATGAATATGAAGGATTCCCTAGGATGAAAGATAACCAAGGTAATCCTAGAAACAGTCAGGATGTCCCACAAAATGATCTTGGAACTCCTTAGCTTGATCAAGATGCAGTTGTTGTTGTTTGTGTGCAACATCCTCTTCCAAGGAACCCTCACAAGTTCCTTCCAAAGTTTTACCTTGATTTGAAGCAACCTGTTGAGGACCACATCAAAGTGTTTATGTTAGATATAAGGAAAAAGTGTGTTCAACATGAGGATGTAGTTTGCATATTATTCCCTTATACATTTGATGGAAAGGCCACTACATGGTATTTCTCTCATCCTCCCTGCAATATTATTTCATAGAAACAATTTGAAAATGTGTTTCTTGAAATATTCGAAGATGACAAGCCACAAGAGGTTTTATTTGAAAAATTATCAAACATGAAAATGCAAAATAAAGAGAAGGTAATATACTTCAACGTTAGATTTCTTTCATTAAAAACCATAATCCTTATTGAATCTTTGCCAACTCAAAATATGATTATCACCTATTATGTGAAGGCTTTACCTCATGACCTAGCCATGTGGGTCAAAAAGGAAAAGAAACCTACATTATAGGTAGCCTTTGAAGAAGATTTTCAGTTGAAAATGACCTTCTTGTCTGAAATCTAGTACTAATAAACAATCTAACTGGGCCACTTCTTCTTGCAAAAAACCATAAACATCAAAACAACCTACAGTGAAAAATAATCAGTCATCTTTAGATCTAGAGAGCCTTCAAAAGGTTATAAATAAATTATCCAATGAAATAATTGACCTTAAGAAAGGAAAATATGAATGATCATCTGACAAGGGAAAATTTAAGCAATTGTTTAGGAGACCACCTCCTCATAAATCACATCCCCCTAATGAAGGTTTGAATGTTGAAGGACTGCAAAAAAATTCATAGGCTTTGATAGTAGATATGGATATAAATTTAGATTAGAGTGAAGAAAAGGAAGTTGAACTTGATTTTGAAAATGAAGGTGAAACTCAACTTCTCGATTTTTCAATGAATTTATTTGAAGAAGATATAAGCCATGTTTTTACCCAAAGTAAAGCTTTATCTAAAAGTGGAACACCATCTACACTGGATAAAAATGTAAATAGAAAGAACACCTAACACTCAAAAATCTATTATTTCAAATCTAGAATACGATCTAATAGACGACCTTAAGAAAATAAAAGCTAATATCTCCTTGTATGAGCTATGGAAAATTCCTGTAATTCAAAAGGTTAACCGCATATTGTTGACTTGAAAGTTCCCACAGGTAAATAAATAAATTCTTTTGACAAGTATTCCATGGAAAACGTTCATATTTTGAAACACACCACAAGCAAATCTTCCACCCAAAAAATAAACCCCCACCATTTTCGTTAACTCTTGAAATTTGTAACTATAACATCCATAATTGTATGATCGATACATGTGCTTCTTCTAATGTGATTCCTCTTTTGATTTGTAAGAAGTTTAATGCACATTCAAATCCTTTTGACATAAACATTGTACAACTTGACATAAGTTATGTTAAAGTGGTAGGGGAAGGGTGAAAGCATGGAGCCGGGTTACACTTTTTTGCAAAAGAGGGCACGTTTGGGTGAAAAAAATGATAGCTCGATCGAGCCATTTAAGCGCTCGATCGATTCATTTTTAAGCACTCGATCGATTTCTTCAAGCTATTTAAATTTTGAAATCAAATGCTTGATCGAGTGTTTTAAGCAATTGGATAGATGGCAGCCAAAGGTACGCAGTCAGAGTATGTGATAGAATGTAGAAACAATCAAATGCCTTCAAACAAACACACAAATGCTTTGAAACACTATAAACTATTGTTATTTTCTCACTGTGTAAACGCAAGCTCTGTATTAAACGTTTTTTTCCACCATCATAGCCAAAATTCACTCAGGTAGAGGTGCAGAACGTTGTGCATTCATGCGCATGCATACAACACTCTTGTGGAAGGAGAAATAAGTAGCAAAACAGAAACAAAGAAGAGAGAGGGTTGTGTAAAGCAAGAACCCTAAACAGAGGAAGAAAGAAGGCATCGATTTTCAAGAAGATAGAGGAACAAGATTTTCTCACATTTAGGTTGATTGAGCACTCCAGTTAGACTCCAGAAATCCTGTAAAATAGGATAACATATCACCTCCAGATTGCCATAAAATGTTAGTGGATTTCAAGGAAAAAAACTCATGTTAAGCATTGCACTGTGTCATGTTAAAAAGGAGCTAAAACTTCAGTTGAAAAACTTGAGTGATTACCACCATTAAACATGTATTTGCCATTGATTTAATGAACAAATCCTTGGAAATATCGAAGGATATTTATGATTGAATTAGTGTTGTCTAACACAAAAACTCAAGTTATGTCAGAAATATCACAAAATCACTTCCAGATAAGGTAATCTCGCAATTTCCTCATGCGTGGTTATATGCGAAAACACAGAGTTTTCAATTTTGATTTTGAGAACATAATTTTTCCTATTTTTTACACAGAATGGGCATAATGGTTTTCATCCATGTATGGTCTCTATGGGAAAATTTGTTTCATCCATGTGCACAGTGAGAATTTTTGAAACAGAAAAGGGATTTTTGATGAATTTTTGCAAAAACAGAGATTGAATTATGGGTTGAGCAATAAAAACATGGTCATAATGTTTTTATGATCTTTGTATACAAAGAGCAATGTTTTTTATGGGTTTTGAGGAATAGTGAACTGTTTTTTTTGCAGCAAAACAGAGGTCGAGGAAGATTGATTTCATTTTTTTTTTGTGAAGAGCATTAGAGAGGAGGTAGGCCCTATCACCATAATGTATGAATAAGTCAACAAAGATTGGTATGTATGCATAAATTTTTATTTTTAAAATGAGAATGATGACAATGCAAGGTTACATAAATTGGTTTTCAGAGCATATGGCTACCAAGGTAGAACCAAAAGATTTCTAGATTGAGCATTGGGAAAAAGAGACCATAGAAAAACTTTATCAAGCTAGTCTAATAGGCTTCCTCCAAAATTTTAATGGACACAATGAAAGCATCACCAGGGAGTTCATAAACAATTATGCACAAGATCAAACCATGGTGGGAAACCTAGTTATCCCATTAAGTCCAAAATTCATTTCTCAGGCCTTAGATCTACCACTGTGAGGGGAACAATATCATAAGGGCTTGCACTTTAAAGAAAAGGGATGGACTTTCTTTTTAGAGAAAAATAGGAAGGGATCATTTGATAGAACCAAGGGCATACCTAGGGAATGGTTTAATGAGCCATGGGCAGAATTGGTTTTAATTATTCAGAAATTTTTCCCATGTGATGGAGGGCATAATGTGGTGCATCTTTATCATGTCAGATTGCTCTAGAATATCAAAGGAGAAGTGAAAATCAATTTGCCATATTTATTCTCTAAAAATCTTATTAAAATGATAGAGAATGTGAGGAATGAAACTAAACCCAAGGAAGCACAAATCTACCACTAGGGACTCATCAAAATTCTTGTAGAGTATCAAATGAAAGCCAAGGGTGTAGAGTGGAAAGAGTTTTTAGTTCAACATCATTTTGAAGAACAAATCATAGAGGAGAATTTTAAACCAGTTCATGAAACAAGGAGCATAATGAACTCACCTCTTTATCCAAGGACAAGGTCCAAAAAGAAACAAAATACTATCATGGTTGAGAGAGAAGCATCTTTCCAATCCATTCTCAGGAAGCATAAGAGGAAAAGTCTAGTAGAAACAAGTAGTAAAGAGAAAAACCCTGAGGTACAAATTGTTGAAACACCTTCCACAAAAAAACAAGTTGATGAAATCATCGAGAGATTGGAAAAATAAGCCTATGAAAGGACATTGGAGAAATATTCATACTTTGATAATGTTGAATCCACTTCATTTTCCAAATACACAAAAGGATTGGAGAGAGAGCTGCACCTTAGCAAAATAAAAGAGCTAACAGATCAATTGGAGATAAACAAAATCCTAGAGAGAAATTTGAAGAAAGAAAACAAGACATACAAGAAAAATAAAGCAAAATTGATCAAGGAAAATGAAAAGCTAAATGAAGAAGTTGGAAAACTAAAAACAAAGAATGATCTTCTTTGCAGGCAAGCTTTCTGGTGGCTCAAAGACAAAAACTTATGGAAGAACAAGTATGAAAAACAAAAAGTCATGCCTACAATCTACAAGGAAGAGAAGTACAATGGAATTGACTATATACTACAAGTAGCACGTCAGGAGCCATCTATATTAGGTACAGGGTTTACATCAGAGCTCAGAAGGTCCAAGAGAAAGAAGCAAGCATGAGGACATGCTTGTACATCAACAAGGGGGAGATGTTGGCCCTCATTTTTTATCCAATTTTTCTTAATTAAATACACTTAATTTCCATGTTATCCATCCATTTACCATCCATATACACCCTATTTTAACCAATTTATGCATATTCAGGTATATAAATTAAGTTTTGCAATTTTTAGATGTTTTTACAAAAATTGGTTTTTAAATGCATTTTTTGACATGACTATAAATTCCCATAATAGCTTCATTGATGTCATACTTATAGGACACCTGGGCACGAGATGAGCACATTTCTAGACATTTTGGGAACTAAGTATGGATGTATTCCTATTGGTTCGGTCAAATGGAGCTTAAACAGGCCCGGTCAAAGCTGGTTAAACAAGATCAAGCATTAAGGAAATCCCTAGGAAATAGGCCAAATATAGGATTTTATGGGATTTTCTAGATTTTGAGTGATTGGATGGATGAGCTTGACCTAGATATATAGGATAAATATAGGCATAGCCGTTAGAGACATTTTAGTTCAGTTTGTTTCATATTTCTTTATTTAAGCCAAAACATTGAAGGCATGAATATGTAGTATTTGTATAATTTCATAGTGAGACTTTTGAATATTGTGAGTTAATTTAAGGAACCAATTCTATCTTCTTTTTGTTGTTCAATGCTATGGATGATTGACTGAGTTTGCAGTAGTTGATAATCTCTTCAAGTGTGCAAGGCAAGGGTGGAGGGCCCCCACACCAAGCTAAGTAAACTTCATGGTTAATTTAGCTTATTTTTCATAAACTAGTTTTGCTTCAAAATTGTTCATTTAATTAGATGTATGATTATTTATTATATTTGCTGATGAATCTTGGTTTATTTCTAATCTGCATATGAAGGGACAAACTAGTATTTAAGTTAAACTCTCCTTTTATCTGATCAGAGATTAGAAACTAGAATTCATATTTCTTGCTTTTAAGTAATTTTCCAAATTTCCAGTTTTCTAACAATGGCATTAATGATGAATGAATTTGTAATGAAGA
Source organism: Pinus tabuliformis (assembly GCA_031772625.1). Taxonomy (NCBI): domain Eukaryota; kingdom Viridiplantae; phylum Streptophyta; class Pinopsida; order Pinales; family Pinaceae; genus Pinus; species Pinus tabuliformis. The sequence goes on from CM062817.1 coordinate 1,871,599,031, forward strand.
ACAACAAGGATCTCCTTAGTTATGAGCCTCTTCTATGATTCTTTTATGCATCTTGAGCTATTGTTCATTAGTGGTTTTTTGTTTCTATTCATGAAGTAGTATTGTAAAGAAGGTCAATCTGGAGCCACTTCTCTTGCTTATTACATATTGAATTAGAAATTACTTAGTTGAATTTTATATTTGTACTATGCACTTCTAATTAGTTAATAATTGCATTTCCTTCAGTTTTCATAAATTATCTTCTAAAGCTGATTATAGTTGATATCCATATATTTTGGACATCCTTCTTAGTTCTACAAACTTATATTGATATTTAAAATACTTGTGTTAATTTACTCAATAAATTGACCCAACAATCCGCACTTATGGAAAATCTTGGTTTCAAGTAATGTGTTATGTTATCATGCCCATTCATCATCCGATCTGAATCCAAAGACTCAGTTTTCAACCTGTGGTGATGCCAATTGTCATATGGCTCATTATCCCACTACCACCAATCATTTCTTATATCGCTAGGATGTCATGGCCTTTACTTGAGCTAGTACTTGACAGTTGTGAATTCATTACTCAGTTTTTCGAGGGGGTTCTCCAAAAAAAGCCTTACTTTGTATCTTCTCTTTTTGTTCCGGAGGGCTTTGCAAATAAGGGTTTGATGGATGGATTTTACATTTTACCAAACCTTGTTTCACTCCTTTTTAAGTCCCATCCTGTGACATGTCACCTATAGTGTGAACCAACCTCATTGGGGCGGAACCTATTGAAGCAAATGATGAGTGTTTAGCTTTGTTCCACAAAGTTGGATGGTGGGAATTTTTACAACTATTTCAGGGACGCAACAATGAAATCATGAACTTCTTTGTTGACTCATTTAATGTGAGTAGATCCCGTGTGGGTGACCTAGAAATCAAAATTAAACTGGAATTCGTAGCAACAACTAAAAAATTTCCTCTTAAAGGAAAATGTTGGTCCAAGAATGTTGCAGTCTAAAACATTCCATGAAGGAAGATACTTACTAGTAAGTACTATCATTATCATGTTAAAGGTATGCATGTATCATCTTTGAATCCAAAATGGCATGAGTTGTTGCACTTAATTTGTAGGTATATAACCTGTGAAGGGAAGTACAAAATAAATTTTAAGAATGTTACAGTGTAAAACATTCTATGAAGGAAGCTACTTGCTAGTACATAATGTTATTATCATGTTAAAGGTATGCTTGTATTGTCTTTGAATCCAAAATGGCATGAGTTGCTGCACTTAATTTGTAGGTATATATCCTATGAAGGGCAGTATAGCATAGCTTTTATGTATCATATCAAAATGTTAATGATTTTCTTGGGCCATAAGATTAACCTGCCTTATTATTTTCTTAACAATTTAATGAAAATGAATAGGGCCTATCAAGCCAACCACAAGAACACTAAAAGGTCCTTGTTCCACCATAATTTAATCTACATGTTAGTTCAATACCAGTTGGCTCAAATTGGCAATGACTGGGATTCCTTTCTCACTCGTAATAATTATGATAAACCTCTACCATTTAGCCTTGTTGAGTGTTCCACTACAATGGACTCTAGCCCTTCTCTTATCGGTTCAACACCATAATTGGAAATGAATGCCGGCAAGATGAGTGTGAGGCCCCTGTTCAAGAACCCAGGTCACCTTTTTCAAATGAAAAGCATGTTGTAATTCCGAGAGTTTTAACTTCTCTTTGTTTTAATAGAAGTGGGACAAGAGCCAAGGATTTTGAAACTCTCCACAAAGACTCCTTGGCTTGAATCTCATTATTTCCAACCTGCACAAGTACAAACAATTAGTCAAAATAAATAGGGTATGATTAAGACAAAGCAACTTCAAAGCAGAATCGCTAAAGCCAAAAGGACTAGGCATACAAGTCCTGCTATGGACATTCCCTTGAATGATGTAGAAACTAATCCTAAGCCATCACCGAAAAAGAACAGGCCCCAATTCGGGAAAACTCATCGTGATCACGATGACATGGCCAATTGTGATGATTCTTCCACCACTACCCCTCATTTGGATGATTTAACTGCCAATATGTATTGGAAACAACAATACATGGTTATGTTCCATCGTTTGGAACATCGATTCAACCAAATCATCTATGAGAATAATGAGCTGAGAGCCTCATTCTAAGCAAAGGATAAATCTAATGAACAAAATTAATCTAGTGTCAAGGGTAAAACCCCATCGAAGGACACTCACATCATGATTAAATCTCTGAATCTCAAAGTCACTATTTCCTCAGAATTAGAGGGATCTGATGTAGATAAATAGTGAATTTGTTTTTATCTATGCATGTGAAGTGTTTCAGGCATGTTTTGTTGCAATCTATTTTTTTAAATTTTAAATAAAAGTTTGCTACAAAATTAAAGATTCTATAGTAGCCTCATTTTAGCATTATTATAAGTCTTTCTAATTTTAGTTTGCTTCTATGGTAGATCTTCCACATTTGCAAGATAATCATCTTGAATTTCATGATCTGGGATACTCTCGATCATAATTGTCTTCCCGCTCTTAGCTTCGTATGGGAATGCTATCTGCCACCTCTTTCATTTCAATTTGGTCATCCAGTTGAAAGGCCTAAAATCTCAACAAATTTTCTTTTATTTATGTAATAAATAGTTAAAAAAGACAATTTTTAGTTTTTATTTGATCTCGAAAGGTTGTAAGCCTATTTGTATATATACCCATTAATTTTAATGAAAAATGGGGATCCGAAATGGAATTTTTTTGACAAGGAAATGTTGGTGAAATTTTGACCGTGGAATACTTCTAGAAAATAAAGTTTAGATTTGATTTGATTTAGTATGGTTCTTCTATCATTATGTTCAATGGTCGTGTGAATGTCTTCTTTATTCTCTTGTAATTTATTTCGATATCTAGAAGATGATGTTATTTTCTTGATGATTTTATTCTTAAAGCACACAATTGTTCTTTATCACATTTCTTTGTTGATTAAAACATTATTTCAATTTGTAATTGTTTCATCCAATTGATATTATTTTTTAGTGACTTGTGTCTTGAGAAGTAATATTGATCCATGTGTTAGTTTTTGAAATATGTGACTTTTTCCAGATATTCAAGTTCACAGTATATGCCATTTCTTCTTCAGATCATTAAGATCATTACTCTGTCTAGCAGTTTTATTGATTATTTTCATAAAGCCAATTATTAAAGCATATGAATTTAAAATAAATCACTTATAGTTTTCCCATTTTATCAATCTTAGCCAAACAATAGTTAGAATTGTATATTAGTTAATCTTTGCATTTATTCTTAATGTAAAATCTGAAAGTAAACATAGTTGATATGTGTTTTTCTTCTAGAATAAGGAACCTATAGATTTGCAATTCCTTGTTCTATTATTATTTACATTGAGAAATAGTTTTGATCTAATTTGTAGTTTCATTTAGGCACATAACTTAATTTTATAAATATTGTTTACAAGGTTTTTTGATATTGCATCTTTCTTTTGAGCCAGTTACATCATGTTCTGGCCTACTATACTTGTAATATATTTATGTACATTTTGTTTCATATCTTGATTTTGTAGCAGTACTTATTGTGTTATATCTCTTAATTTTAGTTTCTAAATGAATATATAAATTATAATTATTAGGTATATAGTAGTTCATTAATAGTGAAACATTCAACCTTTGTTTTCATATTATATTTAGGTTCTTTGATTCAAATTGATCATTAATTTGTAGTTTTATTTTAACCATAAGTTAATATAGCATAGTTTTATATTATAGGATAATCATAGTTTATATTATGATCAGTTCTTCCAAATTCACTCCTTCATAAGAATAAAGGATCTAAGGCCAAAAAAGCCTATAAACCCGTTGAGGATAGCTGTACCAAATAAATCAGGCTATTAAAGAGCCTCGATATGGGTTATTCTTCCCTTATTGACTTAGTTGTACAAGACTCGTGCCAACAAAATGGCTGTAGGAGGAGGGAACATCTAACGGTAAATGGAAAAAGGCAGTCAGAAATGCTAAAAAATTAGGTCACATATTGTCACCCGGATTCACGTTGACACTCCCCTTGCTAAGACCTCAGCTAGGTCTTAGCCACAACCTAAGTAGACCAATAGTGAGCCTACTACTCCAAATAGATGATATACACAAGTTGAAATTTTTGAGATTCTTCAATGATCTCAATAAATTGTTTCTCAAACCTAAGAGAGATTCCAAAGAAATTATTGTATTCAAATAAGAATGTCTCAACACATAGTCACTCCTCTCTACCTTCGCTTATGTGAACCCGAGGTCCTAGATCCACACAAATTCATGCCACATACTACCATTACATTAAATGATAGGCTACATGATCTTCTTATTGGTACAATTATCGACCTAAATCAGCCTACATATGAGATATTTGTTGGTGAGTCTAACTGACCCACTTTTCTTGGTGGCTCTGATTCTCCTCCTTCCCCACCTAGTTCACCCTCTTCCTTGGGAAACTCTTTAGGTGAAGAAGGATCTTCCTATTCCAATGAATCTGAAGGATTCCCTAGGATGAAAAATAACCAAGGTAATCCTAGAAACAATGAGGATGTCCCACAAAATGATCTTGGAACTCCTTAGCTTGATCAGGATGCAGCTGTTGTTTTTTGTGTGCAACATCCTCTTCCAAGGAACCCTCACAAGTTCCTTCCAAAGTTTGACCTTGATTTGAAGCAACCCATTGAGGATCACATCAAAGTGTTTATGTTAGATATAAGGAAAAAGTGCATTCGACATGAGGATGTAGTTTGCAGACTATTCCCTTATACATTCGATGGAAAGGCCACTACATGGTATTTCTCTCATCCTCCTTGCAGTATTATTTCATAGGCGCAGTTTGAAAATGTGTTTCTTGAAATATTCGAAGATGACAAGCCACGAGAGGTTTTAGTCGGAAAATTATCAAACATGAAAATGCAGAATAAAGAGAAGGTAAAATACTTCAACGTTAGATTTCTTTCATTAAAAACCATAATCCTTGTTGAATCTTTGCCAACTCAAAATATGATTATCACCTATTGCATGAAGGCTTTACCTCATGACATAGCCATATGGATCAAAAAGGAAAATAAAAATCCTTTATAGGTAGCCTTTGAAGAAGATTGTCAGTTGAAAATGGCCTTCTTGTCTAAAAACTAGTACTAATAAGCAATCTGACTCAGCCATTTCTTCTTGCAAAAAACCATAAACATCAAAACAACCTACAGTAAAAAATGATCAGTCATCTTTAGATATAGAGAACCTTCAAAAGGTTATAAATAAATTATCCAATGAAATAATTGACCTTAAGAAAGGAAAATATGAACGACCAACTGACAGGGGAAATTTTAAGCAATCGTTTAGGAGACCACCTCCTCATAAATCACCTCCCCTTAATGAAGGTTTGAATGTTGAAGGACTGGAAAACATTTCATAGGAATTGATAGTAGATATGGTTATAAATTTAGATAACAATGAAGAAAAGGAAGTTGAACCTGATTTTGAAAATCAAGATGAAACTCAACCTCTTGATTTTTCACTGAATTTATTTGAAGAAGATATTAGCCCTGTTTTTACCCAAAGTAAAGCTTTAGCTGAAAGCCAAACACCATCTACACTAGATAAAAATGTAAATAAAAAAACACCTAACACTCAGAAATCTATTATTTCAAATCTAGAATATGATCCAATAGATGACCTTAAGAAAATAAAAGCTAATATCTCCTTGTATGAGTTATGGAAAATTCCTGTAATTCAAAAAGTTTAACCACATATTGTTGACTTGAAAGCTCCCACAGGTAAATAAATAACTTCTTTTGACAAGTATTCCATGGGAAATTTTCATATTTTGATATACACTACAAACAACTCTTCCACCCAAAAAAATAAACCCCCACCATTTTTATTAACTCTTGAAATTTGTAACTATAACATCCATAATTGTATGATCGATATAGGTGCTTCTTCTAATGTGATTCCTCTTTTGATTTGTAAGAAGTTTAGTGCACATTCAAATCCTTTTGACATAAACATTGTACAACTTGACATAAGTTATGTTAAAGTGGTAGGGGAAGGGTAAAAGCATGGAGCCGGGTTACACCTTTTTGCAAAAGAGGGGCGTGTTTGGGTGAAAAAAATGATAGCTCGATCGAGGCATTTAAGTGCTCGATCGAGTCATTTTTAAGCGCTCGATCGATTTCTTCAAGCATTAAAAAAATTAGCTCGATCGAGTTATTTAATTTTTGAAATCAAACTCTCGATCGAGCGTTTTAAGCACTTGATCAAGCCTCTTGAGTCTTACTCGTTCTACAAAATTTCCTGCAACATCATTTTGTACCCTAACGAACTTAGGGCTAAATTTTTCCTTAGGTGGCAGAGTTGATCACATTGGATTCAGGAAGGAATCCTCTATCCAATGACATGATTTTGAAATTTTAGAATTCATATGTTATTTTAAATCTAATTTTTTTTAGACATAATGCTTGAAATTTTTTTGAATTGTTTTAAAGAGGTTGAATAAAAAATAAATATCATAAAATATACACAATGAAAAAATTTCAAAAAATACCACTATCTTTGTTTACTAGTCCTCTTCAAAAGGGTACGTTTAGTTTTTGAATTTATGTAAATAGTTGAAAAAAACTTACGTGAACACGTGTCTGCAAAATGCAATTGAAATATTACTTCACTAACTTCGAAAAATAATAAAAATATATTTTTGGATAAAAAAATAAACTACTAATATGAAAAACTTAGCTCCCTCTGTGTAGATCATGCTCACACACACACACACACACACACATATATATATAATTACACATTTTAGACTAAGTTATGTTATGTGAACACACGCATACCTCTTAAGATGTGTGAAAATTTGCAAGGAAAATATTTATTTTATTAGAAAAGTGATATATTATACATCACTAAATATTTTTGCAAAAAATATCATTAGGAAAAGAACATAATTCTCCACAAGTTGTCCTTTTTCTCCAAATCAAAATTCGTAGTTCTTATATGAATTTTGAGGGCTTCAATTCAATAAAAGAGGAAAAAAGTTGAAATTTCATCACCACATTTGGCCCAAAAGTGTAACCCATCTTCATGCTTTCACCTATAATTGGATGATGTTCATATAATATTTTCACAAGACCATAGAGTCTATCAGCTTATAGATATCGTGATTGCTGACATTCTTAAAGTATATAGACTATTTGTTAGTAGAGATTGGCTCCAACACCTTATCTTGTGAACTACATTTATAATAAATACATTTATTATAGTCATTTGAATATTGCGAGTTGCATAGAAGGCAGAGGAAGACTCATTAGGGGAATTTTATCATATTGGTGGAGCTAGAGAAAAAAATTGACACTATAGGAGGTCAACGAATATCTCCTTCTTCACAAATGAGTACAATGACTAGGAGGTGCTCCAAGATGTGCTCTTCTTCTCATTCTCCTTGTGAGAGGTGCAGGTGCTCTCAACTCAGTATGAGAGAGATGTAATATTTAACATTTTAACTGGATGATTTTTTTTATTTTTCTTAAACTAATAATTATAAATATCAAAACTCATTTTAACTTGGTAAAATTACATTTTAACTAAAAATACAAATAAAATAAAACATAAAATTAATAATTAAATCAATCTAAATTTATATTAACTTGTTTTAAAATAAAATAAAAAATATAATCTCTTTTAACATTTGATAAATTCCTAAATTAAAATAAATCATCATTAATTATATTAATAACCCATTAAATAATAAAAAAAAAAAACTAAATACTTGCTACATACATATTTATTTTATTAATTCTAAATTTTAAAATTTTTAAATTAAATGCCCAACTATTTTAAAGTCTAATCCATATGAAATAAATATAAGTATTTGTTTATTTATTTTTTTATTGACACCCAGTACTGAAAAATATTGGATTTTTCTCACTTCCCGCATTGCCATGTAGAAAAGTCGACATATCAAATCAGATGTTCTTTCAAGATAATTTGAGTCTTTAAGATTATTTAATGTACAATGAGCATAAAAGTTCGAAAGAAAACAATATCTAGTGGAAATATTTTATTATATAAAATTCTAAAGGTTTCTCACTTAAACATATTTTATTAATTTGGGTTTATATTATTCTATATAATGATGATTAACTCTATATAAAGTTGGATTTACATATAAATTATATGGATTGAATTTTTTTAAAGATTTATTTAAACAAGGATATCATAAAGTTTACAAGTAGTTATTAAGCAAAAAAATACTGATTTTATGGTTTTAAGGAGGGAAGAACTAATCTTCTTTGGGAAAAATAATTCCAAATTATTTTGGAAGGAGCTCCAACCGAAAAAGCTACAAACTGGAAATAGTATTACAACTTCTAAATGGTTTGACTATGCAAGACAACTCTATGAGCAGGATCCCAAGGTTGGCCCTCCCCCCTTGGTCAACACCAATACCGAACTCTTCACAGTGCAAGAGGTAGAGATGGGTATCAAGAAGTTGGGTGTTGGAAAAGCAAAAGACTTAGCTGAACTCCAAGCAAAATATCTAAAGTGGGGTTCAAAGACCCTTGCACCTCACATTACAAAAATTTTCAACAACATCGTACAACAGGGGCTCCCCACAAATTGGACAACTAGTCTGGCAATACCTCTTTTCAAAAGCAGTGACGTCAATAATCCCTCTAATATAGATCATCATGATAAACCCTTTGTTTGCAAAGCTACTTGGAAGCATGCTAGAAAATAAAATTAGCAAGTGGGCAGAAGAAAGAGAGAAGCATGCTAAAGGGCAAGCAGGTTTTAGACCTAAACATTCCACAGTTGATCATTGTATAACTTTAAGGCACATCATTGAAAAATTTTGGGAGAAAAAGGAAGAAGTCTTTTGTTGCTTTGTTGATTTCAAAAAACCGTTTGTCTTGGTTCCTAGGGATAAGCTTTGGCACATAATGGAGGAACTTGGGGTTCCTAAACATTTCAGAGCAGCTATGAATAGGCTATATGAAGAGGTGAAAGTCAAAATTAGAACTTCAACAGGCATTTCTAAATGTTTTAGAAGCAATATAGGGGTCAAGCAAGGTTTCCCATTGTCTCCTACCCTTTTTGGTTTATATATTGAAAAGCTTGAGGAGTGGTTAAATTCGCAAGGGGGTGATGGTATCTATTTGGGCAAAGTTTGTTATAAGGCTTCTTTTGTATGCAGATGACCTTATTCTAATTGCTAAATCAGTTTTTGGTTTGGAAGAGCACTTACTATCCCTTAGCATTTTTGTAGAAGTTTAGGGATGCAAGTCACTATCAGTAAAAAGAAAGTAGTGGTTTTCTCTAAGAAAAGAAAACATAACCAACATAAGTTCTACATTAAAGGCAACATTCTAGAAGAAGTTGCGGATTACAAATACCTTGGAATTGACTTCAACAAAAATCTAAGCTGGGATGGTTGTAGAAAGAAAAGAACTTTGGGCGGTTGGAAAGTATTTTATGCTTTTGAAAATAAGTGTAGAGAGGCAGAGTTATGGAACTATAAAACCACGCAAACTCTTTTTGGGCTTCTAGTGATTCCAACAATTCTCTATGGTTGTGAACTATGGTCTAGCAGTACATTCGACATGCAGTGGTGACAAATTGAGAAAATTCAGAAGTGTTTGATTACAAACAAATTCAATATTAAAAGTGCAGTTCCTTATGCTATCTTGTTAAATGAAACAGGGGTTGCTCCTATTGAAGCAATTGCTATGGTGTGAGTCATAAGGTACTTAAAAAAAATTGAGCAAATGGAAGAGGGTAGATGTCCTAAGGTTGTCTTTAATGACAGATTGTGCAATAGAAAAAAACTTGGATGCAGAAAAATAACAAATGGTTTAGTAAATGGGGTATTTGGTTGAACGCATGTCAAATAAAGAAGAAAGAGATAAAAGCTTTTGTTATGGAAAAGTTCCATAAACATACTTGGGATAATGAGCTAGGAAGAAATAAAAAGTACTATATTGAAGTGTTTAATCTCACTCATAGTCATCAACCAAAAGCATACATAGAGGCCAATATCTCTTGGAGAGCCAAAATTCTTATTTTTCAGTTAAGGGCTAATTCTCGTCAACTCCGTTGTGAAACAGGGTGCTGGAAAAGGCCAAAAGAAGTGTGAGAGGAAAGAGTATGCATTTTTTGTTCTTATGGAAAAGTGGAAACAAAAAAATATTTCATTTTAGAATGTGAGGCCTTCAAAGACAATAGGGAAAGTTATGTAGATATGTTGGCAGCTAGCTCTTGGGATAATCTATTTAGCGAGGGGTTTGTCAAGAAACTAGGAGCATTTATTATGAAGCTTCACAGAAAAAGGACCGAATACATCAAGCAGATGAAGAAGCAATCTGTCCCATAAACTATTTTTAGCCTCGTGGATGTTAAAATCATTTCTCTTTCTTTCAACTATTATTATAAGAAACTATTTAACACTCACTATAATATCTAAATACACTTTTCTCTAACCTCTAGGTGCATGTTATATTTGTGACTTAAATAATATAAAAGTTCCAACAAACAATGTTATACAATACACTATATAACCAATTCATCTACAACCATGAGACTCTTTTCTAAAATATATTTCATTACAAAAAATAATTTAATAAAAATATATAATTTTTATTTTACTAATAAAAATATATATTTCTATATCTATATCATGTGCGTTAAATATATATAACAAAATTTAAAAAGATATTTTAAAATGAAAAAAGAGATAATATATATATCTTAGGAACACATCTTCTTTCCATAAGGAAACACAATATATTTTTATTATGTGGATTTTTTTTATTATTTGAAGGAATACAATATATTTTTATTATATGGAATAGAATAATTATTATGTGAAATTTATTTAAAAAAATATCTATTCAATATCTATTATTATTTTAATATTTATTTAATAAAAATAATAGATATATGTTTTTTTTTATTAAAAGGAATATAATTTAATTTTATTGTTTATCTTAGGGTTAATTTTTTTCACAGAAACTAATACTCGTTTAATCAATAATATTTAAAATAAAATGTATGGCATATTATAAAAAATAACTCAAAATTGTGATTTAAAAATTATACCGGTTTAATCAATAATTTTTAAAATAAAACATAAAGCATATTATAACCAAAAAATGAAAACATAAAATTATGATTAAATATATTTCAATAAGGGACATTTCAATTGGTTAATTTGAAATTAGTGAAATTTTTAAATAAGGAAGATTTAGATTCAAATCCCAAAATCTGAATAATATTTAAAATAAAACTTATAATATGGAAAAGACAACTTAAAATTATAATCAAATATATTTTAAATACACATACTCTATAACTTTCTTTGATTAAAAATGTGATGAAAAATATATGTATACTAGTTACATATAAATTATTTATTAATTTATATTTATAAATATTTTAATTTTTTATAACAAATATTTAAAAATAAATAAATTTGATATCTAATTATATAAGGAATTTAGACTTCTGTGATCCATAACATTGTTTAGATAATCTTCGGCAAAATCACATAACCAATCTTTTGTCGACGCGTTTCGAACCAACCAGTGTGGTTCATCGTCAGGACAAGTTGAAGAACCAATCTGGCCTAGCTTGCTTAAATAGAGGTGCAAAGACTCCAGGGTTAAAAATACCAACGGCTAATTTTGACCAATGACCCTAGTCAAATTAGTTAAATTAATATTTACCTATTTTTTGTAACTTTTTATAAAGGCGTTAATTAAAAATATAATAATAAATAAGTCTAATATTAATTAATTAATAAGAGAGTTCTAAGTAGTACCCTATCTAATAATCTAACGGTTATATCGCATTTATTTATTTCTACAAAGTAATAAACCCTAATAGGTATGGTAAGAATGGTAATAAATTTTTAGAATATATTATTTCTATCTATTATTTACATATAAAGGTTTATTCCAAAATTAATTTTAATAAGTTATATGCTTATTAAATGATATATAATTCCAAATAAATTGTTAACTCTTAATTCTACCTAGAATTTTGCTCCTTATGGTAAAATTCAAATTAGGGTTATTAAAGACCAAACCAATATATCGTAAATATCTATAAGACCCCATGGTTAAATACTTAATATTTTAAGTTTAAATATACTCACACTAATAATATTAATAAAATACCTTACCCATAAACCTACCTTAATAATCCATATTTAATTTTGATGATAAATCTTTAATATTATGATATTAAATATTAATACTATTAATCTATCGTAATGATATTAAATATTAATACTATGATGATAATACTATCATAATATACCCATAAACATACCTTAATAATCCATATTTAATTTAATATTACGATATTAAATACTATTAATATATCTTATTGATATTAAATATTAATACTATGATGATAATACTATTAATCTAACATAATATACCCATAAACCCACTTTAAAGATCTCTAATTAAGTTTGATGATAAATATTTCAATAAAATTAATTACTCGACATAAGCTAAAGGCCAACTCAATTCTAGGAAAATAATAGAATACTAATGAAATAAGGAAAATCAGAATTTAATCAAAAGACCGCCCAAAAGAATGAAAAACAGGTTAAGGCTAATTCACCAGGAAGCCCGAAAGAGTAAAATACACCAAAATAATAGGATAAACATGCCAAAAGAGAAACAAGGAGGACAGAAACCTAGAGACAAAACACAAAGGAGAATGAGGAGGCTAGGAAGACAGGGCTGGGACCCAGCAACGGCTAATCTTCCAGCCATCATCCCTATTAAGATTGCTCGGCCTTTTCTCAATCTCCAGGGCCTCTCTAAATTTGCGATGGTGAAACTGCGGAATCTTGGCAATGACTTGAGCCTCCTCTATGCAAACATGATGCATAGTCTTCCCTGCATGCTCAGCCAGGGCCGAGGACTTGGTCCTACCATGTCTTAAGTCAGCCGAATGCTCGCTGATCCGCTGATTGATAGAACGACCAGTTTCACCAATATAGGGGGTCCCACAGGAACAAGGAATGATATAGACACCCTTCATGCTCTTAGGGTCAACCGGGTCTTTTACAGACCTGAGGGAGCCACGGATAGTATTGAGAGGTCTAAAAGTTGCGGATACATCATACCTCCTTAGAATCCTCGCAATCCTATCTGTGGTCCCTTGGATGTACGGAAGGTTCACACCTAGAACATGATCCTTAGGAACCTTTCGGGTTGAAGGCTCCTTCCTGGCCTTGAGGAAGGCTTTTTGACCGAGGTGCCTCTTGTAACCATTCTTCTCAAAGACATCAAGGAGGTGAGCCTTCTCAGTTTCCAGGCTCTCCTTATCTGAAATTCTCACAGCACGGGTGGCAAGAGTGCTAAGAACTCCTAACTTCTGAGCGGGGAAATGATGTGACGAGGCATGCAAGTATTGCTCAGTATGCTAGGCCAGATTGGTTCTTCAACTTGTCCTGACGATGAACCACACTGGTTGGTTCGAAACGCGTCGACAAAAGATTGGTTATGTGATTTTGCCGAAGATTATCTAAACAATCTAATTATATATATAAATAATTAATTTTAATTTTAATATTTTATTAATATAATAATATGACTAATTATTTTATTATGAAATATAGTATAATTAATGAATAAATATAATGTTAAAATGTTTTCCGCATACGTTACAATATGGACTAGTGGAGTGTAATCAGAGGTTTTGTTCTTGTGGTTTGTGAAACTTCTCTGGAAATTTTATGTTCAATGGGTTTATTCAAGGATTTACACTTCATGATGTAGTTATTAGTCCCTGCCATCTAGCAATGGCATGGGACTATAGTAATCGGAATCACGATTTTTAGCATTAATTCATTTAACGAGTATGCAGTTTATACACTGAGTTTGCGGCATATACAACCAGTTTTGTCTGTTAACTATATGGCAATTTATTTCATCATCTTATTTGGCCTCTTCCCGAGGAGGAGAGGCCAAAAGCATATGTTATTTTCGACTTCTGTTGTTTTTATTATTTGGGAAGTGGAGACTAATGCTAGCATTAGTTTTACCATTATTAAATGTTATGAAATGTTGTACTATCGTATTATAAGTTAAAGTCTTTTGCGGGTTGAAGTTGCCAGGTGGGCTGAAGTTGCAAGGTGGTAAACTGTTGAAGTTGCCCAATGGCAAATGCATGTTGTTGTTGTGTCTGTTTAATGGTTGAAGTTGCTTGCTGTGGTGTCTGGTTTACTTGCGCACTCTTATCGGGTCGAAGAGAAGTAAGATGGTTGGCTTTGCCCGATCGAGTGGTATCGTATCCTAGAATTTGGCGTACGTTCCTATGGGGGAAACCCCCTTACATATGGATGCATTCATGGGCATCTACTGATGCTGGTGCTAGTGGACAACCTGGTATCACACTTCTTTCTGCATGTATGTTCTTACTCGTACCTCAGTTGCTCTTAGTCCTTAAGCCGACTTCCCTGGTTTCTTTCTGCTTCCCTGGTTTGGTTTCTTTCTGCTTCCCTGGTTTCTTTTTGCACGTAGGTTCTTAATCACACAGAGAGTAAGCAGGTCAGTGTGCATTGAATGAATGATGAAAGTAAACAAGTCAGTGTGTATTAGCAGGTATTTATTAATGAAAACCTATGTATGAATATGAACTGGAAAGATTACTCAGTGCTCACAGGCTTGCATATATATAAATATATATAAAGAGTGCATAAATAATCACTTCATTTATATATCAATAATTTGGGTTGATTTGTAAACTCAGAGAAATAGGCAATGCTGCAATTATATATCAATAATTTGGGCTAATTTCTAAACTCAGAGAAATAGGCAACACTGGAAATATATATCAATAATTTGGGTTGATTTGTAAACTCAGAGAAATAGGCAACATTGATACAAATACACTTAATAATCAAATTTTTGGGTTGATTTGTAAATTCAGAGAAATAGGCAGCACTGATACAAATGTATAGGAAACACTGATACAAATGTACTTAACAATAGACTTTGGACATAAACATCTATATGATAAATTGTCAATTAATACATAGTGAGTGAACAAGAAATTAAGAGAACTTGGTGAAATCAGTAGCCATATAAATCTGTTTGAGAATTCCAATCAACTCTAGCAAGCTTCCTCCAACAAATTGACAAACATTCAAGTTTGATATATAAATATACGCCCAGAAATGTACAATAGATTGTTCTAGGTAATAAACCAAAGCCACACGTCCTTTATAACTTCATGAACAATGGTACAGGTTGTCCCTTCTGTTAAGCTTTATGCACAAGAAATAATTACAAGGAAACTCGTCTCTCCTCAAATCTATTACAACCCCAACTCGCCCTCAAGCATTGATATGTCCTCACAGCTGCGATAGGGCCTCTACCTTCATAGGCCCTTCGTATCCCTCCCTGTTACTTAGCACCTTCCTATCCTTCCATGTTACTTAACACTTGACCCATTAATTCTTGCAGTGCCCAAGAGAAAATAGAAAGTTAAGCTATTGAATGACCCTTGATTTTTTCCCCTTAAATTCCTTTGGAGGACTTTCTGAAGCCAGTCTTTACCTACCCAAGGGAGATTTCAACTTGTAGGGTAGTTTCAGCTTAACAAGTTTCAACTTGCAGGAAAGCACTTCGAATTGGAAGGGTTTGTTGAATAGGGCAATTTCTTTCCACACACGATGTGATGGTTGTTGTTGTTGTGGATTCGTTTGAGTTTTTGGAAATTCACGTTCTCAGGAAAGCTATCCAGTGATGACCCCCACCTTCGATCTTTGAGTTTTGGGCAATTCAGGTTCTTAGGAAAGCTAGCCAATGATGACCTCCACATTCTCAAGAAAGCTAACCAGTGGTGACCTCCACCTTCGATCAGCTTTAATAGGAAAAATGGCAGGCTATCGTCTACCAACTTTAACAGGAAAAATAACAATAGACATACATCTAGATCATCGTTGTGGACAAGTGGTCCGAGCATAAACCCGTGTGGTGTACTTGTGAAAGTATGCAGGCATGGTTACCATGTCTTAAAAACATCTAATATCATTGTGTTAAATGTGGCACTTTGATTTATATTTATTAATAACATTTTTTTTTTATTTAAATACTTTACTAAGTTTTGAGATTCAGCTTGTAATTCATATTTAGGTGGATTAATAACAAGAAGGATTTCAGACTCTAATTACTGCTATTTTGATGGCGCAGAACCACTGATCGTATTCCTAAGCACTCTCACCAATGATCTGCTTGATCTCCTTCAGTTTGGAGTAGCTCTGTTTCTCCAAGTTAGGCATTTGGAACTTGGCATTTCTGTACAAATAATTTCTAATCTATTCTGCTTTTCTCTGCTTTGCATGTTCTCCCCACCCAAATGCACTAATGTCCACACTATTTTGCAATTACACTAAATCAACAGGTGGAGGTTGTTTTCTTCTTAGAGACTGCAGGAATTCCCAAGTGCTCTGTAGGTGGGTGGTGTTTTCTTCTTCAAGACTACAAGATTTCCAAAGTCTTTTCTAGATTTTGGTGGGATTGGCTTTGTTGGGACTTTACACAAAACCATTGGGCCTTTACATAAACCATTGTAAATGCATTGCTCCCCAAGTCCCTTTATTACCCTTCGTTGTTTTTTCTAGGTCTATGCAATATTCAATGTTTGAATTCGAATTTTCAACTACCCCATCCTAATTGACACAAGTTCCAGAACCTAATAAATGGACATCTTCTTTGATCGAAGTTTATTTACAAATATACGAGTTTTATGGTATTCACCATGAACCCATATGAGCGCTTGTGAATACCCAGTTCATTTTGCCTTTTGTTTACAACTCATTACAAGCATGTAATCTAATTATAATGGGCTGCAGATAAGCATAAGGTTGAACCCAAGAATTTGTAACCAAAGGGGGAAACTTTCGGGTTTGTTCTATAAAAGGGGTGCATGCATAATACAGATTAGGGCTTCGGGTTCTGCAATTTTTACAGGCTTTATTTCTATCTGAATACTGGGATTACCCATTTTTGTATATAGTTGAGATTGCACAGATTGTAACTGGAAATGAGTTCCGAAGAAGTGCAAAACCAGGTTGAGCAGAGGATTTTTAAATTATTGGTAATTGATTTGTCCTTTTGATTGCAGAGATTGTAACTGGAAATGAGTTCCGAAGAAGTGAAAAACCAGGCTGAGCAGAGGAGTGTCAACAAGGTTTTAAGTAGAGGTCATCCTCTAAACAAAATAGCTTGGTGACTTGGCCAGATTCACTAGGACTTTTGAAGGATTTTAGACTCTAATTACTGCTATTTTGATGACGATTTCCCTTATCCGTCAACTTGAATAGTCAGAAGCAGGGGTGAGTGGACCAGTTTCATGTGCAGTCCCAGAAGCAGATGTAGCCAAGCCCACCAGCTTCGATATACCTACACTGTGCTGATGGAGTTAAAACATCTCCTCTGCGCCTCACCATCATCAAATTCTGTTTTAGATAATGCAGTTTAATATGGGTTAATGTTTTTTCTAAATGTGCAAGGTTTAAATATTCTATAACTTTTGCTTGGCACCAAATTTCTTCTGCCATAATCAGAGATCTTTATTTATGAAAAATATTTCATTCCAATTTTGGAATTATGGGTGTAGTTTAAACCAACTTATAAATACATATTTAGCTAACATTGATATGAAAATTTATTCTCCAATCTTAGTTTCTTGGTTTTGTACATTTTTGGCTTACGTAATTCATATTAAGGCTTATGGACAAAAAATGGTTTCAGTTTCTTTGGCAGATACATTCATATACAGTTTAGCGTAGCTTTGTTTCTTCGAGTTAGGCATTTGGAACTTGGCATTTCTGTTTTGAATTCAGCAATTTCTTTCAACAAGGTTTTAAGCAGAGGTCGTCCTCTAAACAAAATAGATTGTTCTCCTTGCCAAATTCACTAGGAATTCTGAAGAAATCAAAATTGGTCAATGTTTTAGGAACCAATACGTCTAATATTTCATGTTAGTTATGAAGTTTGTGGATGTTCCTACATCCCTTGCTTTTGTAAGTGGTGGTGTGAAGGCGTAAGCTTCTGTTCCCACTAATGAGGGCATGCAATTGATCTTCGGGATGTAGCGTTTTCTCTTTACGGTCAGATTGCACATTTATTTATGATTCTATGCATCCATGGGCTTAGACTATCAGTAGTACTGGTGGATAAGCTGCTACTGAATCAACAACATCTACTTTTGGATATGTTGTCTCTGCTACCATAGCCCTTGTTGTTGTTTCTGCTACCATAGCCCTTGTTGTTGTTTCTGCTACACCTGCTCTAGTCTCTTCAGGATGCTAGCTACAACCAGTTGATCTATTTGCCAATTTGCCAACCAACTTGATCTATTTGCCAATTTGCCAACCAACTTGATCTATTTGCCAACCAACTTCTGTAGTTTCAGTAACTACAAATTTGAATAAGATTTTAAGCAAAGTTTGTCCACTAAACAAAATAGCTCCCCCAAATTAAACGCTCTTTCAAAGCAGGGACTTGCTGCCGCGCAACCCTCCTTGTTAGTTATTAAATTAGTTTACTGCTTGGGATGGTTGTATTTTCTTGCTATAGGACAACTTGAATTAAGTGAAAGTGTATTCGGTGCTGTAAGTTTTCCTGACTTGGGAGTAACTTGGTTAGGAAATCTAGTTGTTTTCTTTCAAGTTTTCTAAGAGGTTGACTCTATTTGGAGATGGGTGCCAAGGATGCGCTGACCTTCCTAACAAGGAAATTTTTAAAAAATATTATTATTAAATTGTAAAGGAAATGTATATTATAGATAAGTCTTATAGATTAAAATTATATGTTTTTAGTTTAAAATTTATGTAAATTTATAAACATTTGGTTAGTTTTTGTTGTATTTTGAGAGTAAAAGTGTTAGGTTATTGTTTTCTGGTAATTAGGTTAAGTTTAAATTATATTTAATGTGTTTTTTATGCTTTATTTTCAATGGAGTTTTTTAATATTGTTGTAAGGTTTGGACTTTAGAAAATTTTAAAATCAAGTGTATGAGGTGAATTCCCAAGTAAAATGGGCAATAGCTCCCCCAAATTAAACGCTCTTTCAACGCACGGACTTCCTACCGTGCAACCCTCCTTGTTAGTTATTAAATTAGTTTGCTGCTTGGGATGGTTGTTTGTTCTTGCTATAGGACAACTTGAATTAAGTGAAAGTGTATCTGGTGCTGTAAGTTTTCCTGACTTGGGAGTAGCCTGGTTAGGAAATCTAGTTGTTTTCTTTCAAGTTTTCTGAGAGGTTGACTCTGTTTGGAGATGGGTGCCCAGGATGCAGTGACCTTCCTAACAGGGAAATTTAAAAAAAAACTTATAATTAAATTGTAAAGGAAATATCTATTATAGATAAGCCTTATAGATTAAAATTGTATGTTTTTATTTTATAATTTATGTGAATTCATAAATGTTTGGTTAGTTTTTGTTGTATTTTGAGAGTAAAAGTGTTACGTTATTGTTTTTTGGTAATTAGGTTAAGTTTAAATTATATTTAATGTGTTTTTTATGCTCTATTTTTAATGGAGATTTTAATATTGTTGTAAGGTTTGGACTTTAGAAATTTTTAAGATCAAGAGTATAAGGTGAATTCCCAAGTAAAATGGCATTTTTCACTTAATCATATTTATATATAGAATGTTGTTTATTAAAATTTCTATATAACAGAAGAAAAAAATTTACGCTTATTAATTTGCATAAAACTTAAAATAATAAATATGAAAAGAAAATAATCATTTTCAAATTTTGACTTGACAAGCAAAACAAACTTAAAATTCCAGATGTGATTCGAATCCTATCAACAATAATTTTTATTTAAAAAATCTCTTTTTGAGAAGGTAGAACAACATCAACTCTATAATTGTAACCATTCCCCACCCCCTTGAAGTGCCTTGGGCTCTAAGAGGTGTTAGTAAAAGTATCATTTTTGCAAGTCTGCGAAATTAATTTCTAATTCCACCATTGTGTTCAACTTTTCGAGAGATTTCCGATGATATAAATTATACTAAAATTTGACTCCTACATTAAAGATTATGCTTAATTAAAGTTTGGCCTATCAAAGAAAATTCCAAATTATCCAGTGACCATGTGGCACCCACATGGCTTCCAAGGACGCTGACTAGTCAGTAGAAAAGGGACCTATGGGGTCAAATCCAAGTCATGTCACTCGGTGGTATCATTAGTAAGGGAATTCAACATGAGTAAAAGATTGGGCAATGAGAGATGAGTGATATGGAAGCCTCATGTATCCATCTTGGAACCCTAACATGATTGATGGACTAAAATGATGTTATCAAATTTTTTCCTGTTGATGAACAAACCCCCCTTGATTTTCACTAATTATTTTTGGAATAATAAGCTTGAGCCCAGATGAAAAAATAGTAGAGATAATTTTATAAGATAAGTTACATAGAAAAATAGGCCTGAACTGAGTGACAGAGTAGGGAATAGACTCCATTGGGACAAGAGCCAAAAAATTTGAGTTAGTACCCCTTATAATACAATTATGTTTGAAGGAATAATCAATCATTCTACAAAGGTCAAATTTTATGACATCCCATTACTACTGATAAAAATGGGAAGAAAACTCATCCGATCCAGGGGCCTTATTTAGGCTAAAAGAGAACACAATGGATTTGATTTTTTTTCAGAAATTTCTTTTAAAAGAGAAAGGTTATCCTCTTCAGAGACCAGTTCTAGGATGTGCTCCAACATACAATGTTCTGAATCTTCTTTACTTGGGCCAACATCCCAATAGAAATCTTTATAATGAAGAATAATCTCAGACTGTATTTGAGAGCAATCATTTATTTTGTTTCCTTGAGTTGTGACTTCTATGACATTATTCTTCCAAAATTGATTCCTTATTTAATTATGGAAGAATTTTGTATTCATATCATCTTCTTTGAGACATAGACTTCATGATTTGAGTCTCCACCATTCTTCCTCTTCCTTAAATGCAGTATGATATTGTTCAAACTCCATTTTTTCCTAAAAAAGGAGCTCATGAGTCATAAGGATGTGTTCTAAAGTTATTTGGTTTGATTCTAATTTAGATTGGACAATAAGCATTTTAGAGGATGTTGAATCCTTCTGCACCTTGACCCAACTTTTCAAAGTGACTTTTAGAAGCTTGATTTTCCCTTCCCAAATGGTGATTGGACTACTTACAAACCACTAGATCCAAACCAAATTAATTAATGAATCCTTATGTTCTATGGAAAATTGGATTGAATATTAAGGGAATAAGACCATAGTCTTGAATTTCATTAATTTCAAGAGAAATGGGTTTATAGTTTGTGCTGCACCAAGGCAAAATTTTCGAAGAACATATAAAATATTGAACTAGAAGAGAATCTGATACTAAAAAAATGATCCAAACAGGCAGTGATATGACTAGGGCCCAATCTTCTGTTGCTCCAAGTATACTTATTGGAGGAGGGCTTGATATTGAGAAGATTTAAATTTCTTATCAAATCCTCCATTTGTTCTTGAAACTAATCTCTAACTATAGATCCTCCTTGTTTTTCCCAAGAATACAAGGTCATAATAATATCTCAACATATGATGCAATTTGATCCATATTATGAATCTCCTAATTCCATGAGAGAAGCCTAAAAATCATTTTTTTTTCTTGAAAATGAACTGGAATATATAAATTAATTATTGAACATACATTTTTAGAGGGAAGATGTAAAACTTACATCGCCAACCATAAAGGAGAGGTACATTGATCCAAAATCCTTAGCGATGAGGAAGCCTAGAGAGTAAAAGACCACTTCAAGCTCTAATTGAACTGATTGTTGAAATGCCACTACCTTTCCATAATTTATATTAGTTTTAGGAAATCTCTTGATCCCCTATTTTAGTGTCCTGGAGCTGAAGCATATAGGGATTTTATTTTTGAATTAATGATTTAACCTCTAACATTATTTTATCTGAACCCACCCCCTGCAATTTCAGCAAATTAATTTCAATATTTTCTATTAGATTTTGTAACCCATTGTTTGGGGCCTATTGTAGCAGCTACAACCACCCTCCAAAATGTTGGTCTGCACCAATTTTGGAGCCTCCCTTGAAGAGTTTCACTTGATGACTGCACACACTCAGGTCCATGCCGTGATCTCGTGTGAGTCTTTATCATCCCCCTTGCTTGTTCATTGTATTCAAGTCTTTGCATGTTGATGTCTGATTCATGCTTGCAACCATATTCTGGTTATGCTCAAAGTCTTTGCTTCATATGTGCTTGTTGTGTTTGCTATTTAAGCATCTGTTGCACTCACAAACAGAGTCACATTCACTATTGTACAAGCGCCATCTCGATCAATGAATGATCAATCATGAGTGTCGCGCTTGGCACTTACACCATCAATCAGTTTTGTTGAACAGGTGTGTTTGGATGGTTTGGTCATTTCGTCGTCAAGTCATGCGAGTGTGTGTTCGTATGATCACTTATGCATCTTTTGATTGCTCACACACTTAGCCATTTTTGGTGAAGGCTCTGACAAATAGACTCCCCTTTGACAGCAGACCATCACCCTGCCATCAACACGATCAATTGTCAACCAAAACAATGCAGAAGCACCAAGCTAGTATTTTTGAGTTGCCCTGCTCACAATAAATTCAATCAGCTCTCATGTTGGCCACCTGAATAGTCAGACCCTGCAGTCACCTCTGGGACTGACTCCCCTATAAAATTTTGCAGATCCCACTGACCTCACTCGCTCAACTCACTGAGGAAATTGTGCAGACATGTTGGATAGACACCGAGTGCCCATCCCTATCTTCCTTAGAAAATTACACAGTTTTCCCAGGGATTCATCCTGACAATTGACCAACTGTTCATCTAAAAAATTGTGCAGTGTCCATGAGCTGGCTTTCCACAACCCATTAGTCATCTCAGCTTAGATATTGTGCAGAGATGATCAGCAGGCTAGCCTCAGTGCAGTTTTCCTTGCCAGCAACACCTAGTAGCAGACTGCCAATTGCCTCTAGGAATTGTGCAAAGATGATCAACAGGTTGCCCTCAGAGCAGTTTTCCTTTCCAGCAGCACCTAGCAGCAGACTACCAATTGCCTCCAGGAATTGTGCAGTTTCTGCTGCCAATGACTCCAGTGTCCAACTAGAAATTCCCTATGGGAATTGCGCAGTTTTTGCTGCCAATGACCCCAACATCTAACTGGCAATTCACTCTCAGAATTGTGCAGTTTTGGCTGCCAGTCTCCCCGGAAGTTCCCCATAGAAATGCGCAATCCATGCCTGCTGACCCTTCATGCAACCCGACCCATTCCTTTGGAAAATTGTACAAATCTAGCTGTCTTGCCCCATTGCCCATTTGTTTTGAAAAATGTGTAGAGCATGCCTGCCTTGCCTTTCAACAACCTAGATTGTTACTACCAAAATTTGCACAATGTTTCCTCCTAGCCAAGCCAGACCTCACAAACTGTCACTCTCTACTCAGATTACCTATCTCCATCACTCAGTGACTTGTGCATTTTTCATCAGCAGTGCCTGAAGCCGTTATCGTGCATCTTAGCCTTGTTGTCTCTCTTGGTCACCTGCATCCGAAATGATCATGTTTCATGGTAGCCCTGAAGGCTTTTTGGATTTGATGTCGTCTCGTCAGGAGTGACTATAGGTACAGGGACACCAACAAACATGACAAGATGATGAATGGGATGAACAAAGGGAGCACATGCAGAAGGATAGGTTCACCAATGGATGAATGAACGAAGCATGCGAAGCAGACGAACATGATGAACATGCACCTTAGCAAATATATGAGCATGTCAAGCTGATCTCGGTGGATCTTCAAACACAATGGCATGGAAAAGCTCAAAATTTAAAGTCGCAGAAAGGCAAGTCTCTTGACATCAGATCGAAGTGCTCGTTGCCCTAATTCCAACGGTGTGAATGACACTCCAATCTGAGTCTAGATGATGAATTTATCACGAAAAGGGTTCGCCTTTGTTCCTTTCGAAAATGAGGCATTTTCTCCTAAAAATGGCTTTAAGCCTTTAAAAGGCAAAATTGCAATCAGAGAAGTCAATAGGAGGGCTTATGGTATGCGTAGCGGAACCCCTGCTCAGCGATCTCTGACTAAATTGCAATTGGGGGAAAGCGATCGGCAATATCGAGATGATCAGATTGGCTGATTAGGTCGGCGAAACCTAAAGGATAGGACTAGGACCTTTGGGCTGTAGCGATTTGATATGCCGATGCGATACACCGATATCGGCGATTGACAATCAACAATCCCCCACTAACAGGACTATTGAACTAGCGATATGGTAATTGTGATATGGGGGACCAGACCCGATGGGTCTGTAAGCCCAATTTAAGGAAATTTGAAGTTCAAGATTTCGGTTTTTTTAGTGTTTTCTATGCATTATCGCTTTTGAGCGGAAAAGCACTATTTCGGGGTTTTTGTTGAATGACTTCTATTATAGACAAATTTGACCCCCGATTTAAGCGCGCTTGTAACAAATCCATGATTATAAAACCCAATGAACATGGAAAAGTACGTGGGAGAGAGGATTTTTTTGGCACGCAGTTTGAGGCAGAGCTTGCAGGAAAGGGGAAGAGGTCATTTTGTCTGAATCGGGCAAATTTTATATGGTTCAGCCCCTCTCAATGCTAGGGATGCAGTGGTGCTATCCATTTCTCCATTTGAGTTCTCATTTTCTTAGCCATTTTATAGAATGGAGGTATAAGACTCCTTTTATGTAACTGATGATTGTATTCTCTTATTTTCATGCCATTTAATGAATGAAGGCCTTCCCATTGATTTAGGAGGGCCCAAAGACGTAGTCTGAGTTGGACGAACTTTGTTATCAATTCTTGTTGTCTTCTTTCCATGCTTTATGTGTTTCTTCTTCTTTCTTGTGTGCACATTAAATTTCTAGGTTAAGTTGCAATTTCTATGTGTGATTCTTTTCATGCATTTGTAAGCAAAAGATCACTAGATCAAGTGGTATCAGAGCAGGTCTTTTTAAATGTGAATTGCATGTTTGTATGCTAACAAGAAATAGGCTCTAAAGAGGTGAAGGGGAATTAGAGCCTTTCCATCCTGAAGTAGGGCGTGCACATCGAAGGAGAAACATGGTAGAAGATGAAGCTCATCTTGAAGAGAAGCGCAATTTCCTCAAGACCTTCTATTCAATGGCAGAGAATATCAATCAGTTGGTTTTAAGGCTAGAGAAAGCAGAAGAGAGAAACCCAGAAGAACAAGGTTCAGCACATGGAAATGGTGTAGAAGAACCCCTTCCTTCTCCTTCCACGAGTGAAAGTTCTTCTTCCTGTCACCACCATAATCGTAGAAATTCAAGGGATGCATCTAAGAAACCTTTCTTTAAATTAGATGTTAAATTTGATCTTCCCATGTTTAATGGTGAAAGCAACGCAAAGAAGCTTAATAATTGGATTAGGCAAATTGAGGTCTATTGCAGGATTCAGTAGATTGTGGAGGATGAGGCAAAGATTTAGCTGGCCTCTCTACGACTAAGCAACATCGCTCTTGTTTTGTGGGAGATCAAATTGCAGAGTAGTAAGAATGTGCGTAACCTCTTTTCCTGATCGCCGGATTTTATTTATGCATTAAAGGAACAATTTTATCCCTTGGGTTACAAGCAAAAAGCATTAATGAATTGGTAGTATTTAAGGCAAGGCAAAGGTCAGGATGTTCAGAGTTTTACAGAGGAGTTTAGAAAGAAAGAACTTAATTTGGGTATTGAACTTGATAAACCTAAAATAGTAACTAAGTACATTGGCTCATTACATAGTTACATTAGGCATTCATTATTGTTGTTTGAACCTGTTGATGCCTCGAAAATCGCTGCAACAACATTGGGGATAACCACCCAGTCCGGACCTTAGTACAGCTCCTTTTCCGTTTGGAATAGTGGCTCCGACTGGGGATAATGGGACCAGTTTCCTAAAAGTAGATAAACGGGATGAATGGATGATTTATAAACTGTTACTAGCGGTGAGCGAATAACTAAAACTATTAACAAGAATATAATAACTATAATTTATCCCGGGGACTTATTAAGCTTTTAAAAGTGCAGCGCTTGATGATCCATGTCTATAAACAGGCATATAGATGACTCCATTTGACAGATATGGACATTATTCTATTCATGATTACTATGCTTAAATAGTTAAGCAAAGCGATTAAAGCGATATTACCACACTTATCATTTATATCATTGACATATACATGATTAAAAGAAAAGGCACATCATAAAACATCCAATAGTGGAATGAATAAAGATCTGTTGTTACAGCGCATGCATATAATCAATAATAGCAAGAATAATCACATAACAATTCATATGAAAGGAATGAATTCAGACATAGATAGAAATACCATATGAGCTGCTTGACACTCCCAATATCAATCGCTATTAGTTCTTCCTTCAACGCAAAAAACATTCTCAACAAAGACAATAGTGCACAATTGCATAAAGAAGCTTTCTTGTCAAATTAAGAACAACTGGTCCAGTTTCATAAAAGAATATTGACTGAAGCACAGTAGTGCAAACTTCAGTCTTTAAGTCTGGTACAAAACTTTACGACCCTTTCCAAAACAATGAAAGGGTCTATAAATACTAAACTAATCTAAATATCTAATAAACAGAAATCCTACTTAATTGTTATCAATAACTTTTGATCCTATTTTTTCTAGTGATCTGGCAATCGGCAGCATGATTCATCAAGTCGGCTGCTTGCCTTTAAATCTGAGCTGAATTATTGCAAGCATTGGCTCTACTTCAGGAGGTTTGTTGAGGCGCGAACTGAGCTGTGCGGCATAGGTGGCATCCTGAATATCGGGAATTATATACCCGATCGCATCTGTTAGGCACTTAAGGGCGGCTCTCTGTGTATGCGGCTTAATCAGAAAGAGCCAATATGCTTCCAATGATAAACTGTTAATCCCAGCGATTAACCTCCCCTTTTCCTCTAAATCAGGATAACATGATTGCTCCAATGTGTTTGTTGTTGTCAACTTTCCTGGTGTACATTGGGAAATCATATTTGATAAGTAGACAGTGTTGTTAACTAGTTCAACTAGATTGCTGGAAGTTGATTTACATCTTGAAGCTACCCTCTCTGCTTTCATCATCTGAGAATGCCATTCTGTGAAGAGTATATCTTTATGTGTTTCTAGGATCCTGGGCAAATTTGCTGCTCTCCCTTGTTCAGAATCTTGCCAGTCAAGAAATGCAGTTATGATCTCTTCGGCTTGATCCAATTCAGTTCTGGCCTTCTCTACCTGCTGATTTATGGATGTCGTTAATTCAAATAGTGGCTCTGCCTGAGTGATTTGTTGACACAGGAGCTTAATCTGGGATATTAATGCAGTGTTTATTTGTAATGCTTCTGTTCTGAATTCAGCCACTTGTGAAGCACCCTTTATTTTTTCGAGCTGCGATGACAATTGAGTGATTTGCTCATCCTTTGTTTTCATCATTTTCTCGTTTTCTACTCTTAATTGTGCCAATGCCTCCGATAATTCCTTTTGTTTCTGGATCGCGCTTTGGTCGATCCTTTTCTTTTCTGCCTGCAATTGCTGAGTTAATTGACTGTTCATTTGCTGTTGTGTCAACAATTGCTGCTCTGCTTGCTCTGCCTTCTACTTTGTCTCTGCCAACTCTGCCTGTAATGCAAAAATCTCTTGATCTTTGGTTTTCAGTAGAAGACTTACCTCCGATTCCTTATCAATTGTTGCTGCCGAATAGGCTCCCGCATACTGCGATAGTTTGGTCAGGTCATCGGAGGGGTCAAATTCCTCCTTCCAAACCACATTACCCGTGACTGTCTACTCTTGAAAGATGGAAGGTTGATCAGTCCTTCGTCTTTTCCTTTGTCGCTTTACTACAGCTTTATGTCTTGGGCTGTAGAAGACATCCAGGGGAGGAATATCTTCTACCTGCAAAATGATTTGGTCGGAGGGATCCTTTGGTATTATCTCAACATCCTTAGAAATGGGTGGGCTGCTGGTTCCACTTAGAACCTGAGGTGAAGTGATGTCCTGTGTATCGTTTGTCTTGGAAGTGTCTGTATCCTTTGAACATTCCAAGCCACTGATGATGGAATGAAATTGCTGCCATTCCTGGAGCAATTTGGGATCCATATGAGTATCCACATTGACATCAGTGGTGGTCTGTTTCTCCTTTTCAGCTTGAGTTTCCTTCCGCACTTTTTCCTGCTCTCTTTTCTGTTGTTCCTCTTGTTCTTTCTTTTGCCTTTCCTCATGTTCTTTCTTTTGCTATTCCTCTTTCTCTTTCCTCTATCTTTCCTCCTGTTCTCTCTCTGCTTTTCTTCGTGTTCTTTGATTTGCTGTTGCCGATCAGACTCGCTTGATGATGTTGCTGGGGTTGTTGCTAGTAAATCTAGAGGCAGAGCTTGCAACCTCTGTTCTCTAAGTTTATTAAACTCAGTCAACCCTTCATCATTATATTTTGCTCTGGCGAATGATTTAACCTGATTTATTGACTCAGCTGAAGCGAACATGTCATCAAACAAATCTTCCTTATGATCAAATTTTGATAATTTGGCCTGCTCTAAGGCATTATAAACAACTTTATATGGATCAAATGGCCTATTCGGGAGAGTCGCTAGAGTTAAGGATTGAATCTTTGTGGCTTCCTTTTCTGCATGCTTGAGATCATGCAGAGTATAGACACCACACCTTAAGGGAAAAGAGGGCCAACCTTGCTTCTTATTTTTCTTGAGTGTTTGTGTAACACTCTCAGCAATGATTTGGTAAGAAATTTCCCTCGCCAGTAGCTTATCCGGTATGTATAAAGGGAGGACATGAGGTCTGGCTTGGCTACCAAAAACTCTTATGTAGGTAAATCTCTCCTCTCCAAACCAACTACCTACTGCAGTTAAATCAATTCCGGCTTGATAGGAAATCTTGGGAATAGGTTTATGAAAAATGGAATAATAAATAGGCAACATAAAGCCATTGCAGACTTGGTATAGATGATGTTTATAAGAGGATTTCCGCAATTTTTGATGATATATATGAATGGGCGTGGGGTCTTGTGCAGTCCACCTCCAGCCGAGTACGGGGAATTCAGAGTTAAAACACAGGGTATCTAGAATATAGGCACTGTAGTAGAATGGGGGGATTACCCTTTCAAAAATACGGGTCTTGCTTCTAAACTCAAGCACAGCTGTTGCTAATTTGTCAGAGAGGATAGTGGCCCAATCCATAATTATACTGTTGCATGCGGCTTCCATTAGAGGAACCATTTCTATGGTAAAATTAGCAGAGTCATGCAATCCCCATAGTCTACACATCATTATTCCAGCATAGCAATAAGGAGAAGCTAGAGAATCAACCGAATACTTACCGGAAGATTCGTGTTTGTGCTTGGCCGGATTTTGTCTCCAATCCCGGATGGGTTCAGATTCAACTTCGTTTTCGTTTGCGAATTTCTCCAGGAACGCCTTATTATATATCTTCTCTGGCTCGGGCAAATGATACATTTGCCTTAGATCATCAGCTCTGAATGACCCGAAAATTCTCCCGTCTCTAGTGCTGAAGGTTCTATCCAAGATTGGGATTTCTTCAATCGCCCACCGCACTACGTCTGTGTATGGGAGAATTTTCTCCCTGGCAGCTATCTTGTGAAGGAAAGAGTCGGCTAAGTCCTTGAGAGTACCATCGGATTTCCGCGTTGAATCTGCAGTTGCTTCTACTGTTGTCACTGCTGGTTCTTCGGCTTCAATCAGGTTGTAGGTACCTTGCCAAGTCACTCTGATGAGGCTCGTACATGTAGTATCAGATATCAAGCCCTTCTTTTTGTCCACGACAGCTTGTCCTGCAGCTGGTGTAGCAGAAGTGCCTATGGTCTTCTTGGATTTCTTCCCCATCTTGCTTGAGCTTTCTCCTTTGGATGAATTCTGCACAGCGGCGAAAGTAAATGTGACACAGAGATATGCTAATGAAAATCGAATACGGGAAAGATATATTGATCAAAGCGTGCTGAGAGATTAACTCTAAAAATGGCCGCGGATACAATCCATGGGAAGATCTTTCAATTACATTAAATGGCCGTTTAAAACCTGTCACCCCTTAAATGCTCATTATACCATAAATCGGCCGAATGACCTATTTAAGCATGCTGTGGACGTTTTTGGC
Source organism: Pinus tabuliformis (assembly GCA_031772625.1). NCBI lineage: Eukaryota > Viridiplantae > Streptophyta > Pinopsida > Pinales > Pinaceae > Pinus > Pinus tabuliformis. The sequence goes on from CM062817.1 coordinate 1,871,629,263, forward strand.
GGTTGGGCGCAGGCGCATGATTGTTTAACAGATCAAGCTTTAAATATGATATGATCATAATATCCCTCCTCTTAACGGCTTTTTGAAAACTACGCTTTATCGCAATCGGTCATCGGGGAGAGCTTTAAATTCTTGTGTTGACACTTTTTAAAACCCCCGATTGCCGATAGCCAATATCGCATCGCGTCGGTAGAATAGGATTATATATGACATGGACAGTACATCGCCGATTTGCCGATTGCGATATCGCATCGCACCGGGATGAATGGGCATAACAATGTGCATAGATAGTGTATCGCCGATCACCGATTGCTGATTGCGATATCACATCGCATCAGGGTGAAATGCTTGGGGATGCTTTAAGACTTGCATAGAGTATCGCCGATCGCCGATCGCCGATTGCGCATCGCATCGGGGCTAATGGCATGGGGGCGTTTTAAAATATGCATAAAGCATTGCCAATTGCCGATTGCGATATCGCATCGGCGGAGACCAATGTGCCACTTATTTATATACCTTATGTCATTGCGATATGCGATCTTGCGATCGCTTTATCGCAATGATAAAGGTTTGTTTTATTTTATCAAATGGGTTTTTCAAAAGGGTTTTATATAATGTTTTCATTTAGTTATCAGACCTTTTTGAACAATACAATATTGATACCAATTAAACTCTAAAGGGACCCATTTCATATGATAATTTTATAAATAAAAAATGATATGAAATGGGGGGTTGTTGTAGAGCACAACAATTGGCGATTCGCTGGAAGAACCAGTTATCTCTGAAAAGCATAGAAAAACTTTTGCAAAATAGAGTTCTAATCAAAGGGGAAAATTCTAATATAACTAGATATATATGCATTCCGAGTAAAATGAAACTATTTTGCTAACTTCCTCCCTTTTTTAAGAAAATAAATACATTCTAAGTTTTAAATAGGCCTTTATTGGTTTATAATGATAAAACAGAAAGCCTTTCCAAATCAGCTTTATAATAAACTCATCTGTCATAGGTGGAGCCTCTGCTGCCAGCAAACGTTCATAGTTTCGACAGGGATACCTTTTAACCATGTGATTGTTCATTGTCCCATCCAATTAAGAGTGTGATTAACAGAATGAATTCAAAACATGTTTTCATATTTTGTTCTTTTTCTTTTTTCTGCCATTGACAGGATAAAAAGCCATTGTCCTGGTTTGGTGGCCAGCTTTTGACAACGCCATTCACTGGTAGTAATCTAACCGAACAAGCTAGCTCATGATGAGACCCCTTGTCTTATAATTTTAAGCCATTACCCTGTTTTGGTATGCAGTATTGGTAATGTCGGTTAAACTATTTCCCTATGAACATGGTAAGCAGGCTTGTAATAAGACCTCTTATCTTTAATATCAGATATTTTAGAATTACACTCTGAGTAATCATAAACTTTAGTGAATGGGATGAACAATCTTCTCCTTAAGAGTAAATGGATGACAGAGTAAGAGTTGAAGATGCTGAAATTGGATTAGTTTCTATCTTGATATTGATAACCTTTTGAGACCAATTTGAAAACAGAAAATGATTTACAATACTTCTATGCTTTGAGGAGTTTACAAATCATGAAGTGTGTTTTCAGAATACAATGATGCCTAATTTCCTAGAAATTATCCCTTTTGGTTAAGACTTCTATTATTTAAAAGAAAATATTCATACTAATTTTGTGGGACAACTTTTCAAACATAGCAAAAGGTCAATGGAAGATACCTCACAACTTAATTTCCTAAAAATCCTACAAACTACAAAATCCTACCAAAATGAAAGGAGAAGGGGTTACCTCCTCAATTAAAGATTTTTTTCAAGATAAGGCCATTAACAGGGAGAGAATCTCTCAAACCTGATAAATCTTGCAATATAAAGGTCGAATGGCCTATCTTCTCACAGATCTGAAATGGTCCAAGCCACATCTTTTGGAACTTGGTATGTTTTCCCTTGTCTTCATGGGCTTTGTCCCATTTCAGAACTAAATCACCGACTTGAAATTGTTTGGAACCGGATGAGACTGAATCAAAAGCTGCTTTGATGACTTGCTGATGTTTGGCATGAACAACCCTGGCTTTTTCCCTTTCCTCTTCTAGTTTTAGGATTTGATCATATCTAAGCTGAATAGAAGAGGAAGGATTTTCCTCAATGAACTGAATTAGGGCTAGAGAAGGAAGAACAAGATTGGTGGGTAGTACTGCTTCTTTTCCATACACAAGATTGAACGGAGAAGTTCCTATAGAAGCTTTCTGTGTTATCCTATCTGCCCATAATGCAAACACTAAGGATTTGTGCCAGTTTCTATGATTTTGTTCGATAGTTCGCTTAATGATTTTGATCAGATTCTTATTAGTAGACTCCGCTAAACCATTACCCTGGGGATAGTAATTAGCAGAATAATTTAATTTAAATCCTCTTTTGATAGCGAAATCGAACATAGCATTTCCTGAGAAATAAGATGCATTATCAAAAACAAGAGCATTTGGGACACCAAACCTGGTAATGATGAATTGATCTATGAATTCAATTATTGCTTCAGAATTTGCTGTCTTCAAAGGGATTGCTTCGACCCATTTAGTAAAATAATCGGTAGCAGTAAGGATGTACTTATGCTGTTTGGAAGAAGGTGGAGTAATCTCCCCAATGATGTCCAATCCCCATTGTTCGAATGGCTGTTCAATGTTGACTGGTTGCAAAGGGAAAGCCGGTTTCCGTTGTCTTCCACTAGATGTTTTGCAACTGTGACATTTCCTTACGTACTCGTGTGCATCTCTAAACAGAGTGGGCCAATAGTATCCAGCATGAATAATTTTGTGGGTTGTTGTGTCAACTCCAAAATGTCCTCCTGCTGGTCCATCGTGTAACTCCTGCAAAACCTTGTGTGCTTCAGGTTTCTCAAGGCATCTTAATAAAATTGAATCATAGTTCTGCCTAAAAAGCACATCATCAATAATCGTGAAATTTTTCGCTTTCAACCGAATGGCCCGTTTGTTTTTGTAAGACAGATTAGGAGGTGCATATCCATTTTTCAAATAAAAAATTAAGTCAGCATATTGTGACTTAGAATCAGTAACACTTATCTGATTGATTTCTTCAATTTGATCTGTATCACCAGATTCTGGAATATTGGATGCTCCTGCCAATAACCTGCAAAAACCTTGACCCCTAACAATCTTTGCTGGTTTAATTTCTAAGTCATATTCTTGAAGCGTTGTGACCTAATTTGCCCTTTTTTCACCCAGTTCTCTTTGAATCAATAGTTGCCTAACTGTAGGGAAGGGAACTATTACTTTTGTGTGGGTTTTCAAAAGGAAGGGCCTATAATGTTTGACTGCTTTAAATACAGCGAAGGCTTGTTTTTCTACTTCGGAGTAATTCAATTCGGCACCCTAAAGATTTGAACTAAAGAATGAAATGGGTGCCTCCAAATTGTGATCGTTGAGTTGTGTGAGAACTGCAGCATATGATGAGTTGGACGCAATAGTATACAATGTAAAATGATTAGAAAAATTGGGAGTATTTAAAGCTGGGGCAGTGGTTATTGATTGTTTGATTAACTCAAATGCCTCTTTTTCTGCGGATCCCCACTTAAAGACTGAATTTTTCTTGATCATAGCTTGAAGTGGCAAAATAATTTGAGAAAAATCTGGAACAAATATTTTAACAAAATTGATCTGGCCTAAAAATGATTGCATGGATTTCTTATTGTGTGGGAAAGGGATTTCAGAGATTTCTTTGATTCGATCAGGATCAATATAAATGCCTTCTTTAGATACAATAAAACCTAAGAGCTTTCCTTGGTCAAGAGCAAAGAAAGATTTTTTGGGGTTAAGAGAAATACCATATCTTTTGCAACGTTGAAAAATTTGATTTAGGTCTTGCAAATGACTGGACCTCTCTTTTGAGAATACAGTAATATCGTCCAGGTAGACGACTAATGTTCTATTAATTAACCCTTTAAAAGCTGTGTCCATCGCTCTTTGGAACGTCGCTCCTGCATTAATGAGGCCGAAAGGCATTTTCTGATATGCATATGTCCCCCATTTTGTTCTGAATGTGGTTTTAAGCTGATCATCAGGATGAACCAAGACTTGGTTGTATCCTGAGAAACCGTCTAGAAAGGACATTAATTCAGAGCCTGCTACTGATTGGAGTATCTGCTCCATAGTAGGCAATGGGAAGTTATCTTTTAAGCTTGCTTTGTTTAGATTCCTGAAATCGATGCAAATCCGAATGTCGTCATTTTTCTTTCTGACGGGTACCATATTGGAAACCCAATTTGAGTGTCGGATTGGAAAAATAATATTTGCCTTTAAAAGTTTGTTAAGTTCCGTTTTTATCTGACTTTCTAGGCTTGGATGTATTTTTCTTAACTTCTGCTGAATTGGTTTCTGATTGGGAAGCAATGGAATTGTATGCTGAATAACAGATGTATCATATGTCTTCAGGTCATCATATTTCCATGCAAAAACCTGTTTATTTTTTCTTAACAGTTTAATAAATGCTTCCTTTTCATCTGGGGAAAGTCCTAATCCTAAATTAACATTTTGAGGAAATTGTTCAGTACCTAGGTTTATCAATTCAAACCTTAGGGTAGAGCTTTGGAGCTTTGCATTAGTTACAGGTTTAAACCTGTCTTTAATATCATAAAGATCTTCCAGCTTTACCACAGGCTTAGGAATTGCATTTTCCTGAGGTGTTTCTCTCATTTGGGAGTCATGTTCATTTTCCTCAATAATTTGATTATCATAGGACTTTTCAGAAGTTAAAAATTGTAGAATGTCCTCATCATGGTTAAATACTCTCCAATTAGTGATATTATCAGGAATTGAAGGTCTAAAAATCAATTCTATCGAAAATCTATCTGGGCTGTAGTCTTCAGAAGGTAGGAGCTTGGAGGCTACATTGGCTAGTAGGTCGGCTGCTGAATTTTGCGACCTAGGAATAGAGGAAATATTGAATGCCGAAAAGTGTGAGGTAAGTTCTTGCACTAGCGATTGATAATGTTTAAGATGATTTGAAAGACAATGGATTGTATTTCTCACCTGTTTGATGATGATTTCAGAATCGCCAAATACTTTCAAATATTGCACTTTAAGGCCAATCGCTTTATAAAGACCTTGAACTAAAGCCTCATACTCGGCTGTGTTGTTTGTGCATTCAAATTCTAGTCTACAAGATAGCATTGTTTTTTCCCCATGTGGACTAACCAAGACACATCCTGCTCCTGAGCCTTCACTAGACTTGGAGCCATCAAAATATAAAGACCAAAATAAAGAAGTATTAACAGGTTTATTTACAGTTTTCTCAGTACCATTGAAACATCTAGACCTATCAGTTTGTGAAAAATTCTCAATCTGAGATGTAGAATGGTTTACCGAAAAAGGAGATGACTGAGCGGTGAAATTGCCAAAAAATGACTCTGATGAATAATTCCCCAAAATGTTATTGTTGAACGCTACAGGTTGGTTTTCTTGCTCAAATTCAGTAACTGTATGGGTCATATGCTTTTCTCGATCAATCCTTATTTGATTTGGCTTACCCTTATAGGGAAGCCACATATGTGACCAATCAGTTGAAATATACCCATGTAGTTTTTCAGACCAATCCCTGCTTAAGATCAAACCGTAAAATTCAGGTATATCGGCTATTAGAATATCAATCCTCTGTACCACTCTGGGATCAGAAGATAATGTAATAGTTACGGAATTAATCTCTCCCACCACCTGCAACTTGGTCCTGTCCAACTGTACAATATGAATGGCAGACTTCTGGGGTTCAATGTTCAGTTTAGAACAAACTGAAGCTGGCATTATGTTTGAAGATGCCCCTGAGTCAATTAAATAGTTGTGCAGGTTTCTGTTATAGATCTCATAGGTTAGCAGAAAAGGGGGAGTATGGGAGTTGGATCTATCTCCGATTAGTACCGAATCGGTAGCTTCAACCATACCAGGAGGAGGTTGCCCTGAATCATTAGCAGCTCTAGAGCTAGGAAGAGGTAAAGAAGGAACAACATTCAATTCTTTGAGCAATAATTTCTGCTGATGTTTCAATTTACTAAGTTCAAACATAGTGATGTTTGCTTTAGTTTTCTTCATGTCATCAACAATGTTGTACTCCATTGAATCAGATACCACTAATGTTTTAGATGTTGAAGGAGTATTAGAAGTTGAAGGCTGGTTTTGGGGAACTGCTGCAGGTGATTTCTTTGGAGGTAATTTTTCCTTCATTGTAGCAGCACCTGCACTCCTTTTCTTTGAAGTTGCCTGAATAGGTTCAGAAGTACTTTTACTTCTAGTAGTAACTGGGAAGGCTTCTTCTTCATTATCAGTATCGGAGTTGGGGAGTATAAAATCCCACATTCCGTGACATTCAGCTACTTCTTCTTCATCATCGGTTGGCATGGTTGCTTCCTCTTCCTCTTCTTCTTGCTCTGAATCCGCATTAGATATGACATTCGGTGGCTTTGATTCAGTTTTCTTATAAGTCCTAAAGGGTCTTTTGGTTGAGGTTTCGGCCACCTGTTTCTTTATTTCAACCATTTCGTTAGACAAAGTTTTTAGGACCTTTTGCAAACCCTCCATGTCATATGGATCTTTTGGGGTTTTCTTCTTAGAATCATCTTTGAAAGAAACTTTTTTGGCTTTTCGGTCTTCCAGAGCAGCTTTCTTCTCTAGAGCATTAATACGTTTCTCCACAGCCAGCGCTTCTTTCTGGTTTTCGGCTAAGGTAGGTTTCCCAGCCCTATCTACAAAAATGGCTATGTTGGCAGGTAGGGTGGTTATATACCATTCGCTTCGAATTTGTTCACTTGGCTTGGAGGCTGTCGGGATTTTATTCAGGAGTTTATTGAATCTAGCGTTAAATTCCTTAATTGGTTCCCTATGCTCTATTCTCAGATTGGAGAGATCGTTTATTAGAGTAGCCAAAGACCTATCATCTCCATATTTGGTAAGAAACTACTCCTGGCAAGTGTTCCAACTGGTAATGGAATCGGAGGGTAAAGAAAAATACCAGGATCCTGCTGATCCTTGCAATGTGTAAGGGAAGAGTCTAACAACAACATCTTGTTCTGTTACTCCTTTCAAGTTGACTGCTAACATGAAATTATTAATGTGTTCCTCAGCCTGGGTCCCATCATCTGGGTTAAACTTGGGTAGCCATTTTTCAGGAGCATCTGGTAAAGGATGCAATGGTGTGCAGGCATGTTGACTGCACCTGGCCTGGTCCATGGGTCTGCCATTATAATAGCAATAGTAGATGATACTACTGTTGGAATTCCAAATAAATGGGACTGAAATACTGTTGAGGAGTGAGTGGGTTGGGATGTTGTAGCTCCTAATCCCTGATGCACGACAATATGTAATGGGGGAGTGGATGGTTGGCTTCGCAGAGGAGAAGATGAAAAGGAGGATGTGGATGAAAGGTCTCCACTATCAGATCCTTCAATATATTTCTTCGCTTTTTTCCTTTTGGGTAAAGGGAACTCAGTTGGTTCAATACCGAGCTTTTCGCTCTGAAGTCTGGTAAGAGGATGAGGTAAGTTGAACTGCGAAGTCGCACTGCTTTGCGATACCTCAGATTTCTGTGGTAAAATCGAGAAGCTCTGAAGTTTGTGGATAAGAGACTGGACTTCAGGGGATTCAAGACTTAATTGTTCTGGAGTATGATGGGTTTGAGCAGTGGTAGTTGATTCCTCTCCTTCTTGATTGTATACTAGAGAACTAGCATGCAATTGGGAAGTACGAGGAGATACGGAGGGAGAATTACTCTTTGAATGGTTTGCAGATTTGGGCTTGCTTGCCATTCACAGCTGATGGCCCTCCTTCTAGCGCCAAAAATGTTGATGCCTCGAAAATCGTTGCAACAACATTGGGGATAACCACCCGGTCCGGACCTTAGTACAGCTCCTTTTCCGTTTGGAATAGTGGCTCCAACTGGGGATAATGGGACCAGTTTCCCAAAAGTAGATAAACGGGATGAATGGATGATTTATAAACTGTTACTAGCGGTGAGCGAATAACTAAAACTATTAACAAGAATATAATAACTATGATTTATCCCGGGGACTTATTAAGCTTTTAAAAGTGCAGCGCTTGATGATCCGTGTCTATAAACAGGGATATAGATGACTCCATTTGACAGACATGGACATTATTCTATTTATGATTACTATGCTTAAATAGTTAAGCAAAGCGATTAAAGCGATATTACCACACTTATCATTTATATCATTGACATATACATGATTAAAAGAAAAGGCACATCATAAAACATCCAATAGTGGAATGAATAAAGATCTGCTGTTACAGCGCATGCATATAATCAATAATAGCAAGAATAATCACATAACAATTCATATGAAAGGAATGAATTCAGACATAGATAGAAATACCATATGAGCTGCTTGACACTCCCAATATCAATCGCTATTAGTTCTTCCTTCAACGCAAAAAACATTCTCAACAAAGACAATAGTGCACAATTGCATAAAGAAGCTTTCTTGTCAAATTAAGAACAACTGGTCCAGTTTCATAAAAGAATATTGACTGAAGCACAGTAGTGCAAACTTCAGTCTTTAAGTCTGGTACAAAACTTTACGACCCTTTCCAAAACAATGAAAGGGTCTATAAATACTAAACTAATCTAAATATCTAATAAACAGAAATCCTACTTAATTGGTATCAATAACTTTTGATCCTATTTTTTCTAGTGATCTGGCAATCGGCAGCATGATTCATCAAGTTGGCTGCTTTCCTTTAAATCTGAGCTGACTTATCGCAAGCATTGGCTCTACTTCAGGAGGTTTGTTGAGGCACGAATTGAGCTGTGCGACATAGGTGGCATCCTGAATATCGGGAATTATATACCCGATCGCATCTGTTAGGCACTTAAGGGCGGCTCTCTGTGTATGCAGCTTAATCAGAAAGAGCCAATATGCTTCCAATGATAAACTATTAATCCCAGCGATTAACCTCCCCTTTTCCTCTAAATCAGGATAACATGATTGCTCCAATGTGTTTGTTGTTGTCAACTTTCCTGGTGTACATTGGGAAATCATATTTGATAAGTAGAGAGTGTTGTTAACTAGTTCAACTAGATTGCTGGAAGTTGATTTACATCTTGAAGCTGCCCTCTCTGCTTTCATCATCTGAGAATGCCATTCTATGAAGAGTATATCTTTATGTGTTTCTAGGATCCTGGGCAAATTTGCTGCTCTCCCTTGTTCAGAATCTTGCCAGTCAAGAAATGCAGTTATGATCTCTTCGGCTTGATCCAATTCATTTCTGGCCTTCTCTACCTGCTGATTTATGGATGTCGTTAATTCACATAGTGGCTCTGCCTGAGTGATTTGTTGACACAGGAGCTTAATCTGGGATATTAATGCAGTGTTTATTTGTAATGCTTCTGTTCTGAATTCAGCCACTTGTGAAGCGCCCTTTATTTTTTCGAGCTGCGATGACAATTGAGCGATTTGCTCATCCTTTGTTTTCATCATTTGCTCGTTTGCTACTCTTAATTGTGCCAATGCCTCCGATAATTCCTTTTGTTTCTGGATCGCGCTTTGGTCGATCCTTTGCTTTTCTGCCTGCAATTGCTGAGTTAATTGACTGTTCATTTGCTGTTGTGTCAACAATTGCTGCTCTGCTTGCTCTGCCTTCTGCTTTGTCTCTGCCAACTCTGCCTGTAATGCAAAAATCTCTTGATCTTTGGTTTTCAGTAGAAGACTTACCTCCTATGCCTTATCAATTGTTGCTGCCGAATAGGCTCCCGCATACTGCGATAGTTTGGTTAGGTCATCGGAGGGGTCAAATTCCTCCTTCCAAACCACATTACCCGTGACTGTCTGCTCTGGAAAGATGGAAGGTTGATCAGTCCTTCGTCTTTTCCTTTGTCGCTTTACTACAGCTTTATGTCTTGGGCTGTAGAAGACATCCAGGGGAGGAATATCTTCTACCTGCAAAATGATTTGGTCGGAGGGATCCTTTGGTATTATCTCAACATCCTTAGAAATGGGTGGGCCGCTGGTTCCACTTAGAACCTGAGGTGAAGTGATGTCCTGTGTATTATTTGTCTTGGAAGTGTCTGTATCCTTTGAACATTCCAAGCCACTGATGATGGAATGAAATTGCTGCCATTCCTGGAGCAATTTGGGGTCCATATGAGTATCCACATTGACATCAGTGGTGGTCTGTTTCTCCTTTTTAGCTTGAGTTTCCTTCCGCACTTTTTCCTGCTCTCTTTTCTGTTGTTCCTCTTGTTCTTTCTTTTGCCTTTCCTCATGTTCTTTCTTTTGTTGTTCCTCTTTCTCTTTCCTCTGTATTTCCTCCTGTTCTCTCTTCTGCTTTTCTTCCTGTTCTTTGATTTGCTGTTGCCGATCAGACTCGCTTGATGATGTTGCTGGGGTTGTTGCTAGTAAATCTAGAGGCAGAGTTTGCAACCTCTGTTCTCTAAGTTTATTAAACTCAGTCAACCCTTCATCATTATATTTTTCTCTGGCAAATGATTTAACCTGATTTATTGACTCAGCGGAAGCGAACAGGTCATCAAACAAATCTTCCTTATGATCAAATTTTGATAATTTGGCCTGCTCTAAGGCATTATAAACAACTTTATATGGATCAAATGGCCTATTCGGGAGAGTCGCTAGAGTTAAGGATTGAATCTTTGTGGCTTCCTTTTCTGCATGCTTGAGATCCTGCAGAGTATAGACACCACACCTTAAGGGAAAAGAGGGCCAGCCTTGCTTCTTATTTTTCTTGAGTGTTTGTGTAACACTCTCAGCAATGATTTGGTAAGAAATTTCCCTCGCCAATAGCTTATCCGGTATGTATAAAGGGAGGACATGAGGTCTGGCTTGGCTACCGAAAACTCTTATGTAGGTAAATCTCTCCTCTCCAAACCAACTACCTACTGCGGTTAAATCAATTCCGGCTTGATAGGAAATCTTGGGAACAGGTTTATCAAAAATGGAATAATAAATAGGCAACATAAAGCCATTGCAGACTTGGTATAGATGATGTTTATAAGAGGATTTCCACAATTTTTGATGATATATATGAATGGGCGTGGGGTCTTGTGCAGTCCACCTCCAGCCGAGTACGGGGAATTCAGAGTTAAAACATAGGGTATCTAGAATATAGGCACTATAGTAGAATGGGGGGATTACCCTTTCAGAAATATGGGTCTTGCTTCTTAACTCAAGCACAACTGTTGCTAATTTGTCAGAGAGGATAGTGGCCCAATCCATAATTATACTGTTGCATGCGGCTTCCATTAGAGGAACCATTTCTATGGTAAAATTAGCAGAGTCATGCAATCCCCATAGTCTACACATCATTATTCTAGCATAGCAATAAGGAGAAGCCAGAGAATCAACCGAATACTTACCGGAAGATTCGTGTTTGTGCTTGGCCGGATTTTGTCTCCAATCCCGGATGGGTTCAGATTCAACTTCGTTTTCGTTTGCGAATTTCTCCAGGAACGCCTTATTATATATCTTCTCTGGCTCAGGAAAATGATACATTTGCCTTACATCATCAGCTCTGAATGACCCGAATATTCTCCCGTCTCTAGTGCTGAAGGTTCTATCCAAGATTGGGATTTCTTCAATCGCCCACCGCACTACGTCTGTGTATGGGAGAATTTTCTCCCTGGCAGCTATCCTGTGAAGGAAAGAGTCGGCTAAGTCCTTGAGAGTACCATCGGATTTCCGCGTTGAATCCGCAGTTGCTTCTACTGTTGTCACTGCTGGTTCTTCGGCTTCAATCAGGTTGTAGGTACCTTGCCAAGTCACTCTGATGAGGCCCATACATGTAGTATGAGATATCAAGCCCTTCTTTTTGTCCACGACAGCTTGTCCTGCAGCTGGTGTAGCAGAAGTGCCTATGGTCTTCTTGGATTTCTTCCCCATCTTGCTTGAGCTTTCTCCTTTGGATGAATTCTGCACAGCGGTGAAAGTAAACGTAACACAGAGATATGCTAATGAAAATCGAATACGGGAAAGATATATTGATCAAAGCATGCTGAGAGATTAACTCTAAAAATGGCCGCGGATACAATCCATGGGAAGATCTTTCAATTACATTAAATGGACGTTTAAAACCTGTCACCCCTTAAATGCTCATTATACCATAAATCGGCCGAATGACCTATTTAAGCGTGCTGTGGATGTTTTTGGCAGTTGGGCGCAGGCGCATGATTGTTTAACAGATCAAGCTTTAAATATGATATGATCATAATATCCCTCTTCTTAACGGCTTTTTGAAAACTACGCTTTATCGCAATCGGTCATCGGGGAGAGCTTTAAATTCTTGTGTTGACACTTTTTAAAACCCCCGATTGCCGATAGCCGATATCGCATCGCGTCGGTAGAATAGGATTATATATGACATGGACAGTACATCGCCGATTTGCCAATTGCGATATCACATCGCATCGGGATGAATGCGCATAACAATGTGCATATATAGTGTATCGCCGATTGCCGATCGCCGATCCCCGATTGTCGATTGCAATATCACATCGCATCGGGGTGAAATGTTTGGGGATGCTTTAAGACTTGCATAGAGTATCGCCGATCGCCGATCGCCGATTGCGCATCGCATCGGGGCTAATGGCATGGGGGCGTTTTAAAATATTCATAAAGTATTGCCGATTGCCGATTGCGATATCGCATCGCATCAGGGTGAAATGCTTGGGGATGCTTTAAGACTTGCATAGAGTATCGCCGATCGCCGATCGCCGATTGCGCATCGCATCGGGGCTAATGGCATGGGGGCGTTTTAAAATATGCATAAGGTATTGCCGATTGCCGATTGTGATATCGCATCGACGGAGACCAATGTGCCACTTATTTATATACCTTATGTCATTGCGATATGCGATCTTGCGATCGCTTTATCACAATGATAAAGGTTTGTTTTATTTTATCAAATGGGTTTTTCAAAAGGGTTTTATATAATGTTTTCATTTAGTTATCGGACCTTTTTGAACAATACAATATTGATACCAATTAAACTCTAAAGGGACCCATTTCATATGATAATTTTATAAATAAAAAATGATATGAAATGGGGGGTTGTTGTAGAGCACAACAGAACCAACCACTATTGACTCAGCCAGAGTGAAGGAAATTCGTATTGAGAATAGGGGCAAAATGAAAGAGATGATCATTCTAGAAAACCACCGTTCAAACCTCCCAGTGGCAAATATAAAATGAAATGGAAAGCAAAGGAGAAGAAAATGGCAGTAGCCAAAGAAGGAGAAAGGCCGTATTGCAATCACTGCAAAAAGGAAGGCCACGATGATGACCACTATTGGAAACAACACCCAGAAAAGAGATCGAAGAAGTATGGAGGAAAAGGCAAGCATAAGACAGTGGCGACTGCGCAGCAAGACCTTGGATCTGATTTGGGAGATGAAGCGTTGATCACAGCAGTAGGAACAAAAGGTACTCTTACACCTCATGTTAATTCTGAATCGCATGAAGGCACTAGTTCCGCAAATGAGTCTCTTCCTAATGATCGAAAGAGAATTGAACTGTTTCATATCAGAGTTTTCATAAATCAAACTAAAGTAGAAACTTTGTTTGATACCGAATCCCAAGAAAACTTAATTGTAGAATCCTTGGTAAAGAAACTCGGCTTAGAAACAAAACCACATCAGAAGCCTTACCTGCTTAGATGGATACATGATAAAGAAAAACTGAATGTAACCAAGCAGTGTAAAGTAAAATTTGTAATTGCTTCTAAGCTAGTGGATGAAGTAGAACTGGATGTGATCCAATTAGATATTTGTGGCATGGTGTTAGGGAGTGCGTATCTATATGATAGAAAGGTAGTCTTCTTTCATCAAGAAAACAAATGCCAAATCACGAAAGATGGGGTAGAATATATAGTAAGGGCTCATCAAACAAAAATCAATGCTAGCCTTGTAAGCGAAGGACAAATGAAAAGGCTGGTGAATTCCAGTAAGGGTTGCATGTTGATGGTTGTAAGGGAAAAAATTGCAGAATTAGCTGATGCTTTCCAGGGTTGTGATCAGGAACATAAAAAAGAATTATCTGAATTAATTTCTAATTATGATGAGCTGTTTCAGGAACCGAAGGGATTACCTCCGAAGAGGGAAATCCAACATGAAATCCATTTGCAGCATGATGCTCCTTTACCAAATATTGGCATGTATAGGATGTCAACCATTGAGATGGAGGAAATCAAGAAACAGGGGCAGGAATTGCTGGACCAATAGGTCATCAGGGTTGAGCACTTCTCTGTGTGGTTCACCGATTGTCTTAGTCCCAAAGAAAGACAGCACATGGAGGATGTGTGTGGATTACCACACACTAAAAAAGATCACGATGAAAAATCGTTACCCTCTTCCATGCATAGATGATTTATTAGATTAGTTAAAGAATGCTATCTATTTCACCACATTGGATTTGCGCAGTCGTTATCACCAGGTGCGAATTGCAGAGGAAGATGTGTGGAAAATCGCCTTCAAGACTAAATAGGGGTTGTTCGAATGGATGATGATGCCATTCAGACTTTACAACACTCTAGCCCCTTTTCTGAGGGTCATGAATGATCTCTTTAGGCCTTTCATTGATGAATTTGTTCTTGTATATTTAGATGATATACTTGTCTTTAGTAAAAGTTGGAATGAACATGTGTGTCATGTGAAGAAAGTGCTTGATGTATTGAAAAAAGAAAAACTCTATGTAAAGTTGTCAAAGTGTGAGTTCGGGAAAACCTCTTTGGGTTACCTAGGTCATATTGTTGGTCATGGTTAGTTAAAGATTGATCCCTCTAAAGTTGAAGCAATTGTAAATTGGCCTAAGCCTACTAGTGTAACCGAGGTTCGTAGCTTTTTAGGTGCAGTCCAGTATTGGAGGAGATTTATTGCCAATTTCTCTATTATTGCAGCACCTCTGCACACATTGACAAGTGTGAAATAGGTCTTCTAATGGGGAGGAAGACAATAGAAGTCCTTCGAAACATTGACGGAAAATATTAGCACCGCACCAGTGTTAGCCTTACTAGATCTCCGACAGCCATTCGAGATCAAAACCGATGCCAGTGGTTATGCCATGGGAGCTGTACTGATGCAGCAAAAGAAGCCGATTTGTTACCATTCTGAGAAGTTCTCTCAAGCTGTGATAAACTATCCCACTTATGACAAGGAGCTTTATGCCTTGGTGCAGAGTGTGAAAAAGTGGAAACACTACCTGATCGGCAAGGAGACCATCATCCATACGGATCATCAGCCCTTGTAGTACCTTCAGTCACAAACCAAGTTGCAACAATCTCGTCATTTCAGGTGGATGGGTTTTCTTCAATAGTTTCATCTCGTAATAAAGTATAAGAAGGGCACTAGCAATAAAGTGGCTGATATGCTATCTCACTCTCCTATTTCTGCTTCTGTTATTTTTCATAATGCTTCATTGTCTTTTGAGAGTTATGCTGAACAATATGCTAACAATGATGACTTTAAGGAAATTTATGCAAAACTAACCCATGGCTCACAGGTGGACAACTATCACTTGTAGGGGAAACTATTGTATCACCTTGGCAAATTGTATATTCCCACAGGGGAAAGAGTACATGTAATTCGAGAGGCCCGCACCTCTCTTGTGTCTGGACACTTTGGTGTCAAAAAGACTTTATGTCATGTACAAAGATTTTGTTTTTGGCCTCATATGAAGAACATTGTGACTCACTATCTAAAGGGTTGTGTGATGTGTTCTATTTCAAAACCCTCTAATAGAAAACTCGGGCTCTACACACCGCTCCTTATTTCGAGTCATCCATTGGAAAGTGTGTCAATGGACTTTGTAGGAGGTTTGCCTTTGTTTAGAAAGATTCACGACTATTTGTATGTCTTTGTTGACCATTTTAGCAAGCTGTGTATTCTAATGCCTTGTAAAAAGAAGATCACTGTAGAGAAGACTGCTTCTCTTTTCTTTCAGCATGTTTGGGTCCATTTTGGATTGCCCACATCAATTGTGTTAGATCGAGACTCTCGCTTTCTCATAGAGTTTTGGACCAGCTTGTGGAAGATGATGGACACCAAGTTGAAAAGAAGCACGACATTTCATCCACAGACTGACAGGCAGACCGAGGTTGTCAACCGTACCGTGGTAGAATTGTTACGAGGCTATTGTGGGAAACATCCTAAGTTGTGGGATGAACATCTCCCACATGTGCAACATTCCTACAACCGAGTAGTGCACTCATCTACATAGTGTTCACCATTTGAGACATGTTTTGGTTACCTGCCAAATGACCCTTTTGATATGGTCTTTGGAAGGGAAGATGAATCCAGTGGATGTAATGATAGGGACAAAGCTCAGTAGTTCATTCAGCGAATCCAGTTGATTCACCAAGTAGTACAAGAGTAGTTGGAGAAAAGTCAAGCCCATTACAAGGCTCGACATGACAAACACCGAGTCGACCATCAATTCCAAGTGGGCGACAAAGTGTGGTTCCACATCAGCAAGGATAGGATGAAGGGAGAAGGGAAGAAGTTGTGACACATCTGATATGGTCCATTCACCATTTTGGAGAAGATTGGAAACAATGCCTTTCATCTTGATTTGCCGATATATATGCAGATGTACTCAGTAGTGAATGTGGAGAACTTAAAGCTCTATGAACCACCATTGATCATGGACACTGATGAGGTTGGTGTAGTTCTTATAATTGATGATTTTTCACTAGAATATCTCGATGAGTTACCTGAAGAAATCATCCTTGATAGAAGAACCAAGACTTCATGGTGAGGAGAAGTGGAATACCTTCGAGTTGGTTTCAAAGGGATGCACCATAGCAAGGCAAAATGGCTGGAGAAGGAAAGGGTGAGGGAACAATTCCCTCACATGCCAATTGACTAATAAAAGCTTTTGGTAGTCCAAAAGCTCCTCAATGGGGATAATTGATCCAGGTGGATTTTCAGACACAATGGCATGGAAAAGGTCAAAATTTAAAGTGGTAGAAAGGCAAGTCTCTTTACATCAGATCGAAGTGGTCGTCGTCTTGATTCCAACGGTGTGAAAGGCACTCCAATCTGAGTCCGGATGATGAAGTTATCGCGAAAAGGGTTCACCTTTGTTACTTTGGAAAATGAGGCATTTTTCCCTAAAAATGGCTTTAAGCCTTTAAAAGGCAAAATCGCAATCGGAGAAGTCAAAAGGTGGGCTTAAGGCAGGCGCGGCGAAACCCCCAATCAACGATCTCTAACTAAATCGCAATCGGTGGCAAGCGATCGACGATATCGGGATGATTGGATCGGTGGATTGGGTTGGTGAAACCCAAAGGATAGGATTAGGACCCCTAGGCCGTAGCGATGCGATACGCCAATATCGGGGATATCAGCGATCGACGATTGATGGTTGGAAATCCCTCGCTAACATGACTATTGAACCAGTGATATGCTGATTGCGATATGGGGGACCGGACTTGATGGGTCTATAAGCTTGATTTAAGAAAATTTGAAGTCTAGGATTTCGGTTTTTTCAATGTTTTCTATGCATTATCGCTTTTCAGTGGAAAATAACTATTTCGGGGTTTTAGTTGAATGACTTCTATTACAAACAAAGCCGACCCCCAATTTAAGCACACTTGTAACAAATCCATGATTATAAAACCTAATGAGCATGGAAACGTATGGGGGAGAGGATTTTTTTGGCACGTAGTTTGAGGCAGAGCTTGCAGGAAAGGGTGAGAGGTCATTTTGTCTGAATTGGGCAAATTTTAAATGGTTTCAACCCCTCTCGATGCCACGAATGCAGTGATGTTATCCATTTCTCCATCTGAGTTCTCCTTTTCTCAGCTATTTTCTAGAATGGAGGTATAAGACTCCTTTTATGTAACTGATGATTGTATTCTCTTCTTTTCATGCCATTTAATGAATGAAGGCCTCCCCATTGATCGAGCAGGGCCCGGAGACGTAGTTCGAGTTGGATGAACTCCATTATCAAGTCTTGTTGTCTTATTTCCATGCTTTATGTGTTTCTTCTTCTTTCTTGTGTGCACATTAAATTTCTATGTTAAGCTGTAATTTCTACGTGTGATTCTTTTCATACATATATAAGCAAAAGATCCCTGGATCACAAGCCTTCCAGCATGAAAGTAAGGAACAACATGCTAAAGCTTCATCAAGCGAACCAAGGACCATCGAAGACTCCGCACACTTCACCATGTGTGGGTAAAGCTATGATACACCATGAAGACATCCATCACCCAGCAACACTATAGCTCCACTTGCACTCTAGTAGTCGCATGAATGTACCAGCATTGTCATGTCAATTCATGTCGAGTCACGTCTTGAGTCATGTTGCCTACTTCTCCACTATGGGCTTGTTGTCAATCAATGTGATGTAACGTGGAAGTCCAAGAGACCCACTTGTTGAACAAAGAGTCATGTAAGTCGAAAAGTCATGGAATTCAAATGGTCATGAGGGTAGTCGAATAGCCACAAGGGTCAGTTTCACCCTTGGCTATAAATACCCCCTCATTTGTACATGCAAAGGAATTTTCACCTCAGCTCCTCCCACATAGCTAAGAGAGTCTGTAATCTTTTCTTTTAGGAGTAAGTAGTGGCTCCAATGCCCCACACTCGGGGTTAGTGATGTATGGTGTAATGATGTGTCTTGGAACTTTCTCTTAATTCATAAGCCTGCTAACAAGCCAACATGTTTTCACACATATATTGTATCTGTTGTAAGACTAATATTTAACACCTGTAATGCACGTTTCTTTAACATGTGTTCTACATCTGAACTACTTCATTTGTTGTAATGCATAATCTATTAATGGAAATGTGTTGTATATGCTATTAATGTTGTCTCTGCTGTGTATATTGCTCTCCCAGACATCAAACAAACCTTTCACATGAAGCTGTTGTAACAACCGTTGCACATGTTTGGACTAGTTCATGAGTGTTGTATGTGTTATCTCACCTTGTATGTTTTGACTGCCGCATCCATGTGGACTACTCCTCCGGAATCTATTCATATCTTGTTGTGTTGGTGTTCCTAGCAGTGTTGGGACTACTCCCAATCAACTTGGAACTCACTCTCACCCTCTCCCTCGACAGTGAAAGAACCATTGACATAAGTAACACTTACAATCACCAAGCATGTGAACCTCACTTCTCGAAGACAGAGCGAACCACTCTCATGTGCTAAAAAGAAAGAGTTGAGGCAAATCCTTAAGATAATGGCAACCAAGCCATCATACCGGAAGGGACTCCCACACCAAATGGTGTGAGGTCTATTTGGGACTTAATACCAAGGTGATCCCCTGAATGTTGGTAGGTCCAGCACCATCAACATTTCTGGCACTAGAAGGAGGGAAACCAATTGTACATGGCTGAAATTCCCCTCACACTCATTCAAAAAACATTTGGTCAAGACAGTAATTCACCCTCCCTCTCACCCACACGTGACTCTGCGGTTGGTTGCTCCTCACCTCCTAGTGCTGAGCATGAGATTTCATATCAACACCTTTCCTCCACTCGTCCCATCACTCGTCAGCTCGTGAAAGAAGTTAGACTGATCCTAGACAATCAACATCTTCCACGTGCAGTGAGGAAGCCAAAAGAAACTCTCATAGGAGTTGTTGTATCATCAGTGGAAGAAGTAGTCCTTGCCACTCTTGAAGGCTCAGAAGAAGCTATTGAAGGTGGAAAGGAACCTCCAGTCCTCTGGCAAGGCGAACAAGGCACTCTTGTGATCTTGGGATTAGACTTCGGTGTAAGAAGCGAAGGGGAAGGCAACAGAGGAGGTGGAAATGAACCAATAGACTCAGAGTCAGAACCATTAGACTCCGAAGGAGGGGAAGAGGATGAAGAAGACGAACAAATGGTTGACCCAAATATTGAATGGATGACTCAAGGACCATTGGCTCTTCCTGCCATCTTGCATAAGATGTTGAGGCGAGCAGAGAGAATGAATGTCAAGTTCGACCCTAACAACACGGTAAAGGCGGAAGACCACTTAGACAACTTCTACCTATAGTTTTAGATCCTTGAGGTACGTTATGATGATGCAACATGTAGATCGTTCCCATGTACCTTGGACAGCCACGGAGCTTCCTGGTATCACAACCTTCTGCCCAACTCCATACAGAACTGGGTTTATTTCAAATGAATGTTCCTTGAAAAGTTTGCTGATGGCAAGACCCCAGCCATGCTGCTCAAACAATTGGGAAGCCTCAAGATGGAGGGAAGAGAGAAAGTAAAAGATTTAAATCAGATGTTTATATGTATATTGAATAAGTTCGTAGCAAACACTAACTCTCATGACTCCATCACCATTGATTACTACATATCTGCACTACCAACTAGCATCACACAGTTCATCAAGCAAGTTGTTAAACCAACACTATAGGAAAACTGTGAAGAGGCTGTCACTATTGAAAAAGACCTATGTGCAGTTGGAGTCATAAAGGATGATGAATTGGTGAAAGACTCCAAGGATGCGAGCAGGAAGTCCCAAGCAACGATGAGCAAAGGGTAGAGACAAGGAAGCAATCGACATTGAGACCCTCACTCATCTTGTCAAGAGATTGTCCACTGAAATGTCTGAACTCAAAAAATGTAAGACGGACACATTTGCAAGTAGTCACCTGCCTACGCAGAGACAGGAAAGCAACGCATCAAGCAACAACCAATTCATTTCAAAAACTGCACAGAAGCCTATGTTCCAACTCGAACAGTGTGCCGATCCGAAATTTTGTTCCTTCCATAAAGATCATCATCTTGAGAAATCTTGGTCATGTTGGAAGTGAGTCACAAATTATTTTTGTAGTCATACACTCGAGGCAAGGAGCAATATGTAGGAGCAACCTGAAGATATGGACAATGATAAAGAGGTTTCAATTGATGAGCCATCAAGCTTTGAGCATGTGGTGAACACGTATCAGTGCTCACAAACAATGGCAAAGACGAACACTGAGAAGCAGCCCCGAAAGCGAACTGACCATTACAATATTAGAAGTAAAGGGGCTCCCCCCACACTTGGGGAGATGCAAGAAAATATTAGGCTACTGATAAGGAAGATTAATCCACCGGCCGACCCAAAGCAGAAAACACAAAGCAAGTCTGTAAGGACAACGGTGAACAAAAACACTTCCATGAGTAGTAAGTTGCAAAACACTCCATCAAATAACACGAACACTTGTTTCACCCCAGACACCTTGGTAAGTCTATCACATCTAGATTACAATATTGTTGATGATATGAAGAAAAATTGGGCAAACATCAGTTTGTTCGAGTTGGCTAAGATCCAGAGCCAACAATATATCCTATTACGTGCTTTGGGACAAACATCGACAGAAAATGCAACCTATACCAGTAGGGAAGAAAGAACACCTCCCGAGTCACATTCCACTGTGCTCAATACACTCCAGATGGAAGAAGCACACTCAGGTTCCCCCCCCATTCTTGCTATCTTTCGAAATTTTCAACTGCAATGTTCACAACTTTTTAGTTGATTATGGCCCAACGTTATGCCACTCTCCATTGCCAAGAATATCAATGCACGATGGAGTAAAACATCCGTGAGAATCATCCAACTTGATAGAATGTCAGTACCAACCATTGGTGAACTGTGAGATGTGATCATCCGACTATCCCATGACAGTCGAGTCCACAAATGCATCAACATAGTTTTTACGGATATACCAAAAGCATATGGCCTGCTACTCAGCAGAGACTAGTCCAACAAGTTAGATGGATATTTTTCTACAGACTGGTCTCACATGTGGCTTCCATACAAGGGCAAGTGCAACCAAATCTAGGTAGAATCTAAGAGGTACATGAAGCATAATGTCACTCCCTTCAATGGCAAGAATGAATCGTTGGCTGTCACAGAAATCATGTTTGGAAACTACCTCCTTGGGACAACATTGGGGTGTTATCCTGCACGACCAACTCAAACCCCACCAGACGCATAGTTGAGACTCCTTCCTTGCCCACCTAATGGTAATGAAAATCATACAACACATTGTACCAATAGTAGCAGTAGTAGAAACAACAGTAGAAGCAATAGTACTAGCACATCAAGTCGTCCGTGTATAGATGAGTTTTGGACCATGTACTTCGACGGGTCAAAGACACAGGATGACTCAGGAGCTAGGTGTGTTCTGATCAAACCTTGCAATAGGAAGCCTCTGGTTTCAAGGTGCTTGGAATTTGAGTGCATGAAAAATGTAGTAGAATATGAAGCACTGGTATTGGGCTTATAGATTGCCATCAACCTCAATGTGGTCATGCTCAAAGTGGTAGGTGACTCAGAGATAGTGGCATGGTAGGTACATAACACCATTCATTGTTTATAACCACATCTCAAAGGTTACCAAGAAGAGGTATGGTGACTAACCTCAAATTTCCAAGCGTTTAATATCATTGTTGTACCACGTGCACGTAATGCAGCTGCCAATGCACTAGCAAATGCAGCCTCGAGAATGTCATCGATTAAGGATAGATTTACTATTGAAATTTTGTATAAACCATCTATCCTGGACAACATAACTAACTTACACGTGTTTAATGATGATCAACAGATACTACATTTTATGGCCAACACTAATGTTTTCAAAGATGCAACAATAGACAATGACGAGCACGAACGCTCTCTGTAAGCAGAAGTTGGTGACATGAAAGGCCACATTATCACAAAAGGTGTGGCATCATTAGAAAAGCTATATGACTTGCAAGAACAGTTCCAAGGGCCAAGGAATAACAAGACCCATAGTTCAACCATGAGGCATAAACTGTTAAACCTAGGAACATAAAAGGATCCGAAGTTTGTCAATCTTAGTACATGTTGTACATAGCAAGAGCGGAAAGCATTTATCCGCTTTTTCAAATAGTACCGACATGTGATCACGTGGATGTATGATGACCTGAAAAATTATGACACATGGATCATCCAACATATCATTCCAATCAAGGAAGGGGTCAAGCCATATCAATAGAAGCTGAGAAAAGTACATCCATCACTTGAACCCCTCATATAGAAGGAGCTTACTAAATTGTTGGATGCACGGATCATATACAAAGTTCGGCATTCCACCTAGGTCTCCAACCTTGTGCCTGTAGAAAATAAGTCTAGGGAAATCCGCTTGTGTGTCGATTTCCGGAATATAAACCACGCCTCGGACAAAGACAACTACCCCATGCCGTCTATGGACTGTATTTTGCAAACAGTATCTAGGGCACAAATGTTCTCTCTCCTTGATGGTTTCTCAGGATACAATCAAGTTCTGGTAGTAGAACTTGACAGATTCAAAACCACTTTCCATACTAAGTGGGGTACGTTCTCTTATAGACGAATACCGTTTGGGCTTTTAAACATAGGCACAACATTTCAACATGCTATGGAAATCACCTTTCGCAGACTCATTGGGTAGACCGTGGTGGTATAACTTGATGATGTGACTGTGTTCTCCAGAAGATGAGAAGACAACATATGCCATCTTAAGAAAAAATTTGAGCGATGCCGAAGATATGGGATTTCCTTGAATCCCAAGAAGAGCATATTTGTTGTGTCAGAAGGAAACCTCCTCGGACACATCGTTGCCAAGAGCGGGATCAAGGTGGATCTAGACCAGGTCCAAGCCATCACACAGATTCCTCACCCAGTCCATAAGAAAGCCATGCAGTCCTTCTTAGGCAAGATAAAATTCCTCTAGAAGTTCATCTCAAATTATGGACAAATAGTCAAGCCCATGCAGGACAAGATCAAGAAAGATGTAGTGTACACTTGGGGTAAGAAATAAAATCATGCATTCTCCCGGATTAAGAAGGCCATTACTGAAGAACCTGCACTTTACAACCTACATTTCAGAAAGGATTTCCTGGTATACATCTTCGCCTCTGATAACTCACTAGCTGTAGTACTCACTTAGAAAGATGATGCTAATGATGAACGCCCCATTTCTTTCATGAGTGCAAGCATGCAGGGACCATAGCTTAACTATGTCGCAATTGAAAAACAAGCTTATGCACCTTACAAGGTCGTAAAACACTTCAGGCCCTACTTTTTAAAGAACCACTGCATTGTCTTCGTACCCTTCCCGACAGTCCGTACATTGCTAGTACAACAAGAGCTGGGAGAACGACGTGTGAAATAGATGGCAGGTTTGCAAGAATATGATCTTGAAATCAAGCCAATGCACATGATCAAATGACATGGGCTCTGTAGAGTTGCAACTGAAGCAATGCACACTCTGGAGAATGAAGAAGAGCTCACTGGTTGGGAGTAGGAGATTGAAATGTACGACATAAGGTGAGCAACACCCATGGAAAATGGAACCTCTTGGTACACAGATGTTGGCTTATTAGGGCCTGACCCAGGTTCAGAAGTGTTTTAACCAAACAAATCCCACACTACCAGCCCTTTCGGCAATAGTTTGCATAGCGTGGACTGAAGTCTCGCCCCAGGTAGTAGGGGAGGGTGCTGGAACCAGGTTTCCACACCCTTGGGATGTCTTGATGTGGTCTAGACAGGTCGTGAACCGATCTGCACCCTCGCGCTACTCTGCACTGCTGTTAGGCTTCCGCGTAGATCTATGATGAGGTACTTCTTAAATTCTTATTATTAATGTGTTTATTATAGATCTGATCTTACTCTTAAGGTCTTATTCAAGCATTTAATAGTAATAACCAGTGTGCACATCATAATTCATAACATCATAAACCATAACAGATGCATAAACCAGAATATAAACAGATCCGCAATATTTCAGAACCAACTTAGCTTTATTAATGCCTTCGATTCAGTACAATACTCTTCCCATCCTGCACACATAGCTATAGGGGTCCACGCACACAGCTATGGACTCTACCAGGCCTCCACACACACAATAGCGAAGCCTCTATATCCTACTATGACCCAAGACTTAGACTTACATATTCAGAGTGAATATTGCATTCATACACCCATAACATTCAAGATCCGAGCAAAAGTTTCCTTCTACCTTTAGAGCCTCGCTCTATTTATACATTCCCATGGTCCACGAACCATGGGTAGGCTGACTCTCTTTTTATTCTTTTACATTATTTTTGGGTGGACAACCCTTTGACTTGACCTAATACCATTCGTGCTCCGTGCACTTTGTGGAGCTTTTACCACATATTTACCCAAAATTGCATGCTTTAAGCCCCAAACCCATTACGTGGGGCCTCCACTTCCCAACAACCCCCCAACACAATCATTGTGACTCATATCGAGTCACTCGGCTGGTGCATTGATCTTTGCTCGTAGTCCCTCCAGCAACCTTTGCGCTGCACTGACATCTGCCACACATTCTTTTGATGTCTGCTATGTCAGTTGTGCCTGGTGTTCTGACACATTTTCAGGGGCACCTTCCTTCCTTAGCACATATGTGCCTTGCAACTGGGTCAACTTCCCCTCGATCATTGTGGTAACCATGAATGCTTCCTCAAGCCAAGGCTGGATGTGGGCTTTGAGCCCAGCTTCCCTCTATCGTGCGGCATCCACCTGCTCCTTCAAAGCCTGGGCCTCCCTCATCCTGGCCAAACGTTGAGTGATGGAAACCATTTGTGCAGTCCCTTGGACATTTTCATAAGCCTGCTGCAACTCCTGCTCTTTTGTCTCTACCTGCTGCAACGTGCGGTCTTCTTCTAATGATGTGAGCATAAGAAGGGACTGATCCAACAATCCCATGCAGTCATGTACAACACACTCGATCACCTCCAATCTTGCTTGAATTACACGACGATGCTGGTCTCTAACTTCTGGGGGTGTAGTAGGCTACATGGTCATCCTTCGCTCCATGATCTATAAGTTAAACTCCCACTGAGCTTTCGCGGCCTTCTCTTGGGCCCTACAAAATCCTGCTACCCTGTGATGAATCTTTTCAGCCGCTGGGAGTTCCACTAGCATAGCCAGTTCTTGTACACTGTTACAGACCTCCTCCATGGCCTGTTCCAATCCTTGGTTATGTGCAAGCAAGTCATCATGCTGTAAACTGATCTGCTCCAGATTTCCTTTTTGCTCCATTAATACTTGGAGGGTGTGACCATCCCTAGTGCGGAGCTCAACGGTTACCCCATCCTGCAGTTGGTATAAGGTTTCTTTAGGAAGGGCGGCCAAATTCAACCCCCAACACCTCCTATCACCTTCGACCTCTGCTAGGACAGCGCCTACTGGTAATACTAAGGTGTTCGTTGTGGGGGTGCACACCATCTACTCTACTACGAGTGTACTTTCCGTGAGGGTTGGAATCATGCCTCCTAGGGGTCGCACTTGTAATGCCTGCAAGCTCTGAGCTCTCCCAACATAGTTGTCTGCTCTGTCATCAGCTCCTCCAAAGTACCCTTAGTGCCATCCCGTGGTGGTTTGTTGCTAGCAACAAGATATTTTTCCGAGGCTTTCACTGTCTTAGTCTTTTTGCATGCATGTGGCTGCTCCAAGACGCATGGCCTCTTAAGTTGAGTCAATGCTATGGTTAGGTCCATGAATTCCTATGTCTCCATTTCCCCCTGTATGTCCTATTCCATGGACAGTTCTGGAGCCTCCACAATCTCTTCGACGGGCGCAGCGATGGTCTCTATTGTTGTTTCAGTCGCCTCCCACTGTGTAGGAATTTTTTGTTCTTGGCGTGTTCTTTCCACCAACTTTGTGATGCGCAACTTGATTTCCTTCTTCCACTACTGAGCTTCACTCTTGTCTAATTCAGCTAAGTTTAGGGTGTGCTACTCTGGAGGCCATGCTGCCATTACCTCAAAAATTGCGTCATCTGTTGCAATGAACAAAATCTTTACCCATTGCTGATCGGGATCTTTTTGCGCCTGGATATACACATTATGCATATTCACCTTAAACTCGGCCGCGTTTTGCAAAGTGTTGTATGCTGTCGGGGATAACTGCGGTCTATGGTTGATCCATGTTCAGATACTTGCCTCCATAAATATCCAAAACACCTTGATCGCACGAACCCACACGTCGTCTTTTGTTGCCCAGAGCGAGTTATACCTCATGGCTTCAGGTAGGTGCTTCTTAATTTTTGGAAATTGGCTAACCTTCGAGAGCTCCGCTACAACCAACAGGATTGATAGGAGCAATCATGCGTAGTAGAAAGTTTTTCCCTTCTCCTGGGCTTCCCTACAATTTGTCAAAAATTCATCACAGAGAAACTACGCCCATTTGAACTGAACCCCTTCCGCACACTGTTCCATGAGCACATGACAGAGGCTGGAACCTCATCTGCGTGACATTTCCTCATTAGCTTACTGGCTAGTAACTGGGTGGCGATGCGCACCCCTCGGTCTTTGATGTTGGCTATTAAATACCCTCATTTCTGCTTTTCTAGCTTATACTTAGCCTTCATGGCTTCTGCAAGGCCCATGTTGCTACTTGTTTTGGCTATGTCTGCAGGATCATTCCCTTTAGTAGATAACTAAGAACTGTGGTGTATTAAATCAGCCATGATAGGAATCGATTCCTCCAGCTAGAGATACCCATCATGTACTAGACATAATAACTATTGGATAACAAAAATTATGATGGCTGCACAGTGATAGTGGGGTATCCACCTCAAATTGAGTAATCTCACCTTCTCCACACCCCATAACCACTTCTACTACAGTAATTTCTCCTCGGCCAATTGTGGGAACTTCTCACTGTCCATGAGATCCCAATCTTCAAATTTGATATTCGGTACCCGACCCAGTGGCAGACCGTCGAACCTTATTTCGTCTGGAAGGAGTAGGGTCTGGAGCGTGTTCTTTGTGGCTTCCACGTCCTTAGGTATCTTGGTCGTTCCTTTCCACAGAGAGATATGTAGTGGTAGTGTGATTGCCAAAGCTACTTGAGAAACATTTTCCTCTTCCTCATCCTGTGCTTCAATATGATCGATCAGGGCTTGTAAGTCTTCCTCTTCCTCCTCCAGTTCAGTGGTGATTGCTTTGCCCTTTTCTGCCATTCACAATTTACTAAATCACGATGATATGTAGACTAGCCCCTTAGTCTACTTGTCTTTCTAAGGTCACGACGTACGTGGGGACTTTGGAACCTCTGGGGTAGTGACCGCCTCTCCCGACTCCCCCTGGCTCAGATAGGGCGCTTCCTCGAACCTTACTCTGGTTCTCATGGTTCCTGATTCATTAATATCTTCTTGGTGATAGATCTTTTCACATCTAGCTTGGAACTCCTGTCTTAATGGCCCGCCACCCGCTCCTCTCTATCGTAACTCGGACTTCTTGTCATGAACAGTGATGTCAACAGTCACCTCCCAGTCTTCCCACGTGGCAGTGCAGCCCCTTCAGCATGACCGCGATCTTGCTGATCGACTGGCCTTCTTTCCGCATAGGTCTCCTGCAAACTTTTTTATAGTCTCGTACCTCCTTGAAACTACTTGGAGTGCTAAGACTGTGCTTCCCACAGCTAGTCAAGTGGTCGCACCCCAAGTTCGAGATTTAGGCTTCCTTGCTAGCCCGGGTTGCGGGCACCTTTTGAGTGCCTTCATATCCGTTAGCCCATTGTGCTCTATTATATATGGTACACTTCTCTGTTGGTGTGATTTCCGCCATGATAGCAGGGTCGCAGCTCGTTCTAGTACCGAGGTAGAACCAGCTAGGCCTAGTTCCCTTATTTGCAGATTCAAACGACCCACTTGTGCAATGCCGATTTTTAGTTTGATGATTTCTTCATCCAACATCATGATTTTCCTCCTCAGCCATGCCCATTCTTCATCGATTTCGCAAAGCCTTCTACTGCCATGCCTAATGGCTTCCTACAACCGTCGAATTCCTTTGCCCAGGACCTCTGCGGAGGTTGCAATCTGGGGAGTTTCTTCTATCCTCTTGGTTCCATCTTGTCTCACCATTGATAAGATCACCTTCACCCTCCTCCTTTTGCTGATGGTCTTATAGGCCCATCAAACCCTTGGTACACGCATATTCCCATTGGTTCATCTTATCAGGAGAATGTTTTTCATGCTCCCACCTGTTTTCTTGATTGCTTTGTCGTGAACAACTAACGAAATGCATGACTTTTCCTGCTATCATGGCAGATTCTGATTTTTGATTCTTAGTTGGGTAGGTGGTCGCACAACATACATTTGCATCCTATGCTGCCGGGGGATGCTCAAGCCGCTTTGCGCCTGCCTTCTATATTCGTGCCAGGTCCTCCTAGTCTTTTGATGTGTATTCCTTCTTGGTCTAGTTGTCACGTGCAGCGCCCCTGTTTGCACACCGTGCTGCTTTCGTTCTAGTATAATCTTTTCATAACATTCTACAGATTCCTCCACATTCGCTGCACCCTCATTGGTTGTCAGTTCCCTCGCTTCGGTTGTCACGCGTCGCAAGGATCTAAACATCATACTACAATTTAGTGTTGTTACTTCATGCAATCGGTTCCACCATCACTCTATCTCTTTATCATAATTTGATGTGCAGGAACTGTCACGTTCCCATGAGATTCTCCCATCCGCTATCGGATTCACCCGATCTTGGTCTTGCACTGTTATCTAGTAGATGCAATCCAGTTCATCGTCATTGTCCTCATTGCGCACAGGTTTATTGTAGCGTGTGCCCTCGGCTGGGTCTAGTGGAACTACTACACGTAGATACTTTTTCTCGAATATCATTTTTCGTCTCTTTAGGTTGATGATTCCATTCATGTCCGTGGCCCAATCTATCCCTAGTAATGCGGGGTAAGGATTGTTGTCATCCACAACTTCTATTACCTCAAAATATCTTTGTCTACTCACGTCTTCGATGTCCACTATGACTCCTTACAATCTCCCCATGGGCAGGATCTTTTGTTGGTTCGCCATCTATAATTGAATAGGAGACCATTGTAGCACATGCCTGCCCATACATTCTCAGGTCTATTTAGGTAGCACATTTGCATCTAACCCCAAGTCCAAAATGACCTGATCCATCTCATAGTCACCAATCTGTGCAGTCAATTGCATTTCCCGCTCGGTGCACAAAGCATGCTTGCCTAGTTTCCGGACCATGCGCGGTTCACCCGAATCTGCGCACCTAGTTATCAGTCTTTCAATCCCTTAACTGCTTTATTGTCTTGTAGTAGCATCATGCATGTCTCTAAAAAGATAGTTAGCATAGAAGGATCCATTTCTGGTTTAGTTTGATCCTTACTACCTGAAGTAGAGGCCTCCATGAAGCTCTTCTTAGCTTCCATGAATGTCTCCCTCACACGTTCCAAATCAAACTAAGGTTGCTTTGTAGGGGCCTTGGGAACCCATGTGTCCTCCTCTAGTTGTTTCCCCTTATCCTCCCCTGTGGTTGCACCACTTCTGAGCACCATGTTCACGTTGGGGTCTTCTTCGCATGGCTCAGCTTTCATCATTTGGATATTCTGTGTTGGAGTAGACTAAAGCACCCCTTTTTCACGCATCTATGCAATTAGTGTGGGACAATCTACCTCTTCATGATCAAATTGGTAATATTATGGGCAACATGTTCTGGTCGGATTCATACAATCATGCGCGTAGTGCCTAGGTCCTCCACAATTGTAGCAGATTAACTGTCCACGCCCTCGTCCAGGTCCCATTCCTCCTCGTCCTCGTCTGCGTCCCTAGAATCCACATTGCGCTATCGCTGCGTTTGGACCCTGACCTCGTGCCTCAATCTGTGTCCTGTAAGAAGGTGTCCAATCCATTAGCAACGCATAACTTCAGCAATTTCGTTCATCGTGGTCCATCGATCTACAAAAATTGCAAAATAGCTACGGGGTGGGTTTTGTAAATTTTTGCAATAGATGCCAGTGGTTCATTGTATGCTTTCCTCCCACCTGACAAATCATGCACTAGAGTGTGGTCACCACGCTTGGCCCCACCTGTGCCTCTGGTCTCAATGACATCGGTCCCCACCTTCCAGTCAAATAGTTTGCAAATACAGGATAATGATCCTTATCGTGACCCTGACCTTTACATTTTATGCATCACACCTCTTCGTGCGCTTCTGGCTAGGGCACCTTATCCTGTTTCAGACTTTGCATCTCCAAGCATAGATTTTGTAGTTGCATGTGGATTTGCTGAACTCCCAACCCAGGATCTTGTATTGGAGTCTCATGCAACCTCGTCGCTATCTCTAATGCTTCAGCTTGAGTTGAGATCTTCTACTGTGACAGTGCCATCCTCAAATGTGGTGTTAAAGACGCCACAAACCATGAGTGGTGCAGCGCATCTGTCAAAGTCATGTTGGCTTCACGGATTGTACTCTTCAGTCTCTGATCCAGGTCCCAAGGGGTTTTACTCAGTAGCATCACAATCTCCTTGAACCCGATGATCGACTGCGTCTCTGATTTCAGCCAACTAAATTCTTTGTTCAATGCATCCCGAATCTTCGCTATTCCCGCATTTTGATGATCGCTAGAGTGTTTTATATACCACGTCAATGCGCGGTCCTGCAGTGCACTTACGAGAGTAGCATTTTTGATGTTATCATTTGTAATGCCTTGGGATTACCATACTACCTTTACCACAAACCAAAACTGATTTGGTTCCTCATTTCCTACGCCTCTAAATATAGGAAATTTGATCGCACTCGCCATTCCAACCCTTGGAGGTGGTGGAGGTGGGGTAGGTGAAGATGGGGTTGATGTAGGTGAAGTGGGTGATGGCGTGGATCGAGGTGGTAATAGTGGAATGCACTGCTTTATCAACCAGACCGTGCTTCTCAGAGAGAAGCCAGCGAGCTCCTCTTCGCTTTCTCGTGAAAGTGAAATCAAGGGACTATATTATAATCCTTCAATCCCTTGGTAGCCTCTTCCACTTCGCGTTACCCCACACATCAATGGATTCGCATAATCTGTTTTTCACATAACAACATTTTAATCTAGGTATTCAATGATTTGATGTACTTACTCCATGGTCCCTGGAGAAAACGTCTTTCTGCTTTGCTATAACTCACGGTTGTGTCTATCGCGAACTTAGTGATAAATCCTCCTACTATTCGATCTAGCCAATGATATACCACCCGCACGATTTTATCTTTAGATGCCTCTGGCCTACGCACCATTTCTGGATTCCACACTATCGATTGATCAAGTCTACACCTTCCCAGACTGTCAGCTAGCCTTGTGATCCACTCATACAGTTCTAACGAGAAGGTCACGAAGAAGATCTTGTGGATCTCCATATATATGTAGTGATCCAGCCACCTCTCCTCAGATATTTGTGGGTTTTTGTTTTCCTGTACCATGAACTCATGCAGTTTCTGATCCAACCAATCTTTAATCTCTTTCTTTATAGGGTTCCAGTGTTCCAACATCAGACATCCCTTAGGCAGATCCTGGTTTCGGCAACGGAACCATTTGTTGGCTTATTGGGGCTTGACCCAGGTTCGGAAGTGTTTTAGCCAAAAAAATCCCGCATTATCGGCCCTTTCGGCAATAGTCCGTGGAGCGCAAACTAAAGTCTCACCTGAGTTAGTAGGGGAGGGTGTCGGAACTAGGTTTCCACACCCTTGGGATGTCTTGATGTGGTCTGGAGGGGTCGCGAACTGATCTGCGCCCTTGCGCTACTCTGCACTACTGTTACGCTTCCGTGTAGATCCGTGATGAGGCGCTTCTTAAATTATTATTATTAATGTGTTTATTATAGATCTGATCTAACTCTTCAGGTCTTATTCAAGCATTTAATAGTAATAACCAATGCGCACATCATAATTCATAACATCAGAAACCATAATAGATGCACAAACTAGAATATAAACAAATCCACAATATTTCAGAACCAACTTAGCTTTATTAATGCCTTCGATTCAGTACAATCCTCTTCTCGTCCTGCACACACAGCTACAGGGGTCTGTGCACACAGTTGCGGACTCTACCAGGCCTCCGCGCACACAACAGCGGAGGGTCTATCTCCTACTACGACCCAAGACTAAGACTTACAGACTTAGAGTGAATATTGCATTCATACACCCATAATATTCAAGATCCGAGCAAAAACTACCTTCTACCTTCAGAGCCTTGCTCTATTTATACATTCCCATGTTCTGCAGACCATGGGCAAGCCGACTCTCTTTCTATTCTTTTACATTATTTTCGAACAGACAACCCTTTGACTTGACCTAATACCATTCGTGCTTTGCACACTTCACGAAGCTTTTACCACATTTTTACCCAAAATTGCAAGCTCTAAGCCCCAAACCCATTACGTGGGGCCTTCACTACCCAGCAATAGATGTACATTAGTACCTTGAGCATGGCACCATACCCTCTCACTTTTCTATCAGACAGAAGAGGGCATTGTGGCTGAAAGCCTTAGCATATCAGTCAGTGCATGGAATGCTCTAAAAAAGGCACAGTAATGGAGTTTTCTCAGGTGCCTGGAGGCACAAGAATCAGAGAAGGTACTTCAAGATATGCATGACAGACCTACCAAGGTAACTTTGTGGAAAATACCACTGCACACAAGGTTATGGAAGCCGGTTTTTACTGGCCTACATTGTTCAAATATGCGCATGCATATGCCCGCAAGTGCCTGGTTTGTTAGCGATGTACTAACAGGACACGAAGATCAATAGCCCCACTGCACTTTGTTGTAGTGACTGAACCATTCCAACAGTGGGGCCTCGACATCATTAGGGAAATTTTCCCTCATTAGTCGAAACAACACCACTATATCCTAACAAAAACTGACTACTTTATACGATGGACATAATCAATTCCACTCAAACAAGTGAATGACCAGGAGGTCATCAACGTCCTCACCAGAATATCATCTCATTCTTCGGCTTTCTGGTATCACTTGTTTTTTATAATGCAACTTATTTTTTGTCCTTGAAACTCTGACTTTGCATTACAGAATGGTATTCTGCTAAATAATTCATCAAATTACTATCCGCAAGGAAACGATCTAGCAGAGTCTACAAATAAAAACCTCATCCGTATAATCAAGAAGACCAATTCTCTGAGCAGTGTAACCGGCATACCACCCTGATGAATGCACCATGGGCTGACCATGTAAAACCTAAACCCTCTCTGACTACCTCACCATACTTCCTGGTTTATGGTAATCCATCCTCTTACCAAATATCTACTTGCTTGCTCTTCAGCTTTCCCGGGAATCCCAAGGTGAGCCTTGCCAGCTAGTTCGGCATAGGGTGGATGCTCTACATAAGCTTCAGCAAGAAAGGATGAAAGAAAAGGAAAAATTCACACTCCACCAGAACCGTATCAAGAGGTGGTTCGATAAGAAGTCTGTAGGGAAATCTAGCTTTGATATGGGTGACTTAGTTCTGAAATGGGATAAGCCCCCTGACGACAAAGGCAAGCATACGAAGTTCTAGTCCCTATGGATTGACTCGTACACAGTGCATGAGAAGCTTGGCCCACACACGTATCATTTGCGATCACTTTACAGGAAGATTGACAACATTCCTGTCAACGGCTAAGATCTCAAGAATTATTTTCAGTAGGTCAGGTCACACCCGTGCCATGTACATAGTTTGCTTGATACTTATTATTTTCATCATGTTTTCTTTTCTTATTATCTTTGTTTTTGCTTTGTTTGATTCTGCTTACTATTTTTGTTCATGTTCATTTTTTTTGTTTGATATATTACTATTTTTATTTCCAAAAACAAGTGTTTCCAACTAGTACGTCTTGGCTTTTGAATAGAGTATGTGGCTAAAATTTGAGGAAACTCATGACACTACAACACTTGGCCAATCTTGTGTTTGCATTCTCTAGGCTTGGCTGTAATCTTTGGCTGATGAAGTCTTGACAGAAAATACGAACTGTCAGCCAGGGAAGTTTTGGTCCAACTGTGAACCTATTTCGACACTGGGAAGCTGCATGCATGTACTCAGCCTTCTTCTATGTGTGTTCAAGCTCATCCAACTAGTAGAAATGGAGAAGGGGAATCTAAACAAGAAAACCTATGTCAGAGGTCTTACATGCTTCTATAAAGGAACAACCTCTTTTGCTCTCAATAAGTTGGGATCCCTCTTCCGCCCCAAAAATAAACAAGTGCCTATGCACAATCCTCTTTAAAACTACAAACGCAAAAGAAGAGAAAGGCTTCCTGTATAGAGAGGTGAAGCATGCAACTGCACCAGGGTATTGACTAGGCTCGCTGGAAGTGGAGAAATGTGTGTGTTCCTTCATGACTCTATCGAGGTATTGTCTAAGCTTCTTGGTAGTGGAGAAACACCAGAGATGAAAAATTATACTCTGAAAATCTTCAACTCGCGATCTAAACTACCCTTCCTGGATTCAAAACACTGAGATCTGAGCTGAACTTTTGATTGTGTTTAACTGAGTTGGCAAAGGGTGAACCATGTATGCCCATGGGGTAAGTGGGAAACTAAAGTAACCCACACAATGATTCAATTATCCCTGAAAGACCAAGGCCCTGTGCTAGCAATGGACTGAAATAGAGAATATGGAGTTCTACTAGTGTGTCGCCAAGTGTTGTAGTGGCTACAACCACCCTCCAAAATTTTGGCCTGCACCAATTTCAGAGCCTCCCTTGAAGAGTTTCACTTGATGATTGCACACACTCAGGTTCACACTATGAACTCGTGTGAGTATTTATCATCCACCTTGCTTGTTCATTGTACTCAAGTCTCGACATGTTGATGTCTAAGTCATGCTTGCAACCATGTTCTGGTTATGCTCAAAGTCTTCTCTTAGTATGTGCTTGTTGTGTTCGCTATGAAAGCATATGTCGCAGTCACACACAAAGTCACATTCACTGTCGCGCAAATGTCGTCTTGATCAATGAACGATCAATCATGAGTGTCGTGCTTGTCATTTACACTATCATTCAGTTTTGTTGAACATGTGTGTTTGGATGGTTTGGTCGTTTCACCGTCAAGTCATGAAAGTGTGTGTTCGTATGATCACTTATGCATCTTTTGATTGTTCACACACTTAGCCATTTTTGCTAAAGGCTCTGAGGACTAGACTCCCCTCTGACAACCGGACCATCACACTGCCATCGACTCGATCGATTGTCAACTAGAACAATGTGGAAGCACCAAGCTAGTATTTTCAAGCTACACTGCCTGCACGCAATTCAATCAGCTCTCATGTTGGCCACCTAGACAATCAGACCCGACAGTCACCCCGCGACTGACTCCCCTCTAAAATTGCGTAGAGGACATTGACCTCAGTTGCTCAAATGACTAAGGAAATTATGCAGACAAGCTGGACAAACACCAAGTGCCCATCCCTGTCTCCCTCAGAAAATTGTGCAGTTTCATGAGCTGGCCTTCCGCTGCCCATCAATCAGCGTAGCTCAGAAATTTCAAAAATATGATCAACAGTCTGGCCTCCCGACCTCAGTTCATTTTTCCTTGCTAACAACCCCTAGTAGCAGACTGCTAATTCCCTCTAGGAATTGCGCGGTTTCTGCTACTAGTGAATCCAGCAACCAACTGGAAGTTCCCTCTAGGAATTGCACAATTTTGGCTACTAATGACCCCAACACCCAGCTGGTAGTTCCCTCTGGGAATTGCGCAGTTTTGGCTAACAGTCTCCTAGGTAGTTCCCCAGAAAAACTATGCAATCCCTACCTGCTGACCCTTCATGCAACCTGGCCTGTTCCTCTGGAAAATTGTGTAAATATGGTTTTCCAGCCCCACTTCCCATTCATTCTAAAAAATTCACAGAGTGTGCCTACCTTGCCTCTCATCAGCCCAGATTGTTCCTCCAAAAATTTGTGCAATTTTTCCTCCCAGCCGAGCCAAACCTCGCAAACAATCACTCTCAACTCAGGTTGCCCATCTCCATCACTGAGTGACTCTTGCGTAGTTTTCATCAGCAGTGCCTGGAGCCATTATCCTGCATCCAGCCTTGTTGTCTCTCTCTATCACCTACATCTGAAATTATCATGTGTCATGGTAGACTAGGAGGCTTTTGGATTTGAAGTCATCTTATCATGAGTGACTGCAGGTACATGTACACCAACAAACATGACAAGATGACGAATGGGATGAACGAAGGGAGCAAATGCAGAAGGACAATTTCACCAACAGACGAATGAATGAAGCATGTGAAATGGACGAACGCGACAACCATGCACCTTTGCGAATAGATGAGCCTATCAAGCCTTCCAGCATGCAAGCAAAGAACAACATGCTAAAGCTTCATCAAGCGAACCAAGTACCATCAAAGAATCCATGCACTTTGCCATGTGGGGGTGAAGCTATGATACACCATGCTGACATCCATCACCTAGTAGCACTATAGCTCGACATGCACTCCAGCAATAACACGAATGAACCAGCATTGTCATGTCAAGTCATGTCAAGTCACGTCATGAGTCATGTTGCCCACATCTCCACTATGGGCTTGTTGTCAACAAATGTGATTTAACATGGAAGTCCAAGAGACCCACTTGTTGAACAAAGAGTCATGTGAGTTGAAAATTCATGGAAGTCAAATGGTCATGAGGGTAGTCGAACAGCCACAAGGGTCAGTTTCACCCTTGGCTATAAGTACCCCCTCATTTGTACATGCAAAGGACTTTTCAGCTCAGCTCCTCCCACATAGCCAAGAGAGCCTGCAATATTTTCTTTGAGAAGTAAGTAATGGTTCCAACGCCCTGCACTCAGGGTTAGTGATGTATGGTGTAACGATGTGTCTTGGAACTTTTGCTTAATTCATAAGCCTGCTAACAGGCCAACACATTTTCATAGATGTATTGTATCTATTGTAAGGCTGATATTTAACACTTGTATTGCAAGTTTCTTTAACCTCTGTTCTACATCTGAACTGCTTCATTTGTTGTAATTCGTAATCTATCAATAGAAATGTGTTGTATATGTTGTTAACATTGTCTTGCCCATGTAGACTACTCTCCTGGACATCAGACATACCTTTCACATGAAGCTTGATGTAACAACCGTTGCACTAGTTCAGACTATTCCGTGAGTGCTATATGTTGGTGAGCACCACTATTGCAGCAATGATGCTGCAACTCCTGGGGCTTCCTACTTTACTTTTATCAACCCGGTAGTTTGTAACAAACTTGGAAGCAATAGTGCTATATGCACAAGTACTAGCTCTTACTGCAGGCAATCACTTGATCAGTTGGCGCAAGTTCACTAGGAGATTAAGCCAACTTCTATGAGTTCTTAGAAGAATCTTTGACTGTGATGAAAGAAAACTAACTCTACAGGGGCTATTCTATTTGCAGAAAGAGAAGGAGAACTAAAATGTAACGCAAACCCTAGAAAACCCTAATCTACCTATTAACCCTACTTTTGCAAGAAAAGAGATGAAAACTAAAGAAATGAGTGCCATTGACTACCGAAAAGCTAAATTTCCTTTATTCAAGCTAATTCTGAAAAGAAATGAGAAGAAAACATATTTTTGCGATTTTGAGTGTTTTTATTTGAAATTATTATGCTTGTGATTTATCTGGTTGTGATTGTACAGAGGTTTGGTGGCAAAGGAAGATTGAATTGGTTGTTAGAGAGGCGGAGGGAGGTGTGGAGAGGTCCTAAGAATCCCCTAGTACCCTTCTGTAGACTTTCATAGCGATCGGACTTCGAAAAATCACTCACAGGAAATTCTACAGGAGGCTGTAAGGGATCTATAGGAGGATCTACAGGAGGAGGCCGAGAGCTATTTTTGGAGTTTTGAAGGTGGAAAAATGATGGAAAAGGGTTACTAAAGGGTAGATGAAGGTGTTGAGGTGTCTAAAACATGTCAAGGAAGATTAAGAACGAACGTGATGGTTGGATTTGTTCAAATGGCAAGAAAGCAGCTTTATGCAGAAATTAGGGTAGATTGACGACATGTTGCGAATGAGTTGGGAAATCTATGAGAAGTGGGCTGGTGCTAGCTATTCTATGGATGTATGGTGAGCTAATATGTCCTGCAAGAGATCTGCACATTTACTTATCAAAACTGACCAAAGAAAGAACTAACTATACCATGAAAACATAATTTTGTCTAGCTTGACCTAATTTCTGACCTAAAAAGGTTGATTAGTAACCAACGAACAGAAAGGCATGCAGAGAGATCTATGGGAAAAGAACAGGAAATTATCTAAACAACTGAATCTGAACCAATATCAACTTTTCAAAATCAAGTTATCACACTAATAGTTGCATGGAGGAGTAAAAACTGTGTTTTTGGTGGCAACAGTAGTGCCTTGACCTCAAATCATAGTCCCATGAAGGGAGAAAGGAGATTAGGGCCTACTGTTGGCCTTTTTGAATCTTATTATGTCACTGCAGTAACCTACTTAAGCAACTTGAAACAAAAACAACTATACTAACCATCAAAAGCAACCTAATCTAACAAATTAAAATGAATCTATGAAATAGAAATTAACTCATGAATTGAAGCAAAAATATATAAGGACACAGTAGGAGGTGCTGGGTAGCTTGGCTTTGGCCCTAACCCAAGAGCTTCAGCCCTCTGAAAGAGATCAGTGCTGGCTCAAAAACTGTTTCATCTTCATTATCAAAAATAGCAGTTACATTACATAAATTGTTCTCAAAAAGGAACTCAAAAAAGAGTTGAACACAATGCTGCACAAAAGTGCGAAAATATACTAATAACTAGCTAACCTACTAAGGCTCTAAGCCTCCTTATTTATACAAATGGAGTCCTCCAACAGTCCTCCTAAAATCAAGGAACTCGGCTTCCTAGAACTGGAGATAAACAACAGTCCTACTTTACTTGCTCGGCTGCCCCTTGGAATCATCAATGTGGACCTTTGTGCTCCGAGTTGCTAATGGAGGATTTGAGGAAAGGGGTCATAAATGAAGGAGAAACCCCCTCCTACAAGTCCTCTTCCCTATTTTCCTTGAGTTTTGGCTGCCATTTGCTCATAGATCCCTTGACTTTATCCAAAATTGACCAAAAAGTCTGCATAAGGCACATATTAGACTACATGGCAAAATGACTAACCCAATTCACTCTATTAGCATAAATATATTAAAAAATATGCAATAAACTAATGAGAATGGTGGATTAAGTCAAAATAAGAGGCAGAATGAGCCCATATAATTACCCATTTCTAGGGCTCATCATCACCCCCTGCTGAATGGGTTGCTCATCCTCTGAGCAACTAATCTAACTCTTCATCCTTAATGGCTCTGACAGATTCGCTGACATCCCAAGCCTTTGATGTCTTCCTCTTTATCATGGAAACCTACCTTCCTATCCACTTCTTCCCATTGTTTCTATTCTTCCTCCTCCTTTACTGCTTTCAGCAGTCCTAACAGCAGTTTAGGACTGAATTTAAGGCCAATCCAATTTTCCTTCAAGCTTTGCATTGATGTTATAGACATTTTTGTGCCTTACAGCTCTAAGCATGAAATTTCCATAAACCAAGGGATCCTAAGTCCCTAAAAGTGTTGTTCTGACCCCTAGAGGAACAAGGTCAACAAATTACAGCTTCTCCCAGAAGTTCTCCACCAGAAACTACTCAGAATCAATCAAATCAGGATCATTTCAGCTGCTCCACTAGCTAGCTGCGTTGCAAAGCACCCAAGTACACTAGCTAGGTGCATTGCAATGCACCTAAATGCACTACCAGGGTGCGTTGAGCGAGAAATGACAAATAGCAGTGCCATTCCGCGAGGTGGAAAGACAATGGAAGCTTCTAGAATCTTCTCCAATGACACTTGCCTCACTGAGTTCGACCAAGGATGAGTAAGAGGCTCTCAGTCTCCAAGTGGAAGCAAGAACTGATAGAGAGAAGCCACTAGTCAAAGCATAAGCTGACTCATCCTCTTTGCATACATCTATATATGGATCCCTCATCCCAGAGATCCAGAGGCTGGAATTTTGTATATTGCAAAGAATTGCTATTGGTTTTGAGATTGATATCAGAGTATTGGGTGATTTATGCTTTGTTGGAGGTGAAGAGGGGATTCCTTGCTGGGAGGGTGATGTTGGATCAGGAATCATCGGTTGTAACTCCTCCTGGATCTTCTTGTTATATCAATAAAACTATTTGAGTTTCTCCTACATGCTTGTGTATCATTGATGTTTGTTACATTTGTATGTTTAGCTTAAATATGATCCTAAGCTATTTATGAATATAAATTCATGTCTTTGTGTAGTTTTCTTCTTCTGTGATCTTACAGGAACTTGGTGAAGCTGGGCAAGTAAGGAAGCAGGTAGCTGGAAGCTGTCAAAGAGGAGAGAGATTGGATCAAAGGACTAGCGCAAGACACAGGTTGGTTCATCCTATTCCTCTTCGTTTATAGTTCATAAAGAAGAATACAAAAGTAGTTTTCTCTGTTTGTTGCTAAGGTCGCTGTCACACCTTAGTGGGATAGGGTCGTTCTGAATAGACACTTTTCCCGTCAACAAAATGGCGACTCCGCTGGGGATCGTGTCTAGTTAGTTTGTTTGTGTTTCTCTTGCTGTTTGTTTCATAAACTTAGAAGTAGCAATCGAACTGCATTTGCCATTAACAAATGCAAAGTAGACATCTGCTACTTCAATCCATTCACTGGATCTGTTTATGATCTGAACAACTGATTCACAAATGATCTGATTGTCCTTTGTGATAGCTCTTAGACCTCTTTTAAATCTACCCTCTGATTGTGCATTACTGATTTCTTTTACTCGGCCAAAAACCATAGATTAAACTGCAAACCGTGACCCAGAACCTGGATAGAATTCTCGTTTCTGCCCCAGCGCAGGCTCTGTGAAGAGGTTCTGCATTTCAACGCAGGTCCTGAGAGGGCTACCTGCGCTACAATCCAGTTTCTCTGTGTTACAGGTGCGCTGATCAGCCTAGCCCTGTGCAGCTGAGGTTCTTTGCTTCATTTTTTCAGTTTTGTCTCTGATTTTGCAGCCTGTGATCAGTGTATGTGCCTGTCTAAAAACTCCTTTTCTTTGCCTTAATTTCGCCTCCTTTGTACAAAAAGACTGTAGGTGCTTTTGTGTGTTTGTGGCATCATTTACAGTTTTCCATTGCAAAAGTAGAATAGTCATACTGTCGTCCTTTGATTTAGATCTGTCGTAACTGTCGATTTTGGTCTTAGGAGAAAGTTTATTTGCTGTTGACAGTCGATTATGCTTTTAATTTTGCCTTTGGTTTGAATTTGTGACTTTCTAGTGTCGAAACGAGTATTTATTTCAAAATCATAAAGTGTCGTAATCATCTCTACCTTTTGATTTCGAAAAGAAGCTTGTTTGTGTTTGTCACTTGAAAGCAAATTCAGATTTGTACATCAACTTTCTTTTAGGCATCAATATTAAGAAAGTGAAAAACAAATACATGCACATGTGCATTTGCATATTGATAGTCTGTTTGGC
The DNA here is from genome assembly GCA_031772625.1 of Pinus tabuliformis. Taxonomy (NCBI): domain Eukaryota; kingdom Viridiplantae; phylum Streptophyta; class Pinopsida; order Pinales; family Pinaceae; genus Pinus; species Pinus tabuliformis. The sequence continues at coordinate 1,871,671,522 of CM062817.1, forward strand.
TTGATTTAGGAAAAGTGCATTTACAGTGTGCTCTTTGCTCTTTGAGAAAAGATTGTGTCTTTCTTTTCCCCTTGTAGCTAGGATTTTCATTGCTGAAAAGAGATAAAAGATTTGCTTATCATCTTTAGATTGCATTTTAGGAATTACATCTACATCTCGTGGTGAACCCAAAAGGAAAACTTCATAAGAAAGATCAACTTAAAATAAATTGAATGAATCTAACAACGCTTTGGAACTTAACGCACAACATAGAGGTCTAGGCTAGAGACGTATTCCGACGTCGTAAAGCCTGGTAACTGTTGTCCTCACTGATGGTTGGGTGATTCCTCCACTGTGAGACGATAAGTGCCAGTACGGACTTGTACTCCCACGTATCGTCGAGTATATATTGGGAGACCCCTATAGGCTTAAAACCTTTTATCCATAGGAAGCCTTGTCGGCCGCCCTACTGATCACAATGCACCAAACACAGCATTCGGGAAGATTGACTGCCGTACCGTAAAAAGTATTCTGCGGTTTTGCAATTGGTTTGGTACTCCCTCTACCTAGACCTCCGGAGCAGTCCCTTTCGTTCCTTTTTAGACTCTTTAACGGAAAAGGTCCATCTGAGCACTTGTCACTTCAGGCTCATTAAAAATTGAAGGAGACTAGAGTCATCTTTTGTTTTTTCTCGACTCTTTAAAATTGAAAAAACAAGTTGTGTCAAAGCGTCTAAAATTTATTTTAAACGGAATAATCATCATCTTTCCCTCGTTGATCTTCGAAGTTAGTCTCCCTTCATCACAAGTTCTTGTAGAATCGCTAAGAAATCTTTTGGATAGACTAGATATGTCTGAACAACCGTCAACATCTAGGGCTGTGTCATCCGACACAGCAACAGCAGAACCTCCTGCTGCTACTCCAACAATGTTAGCCGGTATAACATCTGTCCCGACAAGTTATCAACAACAAGCCGGAGTCCAATCAAGGACGACGACATGGTTAGTTCCTATTTCTTCATCCGGATTATCATCTGGTATTTCTTATGTTGAAACTCAACAAATTGATCCAATGTGTCTTCACAGGCCAATCTACCCTTTAAGTATTGGATTTCCACCATATGGAGGGCAGTATGCTTTTTCATTGTTCCCTCCCAGAGAACAACCATATGAGAGTTTACAACAAAGTTCAGGTCAAACTGGAATTACATCCAGCGGTTGGGTACCAATACTTCCTCAACAACCAAGGGTTGTATATTCAACGCAACCAGTCCACCCTGTGTCGAATATTCCCACTATACCTGCTATGGTGACAGCGTCGCAAGTACAAGCGCTACCTGTTGTATGTCGACCCCAAGTTTCTTAGGTTGCAATACAACAACCTCTTGTCTCAACGACTCAATCACAACCTCGGGTAGTGCCTCCTTATCTGGAATGACTCAGGCTCAAACAAGTACTATGACTTCTCATCTTGGTCAATCATCCAGTATTGGGCAATAGCAAATGGTCCAACAACCATGGCTGATTCAATCTCAACAACCGCCATTCCAGCAATCATATCAAGGACCTGAGCAACAAGTCTTTGTAAGTAATGGGCAACCGCATTCCCAAAGCGGTTATCAACAACCATATCATAACGGTTATGCCCATCAACCTTGTCAAGATTGCCAGCATCAAGTACATTATGCTGGTATGCAAAGACCCACTGCTCAGGCGATTCCATATTATCCTGGGTATGCTTCGCCTAACCTGAATCAACAGTTTCCTTTTGTAGCAACTCTAGAATTACCAGATCTAAACTGGCTGACGAATGATCCAATTGCTTATGCCCCTTGGTGGCCAGCGATTCCGCATAAACTTCCGCCAGATATTCCTAAATTTAATGGAAATCCGGGTGAAGATCCGTCGAATCATGTGATGACCTTTCATCTGTGGTGTTCATCAAACACCCTAAACGATGATTTGATTAGGCTTCGCCTTTTTTAGAGGACGTTAACTGGTCTGGCAGCAAAATGGTATATCGAATTTCCTAGAGCTTCGTTCGACAACTTCAGTACCTTAGCCACAACCTTTTTAACCCATTTTCAATTACCAATAAGGTACGAAACAGGAATAGAACTTCTTACCAACTTCAAACAGACAACGGCCACTCACATATCTGATCATATACATGAGTGGCGACGTCGTCGTAGAATGGTAAAAACGTATGTTCCCGATTAGCTCTTAGCTGAATGGTTTATCAAGTCATTACTACCTTCCATCACGGAAGATGTGGCAAAAGGGGGAGTCGTCACAGAAGAGCAAGTTATTGCTCGTGCGCAATATTTGGACTTGATTTACACTCAGTCTGGCATGCTCTACGATAAAATACCTGACGCCCCTAGACCGGAATTCTCAGTTCCTCCTCCTCCTAAATCAAACAATGACTCTCATGCCGGCGATGGCGTGATTGGCGCGACAGACACAAAATCGACAAAGGCTACATCCAAAAGGGCCCGTAAGATTTCTAGAGCAAATGAGGAACTTCTTGCCTCGGAAGTAAATGCTGTGTCGACCGACAAGGGCAAACAACTGAAGCAACCAGGGGGAAAGAAGAAAAAGAAAGGGAGGAAAAAGAAGCAGGATGAGTCGTCTCCTGGAAAATCTTCTGCAAACCCTTCTGGGCAAAGGAAACCCCCTGCGGGGTATCATATATGCGATGAGGATCATCGGACGAGAGATTGTCCACATAAAGCTGATGTTAAGAAACTCTTTAAGAGTTCAAAAACCTCAGCAGTACTGACTGATCCGTTTCCAACCCCGGGAACCAAACTGGTTGCTAATCAAAATGCTTCCCGATCCCAAGTGCTTATGCTGTCTATCTCAAAGCAGCAAAATGATGCTTTGACAAGGAATAAAGATTACGGGAATCCACAGCTGTTGAACAACAAGGATAAAGATCAACCTAGTAGTTCGACAACAACTTTGACCGAAGTTGTGCCACCCATCATTCCTGAACCAATGATAAAGCCGCCAAAGGGAGTAGTACACAAATCGACATTTAATCCTCGTGCCAAAGTAGCACAGAATTATAATATAGTAGAGGACCTGGCCCAATCGCCATCCGCTATGTCGACACATGAGGTACCGCAAAATTGCCTCTCCCAAAAGCTAGGTGGGATTGACCCAACGGATTCCAATCTTGTATCCTTTAATCACAAAGGATATGACCCTCAGTTACCAGCTCAACTAGCTTTCCTTATTCAAGTGAAAGCCCTCAACAAAATTGTTCATCGAACAATTATTGATGAGGGGGCATCTACATGTATTATGTCGATGAGTTGCTGGAAAAATTTAGGCTCACCACCCTTGTCGAGATCGTCAACGACGTTAAAAGCATTTGATGGACGATCATACACTCCATACGGGATTTTAAGTAACTTTCAAGTTGAACTAGGGGGCAAAACAGTAGAAATTGATTTTGAAGTAATCGACGGAAACCTCGATTACAACATCCTACTGGGAAGGCCCTGGATATATGCCATGGCCGCAGTTGTGTCGACCTACTTCAGGAAGATTTCATTTCCCTTTCAAGGAGGAATAACAGTCATCGACCAACAAACATTTCTCCCCAACAGTTCACAAGTTACAGGAAGCGTTCCAATAATCCATGGAAGCAATCATTCGCTTCAAAATATCGGAGTAGGTCTCCTAAAAGACCCTGCCTTAATGGGTACTTTTTCCCTACCGCCTCCGAGTAATTAGGCGGAAGTGGCCACAGTGGAAACCTACAATATGAAATCTTCTATATCTAATGGATTCAGAAGATACCTAAACATTTTGTCAGCATGGATCATCGCCATAATAGAAATATTGTAGCAATCAATTTTCTTGGCTTGGGGGGCAAACCCAAATCAATGCTCATCGAGTGTTTGGATAAATAGGTCTAAGGAATATGACACCTCTTCAGATCCTTGGTCGCATGTACATTCTACAGACAAAGGAATCATTCAATCAATGATGATAGGAGAGGCACCATGGGAAGATTACCACCATCGCTCCCATCTTTCGGATTACCACGAAGATTATTCCAGCAACCTTAATCATCCATCAGTTTTTGATTTTCTATCAAATACGGTGGATGTCGAGGATGGTTCTTATCTCGTGTCAACCTCGTTAAAAAATGAAACAAAGAGTCATGAGGATAGTTCTTTTACTGTGTCAACCTCATTAAAAAATGAAACAAATCCCCTTTCCAAATCTCAAAGGTAAACCTTCATTCCAACCACTGAGTTGAATGCAATGAAGCTTGGGGGGCATGCACCTCGATTTGCATTATTATGCTGGGGGCATGCAAACTTATCACGAGCAGTGTTACTGCGGGGTTCAAGCTCGTTAAAAAATAAACCCGCCTCGAGTAGTTTTAGCACATAGTTCAAGCTCGTTAAAAAATAAACATAAGACATGAGCAAATGTTTCCACCCGCGTTTAAGCTCGTTAAAAAATGAACTACTCCCCAGTAAATAATCATCGTGAATGTAGTACTTCAACCATTAAAGCCTTGGTCGTGTTTGCACCGTCACCTCCACTTTTCCATTGGCCGATCATTCACCTATTTTGAGGAACAGCTGTGAAGAGTGATTTCAATAGCCATCCTTGTGACACTGCCGTGATTGGAAAATTCCAAACCTTACCGGGAATCAGCTGCTACCCATTTTATCACTCGTTCCTCAAAAGACGAGTCTTCTTTAAGCTCTTTTCAACTGACTTGTAAAATATGAAAAGATTGCCGAGTTTTGGCCTTCCAGCTCGTTAAAGCGACAGGAAGTGCTATCCCTCCTCTAGATTTTAATCTTTTTGGACCTGAGGGATTATTGCACAAAAAGATCAAGCGCTTGTTTTGTTCGGCTCGTTAAAACTATCGAAAATTCATCCCTTCTGTATTGTTTTATACTTTTTCGGACTTAAGGGATAAGATGACGAAAAAGGAATTTTGGAGTTACCTTTACGTACCTTTTCAGACTCTCTAAAAATGAAAAGGACCGAGTTATCTTTGTCGTTAAACTCGTTAAAAAGATTAATAGCGACAAACTTGTCTTTAGATGAGAACGAGTTTCACTATCGTTAGGCTCGTTAAAACATAGCGATGGGTTTGCCCGAAGGGAAAATTATAGAACAAGCATATGTTATCCTCCTCAAGCTTGACAAAAATAAAGAGGTACTAGTCAGCAATGACTGGGGAAAAATTGGGAAGAAAACTCAAAGAATCTTTATTGGTAGCAAGTCGCTCTTGAACATGACACTTCCACTCCATGTCCGAATCGAATTGGGTTGTTTCATTCGCCGGTCACATCACCATGGTCACGCCATACCATCCACATTTGGGGTAAATGCTACCAATCCATCACATAAGTGTCGCCGACATGTTCAAGAGAAGTCATCCAGAGAAGTCACCCGTGTCCCATCCACTACCATACATTATACTTCATCCTTTCATGACCGCCATCCTGAACCATATATCATCAGATCGTTTTCACCTCCATCAAAATCATTTGCTCCGTTCCGTGTCATTGATGTGGGATTCATTAAGGCCCTCCTTTGACGGATCACTTCTTGTCGACATCAGCTCATTATCCAAGAAGTTGATCTAGGAACACCCCCTTCAGTACTTTGAAGCTTGCAGGCCTCAATGGCAAGTTTCTCACTTCCGGGTACAGGTATACATCAATGACCTTCGACCGAAAGATTTTGCATGGTGTTCGACGCCAAGTCCTTTATTCACACCACGTGAATTGTACTGCAGTACCTTGAGGGTCATCATCATTATCGATGATTCCTCTCGCGCTTGTTAACAGTTTACATCATTGACTGGTAATTAAGCGATGTCTTTCCATGTTCGACTTCAAAACATTTTTCACATGGATCGACTTGTACTTCGAGTGAAGATCGGACAAGATTGAAGACCCCGGATCTAGTTTCATCCATCCGGGCTGCGATATATATTCAGGAAAATAAAGACATTGAAATGTACAGCATTGCAGCACAGATAATCACCCTACCAAAAGGATGATGGCTCTATCAGAATCATCAGTCTACTATCAGACGATTGTCTGTCCTATGTACATGAAAATGAATTTATAAATCTGAGCACGGGAATGCCTGCCTCAGCTAGATCATGAAAAGATAGTATGAAGATAATGTATTGTATTGTATCTTATTACATGTCTCCTCCCAGCATTGAAAGAACTTCAGATCCTCCTAATAAAGCATTTCACCCGATAAACGGCCTCATACTTTAGGGGGCAACTGTTATAGACATTTTTGTGCCTTACAGCTCTAAGCATGAAATTTCCATAAACCAAGGGATCCTAAGTCCCTAAAAGTGTTGTTCCGACCCCTAGAGGAACAAGGTCAACAAATTACAGCTTCTCCCAGAAGTTCTCCACCAGAAACTGCTTAGAATCAGTCAAATCAGGATCATTTCAGCTGCTCCACTAGCTAGCTGCGTTGCAAAGCACCCAAGTACACTAGCTAGGTGCGTTGCAACGCACCTAAATGCACTACCAGGGTGCGTTGAGCGGGAAATGACAAATGGCAGTGCCATTCCGCGAGGTGGAAAGACAATGGAAGCTTCCAGAATCTTCTCCAACGACACTTGCCTCACTGAGTTCGACCAAGGATGAGTAAGAGGCTCTCAGTCTCCAAGTGGAAGAAAGAACTGACAGAGAGAAGCCACTAGTCAAAGCATAAGCTGACTCATCCTCTTTGCATACATCTATATATGGATCCCTCATCCCAGAGATCCAGAGGCTGGAATTTTGTATATTGCAGAGAATTGTTGTTGGTTTTGAGATTGATATCAGAGTATTGGGTGCTTTATGCTTTGTTGGAGGTGAAGAGGGGATTCCTTGCTGGGAGAGTGATGCTGGATCAGGAATCATCGGTTGTAACTCCTCCTGGATCTTCTTGTTATATCAATAAAACTATTTGAGTTTCTCCTACATGCTTGTGTATCATTGATGTTTGTTACATTTGTATGTTTAGCTTAAATCTGATCCTAAGCTATTTATGAATATAAATCCATGTCTTTGTGTAGTTTTCTTCTTCTGTGATCTTACAGGAACTTGGTGAAGCTGGGCAAATAAGGAAGCAGGTAGCTGGAAGCTGTCAAAGAGGAGAGAGATTGGATCAAAGGACTAGCGCAAGACACAGGTTGGTTCATCCTATTCCTCTTCGTTTATAGTTCATAAAGAAGAATACGAAAGTAGTTTTCTCTGTTTGTTGCTAAGGTCGTTGTCACACCTTAGTGGGATAGGGTCGTTCTGAATAGACACTTTTCCCGTCAAAAATTGAGTACTTATACAAGGGCACTCTCCTCATGGCTTCCCTCATCCTGTTTGGGGGGTGATACTCCCTGATCCTTAGGATGTGTGGAAATGTATTCCACCTTCTCATGCAGGCATGAATGCAGTCATCTCCGAACAATCTCTCCATCTCCTCGAAATGAACAATAGCCTGGGCATGCTTGTCAACATAGTCACGGACACCTTGAGGATTAGTTGCAAGGTGTTGGTGGGCATAGATGAGAGCCAAGGGTTTTTCTCTAATCATTAGGGGCTCACTCAGCTCTTTTGTCATCATTTTTTGGATTTCCACTGCCCTCTTCTCTTCATGGCTCATCCAAGAAGCCATAGCCATTAGCTGCAAGTCTCCCAATGCAGCATTTGGATCCCATAAATTCATGTTAGTAAGTGCCATGTTGTGCAGGTAAAATTCTGCTAGCTTCGCTTTTATCCTCAGTTGGACTATGATCACATAAATGCATAAATTGGCCATAATCCTAAAAAGGTATTGTGCCCCTCTGGGCTAGTGTCTTAATCTAAAATTGGAGCCGCTGATCTTTGAAGTATAGTGCATATGATTTGGTTGGGTGCCTACAATGTAATGCCTCTATTGGCCAGCTGGCCATGCAGGCTAACTGGGCTTCCTTTTCCTTTAGCTGCCTTTTCAAAATCAGCACTTCATTTTCTGCCTGAGATTGTTTTTCCTGTTGTTGTTTCATTAATGTCTCACTGTCTATCTGGGGTTCCTTTTTTTATTGCTGTCTTTTTGCTGCCTCACTATCTGCCTGGGGTTCCTCTTTCTGTTGTTGTCCTTTTAAGATTGAAAACTCATTTCCTCCTTGAGGTTCCCTTTCTTGTAGCTTCTTTTTCAACATTTCATTTTCTTCCTGTAATTGAGCTCTTCTGATGCTTTCTGTATGTCTGACCATGCTCAATTCTTTGCCCATATCTCTCAACTTGTTTTCCATGTGCCCATTGTCTTCTAACCCTTTTGATTTTTCAATCTGCATCCATGTATGGGTCCTGACTCTTTCCTTTTCCAGCTCAAAGAAAAGAGGCACTGCAAAATTTTGTGGGATGATCTTCCCACCTTCCAGAAGGTTGTAGTAGGAGCCTAAGTTAGGCTAAGGTCCAGGCTATGGTATTTATTTTTCCTTATCTTCCTCCCAGGTCTGTTTTTTCAGTTTCTTTGAGCTTTGCCAATGTCTCCTATAGAGAGGTCTGCACCTCCTGTAGGACTGCTTTAGAGTCCATTAATTTGATCCTTTCTTTCCAAGTAGAGGTCTTAGGACTTCCTCTCTCGTAAGTGATGGAGATTTTGGAGGGAGATTCCTCCTTTGTTACAGTAGGTGCATCCTCAATGATGATGGGTTCCTTTGAAGGTGGTTGAGGCTTCCCCATCTTGATTCTGGTGCTCTTTTGAGCTTTGAAGTACATAGATGGTTGTCTTTTTCTTTTCCCTTTTTGCTTGGCTGGAGTACTAAGTGCAGCAAGAACAACTGTTGCTTCTCTTGCTAGTGTCTCAGGAGACACTTCTTCTTGTTGTTTTTCTTCTCCTTCATCTGCTGTTTTGCCTGTTTCTGCTGGTTTTGTGTCTACTGTCTCTGACTATATTGTCTCTTCTGCTTGTTTAATTTCTGCCTTTCCTATGGCAGCCTTTTTCTGAGTTGTCTTGGGTTTCTTTTTTTCAGTTCTTGTTCTCTTCTTTTTCTCTGCTGTGATTTTCCCTTTTTCTGCTTTGGATGTTGTTTTCTTTTCTGCTTTAGGTTCATCCGTGATGGTGTCATGCTCCTCATCTCTTCTCTGTTTTTCTTCTTTTTCTTCTTCCAATTGAATGTTCTATGCTTCTTCATGGATTTCCTTCTCAAGTTCCTCTTTCTGCTCTCCCTCTTCACTGCCAGATGTGCTAAGGTCATCAATGAGAGTTTTGATGTCATCTTCTTTAGTCATGTTCCTAAAAATGTCCCAGGCTATAGGGATTGTGTATGTGTGGAGGGAATCCTCCACTAGCAATTTAATGAGCCCATGGTGAGCCAGCTGGTCTAGAACCCCTGCATTCAGTTTGGTGCTACATTCTATCAAGGATTGGAGGAGAAAATATGGAAGACCGAGTTTTCTAGATGTAGGCAGGTCCATGCCATATCTTATTTCATGTAACAGTCTGAAATGATAACCATAAACGATGTTGTCTCTCCCTTCATAGGAGATATAATTTATGATATGATAGCTGATTTCACCCCATGGATAAGGTATACTTGTCCTTTTGATCCCATTCTTATCCTCCACAGGATGTTCATCAGGCTGGAAAAAGGTCTTTTTAGCAACCTGTCCTAGTGGTTTTTCTTCTTTACTCCAGGGGAGCCCAAGTGGAAGACTTATAATTCTGCTGATGAACTCTGGTGTAAGTTCTATGGTTATACCCCTGAAATTGGTTGTAGCATGAGTTTTTGAATGGGGTCTTAAAGACAATAAAAATTCCTCTATAACTTCCTCATCATACCCATGAAATTTCTCAAAGAAAGGCATCCAATTTTCCTTGGTAAAGAGGGCTACCACTTCTGGGTGTTCATGCAATTTGGTGGAATTTAGAGGCTCTTTTCTCATAAAACCCCTAGTCATGATGTTCAGTGACTGCTGGAAATTCTTAGATGAGGAGGAAGGCAACAAATTTTCAAACCCGAAAACAGAGGAACAACCAAAGTTTTTTCTTTCTGGAACCAGAGAGGGTTTTTCGTGTTTCTTCTTTTTAAAAAAAACAAATTGTAACTTTCCTACCCTTCAAACTCTATTCTCAACTTTAATTTACTTCTCGGGTTGTTTGAGGAAATCAATATCTTTTTTCTCTCTTTTTTTTTTTAAACAGAGAGTAAGACAATGTTTTTCTTTTCACAAAGTAAGCAGACCACCCAATGCAAATTTACTGTTTTACGGGCTTAATTTCCTATGGTTGCATCACCCCTTCATACAGGAGAATATCACGGAGGAGAAAGAGACAGACTTTCAGTGCAGAGAGTAAAATGGAGAGACTGTATATATTTCAAAGAAAACACAGGCAGACTTCTGTTTTCTTTTTTTTCTTTTCAACTCAATACTTTGCTTCAAATCCCACCACCTTTTGTAGATATATAACATGTTGAGTGGGTTTTCTGAGCCTACCTTTTTTGAGCTTGACTTTGGCATAAAATCTTGAATTTTCCCTCTGTAGAGCTGCTCACTGGCCTTCCTGTAGAAAGGATCCTGTAGACTGTGTTTTCGCTCCTGTAGAGTGCGATAATGCTCCTGTAGAGCTCGATAAGTGGAAGGGTTTTGAAACTAATAGAGAGCCACTGTTTCGAGGTTCTGAAGGTGGTAGGTAAGTTGTTGCAGTTAAGAGCACGACGATGCAAATGAAACAAAGTTGATGAAGGCATCAATTGTAATGTACTTGAGCTTATGGCATGTTCTGCGGTGATGAGGTTAGGTGGTAGGAAGGGTACGTTATCTTCATCCAGACTGCTGATCCCTACTCTAGTGCCATTATGATACTTCATGCCGCCTGCCCGCAATCACTTCCATCATTCCCATTATACGCCGCCACCACTACCTGTTTTGAGTTTTTCTTCCCAAGTTGACTGAACACATGTGCCGATTGCACCCACTAAATGTTGTTTGAATTGGACAAGGCTTGTTTGAACTGGACGAGGGTGGCTAGTTATTGGGCCACCGATTTCGTTTAATCATGACCATGTTAATGGTTCATGCAGTTTCTAAATCATATTCATGCAACAGAGGAATGAGTTTAGTCACTTACCTGTTTGTCGCTACCGTGCTTTGCATGCTCAAACTTTGGCACTTTGTTCATGGATTGCTGCTACTATTGGCGCTCATGGCTTCTGAACTAGGGACTTGGCTACTGCATGCTAGTGATATTCTAATCAAGAATGGCTCCTTGCGCATTGTATACACCTATGGCTGCACTGACCCTACCTCTGGAGCTTGTTTTTTTAAGGGGATCGACTGTTACAAGAATCCTGCAGGATTTTCTGTAACTACTTCTCCCTGTAAAATTTCTGGTTGAGGTTTGAGCAGGGACTGAACATATAGCTTAGGAAGGTTCTGAAGGAAAAGGAAAAGTAGCTAGTATGCACTAGGTAAGAAACAAGTTAAGGATGATGTTGTTTCATTCTTCATCAATTTAAAAAAAAAAAAAAAAAAAAAAAAAACAAAAGAAACATAATTCTGTGAGGGAAGAATGAAGCGAGTGGAAATGCAGTGGTGCAGGTATGGAATGGAGAGTAGGGGGGATGAATGGTGGAAGGGAGGTCCACAGGTCCTCTAGACAAATTTCTAGCCCTTTGATTCTTTTCTGAACTTGATTTCAAGCTCTCTGTGGTTTCTACAGGAGCCTCCTGTAGAATGCAAAGAGCTTCCTATAGGACGCATAATTTCTAGAACAAGTGAGACCAAGGCCTGAGAATAGACAATGGAAATGGAGAAATGATCTATCAGGGGTGCATTCAGCATGGCCATGTCCTTTTTTTCTTCTGTGACTCTCTTGCAATCTGCAATACATTCAAAAGAAGTTTGTTTTTCTCTTTTTTTTTTCTTTCTTTTTTTAGGAGACAGTTAGGGCACCTACAAGAGGTTTTCACCCTCACTACCTGCCTTGGGTGCCTCCAGGAGGTTTTCACCCATGGATCTTTTATTCTTTTTTCTGTTGCTTTCTTTTTGTCTTTTTTCTCTTTTGTGTTTAGGGTGTGAGTGGAGTGTTGGCAGGGACCTGCTCCACTACAAAAACTGTTTTACTCAGATTCTCAATGAATTCTTACTTGGAGAGGGGCTTCCTGTAGATTTTCAACCAATGCCCATTGACAAACATGGGGATGGCTTCTTCATCGATGGCTCGGATGAGAACTGAACCATTGTCATTGCACTTTTCTACTGTGTATGGTCCCAGCCATCTTGTCCTCAGTTTTCCCTTGGAATCTTTATACCTTGAAGCATACAGCAACGCACAATCTCCTTCCTAGAATTGTTTTTCTTTGAGGTGTCTGTCATGCCATATTTTCCTTTGAAGTTGGACTACCTCTGAATGGAGAAGCGCTTACAATATCTATTCATCCAATCCATTTAGTTGAAGTAACCTTTCCTTTTGTGCATGGCTCAGATCTAGGTCCAACTGAGCTGCCATCCTTAGTGTGTTATATTCAAATTCTATTGACAGCAAGGCCTTCTTCCCATAAACCAGCTCATAGGGTGTGAAGCCTATGGTGTTTTTCCAGGTGGTGTTATAGGCCCAGGTGGCCTTAACCAATAAATCTGCCCAATATTTTCTGTTTCTACTCACTACCTTGGTCAAAATTCCTTCCAAAGCTCCGTTAGTGACTTCCACCTACCCATTTGCTTGCAGATGATAAGGGGTGGAAGTTCTGTGCTTAATTTTGTGATGTGTGAGTAGGTCTTCAATCAGATTGGAGGTAAAATGACTCCCTTGATCTATGACTAATCCTCTTGGATAGCCAAACTTGTAGAAGATATTTTTCTCTCAAAAACTCAGCTAATGTTTCTTCTGTTGCTGCCTTGATCAACTTTGTTTCTGCCCATTTTATCAGGTAATCAGTGCACACAATGATGTAAGATTTTTGTTTTAAAGGAGGGTTGATAGGACCCACAAAGTCCATACCCCACTTCTCAAATGGCTCAAAAGTCACTTGAGGTTGCAGGGGAATCTTATCCCATGGAGTAGGTTTCCCCATCCTTTGACATCGGTCTCATTGACTGATATATCTCCTGACATCTTGATGAAGAGTGGGCTAATAGTAACTTGCTTGCAGAATTTTGAAGGCAGTCCTCTTTGCTGCAAAATGGCCCCCACATGGCCCATCATGATAGGTTAGGAGAATTTCAAAAACTTCCTCCTCCCTGACACATTGTCTCAAAATCTAATCTGGGCCAAGTTTGAAAAGGTTGCCCCCAATCCAGGTGAATGGGGGCACTTTTCCTCATGATCTTGCTCTTCTCTTTTGAGGACAGGTGTGGTGGAAACTGTGCTGAAGCCAAGTAATTTGCTATATGAGCCAACCATGGAGAGAGTACTGAGATGGAAAATAGGTGTTCATCTAGCATTCGATCATCCACCATTCCTTCTTCACTTGTAGGCAGATGTAGTCTAGACAGAAAAATAGCAACAACATTTTCCTTACCCGGATTATCAAGAATGGTTAAATCAAATTGTTGCAATAAAAGTAACCATCTAATAATACGAGCATTTACATCTGGTTTGTTCATTAAATACCTAATTGCAGCATGATCAGTGTGTACGAATGTTTGATAGCTGGTGATGTAGTGTTTGAACTTATTTAGGGAATGGACTACAGCTAGGAGCTCCTTTTCGATTAGTATAGTTTAATTCTGTCTTGGACTAGTTTTTACTTACAAAATATATGGCATAAGGCAGCTTCTCATCAATTTTCCCTAAGGCTACTCCTATCACTTTGTTCGAGGCATCTGTATGAATGTGGAAAGGTAGGGCCCAGTTTGGACCTCTCAAAATTGGGGCAGTCACTAGTTTACTTTTCAAGGTATCCAGAGCCTCTTGACAGTTGTCAGTCCATATGAAAAATACCAAACAATGGAGAGGCTAGCTTAGTGAAATCCTTAATGAATCTTCTATAATACCCTGCTAAGCCTAGGAAAATTTGAACATCTCTTATCTTTTGAGGAGGTGGGACCCTTTGGATGATGGAAATTTTGTTGGGATCCACCTGTAATCCTTGCTGAGAAATTGTATGACCTAGCACGGTCCCTTCAGTCATCAGGAATTCACATTTTTCAAGACTGAGGGACAGGTTCATTTCAATGCACTTGTCTAAAACTTTTCCCACGTTAGTCAAAGCTTCTTGGAAGTTAGAACCATAAGGGGTAAAGTCATCCATATAGATTTCCATTGAATCATGAACCAGTTCAACAAATATACTCAGTACTGCTCTCTGGAAAGTGGCGGGAACATTGCACAACCCAAAAGGAAGGACCTGGTATACAAAAGTACCCCAAGGACAAGTGAAAGTGGTCTTATCTTGGTCTTCTGCGCTGGTTTGGATCTGGTTGTACCCGCTAAAACCATATAGGAAGGAGAAGAACTTCTTCCCTGCCAGGCCATCTAACACTTGATCTATGAAAGGAAAAGGAAAATGTTCCTTCTTGGTGGCCTTGTTTAGTTCTCGATAATCAAGATAGATTCTCCACTTCCCATTTTTCTTTGGCACTAGCACCAATGGTGAGACCCATTTGCTGTCAGAGATGGGGTAGATGAATCCTGCATCCAGTAAATTTTGCAGTTCTTCTTTGACAATGTCCTTAAGGGTTGGATTCATCCTCCTTTGAGGCTGCCTGACTGGTTTGCAATCTTCCTTAATGTAAATGTGATGAGTATAGACTGAAGGGTGGACTCTCGTCATCTTCTTATAGCTCCAAGCAAAATCATCTGAGTGGTTTCTCAATAAGCTACACAGTTCTTTCTCCTGAGAGGTGGATAGGGATGAGTTGATATTCAAGGTTCTTTGTGGGCCAAATTCCACATTCTTAACTCGGGGAGAGGTCAGATTAGCCACACAGAGATCAACTAAAGGGTTGGCTTGGGTTTCTTCCACCATCTCTTCTAATGGCAACACACTAGGGGGTGGATTCTGAATCAAGTCTTCAATAAGATCATCCTTGGTTTGTGGGCCCCCCATGGTAGCTTCTACTGCACACAGTGGTGTGGAATAGACTTCATCCTCATCCTCCTCCTCCAACCAGAGAGGTAAATCATTTTCTAACAAAGGTTGGGCAGGAGGATATAGGACTAGATACTTGGACATATGCCCATTCTTGATTGTCATGTTCCCAGCTCGACAACTAATGTAGGCATCTGTAGTAGCCAACCAAGGTCTTCCCAAGATGAGAGGATACCCAGTGAGCTTTGCCTTTGGTTGGAGAACCAGGAAATCAGCAGGGTACTCCCAAGAATCGATGGAGACCATTACATCTTCCACAATCCCTTCAGGGGTCACGGTGGAGCGGTCTGCTAACTGCAGTATTGTTGTGGTCTTTCTCAAGGAGCCCTGAAGGTTGAGCTTGAGCATAGTGTCCTTGGTCATCACATTAATGGAAACCCCTAGATCAATCAGGGTATGGGGGATTATGGTGCCATTGATGTGGACATCGACTACAGGACTTCTAGGGTCTAGATATTTTGAACAGATCACCTACCCCAACATCAGGTCGGACAGTTGTCCTATGACATTGATAGTTGGAGCATCTCTCCTGCACTTGCCTAGGTGCCTGAAGCACTTCTCCTTGATCATCTTATTGTATATAGGCACATCCTTTATGGCTTGGAGAAGTGGTATCTTTACACAACTATTTTAATTCTCCCAGAAGTTCAGTTTCTTCTGGGGTCGATTGTGTGGTTTCATTTAATCTCTCAGGAAAGGGTGGAATGGCCTTTGGTCCACTTTCCTATTTTTCCTCATCCTCCTTAGGGGGAGATTGGTTATTTGGGAGAACCTTCCCAGATGGTAGGTTAATCTCTTGAATCTTCGGGCATGAGGTTTCTCCACTATATACCTGCCGGGCCTATTTGTTATTGGGGTTTGGGTTCGGTTGAGCAGGTATTTGAGGTTTCCCTGGTGGATTAGGAGGCAATGGTTGTGGTTGAGCAGGTGGTGGAGGAAAAAGAGCGGGAGGAGAGTTGTACTGGGGCCTCCACCCTGGATGAGGTGCATTCCACTGAGGCTGTGGCTGAGCATAAGAGTGAAACGAATGAGCAACTGGTTGAGCATGATATTGAGATGGATATGACCAAGGAGGGGGTGTGGACTAGGAAGGATGAGCAGGGGGACCCCAAGAAGGCATGGAAGTGGCTTTATTGGGGTTGTAATAGGTTTGGGATGTCCCTTTCATTCCCTGCTAGTAAGGTCTGGGCCCATGCAGCCTCCTTTTGTTCATGAAATAGAGTGGTTTAATGACTCCTTTGGCTCCCTGATACACAACTTTAAGTCCGGGCAAGGAAGGGCACTAATTCGTAGAATGGTCTTCTTCATAGACTGAACACACTTCTATAGAGTTCAATGGACATTCATTCCTAGGGTGCCTTATAGTGCACCTAGGAAAAAATATGGCCAAAGCCCTCTCGGCTTCCTCTTGTTTCCTTTTGATATGCAAGGTATTCATTTGCATGGCAAGAGTCTGCCTCATCTTTCTCTTGAAATCTTCTAGCCGATTCTCAAATTGACTTCTAAGAGATAAACTAGATGAAGATGTACTGGCTAAAAGTTGACTTCCCCTACCTTTCTTTCTGGCTGACCTAGAATGGTTTCTAAACACAATCTTTATGTCATCATAAGGTAGTTGGTAGATGTCTCCCCCAACTAGCAAATGGAGGGTATCTAGAAGGTCTTCAGGGACTTCTCTAAGCAGGACCAACTTTAGAGATTCAGGGTCAAGTGTGCACTTGGCCCTTTTATAATTGAGATGAAACCTCTCTTCATAGTCTTCTAAGGATTCATCACTTCCCATGGTCATTCAGAATATTTCTTCCTTTGTATCCTTTGATCTACAGTAGTCTTGGTATTTTTTTGTTAAAGGCTTGCTACATTTGAACCCAAGTTGTGATGTTGTTTCCAGGTAACCCCATGAACCAGCGCAATGCTACATCCTTGAGGGTAGAAGGAAACAATTTCAACTTCTGCTCATCTTCTGCAGAGTCATAGGTTCGATAGAGAACAACAAATTCAAACAAGAAGGTATCAGGATCTTCGGTAGTCAATCCATGGAAGTGGTTTAAGGCTGGAGGACTTATATTTTTCATTTTAGTGTCCCCATTGGTCTCTCAGATAGGAAAGGTACCCTCTATTCTTTCCCCATTTCTTCTAACGTTTCTGTTTTCAACCATGGTCTCAGGAGGAATGGTTTCTTGCTTTTTTTCTGCTATAAGATCTTCCTATATTTATGGAGATTCACCTATAGGTTCTTCTGGATCACTACCACCAAAAAAGAGGGAAGCGTGACTTAGTTATGTGGTGGGGGTGTTTGGTAGGAATTTTCCTGAATTGTCTCTGTTCCTACGAGGCATGAAAGGAAATCTCTTTTTGGGTGATTTTTGTTTTTTCTACTTGTATCTGCAAAACTGAAATCGACTGAACAACAAATTGCAACTAAGTGAAATGAATCTTGCTGAAATGAAATTGCAGAATTGAAATGGAAGCAAGGAAATGACTAATCTACTTTGCTGGAATAGAAATTGCAGAATTGAAATGAAAGTAGGAAATGACTAATCTACTCTTGCTGAAATTGAAATTGCAGAATTGACATGAAAGTAGGAAATGCCTAATCTACGCTTGTTGAAACGAAATTGCAGAATTGAAATGAAAGCAGGAAATGCCTAATCTATGCTTGCTGAAATGAAATTGCAGAATTGAAATGAAACAACTACTCTACTTTTGCTGAAATAACTACTTAGTAGAATGTTGCAATAGAAATAGAAGAAAAGCAGTAATCACAAAATACTCTGACGCTTCCCCAACAACAGTGCCAAAAAAGTGGTGAGCACCAGTATTGCAGCAATAATGCTGCAACTCCTGGGCTTCCTACTTTACTTTTATTGACCCGGTAGTTCGTAACAAACTTGGAAGCGACGGTGCTGTATGCACAAGTACTAGCTCTTACTGCAAGCTGTCACTTGATCAGCTGGTGCAAGTTTGCTAGGAGCTTAAGCCAACTTCGATGAGTTCTCAGAAAAAGCTTTGACTGTGATGAAAGAAAACTAACTCTACAGGGGCTATTCTATTTGCAAGGAGAACTGAAATGTAACGCAAACCCTAGCAAACCCTAATTTACCTATTAACTCTATGTTTGCAAGAAAAGAGATGAAAACTGAAGAAATGAGTGCCATTGACTACCAAAAAGGTAAATTGCATTTATTCAAGCTACTTCTGAAAATAAATGAGAAGAAAACATCTTTTTGTTCTTTTGAGTGTTTTTATGTGAAATTATTATGCTTGTGATTTATCTGGTTGTGATTGTGCAGAGGTTTGGTGGCAAAGGAAGATGGAGTTGGTTGTTGCAGAGGTGGAGGAAGGTGTGGAGAGGTCCTAAGAAGCCCCTAGTACCATTTTGAAGACTTTCATATCCATTGGACTTCGAAAAATCAATCACATGAAATTCTACAGGAGGCTGTAGGGGATCTACAAGAGGTTCTATAGGAGGAGGCCGAGAGCTATTTTTGGAGTTTTGAAGGTGGAAAAATCATGGGAATTGGTTATTGAAGCCTAGATGAAGGTGTTGAGGTGTCTGGAGCATGTCAAGGAATATTAAGAACAAACGTGATGGTTGGATTTGTTCAAATGGCAAGAAAGCAGCTTTATGCAGAAATTAGGGAAGATTGGCAACATGTTGCGAATGAATTGGGAAATCTATGAGAAGTGGGCTGGTGCTGGTTGTTCTATGGATGTATGGTGAGCTGAGATGTCCTGCAATAGATCTGCACATTTACTTATCAAAACTGACCAAAGAAAGAACTAACTATACCATGGAAACATAATTTTTTCTAGCTTGACCTAATTTCTGACCTACAAACATAAAATGTTGAATAGTAACTGATGAACAGAAAGGTATGCAGAGAGATATATGGGAAAATAATAGGAAATTATCTAAACAACTAAATCTGAACCAATATCAACTTTTCCAAATCAAGTTATCACACTAGCAGTTGCATGGAAGAGAAAAAATTGTGCTTTTGGTGGCAACAATAGTGCCTTGACCTCAAATCATAGTCCCAGGAAGGGAGAAAGGAGATCAAAGCCTGTTGTTGGCCTTTTTAAATCTTATTCTGTCACTACAATAGCCTACTTAAGCAACTTGAAACAAAAACAACTATACTAACCATTAAAATCAACCTAATCTAACAAAGTAAAATGAATCTATGCAACAGAAATTAACTCATGAATTGAAGCAAAAACATATAAGCACATAGTAGGAGGTGTTGGGTATCTTGGATTGGGCCCTACCCCAAGAGTTTCAGCCCTCTGAAAGAGATCAGTTTTGGCTCAAAAACTGTTTCATCTTCATTATCAAAAATAGCAGTTACATTACATAAACTGTTCTAAAAAAGGAACTCGAAAAAGAGCTGAACACAATGCTGCACAAAATTGCGAAAATATAATAATAATTGGCTAACCTATTGAGGCTCTAAGCCTCTTTATTTATAAAAATGGATTCCTCCAACAGTCCTCCTAAAATCAAGGAACTCAGATTCTTAGAACTGGATATAACAGCAGTCCTACTTTACTTGCTCAATTGCCCCTTGGAATCATCAATGTGGACCTTTGTGCTCCGAGTTGCTGATGGAGGATTCGAGGAAATGGGTCATAAATGAAGGAGACACCCCCCCTACAAGTCCTCTTCCCTATTTTCCTCGAGTTTTGGCTGCCATTTTCTCATAAATCCCTTGACTTTATCCAAAATTGACCAAAAAATCTGCATAAGGCACATATTAGACTACATGGCAAAATGACTAACCCAATTCACTCTATTAGCATAAATATATTCAAAACATGCAATAAACTAATTAGAATGGTGGATTAAGTTGAAATAAGAGGCAGAATGAGCCCATGTAATTACCCATTTCTGGGGCTCATCATATGTGTTATCTCACCTTGTATGTTGTGATTGTCGCATCCATGTGGACTGCTTCGCCAGAAGCTGTGCATGTCCTGTTGTGTTGTGTGTTCCTAGCAGTGTTGGCACTGCTCCCAATCGACCTAGAACTCACTCTCACCCTCTCCCTCGATAGTGAAAGAACCATTGACACAAGTGAAACTTACACTCACCAAGTAGGCAAACCTCACTTCTCGAAGACAAAGCGAACCACTCTCCTATGCTGACAAGAAAGAGTTGAAGTAAATCCTTAAGATAATTGCAACGGGGCCATCATACCAGATGGGAATCCCACACCAAAACGTGTGAGGTTTAGTTGGGACTTCATGCTGAGGTGATCCCCTCAATGTTGGTTGGTCTACCAGTGTCAATAGGGCCTGAGTTGCCTCGTATTTTGGTTCCATGTGATGTGTTTGTCTAGAATACCTTGTATTCCCAATTCTTTGTCTTTTTTCATATTTTTGGATTCAAACCTATGTATTCATTTTTATTCCCATCTTACATTGAATGTTATCTTCTTCCTTCTCTTTCTCTATTTTTTATTTATCATTAGTGTAACTAGCAAGGAGGGGCCATTTCAAGCTGCACTAGGAGAGTGGAACTTTCCCTCATCTAAGGAAGAGTTGATCTCACTTGTCACATGGATAGGGGCATCCTTGTGGGATGGAATTACATCACTAGGAAGACCAAGAGGGGATTTAGAGTCCTTCCCATGAGAGGGAGGAATGTTTCTTGAGAGAATCTAATCATCCTCTTCAGCTAGGTTGAGCAATTTGAAACTATTTATATTATTCTTTGTCGCACCATGATTATTGGTAACCTCTTGTGGAGTTGCTTTCATTTGAGATAGAGAGTTTGGGCCATTTCCTTTTTTCCCTACTATATCACTCCGTCGTGGTTGGTTATTAGTATATTTAGATGGCCTATTCACTTTTTGGGTCGTTTCCATTGATCTCATTCTTCCACTTGATTCTGTCACTCCTCAATCTTATTTTTTCATCTTCTAGAAAAGTGCATGTACTCATGACATGCCTTGAACATAATCCACCTCTTGATATGGGACCAGTTATTGAGGTTGAGATTTATTGTGATTGGAATCCCTTTGTCTAGATCTACCTCCACATAGGTCCTAGTACAAGAAAACAAAGCCTCTTGTCGTTTATCATTAGGGAAAATTTTAAGAACCCCCCCCCAAATTTATATGTATAATAAATGGGCGAATCTCCATGGTATATAGGAAAAATAGAAGGTGATTTTATGAATAATATAATATGTATATATAATTTTTTGGCGAATCTCTCACCAGGCATGGCGAATATTTTACTCAATTATAAAATCTTGTAAGATCTTGGTGAGTCTTTCACTAAATAATAAAACTTTGTAAAGTCCTAGTGAATCATAGCATTGTGAACTCTTAGAGAATTTTTTGAAAAAGTATAAAACCATATATGACAAGAGCCACATGGTGGCAATATCACTGTTTTTTTTCACATTTCCACAACATGGAACTTGTTTATAAAATTATAAAAAAGCCAACCAAGTCCCTTATAATATGCAAGTAAGCTTATAACAGAGTTTTATACCTCTACTATGCTTGTCTTCATTCAAGTGTCATAGCTGCTATGCTTAACACTGTGAATCACAACTCTCTCGGAACTCAACTCTATAGTGTAATTAAGACCTTTAGAAATTGAATTTGACAACTCTATAAAAAGGATTAGTGAAATAGAAGCTTTTGTGAATGAGCCCACTAACAATCACTGCTAAACAATCAATCTAGACTACGAAGTCTTCCATCTTGATCATAATCGTGCTCATGATCAAGGGAGTACGACCACCTGGCCTGACATAATGGCCATCATAGCTTCCAATAATCAACAACCACCTTGCAAGGACATCCTAGCTCATGTCTCATGAATTTTGTTCATCAATATTAACTGATATAAATCTTATAAAGATAATATTAGAATCCTCTCCAGATTCATTATTAATACAAGGGTAAAGGAAATTTTCTAGCTCAAGGCACTAGCCAATACCAACTTTGGTATTTGTGACCCCTTTGTGGGGATGCACCTACCCTGCCCCGTTGGGTTTCTGCCTTGTAACATAGTTCAAGGATCACAAGACCTTCCAATCTTCCTACTCCATTAGACACACTTTATATGCTATACATAGTGAATGGAAAAGAAGCATTATAGAACACACAATTTCACAGAAGGAAGAAAAATCTTAGCCAGTTCAATATCAAAATCTTAACCACTAATTAATAAAGAATAACAAGTAGTGTAATGAATTGTTCCGAGTTATTTATTTACAAGCTGTAAAGAATGTAGTGGAATGGAAAATATTACTTAGGCAACCCTTCAATATTTTCTATTAATATGTCTTTGCATGTACATATGAAATTAAGAGCATTGTTGAATACAAAGTTTCCTTTTCTCTTGCCTCCATTTTGACAAATCAGTGTGAAATCAGTGTCACTTTGAATCTCCTTTCCTATGTGAATGTTTTGACAAATCAATGTGAAATCAAAGTCACTTTGAATTTCCTTTCTTGCGAGGGATCACTTCCATAGTTGATTAGTAAAAGATAATCTACTATATATTATGTTCAAGAAACTGACTGCAATCTACAGTGGAAACGAGACCACAATTCCTATTCTGAATTTGAATATCTCAAGACAACATAAGAGATAAAAATGCATATGGCCTTAGTAGCTAGAAAACAATCACTCCATCATTACAGGACCACCTAGATTTCGGCACTTAATCTAAATAATGGCATTAGTTGCAGTGCTTATTTGCATTAACACCATGGAAAAGCAACAACAATGTTTCAAAGCACACTTATTGGAAAAGTTGTAACGTTCCAAGAATATTTAATGATAGCATCTGAACCACGTAGCTATGGTGGTGAAACTAGGGAACCCAAATCTTGGAAGATATCTCATGCCAAATCTGAGAAAAAAATAAAAAAGGGAAAAAATCAAAATCTATAAATCAAGCAATGAATTGTTTACAAATCAAATACAATTCCTTTAACTAACAGTTAAATTGTGGTGATATATTTAAATATTTAGTAAGAGGGGAACTTCAAACCATGGAATATTACCTTTGTCATTACTATCATCCCTCATTGACTGAGATTACAAATCAATACTTATGAAAAGTTTGTAAGAAATTCTGTGAAATAGTAAAGCATAACCTCTATTTTCAAGCAACAAAATCAAGACATTACATCAAGAGCCATAATTGATACATAATCAATGAATCAAGTCCTTGTATGGCACAGGCTTGTTTCACAACCCCTATTTTCTCAATAATAAAATCAAGGCATTGTATGTGGTTATTGCCAAAAGGACACTGCGTTCTAATTTGGAAGAGGATCTTATCAAAAGACATGAATTTATTCAAAGCAACAAAGCCTAATGGGTTATTGAAAAATAAGTTGGAATTTGGGATCATGATACTTAAATTGAAAAAATATGCTTGCCTTTTAGAAACATTACAGTTATACAATGTTTTTTGAAAGCATTAGAATTTGAAATTGAGCCTTTCTATCAAGACAAATTTTCATTAACAGAATGTACTTTCCTACCTGAAATGTTGTATATATCCAAGAAAAACTTGAAAAGCATAAGAGAACTTAGCATAATGTACTTTCTTTCCTTCCTTAACATTCTGAAAGAGTTGAGGTTCCCCAATTCATCAGGTAACTTTTAAAAGAAATGATAGTTAGTAATAGTCCAATTCACAACTAAATATGTGTCACAAATATGAGGGGGCATCTCCTCCAAATCACAAAAGCGCTCCAGGTTAAAATCTAGCATTATTGGAAGCTTAATTCTTGATTGGGTGTTATTGAACCCATAGATTTTTCCAATCTTCACTAAAAGCTTAAAGATAGCTTCTCTAAGTTCTACATGACTTTACTATGCTCTTGAAGTGGGGGCACATGCAACCTCTCCAAGTGAATAGTCTTAAACTGAGTGAAGATAAGGCCAATAGATCATTCAGTGTGGATCTCTTTAACCCATAATTGAATACTATCAGGACTTTCAAATTTTTCATGGAACTCAAAAATGTTGGAAGAAAGTATTTGCTTCCAGAAAAGAATAAAACTAAAGCCTCTGCTTGAGGACAATTGATGTCACACCACTAATACTTCTCCATGGAATCTGTATAGGCAAACCACAAATGCAGAATTCCATTAGAATATTGTATTTATTGAATACACAAATGAAATCATTGCATTTCTTTAAAATATCTTTTGAAATCAAAATAAATGAAATTACATATCGATAACCTAGTGGGTGTAGGATAAAATTCACCCGTGTCATTCACAGAAAGCATGAGAAAAAACCTAATGCTATATATAAAACCAAGAAAAATTCAAATTCATCACTTCTAGGGACCTCGTAACCACCCTGCCAATACACAAGTATGTTGCTATTCACAGTTAGAAAAATTACCCAAATTACAATCTATTTACTCCAGCCTATGTTGGAAAGTTATAGAAGGATGACTAGTGCAATCAATCCATTCCTTTTAGCCCTGGATTTGTTTCAGTTTAAAACAAAAGTATACAAATATACTTGTCCAATGTCTATGCTTTAACCATTCACCTTAAGATGTTTTTACAATATAATTTCCTAAGTCTATTTAATATCTCCATTATCATAAAAACCAACCTATATCCATCTTAACTCCACATTTACCTATCCATCTTAACTCCACATCTACCACTCTTAGGGGGATGAAATCTATTTATCCCTCTGAGCACTTGGTAGACCCAGAATTAAGATGGATCTAAGATGATAGAATTTCCCTTTTAAATAGTCTATGCTCACATGAGTATTACCATGGGTCAATACCATGGGTTATCATAAACCTGGAGCTTAAAAATTAGTATTAGTAATTTATAAAAATTAATAAAATTAATAATTGATTTTTATTTTATTTTTTATTTTAACCAAGCTAAAATGTTTAACATACATTAAATTACAACATCCATTTTTACTCTTGATCCACGAGGCCCGAGAGAGATCAAATATTTTTTCACTCTATGTTAGTTTGCATATCATGATATTTGATACCTCTCAGGGGTTAGTATATCCAGAGTAAAGATGGATCTATGCTGGTTTAATTTCCCCATTTAAATAGGCTACATTCCAGGTGAATACAATGGGTCAATACCATGTTCCATTTTGGTGAATACCATGGGTAAATACCATGTGCCATTTTTATTTTTATTAATACTAATATTAGGGTTAATAATGTTTTTTGCATGGTATTAATAATAATCTAGCCCATAGTATTTTGCCCATAGGTTTCACCTAAATATAACACATTGTTTAGTGTCCTTAAATATTAGGTGACTTATGGAGTAAATATAAAAAAATGTTTTATTTGTTTACCATACTTCTCGTTTATTTATATTTTTATTAATTTACCATACCTCTTTTACAAATATGGTATTTGGCCCATAGGATTCACTTAAATTAAACCTCTTTTTTGAGCCTTCATAAATAGAACGAGGGTTATGGACTAAATATAAAAAGAGGTTTTAATTATTTACCATATGTCTAGTTTATTTATATTTTTATTTATTTACCATACCTTTTGAGTAAGTATAAAAAGACATTTTATTTATTTACAATACCTCCACTTTACTTATATTTTTATTTGTTTACACCCTTGCATGTATATAAGGTGACTTATGGAGTAAATATAAAACATGTTTTATTTATTTACCATACCTCTCATTTATTTATATTTTTATTAATTTACCATACCTCTTTTATAAATATGGTATTTGGCCCATAGGATTCACTTAAATAAAACCTATTCTTGAAAATTAGGGCGAATGGAAGGTTGTAACTCCTAATTTCAAGGGCTAAATTTACCTTTTTTACCCTCTCCCTTAAAATAAGGTGGGCTATTTGAGGTGATTTGTAAAAATGTACTATGATACAAAATATTCGCCCACTAAAAATTTAAAACTCCTTAATTTCCCCAAAGGGCGCACATTCACCCCTAAAATTTTCCATGTTTATCATAATCAATATACTTAGCTAGGGAATTTCCAATGCTTTTTAAAAGTGGCATCATTACAAAAATGCATAAGAAGGAAGGGGAGTTTAGCCCAAACTAAATATTTAAGGAAGATTACATTTTGAACTTAAATCTAGGCTCCATTGATCTAAATAGAGACCCTGGGCACCCGTGAAATAAGGGTTTCTTCTAAAGATCAAGTCCTAGTCTTCCTTACTCTCAAAGAAGAAGGCATTAAAATATCTCCCATAAAAACAAGAGGAAACTTGACCCTTTCCAATGTCTTCCAATTTATATTTACCCACTACTTCAAGTTGTGCAGGGAAGGCCAGAGCCCCATGAAATTTCCCACTAAATCTCATTTTGAAAGTTGAAGAGCCCTTGTTCTAACCTAAGAATCTTTTATCTCTACCTTCGAAATATCCTCAATATTTTTTACAAAGCGTGAGGGATTTGTGTTTTGTAATTTTGACTCATCAGAGATAAGTTTGATCTTTGAAGGAAACTATATTAAGTTTTGGTGAAGGGGGCATGGAAGCAAGGCCACCCAAGCTAATGGCCATTGGATTGTAGGAGACCCATTGAGCACTGCAAAAAACCTTGCAATGGTTGGTATCAATTGTTATAAAGGCATTTTTAATAGATTTATTTATGGAAAATGAATAACATGGCTACACACAAGGCGTGAAAACTTTATAATTGTTGGCCCTCCTCTTTTCCTATACCACGGTATTGATGTTTAAGACAAATGGGAGCCTCTGCTTTGTATAGTGACATGAAATATTTTTGCGCTGATGTTCACGGTGGCCTAAGAGACCAATGGGAGCCTATTCTTTGTAGATTGACATGAACCTTTTTCTTTACACCATGTAAATGGTTCATGTCATTATGCATTAAGGGGAATATAATGTGTCTAACATTCCTCTGACTTTCCTACAGTGTCATTTGAGAATATATCCCATTTTACTTATGTGATGTTGTATTAATGGATGCGAACCTATGAAAATAACAAAATGGAAAATTGTTATTTTTAAAAATAAAATGAATGGATTTTATCCATAAACATGGTAAGATTCCACGTGTAATCTTAAATTGGGTTCATGCTACGAAGATGAAAATTAGGCACAATTGAGGTATAGTAAAATATTTGAATGGTGAGAGTAGCATGTGAGTTGCATTATCTATTTTACTTATACATAATTAAACATTTTAGTTGATATTTTCCATCTAATATAAGCCTTGGTTACTGGATGCAAGCCCTAGAAGTGATGATTGACACTATGTGATTCATTTCACTAGTTTCAATCCCACTTCTTTACCCTTGTGAGCATCACCCGAGCAATGAGTGCTAAGTGGACTATTAAAAAATCATGAGAAATTAGTTAGTTACGACTACCTCTCATGGATATGGTCATAGATGAATGACTTAATTAATGTAGTTGAATACCAAAAATGATATCTAATATATTGCACTGCAAAAGCCCATCAATTCTTAAATAGAAAAGAGTGATGAGAGCTGTACTTGAATGGTTCATGAGGCACAATACTTGCTAAGGTTTTGGAAATGGGGTAGCAAGCTAAGTGGGCTTGATTGTGAAGAAAACTCCACAGTTAAGCACGCTTGAGCCAGAGGCGATCTGGGATGGGTGACCTCTTCGGAAGTCCTGGTTACCGGGTGCAAGCGCTGAAAGTGATGATTGACGCTATGTGATTCATTTCATTAGTTTCAATCCCACTTCTTCACCCCTGTGAGCATCACCCAATGCAACGAGTGCTAAGTGGACTATTCAAAAATCATTAGAAATTAGTCAATTACGACTACCTCTCATGGATATGGTCATAGAGGAATGGCTTACTTCATGCAGTTGAATCCCAAAATGATATCTAATATAATGCACTACGAAAACCCCTCAATACTTAAATACAAAAGAGTGATGGGAGCTCTACTTGAATTGTTCATGAGGCACAATACTTACTAAGGTTTTTGAAATGGGGTAGTAAGCTAGGTGTTCTTGATTGTGGGAAAAAATCCACAGTTAAGCGCTCTTGAACCAGAGGTGATTTGGGATGGATGACCTCCCGGGAAGTCCTGGTTACTGGGTGCAAGCCCCATAAGTTATGATTGGTGCTATGTGATTCATTTCACTAGCTTCAATCCCACTTCTTCACCCATGTGAGCATCACTCGATGCAATGAGTGCTAAGTGGCCTATTAAAAAATCATGAGAAATTAGTCAGTTATGACCACCTGTCATGGATATGGTCATTATGAATGACTTAATGCAATTGAATCCCAAAAATGATATCTAATTTATTTTAACTTGAGATGGATTAAAGTGGTTAACATGTCTTTATTTTAGCACATGTTAATAAGTTCACAACCTTATAGTGTTCTATTTTTTTTCAACTATTTGATTGAAAGAGTTACCTGGTGAAGCTCATTGCATTCCTTGTTTGTGCTAGTTTTCATTAATAGTAATATTTTATTACTTCTCAAGGAAAAATTTCAATGTATATTACTTCAATTAATAGACTTGTTTTATAGTAACCTTACTCTACATTAATTATTTTATCTTCCTAAAATATTATCATCTTGTAGTTGTTATTGTCAACAATGGACAACCATGGCCAATAATGGTCAACTGTTGCTAATGATGGTCAATATGGTCAATTAGGGTGTAGGGTTGATTGGTTAATTTGGTTACTCTTTTAATGTTTGTAGGTGATGAGATTATGAGATTGTGTAGTTAATAGAATAGTGGAGTATAATTGGGCATGGCATTAGTGGGAAAGTTATCTAAGGGTTATTGGATAAATGTGGTTAGCATGGGGAAGAATGGTTATGATGATCTATAAGTCAATATGGCTAATGTGATTCTACCCTAGTGATCATCAATGATCAGTAATAATTGTTATGGCCAATCATGGTCAAGGGTTATAGTGAGTTAGTAGTCTTAGTGGGTTAGGGGTTATAATGGATCATGTAGTTAGTGCTAGTATTTAGGTAAGGAGTAGGTGACTATTTGTGATAAGGTATCAATGTTGATATCAAGACCATGATTTAGGGTTTTAAGGTGTTAACAAGTGATGATTACACAAGAAAACATAAGGCTTATGGATTAATTTGTATCACAAAATTGTTGTATTCCACGTTGTTGTATTAGGGGTTTCATTCTTTAAGTTTACTATGTGTCAATAGGGGAAAGGTTTGCTTCTATGAGGAGGATAGGATAGGGTGTATTTCCTTTAATATTGTGATTATAGGTTATAAATTTCTTTTGGATTTTCTATTTCTTTCTTCTCAACTCTCAATATATAGTGTCCCATAAACTTCACATCTGTATAAAATTATGTTATGTACCTTGTTCCTTCAAAATAGAAGAAACTAGTCATTATAGTCCACTTCTCAAGGGTAGCCTTCTTTTAAAATGAATACAATGTATAAGACAAGATTTGATGATCCTAAGACTAGGTCTCCTTAGTATAAATATAGGAGACAAAGAGTAAAATTACAATAAAATGTTACCATGCTAGGTTCTAGCCTACATAACACTATAACAAAATAAATTTAATCACTCAATATATAGGGCTTAATAAGGGATTTTAGGGTTAAATGAGGCTTGTATAAGGCTTAACATGCCTCTCCCATTCAAAGAAATATTGTCTTCAACACTTAACTATCTATGGGTGCTTTTGCCTGAAATCGTAATCTTCCCATGCCATTTCTTCCATTGGTAACTTCTTTGATTAATGAGGTACTCAATAATTTCTTGATTTATTAGCTACTTAGTCCTTGTTTCCAAGATTTTTTTGGTTCTACTATTATTTTTATGTCTTTGTTAATCTATGGTAGAATAATTTAGATTGGGATGTTTTCATTGATTACCTTGTTTAAGCAAGAAACACTGAAGACAAGATATACACATGAAGATGGGGGAAATTGCAATTTGTAAACCATATTTCCAATCCTCTGCAACACCTTTCAGGGGCCATAATACCTCAATGCTAATGTATTGTCCTTTTTTTTAGGTTTTGGTTCATGAACACCTTGGTCAAGGGGTGGTCGCTACGTCCACGGAAAAATCTGGGCTGATCGACCCCGAAAGGAATCTAGCCCACGGCCCATTGGCAAGGCCTAACCCCAAGGGCTTCAGGCAGAATCGACCTTGTGACCTCCCGAACGGCGAGGCACTTATTTTGACCAATTGAGCTAACCCTTGTGGCTATGTATTGTCCTTCTTTCATTTCTTGAGTGACATCTATTTATATGGTTATAGTCTCAAAAATACGCAATCCCCCACTTCAATTTCTCTTTCATTGTGATGTTAATTTTCTTGTTGTTTCATCCTATTTTGTGCCATAACCAAGTTTTCCTTAAATAGTTTGAGAACCTCTTGTTGGTTCCATATATGGTCCTCTACTACTTGAATCTTTATATTCCCTTTCAAGGGTGATGTGATGGATTAGGATGATATCCATAAGTGCCATAAATGGTGACATGTTTGATGAAGTATGGACATATTTGTTATACTACCATTCTTCCAAGGGAAACCATTTGACCCATTGTGTTTGTTAATCATATGCAAATCAATGTAGATATCCTTCTAATATTCACAAACTAAGTTTTTCCATTAGATTGAGGATGGTAAGATGAGTTGTGATCCAATTAAGTACCAAAACAAGAAAATAATTCAGCCCTAAAATTTCCAATGAAACTTAGATTTTTGACACTTGCAGTAATCCTTGGTATTCAATGTAGCTTTTGGATTGCTTCCATGAAAGCTTCTGCCATTGTAGTTGCTTTGAAAGGATGTGAAATAGATAAAAATCAACATACTTTGTCATTCAATCTAAACTACCATAATGGCACTCCTTTATTTATATCTGGGTAAACTTGTAATAAAATCCATTGAAACCTTTTCCCAACATTGGCTTGCTTGTTGGCATTGATGTCAACAAGCATGATTTTCCTTATAATGTCATGTATTCCTTAGAATGAGTTTAATGAATAATATTGTATGGTTGTGACAATGTCTAGGTCTAGATGTTGATGTCCTGAAGCTATGTTGAAAGTTTGGGTTGATGATGTTTGAAGTTTCTATTGTTACATAGTATGCCATTGGCTTATCGCAACATGCACGCAACCATTGTGGCTAGATTATCATAGTACTATCACATCACTACCCACTGTTATTGGCTTCCCATTGTATGACCGAGACACTACTTGTAGAATGCAATTTCCTGATTTGTGTGCACTCTCAAATAAAACCACCAACACTCACTCTTGTAATTTACCCATGGTAATTGCCCCCCAAGTCGAGACACGTTACAATTCATCAAAGAAGTTGATTAAGTTTGAAAATATATCTCATTTAATGAAGATGATGGTGGATCAAGTCAAGAAGAAATTCATTGGACTAGACCAAATCAACAATGTATGAACATGAGCGTTTATCTCTCCACTTCTTTTAACAGCTATTGTTTAATTACTCTAGCAAAATTATTTATAGGATAAATCTTTGTAAAGGTTGGGTTGGTTACATTGTGAATGAGTGATAATGTAATGCATTGTGAGCCAATTGTGTGAGGAGATATTTTCTTTAATGACTGTAGCAATGTCCTAAAGAATATCAAAAAATTATATCATAGATTATAGTGCATATTTTAGACAATGTTTTATGCTAGGAATGAAAATTTTGAATGAAGAAAAGTGATGAAGAATTGTCTCCATCATGTAACTTTTGTTGATCATTTTCAAGACGTAGTAGAAGGAGTTTCTCCAGGGCTTATATCTATTTGTCGTATGTTGTTCCTTATATTATTCCAAAGATAAAAAATGTATTTCCTTTGGATATATTTTAGGAATTATAATTGTAGAGGTTGTGGCCTCAATCATGTGGGGGTTTACTTAATTGTTGTTGGCCTAGAAGCTCCTTGTTGTAGTGGGAAACAAAACAACTAATTGAGGCTAGTGTATTTATGTAAAAGAGATGATTAAATAATAATAAAAGAGAAGAAGTAAACGGAGTACAATGGTTTTCTTCCCTTAGAGGTTTTCCACATAAAATTCTGGTGTTCTTGTATTGTGCTAATTATGCTTTCATTATTGCATCGTTTGACTATTTGTTTTAAGTTTTGAAGAGGCATAATTTTGTAAAATTTTATGCGGTACTAATTCAACACCACCCCCACCCCCCCCAACCCCCCATTATTTTTTGATCCCAACAATTGGTATAAGAGACAACTCCTTTGAGTGCATCTTAGTCGTTAGAAGGATTTTTAAAGGGGATCATGGCTTCTCAAGAGTCTAAAGTGCTTATTTTTTATGCAGAAAACTATGGGGAATCAAAACTAAGGATGGAAGGATATCTAATGAGTTAGGGTGTTGATGTATAGGCAAATATTGCGTTAGGATATACAATTACTAATAGTCTCCCTATGGATCATGATGGAAAGAAGGTGTATACAAACAATGTGGAAGCCAAAAACACCATTTTGAGTGGAATTAGTGAGTCTTAAATCATTAAAGTGACGCATTGCAAGTTAGAAAAGGATGTATCTGATAAACTTCAGAATAACTATGAAGGAAATGACAAAGTAAATAAGGAAAATCTTCAAGCATACAAAATGAGGTTTGAGAGCTTGGAGATGAGAGGGTAAGAAAGTATTGTTGAATACTTCTATAGAATTGAGGAAGTTGCAAACTTGATAAAGGGAATAGATGAAAATATTGAAGATGAAGTAATCGTTCATAAAATTTTGAGATCCCTGCAAATGAGATTTAATGAAAAAAATTTGGCCATTTAAGAAATGTAGCATTTGAATGCCCTCACTTTGAATAACTACTTGGGACCCTAATTACATATGAGATGTGAATTGGAGAAGAAAGATCAGAATCCAAAGAAACAAACTTTAAGGTTTCCAAGAAAGCTAAGGAACATTTCAAAAATGCCAAGGAACTTTCCATGAAATCCAAGGAATAGGAAGAATTTTCTAGTAATGAATCAGAGAAAGAATTTGGCTAGTTTGCTAGGAAGCTAAAAAGGGGATCTAAAAATTATAAGGGAAAAATCTCCTTTAGATGTTTTGATTGTGGAAGGGTTTGAAATTTTGCATCAAAGTGTATATACACAAGAGGAGAAAAGGAGGAAAAGAAAAAGGAAGTGGAGGGAAATATTATATTCCAAAGATATCAAAAGGGTAAATCTTAAAAGAAAAAGAGCTTCTACTCCAAAGAAGAAAGTGTTTCTCAAGGAACTAACAGTGAGCCATCATCTGAGGAGGAGCATGTTGAGTGTGCTCTCATGTTCTTTGAATCGACAAATGAATTAGATTTTGAAGAAGAAGTGGTGTATTATGAAGGAGAGATCATTAGTGCTTTGGATGAGCCGAGTAAAGCAAGGAAAAAGAAAAAATTGTTGAAAGATAAGGTAAAATAAAATAAAATAATGTATTACATATTATGTCGATGAATCCTTGAAGACACAACTTGAGGAGCTTGAAAAGTTTATAAGTTTATGTCTAGCATTTGCAGGATAAACAAAGAAACTCGACTGAGTTGGAAGCAAAGAATGAATCTCTAAAGCTCAAGATATGTAAGATTCAAAATCCAAGCACTCATGAAGAAGATATGATATATTGAGATGAAAAGAAATGAGGAATTTCTCTCTAATTAACTAGGAGATTGGGAGAAATACTATCAAAAACTTTAATTAGAAGTTGTGGCTTTGAGATTAGATCTGAATAAATAAAAAACATAATCAAATATGAATCTAAATTTTTGAAAGGATTTGGAGTTTTGAAGGACATTCTCAGTATGAAAATATCTCCGAAAGGAAAAACTATTATAGGGTTTGATATCCCTCAACAAGATAGAAAAGGTTAGCTAAGAACCATCTATGTAGATGTACTAAAAGGAAAGGGAATCCAAGTGAATACTCGAACCAACAGAAATAACAATCATAATAATATTGATCTAGTGGAATGAATAGAAAATATTCAAGGAAATTCTCAAAATTGGTAAGAGAAACAACAAAGGCCCATAAAATCAACTCCCTCTAGTTGGAAATATAATTTCAGGTATCCAAATTTTTTTTATGCCTATTGTTCTACATGTCACAATTTTGGGCAGAAAGTCATCAATTGTAGAACTAATCTATTTACTAGAAAACATCTTGCTAAATCGAGAGTTGTTCAAAACTATAAAAGCTCATTTGTTGATAGCAGAAATTATTTCTCTCCTCTATTGAATGAAATAAAGTGTTTTAGATGTAACAATTTCCATAAGGCAAGTGAGTTCAGATCTAGTTTTGCTAGTCCTCCCAAGTAGTAGATTCAAGAGAGACGAGCTCAACAAAAAGTGGTAAAGAGATGGAAGGAGAAATCTGATAAATTTGTAAAACGTGGTTAGAATTGAAAACTCATGATCAATATGAACATTGAATTATTGATAATGGGTACTCCAAGAACATGATAGGTGATAAGAGAAAGTTTTTGGATCTGAAAAGTTCAAGAAAGGAAATGTTATTTTTGGCAATGATGCTCCAGCTCAATCAAAGAAAAAGGGGCTATAAGGTTTGATAATAATGACAAGACTCAATATGTGCTCTACATTGATGGATTGAAGCATAATATACTAAGTGTAATTCAAATGTGTGACAATAGCTATAATGTAATTTTCAAATCTAAAGATTATGAAATCGAAAGTGTTAGATCTAGAAAATTGATGGAAAAAGAAATTAGAAATGACAAAAAAATGTATGTATTTGATGATTCCAGAGTTAAGTGTTGCATGAGAAAAATAGATGAATCATGGTTGTGGCATAGAAGAATGGGCCATGTGAATTTTGAAAACCTAGTCAAGATTATAAAAATTGAAGCAGTTAGAGGGATGCCAACATTGTGTAAACCAGACTCAACATCATATGAAAATCATGCCATTTTGGAAAGAAAGCAAGGGTGCACTTAAGGACTAAAGAATATTTGACTTCCAAGCCCTTGGAGCTAGTGCATACAAATATTTGTGGGCCTACAAGAAAACATAGTCCAAGAGAAGAAAGGTACTTCATCATGTTCATTGATGATCTCAAAAGAACTACTTTGTTCATGCTAATGAAAGAGAAACATCAAAAGTTTTCAGTAAATTCAAAAATTTTAAAGAACAAGTGGAGAATGATAAGGATTTGAAGGTCAAATGCATAAGATCCGATAGAGGATGTGAGTGTATGTTTAATTATTTTGAAGAATTTTGTGAAGAGCATGACATTTAAATACATTATTCAATTTCCAAAGAACCTCAACGAGATGGTGCAGTGGAGAGTAAGAATAGGTTAATTTAACACATGGAAAGATAAATGATGGATGAGGCTATTATTGTGCATAATTTTTGGGGAGAAGCTACTCAAGCAGTAGTTTATTTGGAAAATATAATTCTACGTAGGCTAAAAAGTGACAAGATACCTTATGATCTATGGAGAGGGAGGCTTGCAAAAGTAGATCATCTCAAATTTTTTGGTAGAAAATGCTATATAAAAGGAATGATGAAAATATCATAAAATTTGATTCACAAGTTGATAAAGGTAATTTTATTGGTTATTTGTTTAAAGGAAAATGCGTCAAGTGTTATAATAAAAGGACCAAGAAAATAATGGAGTGTATTGATGTCCCAATGAATGAGACCTTGCCAAAATATGAAGAGCTTGAAATACTAGTTGAAGATAATTATGATTTCATAGTGTAATAAGGTCAAGAAGTGCTAGATGAAGAATAAGAAAAAGAAGAGAATACCCCCTTAGCAAACAAGGCTCCTCCCAGTCACATACAAAAGAAGCATCCTAAGATCTAAATCATTGGGAACAAGGAGCTAGGAGTAAAAACAAGGAGAAGATTGATGACCAATTCAAACCAAGCACACTTTGCATTTTTGTCCCAAGTAGAGCCAAATAATTTCAGTGAGGCTAGTGAAGATAAGAATTGGATCAAAGAAATGAATGAGGACTTGGACCAAATTGGAAAGAAAAACACTTGGGAGCTAGTAGCAAGACCAAAATACAAGAATATCATTGGAACCAAATGGGTCTACAAGAACAAGCTCAATGAAGAAGGATAAATGGTAAGAAACAAGGCAAGACTGGTATGCAAAGGGTATACTCACGTACAAGGTATTGATTTTGAAGAAACCTTTCGAGTGGTAGCTATATTAGATGCTATTAGAATTTTCTTGAAAATGCATGTTATAAGAATGTAAAGGATCATCATATGGATATCATCATATGGATATCAAGTCATATTTATTGAATGGTGAATTAGAAGAGTACTCATTGGATTAAAATTAACTTCCACATCCAACAAGTGCTCCGAATCAAAATTTGGATAAAATCATAGGGAGATAAGTTGAAAATACGAAAAAGAAATTTTTTCTTTTTTCCTTCCAAAAATTAATGAGGTAATATAATCATATTTTATTATTTCCACTATTATTTTATAATATTCCTTAGGAGACCCACTTTAGACCTCAAAATTTCTCTAATGTGGCATCATTTTTGGAATCGATTTAGAGGAAATGGGCCAAAAGTTTGTTGAAGACATGCAAAAAGAATTTGAAATGTCCATGCTAGTTGAGTTAACCTTCTTTCTCGGGCTGCAAGTTACACAAACATACAAAGGTATATTCATCTCTCAATTCAAGTATTTAAGAGGAAAGTTTAAACAATTTAATATGGAGTATTGCAAATTGGTTAGGACACCTATGGGGTGTTGAAAATTGGCAACAAGAAATTGCTAAAAATAGAAGTGCTAAAAATAGCAGTTTGGGCATCAGTGCTAGATTGGGCAACAGGGAAGGAAAAATGGAAGTGCTAAAAATAGAAGTTTTATTTTTAGCAATTCAAGTTGGCTTCCTATTTATAACAGTCCTTGGTCTATCAATAGGAAGTAAAAACGAATTTGGTCTTAACAACAGTTTAAAATATTAATTAATTAATCTCCATGAGTTAATTAGTTAAGGAGAAACAAACTTGAAGTCTATGTGAGGACATGCAACAGTTTATCTATTAATTGGTGAATTTATCCATTAGTTAAAGAGATAAGGATGAGTTGTAAATATGAGTTGTAATTAGTTGGCTCAGTTAACTGAGTCAAGTCCAGTTAGATTAATTTAACAAGTTGTTAAATTAATGAGATTCAGTTTGTTAATGCTTGCATGCATGTAACAACTAGTATTTTCAGATAATTGAATATTATAGCTTAAATAACTCATGCATGTCAGTTCAGACAAAGACCCAATTGAGATCAGAGAAGGGACAATGTACTATCAGTTGGATGATTTTTCCTATAAAGGAAGCTCATCCATGATGAGGATTTATCTCCTTCAAGTTTGTGTAGTTAAATCAGAGGTTAGTGAGTGTGTGAAGAGGTCAATTCACAAAGGTGGCAACACTGGACCCCAAGGAAACTGCACAAGGAAATAGGAGGCTTGCAGGGCAGAGGAGAAGGTTTGTGAGAAGCCTTTGACTGTCTATGAGTAGCAGAGGGACTGTACTGAGCGTTGGATAGCTTCCGAGCTAAGGCTTTATGTAATCCAGACTATATTTCCACTTGTATGATAATACAGAGATGGGGTTTTAGGCAGGTGCTTTCCCCAGGTAAATTCTTCTGTGTTATATGTGATTGATTCCTTCTTATCAGTTATATGCATTCTTATTGATGTTGCTCATGGTTGATTAAGCTTCCGCTAAATTGTTTGTAGAAGTAGATCAAGTGTTTTACTTTAGTACATTGCATTACCAGGTTGATCTACAGGTGGGAAATTTCTACATGGTATTAGAGCTAGTTGATTTGTAGAAAAAGTTCTACATGGTATCAAAGCTAGTTGATTTGTAGGAAAAAATTTATGAAATTTCTACATGGTATAGGAGCACAAGTGATCAAGGAGAGAATATTATACTGAGAGGATATTTCAAAGTTTTGAGTTTTGGGCTGAATCGGAGTTTGGATGAGGGAGATATCGCTGATTTAAAATCAGCTCTTTTTCTAAAAAAATTCGTGACGGTAGGAAAGTGGAAATAGATTGGTGTGTTAGCCAAGAACCTATATGCACTTGAGGTACAAGATGCATGAAAAGCCTTGAGGAGCAAGGAAAAGGTTAGATACTTGGTGGTTGAGAGGGAGAGCAAATTACCTCTCAACATGAAGTGCCAGAAGAAGTCTCAGATGATTGTGGAGGAGCCACGATTGGTGAAGCAACGTCAGGAGGTTGTGAAGCAGCCACAACTGGGGAAGCCGAGAGGAGACATGGTGGAGGCATCCACTCATGCAGAGACCTCCAGTAGGAGGAAACTTCGAGCCAGGTGGATAGAGGGATCACATGCAGCCATACCTCTAGGTAGGAGGTGGGGCGATGTGGAGTGATCGTCCCAAGGAGGAGGGGCGGGATCCTTGAGGTACCCAACCTCTTTGATTCGAATTTGCTACAGGAGCCTCGATGTGGAGTAGTAGGAACTGACTGATTGGGTAAAGACAAATGCGGATGGAGCGGCAGAGAGAACTACAGTGTAGGGAATCCCAGTACAGCGCAGAGCATGCAAGCTGCAGCAATGTGAGAGGCACAAGTGTGTTGCACAGTGCTAGGTGGCATAGAGAAGTGTGCAATGGTGCAAGATGCATGGAGATGTTGCAGTAGCACAAATGTCTGAGAGGGAGCACTTGTCAGCAACAAGTAGAGTTTCAACATTAGAGTATGTTTCTAGCCCAATAGAGAGGTCAATTGGGAGTGTTTTTGTCTCGAGAGTTTTAGGAACAATCAGAATGGGTAGATGTGTTGCATGCTGAACATTCTAGAGGTATAGGATCGGGTTCGAGAGGAAGCCTTTCTTGTTGAGAGGGAGTGTTTAAAATTGGCAACAAGAAATTGCTAAAAATAGAAGTGCTAAAAATAGCACTGCTAAAAATAACAGTTTGGGCATCAGTGCTAGATTGGGCAACAAGGAATGAAAAATGGAAGCGCTAAAAATAGAAGTTCTATTTTTAGCAATTCAAGTTGGCTTCCTATTTATAGCAGTCCCTGGTCTATCAATAGGAAGTAAAAACGAATTTTGTCTTAACAACAATTTAAAATATTAATTAATTAATCTCCATGAGTTAATTAGTTAAGGAAAAACAAACTTGAAGTCTATGTGAGGACATGCAACAGTTTCTCTATTAATTGGTGAATTTATCCATCAGTTAAAGAGATAACGATGAGTTGTAATTATGAGTTGTAATTATGAGTTGTAATTAGTTGGCTCAGTTAACTGAGTCAAGTCTAGTTAGATTAATTTAACAAGTTTTTTAATTAATGAGATTCAGTTTGTTAATGCTTGCATGCATGTAACAACTAGTATTTTCCAATAACTGAATATTATAGCTTAAATAACTCATGCATGTCAGTTCAGACAAAGACCCAGTTGAGATCAGAGAAGGGACATCGTACTATCAGTTGGATGAATATTTTTCCTATAAAGGAAGCTCATCCATGATGAGGATTTATATCCTTCAAGTTTGTGCAGTTAGATCAGAGGTTAGTGAGTTTGTGAAGAGGCCAAGTCACAGAGGTGGCAACACTGGACCCCAAGGAAATTGCAGAAGGAAATAGGAGGCTTGCAGGGCAGAGGAGAAGGTTTGTGAGAAGCCTTTGATTTTCTATGAGCAGCAGAGGGATTGTACTGAGAGTTGGATAGCTTCCGAGCTAAGGCTTTGTGTAATCTAGACTATATTTCCACTTGTATGATAACACAGAGATGGGGTTTTAGGCAAGTTCTTTCCCTGGGTAAATTCTTATGTGTTATATGTGATTGATTCCTTCTTATCAGTTATATGTGTGCTTATTGATGTTGCTCATGGTTGATTAAGCTTCCGCTAAATTTTTTGTAGAAGTAGATCAAGAGTTTTGCTTTAGTACATTGCATTACCAGGTTGATCTACAGGTGGGAAATTTCTACATGGTATCAGAGCTAGCTGATTTGTAGAAAAAGTTCTACATAGTATCAAAGCTAGCTGATTTGTAGGAAAAAATCTAGGAAATTTCGACATGGGGATTGATTGAAAATTGAGCAAATATGATGAGTCTCTTAAGGTAAGTCATTCCACTTATTGATCAATTATTGGTAGCTTCTTGTATTTAATAACTTATGACTTGACATTATGCAAGTTGTAGGGTTATTTGCAAGATTTCAATATGATCCCAAGGAAAGTCATGTAAATGTAGTTAAGAGGATCTTCAAATACCTCCAAGGCGCCATTCATTATGGCTTATGATATCCTGAAGGTAAATATTTCTATTTGGTTACTTATACTGATGTAGATTGGGCTAGTAGCATTGATGATAGGAAAAGCACATCGGGAGTAACATTATTTTTGGGTATTTGTTTGGTCTTTTGGGAAAGCAAGAAGTAGAACTCCATTTCGTTATCTACTTTTGAAGTTGAGTATGTAGAAACAACCACTTGTTTCACCCAAATCCTATGGATGAAGTAGACTCTCCAATATATGAAGGTTGAATATGTTGATCCTATTCCCATCATGGTTGAAAATACTAGTGCAATTATCATTTTCAAAAATCCTATTCTCCACCCAAAAACAAAGCACATTCCAATAAAGTATAATTTTCTATGAGATCAAGTTGCTAATGATGTTGTGAGATTGGAGTATGTGGCCACTAACAAGAAAATTTAAGATATTTTTACTAAGCCTCTTCTAAGGGAGAATTTTGAGCAGCTTAGGAAAGAGATGAGAGTGGTTTCTTTTCAAAGGCATTAAGATGTTTCTGTAGAGTTGGTAGCTGGTCAAAGCATGTCTTAATCAATGGAAAATAGTTTTCTAAGTTGGTGGTGGTTTCTTGATCTTATGTGCCTCATTATAATATGTATTTATGTTGCTTCTCCCTCTTATCTCTTCAAAGGAGAATGGTTTTGACTTATGCAAGGGGCGAGCGTTTAGAAACTCAGGGAAAGTATATATGGAAAGGGGATTGTATTCATTTCTTTCAACCCTACATTGTTGGTATTATTCTTTCACATTGGTATTGCTTTCTCTTTTCCATCGATGTCAAAGGGAGAGAGAGTGAGGAGATCAACTTCAGAGGTCAACTTCAGGTGGAAGGATCAGGTTTAGATTGGCTCAGTAGGTTGCTATCAATGCTAAAATGGGATATTGTTGTCATTGTAGTGTTGGCATTGATCTCAAAAAGTAATATTTTCCTTGTAATGTCCTGTATGCCTTGTGATGAGTTTAATGAATTACCTTGTATGGTTGTGATAGTGTATAGGTCTAGATGTTGGTGTCCTAAAGTTGTGTTGCAACTTTGGGCTAATGATGTTTGAATTTCTATAATTACAAAGTATGTCACTGGCTTATCATAGTATGCAAGCAACCACTTCCACTGCATTATCACAATACCACTACGTCACTGCCAATTGTTGTCGGATTCCCATTTTATGCTCATGGCACTTCTTGTAGAATGAAATTTCTTGCTTTTTTCACATACTCAACTAAAACCATGGTCATTCTCTCTTGTATTTACCCATGGTAATTTCTCCATTAAGTTGAGTCATGTTAGAATTCATCAAAGAAGGTGATTAAATTTGAAAATATCTCTTTTTCAATGAAGATTATGGTGGATCAAGTCAAGGAGAAATTCTATAACACCCTCCTCCCACATCTACCCAAGTAACTGACAAACCAGGGTAAACATGTGACGAGAGGCTTCATGATTGGATTCAACCTCCTAGGTGACCTTAAGGAAATGGAATCGATGGAAACACATCATACAAATCTTCTGCATCAGCTACAGGACCCCTGAGAACCATCCCAACACTTTTGGTAACCAACCCCTCGGTCCCACTAAGGCTTTAAACCTATTTACCTTTGGATTCTCCCATGCTATGGGCCTAACAATGTCCAAGAGGCTTTGGATGCTCTCATGACAAGGCATGCCAGCATCCAGGGACTATTTTTCTTAGTGATATGTCATCGTCCTTGAGATTTGAGCCACATTTTCAGGCCCAAAGCCCAGGTCACTACCCAGAATTGAATGAAACCTTCAGAACATAAAGATAAAAGTGAAACAATGGTGCAAATTCAACGAATTGAACAATCCCTTGACTAGACCCTTACTAGCCATGACAGTAATTTTGTCAAACATATCACAAATATGTAATCTACAGGTGTAAACAACAGATCTAAGAATAGGGGCCTCATAATCATTTGAGAATCGCTAAGAAGCATTGATGTCTCAACACATTAGCTGCAGTTTCATCCACTAGGTCATAGATACATTGTTCATTCATTTATAAGTAAAAGTATGATGATATCCATACACAGTTACTGTTATAAAACATATACATAACCAACATAATAGCAACATAAATACCATGGAAATCACAGCCATATGGTCCACATATAAACTAGTATAATACTCATAAAAATACAATGAGAAATAATCTCATATTGATGATGAAAAATCCAAACCCAAGATGGGACTACAACGTTCCACCTGACTGTAGATTTGTTGAGCCAAATCTCTCTTCAACCATTCTCCCTCGTGCCATATTCGAAGAATGAATGTGGGATCTGATAAAACACATCAATACAAAACCATCCAGGGCTTCTAGAAGCCAACCACCTCAACCCATAAAATAGTGATTCCACCTCATGTTCAGACATCACAAAACCATCATCAAATTGGTCCCTATCCAAGCCTTCTAGGGCTCCAAATCATTTGTTCCAAACAAGGTTCTAGGACTAGTAACTCAACCCACAACATATAGCAATCTCTAGAGAATTTGTCCAACCAAAGTTATAGGACCAGTAACTCACCCCACCTAGGGCTCCAAAGAATTTGTCCAACCAAGGCTCCAGGTCTAGTAACTCAACCCATAACTTATATCGGGCTCTAGAGCATTTGTCCAACCAAGGCTCTAGCACTAGTAACTCAACCCACCTAGAGCTCCAGAGAGTTTGTCCAAACAAGGCTCCACGACAAGTAACTCAACCCATCTAGGGCTCTAGAGAGTTCTTCCAACCAGGGATCCAGGACTAGCAACTCAACCCAAGTTGTTATAGGGATCAGAGAATTTTTCCAACCAAGGCTCCAGGAACTAGTAACTCAACCCAAGCTAAGGAAATATGAGAACCAACTAAAACAAAACAAGGAATCCACAATCACCATGGCTATCTAGAAAATGGCAAGGCTAGGAAAATCTATTGTCAATCCAGGTAATCCTCCATGCCAATGACAGATCATGACCAATAAACTACATACATATGTCATGCATGCCAAAACTAGTGAGGAAAACATTCATGCAACTCGGTACCTGTAAGAAAAACCCATTGTAGTTGCTTGTTGGGATGGGGTCCCTTGGGTTAGGTTTGGGGTTAAAATAACCCAAGTTTGATGTAAAGTCTCCACGATTTGTGGATGCAGAGCGCATAGATGGTTAGAAGTCAAAGGGGATTTAGCCCTTTGTTTACGTGAAAGTTAAGTCAGTTTTGAGATCCAACCATGGTCTGTGGACCATGGGATTATATGTCAAAAGCTATAAGTAGGTGTGTGTTAGAGAGTCTAAGGGAGATAATATAATGTCATGATGGATATGTAATGAAGTCTTGAAAGTCTTAGCATAGAGAAGTGGGTTAGATATGAGAGAAAGGCTCTGCAGATAAGTGCGCAGAGGCCTAGGTAGAGTCTACAGTTGAGTGCGCAGGGAAGTTTTGAGTATGTATTCTGAAATGGAAATTAATAAAGAAGTTGATTTTGGAGAATATTGTGTATTGTTGTTTACTTTTGTTTATGTCTTATGCTACTGATGAATAATATGTTTATGGAATATTGATCTAATGATGCATGATTCATTTGAATAAATCTTACTAGATGTATGCAAGCATGTTTATGTAATTCCACGAAGACAATAATGAATTATCTAATCTTTATTAATAATACAAGCTTATCTACGTGATCCCTAGTCTAGAGTAATTCTCAGATGCACATAAGTGGATAAATAGACTGTTAAGGGTGTTGGGTTGTGTTATATTCTTTCCAAGTAGTTAATAGGGGGTTTGAAGGGCACCCG
Source organism: Pinus tabuliformis (assembly GCA_031772625.1). NCBI lineage: Eukaryota > Viridiplantae > Streptophyta > Pinopsida > Pinales > Pinaceae > Pinus > Pinus tabuliformis. Next base: position 1,871,715,653 of record CM062817.1, read on the forward strand.
TAACCCCACTTTATGGGGTCCGAGGCAACGCCCCGGAAAATTTTCGTTTTGGACCCTATGTTAGGTTGGGCGAACCCACCTATGGTTCTGTGCATGATTTTCGCACATGATTTTTGGACGCGATGGTTTTAGGTCCATGGTATTGGACGCGATGGATTTTGGTCCATGGTATTGGATGCTTCGGCATGTATAAATATTTATTGTAACATTGAAAGGAACATAATGAAAAAATCAAGCTGGTAGTCCCGGTTTTGGGATCCAGGGGAAAATCTTTGTGCATATGTGTTTTATGTGTTATGCTCTTGCATTGTTTATTTTTCTTTGTTTAAGAATTCGTATGCAGGTAATTTCTGTACAGGGTTAAAACCTACATTTGGTATTAGAGCTATTTTGGCTTCAAGGGGACACCTTTGTTGTTGAGGGGTTTTTTGCTCGGGCCTGTGGTAGACCCTGTTCAGTGGGAGATCTGTGAGATCAATTCTGGTAGTGAAAGAAGATGGCAAGCAGTGGAAAGATAGAGATTGAGAAGTTCAATGGTTAGAGTTTTGAGTTGTGGAAACTCAAGATGGAGGATCTGTTGGTGGATAAAGATCAGTGGATCGCGGTAGATCTGGGTACTAAACCAACGGGAGTGACCGATGAAGAATGGAAGAAGTTGGATTGGAAGGCAAAGAGCACAATACGATTGTGCGTCTCAGATTCAGTATTGTTGAATGTATCAGGGGAAGCTACGGCGAAGGCTTTGTGGGACAAGTTAGGGACTTTGTACCAATCTAAGTCTCTGGTGAATAAACTATTCCTTCGGAAAAAGCTGTATAACCTGAGCATGAAAGATGGAGACTCGGTGATAGAGCATCTGAATGCATTTAATACTGTGGTAAGTCAGTTATCATTTGCTGAGATTAAAATTTCAGATGAAGATAAGTGCATCAGTTTGTTGTGTTCTCTACCAGATTCATGGGATAGTCTGGTTATTGCAATAGGTAGCAATGCAACTTCTTTGCAGTTTGATGAAATAGTCTCAGCCTTGCTAACGAAGGAGATGAGACGAAAAAATATGGAGAACCAGAATAGTGATGCCTTGTCTATATGAGGACGGTCCCTAAAGAGAAACAAAAATAAGTCATCGAGTGGGAGATCTAAATCTAGAGGGAGATCTAAATCTCCAGGAAAACCTACAAAGGTGGTGTGCTGGAAATGCGGAAAGGAAGGGCACTTCAGAAGGGATTGTAAATCTAAAGCTCCTGATAAAGGAAAGGGATCTGATGATGCTCCTTCTGTAGAGGCGAAAACCACCTCAGATGAAGGTGGGGATGTGTACTTGGCTTCTTCAAGTACACATGTAGATCATGAGGCATGGTTGATTGACTCAGGTGCATCCTTTCACTTCACTCCCCATAGAGAGTGGTTCTGCGAGTATGAGAAATACGATGGTGGTGATGTCTTCTTAGGAGATGATAGGAAGGCTAGAATCATTGGTCGCGGAAAAGTAAAGTTGAAGTTGCAAGGTGGAAGGGTTAGAACACTTCCGGGTGTTCTGCATATTCCTGCATTGGCCAGAAATCTGATTTCTGTAAGCAAGTTGGATGATGCAGGTGTAAAGACAGTGTTCGAGAAAGATACCTGCAAGATGGTTCGAGGAGCACTGATATTGATGCAGGGAGTTTGGATTGGAACTCTGTACAAGCTGCAAGGTAGCATTGTTGTTGATGGGTGCAATAGTTCTATGGTCCCTGAAAATGGAGTAGAAAATCTAGTGGCCTCTGGAGAGAAGACCATGTTGTGGCATCAAAGGCTTGGACATATTGGAGAGAAGGGCCTTCGAATACTTCATGGTAAAGGTATGGTAGAAGGTATGAATAATAGCTCTCTGGATTTTGATTTCTGTGAAAATTGTGTATATGAGAAGCAGAATCGGGTGAGTTTCCCCTCTGGTGGTAAGAGGACGAAACAGATATTAGAGCTTGTGCACAGTGATGTGTTTGGACCTGTGAAGGTTCCATCACTGGGTAAGTCTGTGTACTATGTATCATTTATAGATGACTTCTCAAGGAATACATGGATATATTTCCTTAAGAAGAAATCTAAAGTCTTTGACAGGTTTAAAGAATTTAAGGCTTTGGTGGAAAATCAGATAGAGAAGAAGATAAAGGTGCTGAGGACAGATAATGGTGGAGAGTTTTGTAGAAAGGAATTTGAAGAATTCTGTAAGAAGTGTGGTATAGCATGGTAGAAGACTACTCCATATACACCTCAGCAAAATGGAGTCGCAGAAAGAATGAACAAGATGTTGATGGAAAGGGCAAGAAGCATGCTCAGTGGTGCCGGGTTAGGACAAGAATTCTGGGCAGAGGCGGTGGATACTGCATGTTACCTGGTCAACAGGTCACCTTCATCAGCATTGGAGGATAAGACTCCACAAGAAGTATGGACTGATAAGAAACCCTCTCTTTCACATCTGAGGGTCTTTGGATGTGATGCATATGTACATGTTCCAAAGCAGAAACGAACCAAGTTGGATATTAAATCTGAAAAGTGTATCTTTATTAGGTATAAAGATGGTTTAAAGGGTTATAAGCTTTGGAACCCAGTCACACAGAAGGTTGTGTACAGTCGAGATGTGGTGTTCAGAGAGGTGAAATATGTTATTAAACATGAAGTCCAACCAAAGGAACCTGTGAAGATAGAGTTTGAACTAAAGGAGGAAGAATCAGACTCTATAGCAGAGGAGGAATCAGAAGATGAAGAGCCACAAACTCCGGCTGTAAGAAGATCAGTTTGAGAAAGAAGGCAGCCAGAAAGGTATAGTCCATTTGCTTTCTGTTCAAATTTTGCTTTGTCTGTTACTGATGATGATCCCAGAACTGTGAAGGAAGCAGTGGATTCAGAGGATGGAAAACTATGGAAAGAGGCCATGGTTGATGAAATGGCATCTTTGCACAAAAATGAAGCTTGGGATCTGGTGGAATTGTCGGCTGGAAGGAAACCCATTGGCAGAAAATGGGTGTTCAAGAAGAAGACAAATGCAGAAGGAAAGGTGGAGAATTACAAAGCTCGGTTGGTAGCAAAAGGTTATTCCCAGGTGCCGAGAATTGATTTTGGTGATATTTTTTCTCCTGTTGCCAAGGTAACTTCTATTAGATTACTTTTATCTGTTGCTGATGCTTTTGATTTTGAGGTATAACAGATGGATGTGAAGACAACATTTCTTCACATGGATTTGGAAGAGGAAATATACATGAAGCAACTTGAAGGCTTTGTGGTGAAGGGTAAGAAAGAACTGGTATGCAAGTTAAAGAAGTCTCTGTATGGGTTAAAACAGTCACCAAGGATGTGGTATCAGAAATTTGATACATTTATACGGGGACTTGGCTTCACCAGAAGCAAAGCAGATCATTGTGTGTATTTTAAATTAATTGGTGACCGTGTTATTTATCTGGCCTTGTATGTGGATGATATGTTGCTGGTTGGAAAAGACAAAGAAATTATCCAGGATTTGAAGACCCAATTTTCCTCCAAATTCGACATGAAAGATCTTGGTGCTGCAAAATATATTTTGGGTATGGAAATTAAAAGAGATCGGGCAAAGAGGAAGCTCTGGTTAAACCAGAGGAAGTATGTCGAGACAATACTGCAGAGGTTTAATATGCAAGATAGTAAACCAATGAAGGTTCCTATTCCTGTAGGTGTGAGGTTATCTGCTGAACAGTGTCCCAAGACACAAGAAGAGGAAGAGGACATGTCCCGTGTTCCATATGCAAGTGCAGTTGGTAGCCTGATGTATGCAATGGTCTGTACTAGACTAGACATTGCACATGCAGTGGGAGTATTGAGCAGGTTTATGTCAAAACCTGGGAAGGAGCATTGGACAGCAGTGAAGCGGGTTTTCAGGTATTTGCGTGGCACTAGTGATTATGGTTTGTGCTACCAAGGAAGACCAGGATTGGACAGAGTTTTGGACATTCATGGCTTTGTTGATGCAGACTGGGCTGTAGATCTGGATCAGAGAAGATCTACAAGTGGGTATGTGTTTAACCTATTTGAAGGTGTAGTGAGTTGGATGAGTAAGAAACAATTTGTAGTGGCACTATCAACTACAAAGGCAGAATACATGGCAGCCACTCATGCAAGCAAGGAAACAATTTGGTTGCAGAGATTGTGTTCAAGTATGGGGTTAGTACAGGGAGCTATAAGAATAGACTGTGACAGCCAAAGTGCAATTTTCTTGGCAAAGAACCCTGCTTATCATTCAAAGACAAAGCACATTGATGTTCAGTATCACTTTGTGAAGGATATGATAGAAGACAGAAAGGTGTTGCTGGTAAAGGTGGGCACTTTGAAGAATACTGCAGATGCATTGACAAAATCTGTGAGCTCTGAGAAGTTCTCTTGGTGTAGAGAAGTAATGGGCATCTCAGGGCTGGAAAAATGACTAAGCTCTCCTGTGGCCCCCTGTGGAAAGAAACCAACAAGTGGTAGATTGTTGGGTTGTGTTATATTCTTTCCACATAGTTAATAGGGGGTTTGAAGGGCACCTGTAACCCCACTTTATGGGTTCGGGGCAGCGCCCCGGAAAATTTTGGTTTTGGACCCTATGTTAGGTTGGGCGGACCCACCTATGATTCTGTGCATGATTTTCGCACATGATTTTTTGACGCGATGGTTTTCGGTCCATGGTATTGGACGTGATGGATTTTGGTCCATGGTATTGGATGCTTTGGCATGTATAAATATGTATTGTAACATTGAAAGGAACATAATGAAAAAATCAAGCTAGTAGTCCCGATTTTGGGATCCAGGGGAAATCTCTGTGCATATGTGTTTTATGTGTTATGCTCTCGCATTGTTTATTTTTCTTTGTTTAAGAATTCGTATGCAGGTAATTTCTATACAGGGTTAAAACCTACATTTCCACAAAACCCAATCATAAACCTTCACGAAGGTCTAAAGGCTATTGGGATAGAATTGTAGTACTGAGCCCTAAGGGCTTATAGATTTGCATGAAGGCATATCTAGGGTGATAAAAGACATCACACTGATCTCTAGATGCAAAAACTTGGTTCCAGCATCCCCCCATACTGCTTCAGGTGAGACTACAACCTGCTCTACGCATGTTATTGCCGAAAGGGCCAGTAGTGTAAGGTTTTGTTGGTTGGAACAACTAACTCTGAGCATGGGTCAGGACCCCCTAAGCCAACACTACTGATCCTATTGTCCTCTTGTCCTTTCTTGCTATTCATTTTTCCTTCTTCCTCCAAAACTCCAAGTATGCCACACCCTCCAAGAGTGCTCTAAGAAAAATATGTGTGTCCAAGAGTGAGAATGAGAGAGAATAATGAGAAATCTCCTCCAAAATATAACTGACCAAGCTTGCGAACTGATCCTCAAAAGCATTTTTATCAACGAGGCCTCTATTTTCTTCATTTTCCGTTATTTTCCTTCATTTTCCTCCTCACATGCAACTTGTGACCTTTCACCTTCCTTTTCTCCTAATTTCCATTATTTTCATAAATAAATCTGCCAAAAATGTTATTTTGCCTTTCCAAAGCCTTAGACATTTCCTTTGTCAATTTCCTTTATCCATAATAAACTGAATGAGCATCCACTAGGATGTTTTTCCCACCATTTAGCTTGTAATGCTTCTCCCATTACCGTGGTATTATATATTTTTACATGAATTTTTAACCAAGGTTGTTACCGAACCCTTTCCCTTGGGGGAACACCATCCTTTGTGTTCAATGACACCTATAACAAACAAGAATGTTGAAAACAAAACATACTTCACATGGAGATTTATAGCACAGCTCGTTGTAGTATTTACAATGACCATCTACTAAAACATGAAAAACATACCATTTACTAAAGCTTTATAACATAGCTCATTACGATATTCACAATCCACATATACTTATACACATTTGATTCAACCAAAAAATAATCACATTGTCTATGGAGCTTTATAAATCGAGCTTGATACAGTATTTACAATAATACACACATATACACATATGTACATTTTCTCAACCAGAAAGTAAAAGGATACGATGCTTGCATCTACAACAAGGGAATCCATAAGCTCACACCTCCACCCTCAAAAGTAGTACCAGCATTCACTTCCTTCCCAAGAAGTACAGAATCCATTGCCAAAGTCAAAACTACATCAAATGTCCAGCGCTACAATCCAGTGCCACTTTTCCTCTCAGTGAACAGTTACTAGCTCATTGTTCCAGGGCACTCTCCTAATGTGCATTTGATTCCATCTAGAAATGCTAATGACAAAAAAAAAAATATCCCTGACTTCCCTTCTCTGCTACACAGTCCCTCAGGAAATTCGATCACCCCTTTCGTGCAGTCACTCACCTTCCAAGCTCTCTGACATCCCTTATCCCAGGTGATCCATCCCTTGGCAAGGCTTCCTCGCATCGAAAATCCAAACAGCCAAGGCATATACCTGCCTCAAACCATCATACTATCCATAACATGCTTATGGAAATCAATGGACACTATTGGGTATCGGTGTCCCACAATGGCCATGCTCCTGAAGTGCTTTACCAACATACTTTTGCCTGTTTCAATTCCTTTCATTGACACTACTAATTGTTTCAGATGATTTCAACCACGCAACTGGGCATTTTCGTGCTTCCTGTACCAAGCACATAACTTCCATTAGATTTAAAATAAATTGAAATAAATTCAATTCATACATCATTGTTAGCCCGTTAATAAGGTATACTTGCAATTATGTTCGCTTTGTCACAACAAGTCAAACCATAATCTTTGACCAAATCATCATGTATAATCATATCACATAAGGTTAGCTCAAAACACAATCATCATAGATAAAAATCATAAATCACATGTAACCATCATAAACCAGAATCATAGATCACATGTAATAATCATAGACTAGAATCATAAATCACATGCATAATAAAACTGAAATAAAATACTAATACTTATCCTTTAATCAATCCTTAGCTTCTACCTTTATTTTTATTCAGTACACACACTAGATTGGTTGCCACACCCTAAAAACACCCAGTGCATTCGCCTCAACCATGTGCACATACACATAGTGTGCATACACACATACAACTACACACAACATAAAACACCATGCAATACATGCACCTACACATGACATACCACACATACAACTACACCTAGTGTACAACACAACACATACATCTATACATGATGTAAAGCACCACACAATACATGTACCTACACTTGGCATACAACACAACACAATACATGTACTACACAAAGTACAACACAATGGGTACACATGTCACGATACCATGACTACACAATGCACATACATAGTATCGCATGCCTACAACACAACATGTATGACATGCGTGCAAAAACACATATAGACGAGTACCATATGTACAACATGTACACAGTACCTCCTATACACAAGACTGCCTACACAATGTGTGCACAACATCACATTTACACGATACCAACTACACAACTTGTACACAATGCCACACATACATCGTACCACCTATACAACGTGTACACAACACCACACGTACACAACACTACATGCACGACATGTAGACGATGCCACATGTACACAACACCATATGCACGACATGTACACAACACCACCTGCACACAACACCATATGTACAACATGTACACGACACCACATGCTCATAGCATTACTTGTACAATAATGCACACAACACCATATGTACATAGCACCATATGTACAACATGCACAGAACACCATGCATATACAACATGTACATAACACCCTATGTACATAGCATTGCATATCCATCATGTGGATAGCACCATAGGCACAAAACACCACATATCCATCATGCGCATAGTAAAATATGTACACAACATTGCATATCCAACATGTACATAGCACCATCTATACCCAACACTACATATGCAATATTCGTACAACACTATCACTACCACCCTGTACATAACATTGCATAAACAACATGTACACACACTATATATACAAAACATCGCACTTGCACAACATCACAGATGCAACATGTACAACATATACAACATATGCACAACAATAGTATCTCACATCCAAAAGCACAATGTCTATACCAAGATACCTTGCTTCTAGTTCCTTATCCATGCTTGTCCCAACATGCCACATACCAAAATGTTTTCATTTCGCTAATGTATCCCTTAGTGTTACCTGTCATAACATAAACATAGACATAATGCAAGCATACAATATCAATTCATATCCGCATGATACTGACCTCATATATTTTTCATGACTACTCTTCACACTTGATTCCCATAAGACCTAGAACCTCGCCATGCCATTAACCTACATAAACAATCATTCCTCTATGAGAATGATCCCTGACAACCTTGTCAGACAGTGACATAGATACATATACATAAATATTAGCATAAATCAATCATGATCATGTCAGATAATGACATACATACACACATATATACATATAAACATTAGCATTAAACAACCATGATCCATGATGAACTTGTCATACACGACATACATACATACATACATGTATACATATACAAACGTCAACAATCAGATCATAGCATAATTACCAAATATGATAAGGTCAAGGTCAAGAGAACTCCCTTTATCCATGCACACCATGCACAACATTGAGAACAATCGTTCCCAACATAGCCAAGGCATATGATGCCTCAAATCCATTCACCTTACCCTTTCTTGATTACCACTCCAATGACTATCATGCCATCGTTCATTTACACCAATGGACCCAACTAATCCAACTGGATGTCATACTCTTGCCTTCCACTACCCTTATACATGCACCAAGATTCATCCAGGTCTTACCAAACCTGTCGGGTACCACACAACTCTCCCCTAGCTCCATTAACTTCCTCCTTCCCAACCTATTCCAAAGACTCTAAAAACAATAAATGCAAGACCAAGAAGAAAACAAGAAGAAAACTATGGAAAACCAACAATAATACAACACCACAAACAAAGTGGCATGGCCAAAAGTACAAGACTAAAAATAGACACCATGAATCAATCCCCATGGTTCCTAGTGCTTCCAAGGGAAATCTCAACCTGAGCCTTCTTTGAGATCTCATGACAGCCTCTTTTCCATGCAATCCCTTACATCATACTGTCGTCAACACATAACTTTCAGTGCATAAGTAAACATAATAATACATGGGTTACATTACCTTGTTCTGCCAAGCATGTTGCTTTCAATGGAACATATCCATACCATCTTTCAAGGGACTCCAATTCCCTTAATAGATCCTCATATAACCAGAGACTAGATAATATACTTTTCAAGTACATGTTCATGAATGTAGCACATATCCACATAATGTCAAACAATATTAAGATTAAGGAGACTTCCTGTATGCAAAGCACTCATTCGTTTGGAATTAGGGTTTCCAAACATAGCCAAAGGAATTATTGTCCAATTCCTTTATTTTACTTTTTTACCTTGTTGCAATCGAGGCTTAGTATGTACTATCACATCACCCAACTGTTAGTTATTTAAACACATCAATTGTTACCTTGTCATGCTAATACCAAGCATGTTTCCTAAAAAAATTTACACATGTCAACCACATGTTCCAAATATCAAGACAATCATATCTATCAATTTGAAAGCAACATTTACCAAGACTAACAATCATGTCATAATCCATTGTCAACTCATAGTCATTAGACATAATGGTACAACCGTCAGCTACTACACTCAAGTACATATCAACGATCTCAACACATATGTGAAAGTACAATCATCTTAAAACAAGATCATTTGAACACATACTCATTATGCAATTCATCAAACATTCAACCAAGTTGCAAACATACCATGTTAAATTAATCAACTAGGCGACATAATCAAACATTAAAGCACAAAATAGATGACATAAGAAAGTTCATACCTTAATGTATCTCAAGGGAGGCTATCTTATCAGCACAATAAATCAAGTTAGCATGATATAACTTCACAACACATCAGCTCAAACACAAATAAGATCACGATATTCATAATAGTCACTAAATAACATGTTCACATCATAAACTCATAAACAATTATCATTCATACATAATAATCACATTTGCACAGTCCGTTAGATTAGTATGACATAATTATATCACAGCATATTAACTCATACATGAATTTCATAACCCTAACCATTTGCATAGACCAATCCAACTTAGTATGGTACATATAACAATAAGATCTTAATGTAATAACCCTAATCATCAAGTTACTAGAATATAACAACAACAAGTTATATATCATGCTCATCAACAACATATAACCTAATCATCAAGTTATCTAACATAAAACAATGATAGAAATTCATACAACCATAGGTTACTATCATTCATGATGATCTGACACGTGTATATGACTACACTGATCAACTAGCATTTATCATACATGTAACCATAATAATAATAGAATGACAAACATGTATATAACCCTAATGAATATAACAATCCATTAACTAACATGCCTACATGCCAAGCATACAATACCTGTCTGATGATCTTCTCTTACCTCAAGGTCTAATGCCGCAACTTCAATTTGATGTTTTGCATCTCCTGCTCTATCTTAGCTAACACATTAGCATCATAACATACCAATATCATCATGGTGACCTAATTGCATAGAATGATCTCATGCACAACAACCTTCAACATGACACTACATGCATAACAACATATAGACATTGACATGTGTAACAATTGCATATACAACCATACACTCATGATGACACATACCACAACAATACCATCAACCTACACATGGTGAAATCATTAAAACCATGATCAACACCATGCAAATGAAATAAGCACATGGAATACAAGCATAATGAACATGTATGCAACTGACATGAATGCATGACCAACACACTGCCCATCTAGTCCGAGGGGTGAACCATGCTCTGATACCACTCTATAACACCCTCCCCCGACATCTACCCAAGTAACCGTCCAACTAGGGAAACATGTGGCAAGAGGCTACTATGGTTGGATTCAAAATCCTAGGTGACCTTATGGAAATGGAATCAATGAAAACAAATCATACATACCTTCCACATCAGCTACAGGACCCTTGAGAACTATCCCAACACTTCTAGTAACCAACCCCTGGGTCCCATTGAGCTTTTAGACATTTTGACCTCTGGATGTTCCCATGCTATGGGCCTGACAACATCCAAAATGCTCTGGATTCTCTCATGACAAGTCATGCTAGCATCCAGGGACTATTTTTCCCAATGTTGTGCTAGTATCCCTAGGGTTTGAGTCACTTTTTTCAGGTTGAGAGTCTAGGTCACTTCCCTGAGTTGAATGACACCTTTAGAACATAAAGATACCAATGAAATAATGATGCAAATGCAAATACTTGAACAAGCCCTTTACTGGAACCCTAATAGCCATGACAGGAGTTTTGTTAAACATATCAAAAATATGTAATCTACATGTGTAAACATCATATCTAAGCATAGGGTCTCATACTCACCTGAGAATCGCTAAGAAGCATTGATGCCTCAACACATTAGCTACAATTTCATCCATTAGGTAATAGATACATTTTTCATTCATTTACAAGTAAAAACATGATGAGAGCCATACACAACTATTGTTATTAAACATATACATAAACATGCATAATAGCAACAAAAATACCAAGGAAATCACAATCATATGATCCACATATAAACTAGTATAATACTCATAGAAATAAAAGGAGAAATAACCTCATATTGATGATTCAAAATCCAAACCCGGGATGGGACTACCACATTCCACCTGGCCACATTCCACCTGGCCGTAGAATGGTTGGGACAAATATCTCTTTAGCCATTCACCCCCATGCCATATTTCAAGCATGAATGTGGGATCTCATAAAACACATAAATCCAAAACCATCCAGGGATTCTAGAGGCTAATCACCTCAACCCATCAAACCCATGATTCCACCTCATGGTTGGAAATCAAAAAACCATCATCATATTGGTGTCTATCCAATCCTTTTGGGGCTCCAGAGCATTTGTTCCAACCAAGGCTCCAGGACTAGTAACTCAACCCAAAGATTATACCAGGATCCAGAAAATTTTTCCAACCACGGCCCTAGGACTAGTAACTCAACCCACCTAAGGATCCAAAACATTTGTCCAACCAAGGCTTTAGGGCTAGTAAACTCAACCCAAGTTGTTATAGGGCTCCATAACGTTTGTCTAACCAAGGCTCCAGGAATTAGTAACTCAACCCAAGCTAAGGAAAAATGAGAACCAACCAAAACAAAACAATGAAATGAATCCACAATCACGATGGTTATCTAGGAAATGGCAAGGCTAGGAAAATCCATTGTCGATCCAGGCAATCCTCCATTCCAGTGACAGATCATGATTAGTAAACCACATGCATATTCCATGCATGCAAAAACTAGTGAGGAAAACATATATGCAACTCGGTACGTGCAAGAAAAACCCATTGTAGTTGTTGATCGTGATGTCCTCGTGCATTTTCCTACTCTTCCTTTGCCTTCTTGCTCTAAAACTCCAAGTATGCGACACCCTCCAAGAGTGCTCCAAGAAAAATCCATTTCCAAGAATATGAGAGAGAGAGAGAATAATGAGAGAGCTCCACCAAAACTAAATTACCCAAGATTTCCAACTGATCATCGTAAGCCTTTTTATCAATGAGGCCTCTATTTTCTTCATTTTCCATTATTTTCCTTCATTTTACTCCTCACATGCAACCTGTGACCTTTCACCTTTCTTTTCTCCTAATTTCCATTATTTTCATAGATAAATGTGCCAAAAATGTCATTTTGCCTTTAAAACGCCTTAGCCATTGCCTTAGCCAATTTCCTTTAGCCATAATAAACCAAATGAGAACCCACTAGGATGTTTCTCCCACCATTGAACTTCGAATATGTGTCCCATGACCGTGGTCTTTTATATTTTTACACGTATTTTTAACCAAGGTTGTTACAAATTCATTGTACTGGACCAGGTCAACAATGTATGGATAAGAGTGTTTGGATTTCCAATCCTTTTAATAATTATTATTTAATCACTCCAACAAAATTATTTATAGGAGAAATCTTTGTAAAGTTTGGGTTAGTTTGATTGTGAGTGAACGATATTGAAAGGCATTGTGATCCAATTGTGTGAGGAGATCTTTGTTCAATGGCTGTAGATTAGTAAACCACATGCATATGCCATGCATCCAAAAACTAGTGAGGAAAACATACATGCAACTCGGTACGTGAAAGAAAAACCTGTTGTAGTTGCTGATCATGATGTCCTCTTGCACTTTCCTACTCTTCCTTTGCCTTCTTTCTCTAAAACTCGAAGTATGCCACACCCTCCAAGATTGCTCCAAGAAAAATACATTTCCAAGAGAGAGAGAGAGAGAGAGAGAGAGAGAGAGAGAGAGAGAGAGAGAGAGAGAGAGAGAGAATAATGAGAGAGATCCACCAAAACTGAATTACCCAAGATTTCCAACTGATCCTCGTAAGCCTTTTTATCAATGAGGCCTCTATTTTCTTCATTTTCCATTATTTTCCTTCATTTTACTCCTCACATGCAACCTGTGACCTTTCACCTTTATTTTCTCCTAATTTCCATTATTTTCATAAGTAAATGTGCCAAAAATGTCATTTTGCCTTTAAAATGCCTTAGCCATTGCCTTAGCCAATTTCCTTTAGCCATAATAAACCAAATGAGAACCCACTAGGATGTTTCTCCCACCACTGAACTTGGAATATGTGTCCCATGATTGTGGTCTTTTATATTTTTACACGTATTTTTAACCAAGGTTGTTACAAATTCATTGTACTGGACCAGGTCAATAATGTATGGATAAGAGTGTTTGGATTTCCAATTCTTTTAATAATTATTATTTAATCACTCTAGCAAAATTATTTATAGGAGAAATCTTTGTAAAGTTTGGGTTAGTTCAATTCTGAGTGAGCGATATTGAAATGCATTGTCAGCCAATTGTGTGAGGAGATCTTTGTTCAATGGCTGTAGCATCATGCTAAAGAATATTAGAGAATTATATCATAGATTATAGTACATGTTTTAGTCAGTGTTTTATGTAGGGCATAAATATTTAGAGTGAAGTGCTAAAGAATTGTCTCCATCATATAGATTTTGTTGAGTCATTTTCAAGAGGCAGTAGAAGGAGATTTTGTATGGCTTGTTAGCACTCCATATTTTTCCTAGGATAAAAAGGAAACTATAGATATAACCACAAACCTCTTCCAAAGCTGGGATCTAGCCCTTCCATATTTAGAGAGGGCTCTCTATGTATGATTTTTAATTTTAATGTTTAGATTTTAGGCTAGGTTTTAAAGGACAAGGTAGATTTTTTGAAGTTTTGGTTGTAAAATGGAAGAGAAGTCCATTGGGCATGGAGTCATCAGATCTTCAGTAATCAGTTAAAATAAACAAAGGAGAAGAAAACAGGGTGAGGTAGGAAAAATCCTGGATCTCGTAGAGTTGTTGTGGTGTGAATGAGATGAATGAGAACTAAGTTCAATTAAATATAGAGCACACATAGATCAATTCTATACTTAATATTAAAAAAAAACATCGATATTGTTTAATGAGACAAAGCTAAGTACTGAAAGTAAATTCAACCCTTAATCTTCTTGTAAACAATTTAGGAAGGAAAAAATTCATGTGAAACTTGAAAGGAAACAAATTTACAAAGAGAGAAACATCACCATTTTCTTGACACAAGAATCTTGAAACCAAACTGCCTCTGTATTACTGAATTGATTACTTCAAATATATTTCACTACTTATAATTACAGAAAAATATTTTCTTCTTGCATAATCCAACCCTTACTAAGTCTTATTACAAAATATTTATAGACTTTCTATTGAACTAACTTCAGATTCCAAAAAGGAATTGATTACAAAATAATGTCTAACAAATTTATAAATGTTTCTGAAAGAGAACTAAATAATAGGAATTCTGGAAAAATTCAATTTTTCTATTGAATCTTTGAAGGAAATATGTTGTTGATTGTAGTTATTTTCTGTCTCCTTCTATTTGTCTTCTTGCCAAAATTGTAGGCTTTTTGTTTGTGCTCATTCGACCAACTCTAGTAATTGGTCCCATCTCTCTTCACCTAGGATAGAAAAATTTACCATGTTTCTAAATCTTTCATGTACCTTTGTGTAGGTCTGGAAAGTTGGCTTGTTTAGAAACAGATGATGAATCTCATGTTGAATGTTGAGATCAGATTGTAGGCCTTCCAAGAAAGCTTCTCCATTGATAGTTCCCTTTTCCTTTGCAAATTTAGATGCATCTGCAGCTATGTTTCATAATTGATCCTAGTAATTTTCTAATGGAATTAATTTTCCATTAAAATTTATTAGAGTTACAAGTCCTTTCCCCAGCAACAAAGAAAACTTTATGTTAAATCTTTTGACCTGTAGCTCCAATTCTTTACACTTATTTTCTAACTACACCATAATATTTTTCTTAGTCAATACTCTTTTGACTTCCATTATTGTCTCTGTCTTGTCTTGAATATTTAGCTCTTCAAGCTCATCTCTAGTCTTGAAGTTTAACATCCTTATAATTTTATGTGCTTTTGTTGGCCTATGCTCGATACCAAATTTAGTTTTTTCAATCGCTACTTTAACTCTATGTACCAACTATTCTTGTTCAAAAATAATTTGAATGGATGGTCACAATTATGTAACATTTGCATTGATATTGTGCCAAATGTTGCATTTGGCTTCTGCTAACATCTGAATTATGAGGGATTGGTCCTCATACTTTTGAATATGTTGAATTAATTTAAATTATTCTCTACCTTGTAAGGACTCAGGACACCACATATCTCCACAATGGTATGATATTGTCCACCCACCACCTTCGTTCGGCATTCCGAGGATTCATCCACTTGGCTAACTTCGAATCTGGCTCCGATACCACTTGTAAGGACTCTGGACACCACATATCTCCACAATGGTATGATATTGTCCACTTTGGGCCTAAGCCCTCATGGATTTGTTTTTGGGCTTTACCCAAAAAGGCCTCATACCAATGGAGATATTTGTCCATCCTTATATACCCATGATCCTCCCCACTTCTAGTCAATGTGGGACTTTGGTCGTATACCCAACATACCTCTACCAGGTATGCATTGTCTTCCTTAATTTTTCTCTCTTCCATCTTGGTCAGTGCTTCCATTAATTTTGCATTTTATTTATTGGTTAATGACAGTTCTCCTAAAGCTTGAACTAATCTCTTAGAGGAATTTGAGGTGGATGCTTGGGTTGTTGGCTATTCTTCTGGTTGTGTTGAAATGCCTACTGTAATTGATGTGCCTGCTACTGTCAATTGCTCTTTCTCTTTCAATAATGATTATGTTATGCTCTTGACCTGCGAGAAGATGCAAAAATACCAATTATACGAAGAAATACAACCCAGAACACAGAACAAAATGATAAATAACAACATGTATTTTATTATTCGGAGATGAAAGCAATTTTCACTTGCCTCTTCGAGGGGGCAACCTCCAATAGAGCAGGGCTCGATTACAAAACAAGACGCAACCTCCTCAATGGGGAGTCTCTATCCTTTATATAAGATTCATACATGAAATACCGTGGGTTAGTACCATGGTTCTCTTAATACCATTTATCTAATAACATGGCCCATTTGCAACTAATTGTGGTCCCTTTCTTTAAATGTGGGTCAACCACTTACAATTATTAATATGGGCTTTATTGGCTCTTTAAGTAACTATAACTATGACTCGACCCTATTACATAAATAAGGGGGTTAGGGTTGGACCCTAACATGCCCTCCCCCATAAAAACAACCTTGTCCTCAAGGCTGAAGCTACGGAAACTGCTGAAGAATAGTGGTTGGTTCCTAGGTCGCATCTTCTGGAGAGGTGTCTTTCCACTTGATGAGGACTTCCTTGATCGTGTGGCCGCACAAATGTCGTTCTCACGTGTCAAGGACCTATTTAGGTTGGAGCCAGATTGAACCTTCTTCATCCAATTCAGGTAGACTGGTTTGAATTCTACAATTGTTCCCCACCACTTTCTTGAGGCATGATACATGGAAGATGGGATGGATTTTTGCAGTGGGTGGCAAGGCTAGCTTGTAGGCTACTTCTCCAATGCGCTGAAGTATTTGATAAGGTTCGTAGAATTTTGGAGATAATTTCTGACGACCCTTGTCTTTGAGTGATGTTTTCTTGTATGGTTGTAGCCTCATGAATACATGATCCCTTTATTGAAATTTGCATTCTGAACGATGTTGGTCTGCCTATTGCTTCATGTAATTCTGAGCTTAATGGAGATTATCTTTGAGATGTGCTAGCATGGTTGCATGGTTCTGTAGGAGTTGATCCACTACTTGTACCTTAGAGCATCCAGGGATATAAGAAGTAGGTGAAGGGGGAGTTGATCATAAACTACTTCATATGGAGTCATCTTGGTGGTGGCATGATAGTTAGTATTATACCACAATTCAGCTAAAGGTAACCACTGTACCCATTGATGTTGATTTTCTGAAGTGAAGCACTAGAGGTAGGTCTCCAGACATTTGTTGACTGCTTCAGTTTGACCATCAGTTTGGGGATGATAAGAAGTACTTAGTTGGAGTTGGGAGCCTTGTAGCTTGAAAATTTCCTACCAAAAGTTACTGGTGAAGATCAGGTCACAATCAGACACAATGGAAGTGGGCATGCCATGCAATTTGATGATCTAGTCCATGAATGATTGAGCCACCAAATTGGGGGTAAAATGGTGGGGTAGGGTGCAAAAATGAGCATACTTAGAAATCTTGTCCACAACCACCATGATGACTGACTTGTTGCCTGACTTCAGAAGACCAGTAATGAAATCCATAGAAACATCCATCCATATTGAGGCAGGGATGGGAAATGGTTGTAAAGTGCTTGGGGACTTGACTATTTCTCCTTTGTGGCGCTGACGCACATCACATTCAACTACAAAAGTAAGAATGTTAGTTTTCATGCCTATCCAAAAGAAGGAATGACGAGTGCGAGCATAAGTCTTCAGAAAGCCTGCATGACCTGTAGTGGGAGATGAGTGCAACTCTTCTAAAATGCACGTTTTGAGGGTGGATGTTGGTGATATCACTACTCTATCCTTGTAGCAAAGAATCTCATCCTTCCAAGAGTATCCCCTTATGGAATTAGGATCTGCTTGCAAGCTATTAATGAGTTGGGAGAGTGAAGGATGTGAAAACCATTCCTTGTGGGCTTCTTCAATCCAATCTGGAATGGGAAGAGAGATTGCTAGCAGGGTGTTGTCCTCCTCAAATTGGCGTGATAAATCATCCCCTTTGACATTTTTTGTGCCCTTTCTCGTAAATTATCTCATAATCATATCCCAACATTTTGGCTAGCCATTTATTTTGTTGTGGCGTGGATAGCCATTGCTCCAAAAAATATTTTAGGCTTTGATGACCTGTGCAGATTTGGAAACACCACCCCAATAAGTATAGTTACATGCAGTGTAAGATGGACATCATCTCCTTCTCATAGGTAGATTGTCCCAGATGCTTCCCATTTAGTTGTTGGATGGTGAAGGCCAAGGGTCGACCTTCCTGAATCATCACATTCAATCACAATATATTTGGTGAAGTCGGGTAGTGCCAATACAGGAGTGGAACACATGGCCTGTTTGATAGAGGAATGATTTTTTCTTAAGAAGGTGAGTGAGGGGTCTAGCAATGCGACCATAATTGTAGACAAATTTGCAATAGTAGCTGGTGAGACCCAAGAATCCTCTCAAACTCTTCAAGGTATTTGGTTGGGGCCAATCCTGCATTACTTGGATCTTTTTGGGATCCACCTTGACACCTTCACGCCCCACAATGTGGCCCAAATACTCGACTTCTTCCATGCCAAAAGAGCACTTGGAAAATTTGACAAATAATTTATTCTTCTGGAGCAGTTGCAAGAGCAGGTCTACATGCTGAAGATGTTTTTCCCAGGTGAGGCTATAGATGAGAATGTCATCAAAGAAAACAAGGACAAATTTTCTGAGATATGGTTTGAGAAGGTGATTCATGAGGCTCTGAAAAGTGGATAGGGCATTATAGAGACCAAATGGCATGACCAAGAATTCATAATGGCCTTCATGAGTTCAGAAAGCAGTCTTGGGAATGTCTACTTCTTTCATGCATATTTGGTGATAGCTCGAGCGAAGATCTAGCTTAATAAAGAATTGAGCACCATTTAGTTCATCCAAAAAATCATCAACAACTAGGCTGTAGAATTTATCTTTGACCGTAAGCTTGTTGAGGGCCCTAAATTCTGGACACATGCGCCATTCCCCATCTTTCTTGAGCACCATGACCACCGATGAGGAATAAGGACTAAGGACGAATGACACTGGCTTCCAAGAGTTCCATGATGGCTTTTTCAATTTCATTCTTTTGGGTGAAAGGGCATCTATATAGGTGCACATTCGATGGTTTTTCCCCTAGGACCAAAGTGATGCTATGATCATGTTCCCCTCTAGAGGGTGGAAGCTCATTAGGTTTTGTCAAAAACCTACGGATGGTTGTATAAGACCTGTTGCATATCAAGATGAATATGAAGAGTAGTGGGCTCGAAGGCCTGAATGGCATTAAATTGGGTGATAACTCCGTGATGGCCCTTTTTTAACAACTTTTCCATTCGATGCGAGCTGATGATAGGAGTACTTTCTTGGAGTCCGTGGAGGGTATGCGTGTGGTCCTTCTACTTAAAGATCATATATAACTCCTAAAAATCCATTGTGATTGGGCCTAGTGTGTGAGCCATTCAGCACCCAAGACAATGTCACAACCACCCATTTTGATGGCAAACATGTGGGTCTTTAGGTGGTAATCTCCCATATGAAGTTTTATATTTTCACAGCGGCCTTCACATTCCATTGTCCCCCCATCATCAATCTGGACCTAGAAATTAGAGACTTCTCTGACAAAACAATGCACAGCTTCTGCAACTTGTTGATGGATAAAGTTATGCGTGCTGACACTATCAATAAATACTACTACATGGTGATGTTTAATAAAACCTCTGATTTTGAGAGTTTTTGGAGAAGAAATGCCTGCCAAAGCATGGAGCGAGATAACTGGTTCTTCTGATGTAGTTGGGAGCTCATTGTCCTGCTGGTTGTCCTCATCTTCCTCCTCTAGTCCCTCAAAGGGTGGGGCTTCCTCAGATGAACTATGATTAGTAGCATCAATTTGAAATAATTTGCCTTCCTTGCATTTATGCCCCGGGGAATATTTGTCATCGCAGTAGTAACATAATCCTTGCTTTCTTCTTTCAACCATTTCTGTGGGGGACACCTTTTGAACCTTAGTGTTTGGGTAGTACCTTGATCTTGGGTGGGGCATTCCTTGGCTATGAAATTTGGATGAGTAGACTGGGCCGCTCAAGCATGTTCCACTTTGATAGCCTTCATACAATCTTCCATCCAAGTGGCTAGGTAGTGCATTCGGACGTGGGTTTGGATGGCGTCTTTGGGACCACTTATAAAACATTCCAAGTAGAATTCATCTCCCAGACCTGTTGTGTGGAAGGCTAATGTCTCAAAGGTTGTAATATAGTCATTTAATGTGCCTGTCTGTCTGAGCTTAGTAAGATGACCCAAAAAATTAGATTCACAGTCAAAGTGGTCACAAATGGATTTTGCGAACACCTGCCAAGTAATTGTCCTTGGATAGCATTTCTGATGCCACTGCCACCATTGCCATCTTTCTTGGTCCAAGTAAAGGCCTCCCACACATAGCTTAGTCTCATCATCTCTGATGTGATTCAGAGTGAAATATTGGTCCATTTGTGATAGCCATATTGCCGGATTAGAGCCATCAAATTTGTACATGTCCAGCTTGGGTGGTTGAGGGTGGGAATGTTGGTGATTTCCATGGAAGTGAAGATGATGGCTAGATTCTCCTTCATGGTCTTCATTAAAAGCATATGCCTCTGATTGTAATGCCAACTTTCCCTTTGTGACTGTCTTGTAATGACTGGATCTGCACCGCTAAAGCCTCCAACCATTTTTCAATGTTTTCCATCTTCTCATTGGCCATAGCTTGAGCTCTGGTTTCTACCATACACAGATCTAAGTCACCTGTCGTCACTGTGAAAAAATTTGGGACCACCTGAAAATTGAAGCTGACAAGTGAATGGTACCACCTCGCTCAGGTAATCGTCCTGATTCTTATGTGCTAAGTCTCTTATAAGCATCCCGGGAGGGCCTCAGACTCGTTTTTTTTCCTACTCTAAAAGGATTTTTACTCCCTGCTTATCAATACTGCAGTAGCCAATTTCCATAAAAGTTAATCCTACCCAATGTCCTACGAAATCACCCCAAGGTATAGAAGCCACAAGCCTCCCTACACAAATGGTCAGATCTGTCTGCGAAACCCTCAATTGATGAATGTGAGTTGGATTGCGGCAATGACAAAACTGCAGCTACTAGATCTGAATGGTATTGTGGTGGTAGACCCTAAACTGGTGGATCTGATTGTTTTGGTGGTGACAGAACCCAACTTGCTAGATCTGATCTAGAAAAGAAGATGATGGGTGATCTTTAGAGAGATGAGGGAACTATGGTCTCAAGGAGTGTCAGTTGATACAAATCGTAATATACATAAGGGTCCAATAGTAGTGCTCAACCCATTCTTTCAGGGCACTAACTAAGGGGGATCAACCGTACCCTTAGCCATACTACCCAACTACCCTATTGTACGCACGAGTAATCTCCTCGAGTGTTGTTCTCGGTTTATTGTAGTAGTAAGACGGCCGATGGTTTATCTACAATGATGTTTCAGGTGAGCCTAGGGGCCTTTTGATATACCCAGAGGGTACGTGGAAGACAATTCATGTGTGGTTCTGCCTAATGCACTACTACTTGAAGGGGTACCCACAGGGGTTACAAGGGAGTCCAAGAAGCGTGACCACCTCTTGTATTTCCTGCATGCATGCCTCCCCAAATCCGCAGGTTTATGCGCTCAATGACAGATCCCGTGGTTTAAAGACATCGGAACACGTCTCTAGCCAAAAAAAAATCTACTAAAAATGGAGATACCACCGGCCTTGGAAAGCACTTTGATACTACTTGTTATGCTCTTCCTACAAGAAGATTCCAGAGTACCAATTAGATGAATAAATACAACCCAAAACACATAACAAAATGAGAAATAACAGCATGTATTTTATTATTCAGAGATGAAAGTAATGTTCACTTGCCTCTTCGAGGGGACAACCTCCAATAGAGCAGGGCTCAATTACAAAATAAGACATGAACTCCTCAATGGGGAGTCTCTATCCTTTATATAGGATTCATACATTCAATACCATGGGTTAGTACCATGGTTCTATCTAATATCATGGTCTGTTTGAAACTAACTATGGTCGCTTTCTTTAAATGTGGGTCAACCACTTACAATTATTTATATGGGCTTTATTGACTCTTTGACTAACTATAACTATGACTCAACCCTATTACATAAATAAGGGGGTTAGGGTTGGACACTAACAGATTCCATGTCTATCTCCATCCTTTGAATCTAAACGCTCTGTTCAACAATTAACTTGAACATATTCTCTTTCTCAATTTATAAATTTGTGATTTCCTTGGCCTGAGGGTGCTCTGTGGTTGGTAGTTTAAGTTGTTTTCTAAGGGCCTAGATATCTTCATTCTTGTTTTTAATCATCTCCTCTACTGTCTTGACATTGCTAGGATCATATCCTAGCTTGATAATCAAGTCTTCCAAGGATTTTATCCTGGTGTCTTTGGCCAGAGAGGACATTCTCTCTATCTTTAACTGTGAATGCATATTGTTTAGAGATGTTTGAAATTTGGAGGAAGCCATGGACGAATTGGTCAAAGTTGAGTAAATCATTTCTCTTGTTTGTTTATGCAAATCGATTTCATTGATTGCATGAATTGTTAGACACATACATGGTAGCAATAGAATATGAATGATAAGCATTAGAGTATGTATATTATTGACATGGTATACATTTATAATACATAGGAGTGGCCCTTGGTTTCATATTCCAGGTGGTCCCTTGGACTCCCTTTGGCTGTTCAGCTTCCACACTAACCCTTAGAGGATTAGGTGTCCAAAATTCCCCCCCTTAATTCGAAGGGTTATGTATGGGTCCAAGAAGAGATTTGTATTACAAAACGCGCAAAAATTCATGGAAACACTAGGTTGAATGTGCTCTCTGAAATGTTGGTATAAGGGAGGTGGTTTAAGGATGACCACCAACACTCGAATGCTTATTGCAGTTCCTGGAACTCTTCCAAATCTAGGATGAAGCTAAGGCATTCTGCTAGAGGAAGTGCTCCTTATGTTTTGAAGAGGGAAACCTTCAACCATGAAATGGAAGTCTAACCCTGTATAATAGCGAGAAACTCAACCTGAAAAGGGAGGTCTCAATTTGTGATGGTTTAAGGATTACCACCAACTCTGGAATGCTTAATGCAATTCCTGGAACTCTTCCAAAACTAGTAAGATGAAGTCTTCTACTAGAGGAAGTGTCGCCAATTCTTTGAAAAGGCATCACCAACTGAAGGCATGCTCAAGGGCATCTTTGTCTCTGGCTATAACTCTGAATCTAGTATGGTAGGTTGTGGCTCATGCTCGCTTGATGTGACTTTGAAGCTTGTAGATGACCATTTTCCCCCCTGTTAGTTACAAGATGAGATGATGGAGAAAACTCAACTGCAAGATTGTTCAATACTCTAGAACAAGTTCTAACATATGAATGAAATATCTTCTTGGTTGTTTATGGCCATTTCCAAGAAGTAATCCATCCAATATGAATCTTTGTTCTTGCAGGAGGCTTGTTTTTGACGCATCTATTTGAAGAATGACTAGTTTTATGACAATGCTTACATGGATGAAGATAAAAATAGTGATATTTCATATGGCCAACTTAGTCACGGTGTTGGCATTTCACAATCTATTTTTGTTGTTGTGGAAGAGGAGTGGTGATCTCCAGTATTGTAGCAATAATGCTGCACTCCTGGGACTCCTTTCTTTATTTTTATCAACCCGGCAGTTCGTAACAAACTTGGAAGCGACGGTGCTGTATGCACAAGTACTAGCTCTTGCCGCAGTTGTCACTTGGTCAGATGGCACAAGTCCGCCAGAGGCTTAAGCCAACTTCTATGAGCTCTGAGAAGAAGATTTTTAACTGATGGATGAAAGCTAACTTAAAGAAGGCTGATCTATTTGCAAAAATAAACTGGAAAGTGAAAAAGGAAATGTAAATCCTAGCAAACCCTAATTCTACCAGCTAACCCTACTGATGCAAGAAAGCGGATGCAAGCTACTGAAACAAATGCCATTGATGTCTAGAATGGTAAACACATGCATCTAAGCTACTTCTACAGTATCATCTGGAGAAAACATCTTTTTTGTATTTTTGAATAAGTTGCCAAAGTTATTATGCATATGATTTGACTGTTTTTGGCTGTGCAGAGGTGGATGTGCAAGGAGAAATGCTTGGAGGAGGTAAAGAAGGTTCAGAGAGGTCCTAAGGGGTCCCTAACACCCTCCCATAGAGTCTCACCAAGTCTAGATATCAAGAAACCTCATTCGTGAGCCTCTACAGGAAGTCTGCAGGGGTTCTACATGATGTCTGCATTTTTCTACAGGATGTCTGGAATTTTCGATAGGATGTTCAAAAATGGGGTTTTTGGTGAAGGAATGGAGAGGGAAAGGTGAAAGAGTGAGTGTGAAGGTAGGGTGAGGACTGGAGATGGTCCAGGACTTGGTGGATGGAGTTGTGGATAGGTGTAGATGGCTGGATTTGGTTCAAAGAAGGCTGAAGCAACGTTACACGAACTAGGGTTATGGGAGAAAATGGCAAATGGGAAGCAAGGATTCTAAGTAGAGGGAGGAATGGATGGAACTGATGGAGAATATGCAGATGAAGGAGTGGCATAGGTGCTCTGCAAGGCGTTTTTCCAACTGACCCAATGAAGACTTGTAAATTCAAAAACCTAATTACGAAGACCTAATCTGCTAGCTGCCTGTAAACAGAATGAACAGAAGCGTGACCTGCAATGAAAACCATGTATTTTAACTCATGCAACTAAGCAAATGAAAGTCTGAACTTGTAACCAACTCCTACACATGAAAATCAAACACTAGTGATTGCATGGCAAGGCAAAATCAGTGTTTTTGTGGGCAGCAAAGTCATCCTAGTCATAGCTCCTGATCCCACTGAGGGAGAGGTGAAACTAGAGATGTTTGATGGCCCTTTTCTTGGAGCTTTTCCTGTTAACAACCTATCACTAAATCTGAGCACTCAAAAAGTCTTTCTAACCATTAACAGTGACCTAATTAATCAACAGACTTTAATCTACTTAACATGAATAATTTTGCAAATGCATGAAAAGCAAGTAACAATACATAAAGGAGGCCTTAGCACTCGGGTTGGGCCCAACCCCAAGAGCTGTAGGCTCCTATAAAGAACTCAGATCTGATGCCAAATGGGACTGCTTATCATTATTCAAAAATAACCATCATGAGAATGTTTGTACAACAGTAGCTAGGAAAAACGAGCTGAATAGGATGATAGCACTATAGTGCAAAAATAACAATAGTTCCAAAAGTCCCTTACGAAGGCTGAGGCCTTCTTACTTATACAATACGAGGGGGCTAGCAGCCCTCCTAGATTTAAGGAACTCGGCTGTCCCAACTGCTAGAAAACAGTCACTTTTCCCCCAAAGCTACTTGGCTACCTTTGAAACTCGTTTTGGTGGCCTGTGGAGCTCGGAGTTGAGGGTGGAGATTTCAAGGAAGGCCATTCAATGCAAGAGACAACCTCCCTATGAATCCTCCCCTCAAGCTTCGCTGTCAGCTAACCCATGATTGCTTGGTTTTGCTCCAAAATTTGTCCAAAAATCCTGAAATAACCACTTATTAGCCTCCTAGGTAAAGTTACCACCCTTATTCATTCAAATAACACAAACATACTAAGAAAACATGCATAATCTATGAAAAATGGAGGATTGAACAAGGATAATTAGGCAAAATGAGCCCAATAAGTTACCCAATTTGGGGGCTCATCATCACCCCCTACTAAATCGGTTGCTCATCCTCTGAGCAACTAGTCCAGCTCATCATCCTTGATGGCTTTGACCGCCTCCCTCACGTCCCAGGCCTCTACTGTGATATCCTCCTCTCGATCATGGAATCCTACCTTCTGTTCCACTTCCTCCCATTGCCTACCTTCCTCCTCTTCCTTCACTCCTTCTAGCAATCCCAGAAGTAAAGGAGGACTGAATTTCAAACCAATCCAATTGGCCTTCAAGTTTTGTATCAAATTTTTGTAGAGAGGTACCCTTGCCAAGGCCTCCCTCATCCTAGTGGGAGAGTGGTATTCCCGTATCTTCAAGCTGTGAGGCAATGTGTTCCACCGCCTTGTGCAGGCATGCATACAGTTTTCTCCCAACAGTCTCTCCATGTCCTCGAAGTGGGCAATGGATTGAGCCTGTTCCTCAATGTATCTTGGTAGCTCTTGAGGACTGTTGGCCAAGTGCTAGTGGGTGCTTATCACCACTGAGGGGTCATTCGGTTCTGCTTTGATCATGAGAGGCTCACTGAGCTCTCTGTCTATGATACTGTGAACCTATGCTACTCTCTTCTCCTCATGGCTCATCTAGGAGGCCATGGTCATAAGCTAGACATCCCCTATCACCGTGTTGGGATCCCATGTGTTTATGTCCAGAAGGGCGAATTTGTGCAAGTAGAACTCTGCCAATTTGGCCCTATCCTCAGATGAACTACTGCCACATAAAGCTGCAAACTGATGATAATTTTGGAAAGGGGTGGTGCCCCTTTGAGCCAGGGTATTGATTTGAAATTGTAACCATTGTCCCTGAGGTACAGGGCATAGGATTTGGCAAGCTGCCTGCACTGTAGAGCTTCCATTGCCCAGCTGGCCATGCAGGCCAGTTGGGCCTCCTTGTCTTGCACCTGCTATTTCAGAGAATGTATATACAATTCTTGTTCCTATAGCTGCTGGTGCAGTGCCTCAATTTCACTATGTGTCCCTTCCTTTCTTTGCTATTCGAAAGGGGTATCTGTGGTTGTTGTGGGCTCCTCTTGTTGCTGTGGCTTTCCCAAGATGTGAAGCTTTTCTTGCTTCCCTTGCCCCTGTGACTGTAGCTGTCGTTTGAGCTGCTCATTTTCTTCCTGTAGCCTGACCCGCTGGCTATTCTCCACATGTCGTACCATAGCCAATTCTCTTCTGGCCTCCTTGAGCTGCTCCTCTAGAGGACCTATATCTGCTACTCCCTTGGACTTAGTGATTTTCATCCAAGTGTGGGTCCACCCCCTCTCTTCCTCTAGTGCAAGGAAAAGTGGCACTGTGAATTTTTGAGGAATTATCTTTCCAGCTTCCATGAAGTTATAATAGGAGCCCAAGCTAGGCTGGGGACTAGGCTCCATAATGTGCTCTACTTCTTCTTCCTTTCGTGGTGATTTGGCTGCCTCCCCTTCCATTTCTTCGGTCTCCTTGAACCTGGCCAATGTTTCCTGTAGAATAGTTTCAACATCCTGTAGAGAGGCTTTTGTGTCCAACCTCTCCATTCTCTCCCTCTAGGTGGATGTCTTCGGGCTTCCCCGCTCATAAGTGATGGATGCCTTGGAGGGCGACCTCTCCTTTGGTGTGGTAGGGGTGTCTACAATTGTGATTGGTTCTTTTGACGGTGGCTGTGGTCTGCCGGTCTTAATTCTCACACTCCTTCTTGCCTTAAAATATAGTGGAAGCTCCCTCTTTCGCTTCTCCTTCTGCTTGGGGGACATGCTTAGGGTGGCCAGCATAGCTGCTGCCTCCCTAGCTAAGATCTCAGGCGATTTCTCCTTCTTCTGCCCCTTCCCTAGACTTCCTGTAGAAAGTCCTATAGTGGCTGTTTTCAGGCTTCCTGTAGAAGCAATTTTCTGGCTTACTGTAGAAGCAGTTTTCTGGCTTCCTGTAGAACCCATTTTCCCTGATTTGGCTTGCTTGGCTGGGGCTGGCTTTTCCTTGACCTGTGATGTGGTTGCCTTGGGTGTGCCCCTACTTGTTTGGCCTTTTTCAGTCTTCTCTGCCTGGGTTTGCAACCGCTTCTCCCTTGGCGTTTGTGTCTTTATTTCACCCACAACTTTGGCCTCAACAGCTTGTCCTTTTTCTTGCTTTTCCTATGGCTTCTCCTGTGATTTTTCCTGTGATGGTCTGCCCTGGGTTTTCTTACCCTTAGCTTCCTTACCCTCTGTTTTCCTCTCTGGCTCAATTTTCTCCTTTTCCTCGCTACTGGATGAAGTGAATTCTTCGGCCAGAGTCCGGATATCATCACCCTTGGACATATTGCAGAAAACCTCCCAAGAAATAGGGACAGTATAAGTATGGAGGGCATCTTCTACAAGGAGCTTGATAAGCCCATGATGAGCCAGCTGGTCTGGTGTTCCCTCCTTCATTTTTGTGCTACACTCAATCAATGACTGTAGGAGGAAGTATGGGATGCTCAATTTTTTTTTTGAGGGAAAATCCATCTTATACCTGAGCTCTGTTGACAAGCGGAAGTGATAACCATACACAATGCTAAATTGCCCCTCACAGGTAATATATTTCATAATTTGAAGGCTGACCTCACTCCAAAATGGCTGTAGGCTAGCTCTCCGGACCCCATTTTTATCCTCTGAATACTGCTCTTCTGGTAGGAAGAATTCCTTTTTGGCTTTTTGGCCCAACTTCCTTTCCTCTTTATCCCAGAGCATCCCCAATGGCAATTCAGTGACCCGACTAATGAGTTGTGGGGTGAGTTTCAAGGTCAATCCCCTGAAATTTGCAGTTGCCAATGTTTTTTATTTGGGCTGCAGGGACTTAAGGAACTCCTCTGTGATTTCATCATCGTGACCTTGAATTTTATCACAGAAGGTCATCCACTTTGCACGGGTAAACAGGTCTACCACCTTGGGAGTTTCTCTCAACTTTTTGGAATCCGAGGGTTCCTTTCTGATAAACCCTCTAGGCATGGTGAAAATACCCTGTTTTCGGCTTGAGCTCTGGTTAGAATGGAAATTTGGATGTGGTTTTTCTCCTTGGTTCTCAGGACAGGGTTTCTTCGCTATCTGTACCTCCCCTTTCACCAATTCTCGGGTTATACTACTGCTGTCGCTCCAAAACTCGACTGGTCAACAGGAATTAAGCTCTCACGGACAGAGTGCTTTGCTAATTTTCACACCAACCATGTAACAGTCGCAAGAAAGAAATTTGATATGTGCACAGGTGAGCCTTACAGCGGTTTGTCATTATAATGGGGAGAGTTTGTTAACAGGAACCATGGAGGTGAATACGACGCAGCACCATTCAAAAGAAATTATGTGTATTATATAAGCAAAACACCATTCTTGACCCACAAGTAGACTGGTTTCAATTTTCCTCACTTCAAACAAGCTAATTCACCACCTTTCGAAAATTAAGCATGGGGATGGCATGTTTGAACCTACCTCTCCTCGAGATTTCCAATTCCGACACAACAGACACGGGTTTCTTTGCTCCGGGAGCTTTCACTCTGCTTCTTGTAGAGCTCCTTCCTGTAGAGAGATTCTACTGCTTCTGGAGGATGTCACGGTGCTACGGAGCAAGTCCTGGACGCGGGAAGAGTTTGAACTAGGCCGAGAAACACAGGCTAACGAATTGTAGAGGAGGAGGACGCTCATGTTGCTAAAAACCAGGTGCAGGCGTAAATGACAGTAGTTGAGGTGCGTGCTATGGCCGAATGATTTTAAAATATCGTGTAATTCATGGCGTGGGGGGTGAGGTGTCCAGGGCGAGCCGTTAGATAATGTCACGGCCATCATTCTTCGGCGTGTCTCTGACCGCCGATATCTATCTCTGCCATTACCCGCCGTCATCCCTGTCAGTCCGTCGATTTCACTGCAAATCTGCTGATTATCCCAGACTGGACACTTCCCACGTGTCATCTCCACGTCCTTCCAGTGGAATCGAGCATAACCATGCTTGTTCGGATCCCACAAGGCAATCCTACTGGTTGTGGGTGGCCAGTCAACTGGCCATTGCATTTGTTCAATCCGCACATTCACAGACATGCACGTTCCATAGTATAGTTCATGCAATTTGACGAAATAGGGTTAGGCACTTACTTGTGTGACCGTGGATGTGTTTTGCAGGTATTTGGACGTGAAATAATGGCTCTGCTTCACTGTTGCTTCGTGCTCGGGCGTTTGAATTCCCTCGTTCATTGGCTAATGCTGAATGCAGGCTTTGGAATTCGATCCAATGGTGGTGAACATTACATGCATGGCTCTAACTTATCTCTGCCATCAAGGAGGTGTTCACATTCACGCGGGGCTGGTTGCATGCCTCCTATGTTGATCTCAGCTGCTTTTGACTCCATAGTGTGTATTCCAGGTGGATCAGTTGCTACAGGATTCCTGTAGGACATCCTGTAGTTGCTTCTCCCCTTGGGCAGCATGCTGAAACGAACAGGGCTGTTCTCACGATTGACGGGTCCTGATGAAGCTTTAACAGGTAGAGTTATGGCCTTCATGTACTCGATTTGTCCTTTCAGGGAAAATGATTGCAATCTGAAGAAATCAGGACTTTTTGCATGACTGTGCAGGAAACAGGTCCAGATCATGGTAATGGTGGTGAAAAGAGATGACACAGGTGATGGATGGACAAAAAAGGTGGTTTCATGCCTCATCAATAGATTCCAAGCCTTGAATCCCTCTTCAGAATCAATTTTGGCCTGCCTGAAGGTTCTACAGGATGTTTCCTGTAGAAATACAGAACTTCCTGTAGAAAGCCTTGAAACTTCCTATAGGAGGTTGAATCTTGACCCGAATGTGTCCAAATCCTGAAAAAATGAGTGGCCATGGAGGGAGTGTCTGTGATGCTTGGTAGCTTGAGATGGACTCCTGTCCTCGATTTGCATGACCCTTTTTCTCTGCATTATATCCCTGCAACCTCCAGTAATTTCAAAGATCAGACCTATTTTTTTCTTTTTTATTTGTTTTTTCTTTTCTCTGAGGGACAGCAGGGGCGCCTCCATGAGGTTTTCACCCCCACTATGTACCCTGGGTGCCTTAAAGAGGTTTTCACCCAAGGATCTTTTATCCAAATTCTTTATTTTCTACGAGACAGCAGGGGCGCCTCCCTGAGGTTTTCACCCTTATTGCCTGCCCTGGCCACCTCAGAGGGGTTTTCATCCAGGGATCTTTTTATTCTTTTTTCTTTTTTTTTCTTTTCTTTTGTTTTGATGATCAAGGTGTGGCCGGAATAGAGGCAGAACCCTACCCTATTACCAGCACTGATTTTTCCACAGTTTCAATGAATTCCTGCCTTGAAAGGGGTTTCTTGTAGATTTTCAATCGATGCCCATTGACAAGCATGGGAATGGTCTCTTCATTAATGGTCCTAATGAGGACTGAACCATTGTCATTGCATTTCTCCACTGTATATTGTCCTAACCATCTTGTCCTCAGCTTTCCCTTGAAATCCTTGTATCTCGAGTCATACAGCAACGCCCAATCTCCCGGCTGGAACTGCTTTTCATTAAGTTGTCGGTCATGCCATATCTTCCTTTGGAGTTGAACTACCTCTGAGTGGAGAAGGGCCTGCATTATTTGCTCATCTTATCCATTCAGCTGCAATAATCTCTCACGTTGAGCATGGCTGAGATCTAGGTCCAGCTGAGCTACCACCCTTAATGTATTGTACTCGAACTCTATGGACAACAAAGCTTTCTTCCCATAGACCAGCTCATAAGGTGTTAAACGGGTTGTGGTCTTCCAAGTGGTGTTGTAGGCCCAGGTGGCCTCAACCAGGCGTTCTGCCCAATCCTTTTTGTTGCTACTCACAACCTTAGTCAAAATGCCTTCCAATGCTCTATTAGTAACTTCTACCTGCCCATTTGCTTGCGGATGATAGGGGGTGGAAGTCTTGTGCTTGATCTTGTGATGAGCATGCAAATCTTCAATCAGGTTGGAGGTGAACTAGCTTCCTTGATCGGTGACTAACTCGCTTGGGTAGCCAAACTTGTAAAAAATATTTTCCCTCAGAAAATCAGCCACCTTTTCTTCTGTTGCTGCTTTGATTGCTTTCATTTCTGCCCACTTGGTCAGATAGTCGGTGCACACAATGATGTAAGACTGTTGCTTTGAAGGAGGGTTGATAGGACCCACAAAATCCATGCCCCACTTTTCAAATGGCTCAAAGGTCACTTGAGGTTGGAGAGGCATTTCATCTCTTGGAGTCGACTTCCCCATCCTCTAACATCGGTCACACTGGCTGATGTATCTTCTAACATCCTGATGGAGAGTAGGCCAATAGTAGCCTGCCTGCAAAATTTTGAAGGCAATCCTTTTTGCTGCAAAGTGGCCTCCACAAGGTCCGTCATGACAGGTTAGGAGGATGTCAAATACTTCCTCCTCCCTAACACAACGTCTCAAGATCTAATCTGGGCCAAGCTTGAACAGGTTGCCCCCGATCCAAGCGAATGGGGTGCTCTTCCTTATGATTCTGCTCTTCTCTTTTGAGGATAGATGCGAAGGGAACTATGATGAGACCAAGTAATTTGCTATATCAGAAAACCATGGAGAGAGTACTGAGATAGCAAATAGATGCTCATCTGGCATCTGGTCATCCACTGTTCCTTCTTCACCTGCAGGCAAGTCCAATCTCGGCAAGAAGTCGGCAACAACATTTTCCTTACATGGCTTGTCAACAATCGTCAAATCAAATTGCTATAACAAAAGTAACCATCTAATAATATGAGCATTGACATTAGTCTTATTCATTAAATATCTAATCGCAGCATGATCAGTGTGTACAAATGTTTGATAACCAATGATGTAGTGTCTGAACTTGTTTAGGGAATGGACTACAGCCAGGAACTCTTTCTCAGTTAGAGTATAGTTCATTTTTTCCTTGGACAGGTTTTTGCTGACGAAGTATATGGCATATGGGAGTTTCTCCTCAACTTGTCCTAAGGCTGCCCCTATGGCTTTATTCGATGCATCAATGTGAATGTGGATAAGTAGGGCCCAGTTTGGACCTCTCAGGATTGGGGCGGACACCAGCTTATTTTTCAATTCGTCCAGTGCCCCTTGACAGTCGTTAGTCCATTTAAACTCAACATCCTTCCCTAAGAGTCCAAACAAAGGTGAGGATAGCTTACTAAAGTCTTTAATGAATCTTTGATAATATCCTGTTAAGCCTAGGAAAGTTCAGACATCCCTTACCTTCTGAGGTGGTGGAACCTTTTGGATGATAGCAATTTTGTTAGGATCCACCTGTAATCCTTGACGAGAAATGGTATGTCCTAGCATGGTCCCTTCAATCATCAGAAATTCACATTTTTCGGGACTGAGGGACAAGTTCATCTCAATGCACTTGGTTAGAACTTTTCCCAGATTAGTCAATGCTTCTTGGAAGCTGGACCCATAAGGAGTAAAGTCATCCATATAGATTTCTACCGAATCATGGACCAACTCAGAAAAGATGCTCAATACTGCTCTATGGAAAGTGGTAGCAGCGTTGCATAGCCCAAAAGGAAGGACTCGGTAGGCAAAGGTACCCCATGGACAAGTGAAGGTGGTTTTATCTTGGTCTTCCGGGCTGATTTGGATCTAGTTATACCCGCTGAACCCATCTAGGAAAGAGAAGAACTTCTTCCATGCCAGTCCATCCAAGACTTGATCTATGAAAGGCAAAGGGAAATGGTCTTTCTTGGTGGCTTTATTAAGTTCTCGGTAATCTACACAGATTCTCCACTTCCCGTTCTTCTTGGGCACAAGCACTAGAGGCAAAACCCACTCACTATCAGAGATAGGGTAGATGAATCCTGCATCCAATAATTTCTGCAACTCTTCTTTGACAATGTCTTTAAGGGCTAGATTCATTCTCCTATGAGGCTACCTGACTGGTTTACAATCATCTTTGATGTAGATGTGATGGGTACAGACCGAAGGATGGACTCCCTTTCATCTCCTTATAGCTCCAAGCGAAAGCATCTAAGTGATTGTTCAGTAAGCTACACAGCTCCTTCTCCTGGGAAGGAGATAGGGAGGAGCTAATCTTTAGAGTTCTTTCGGGACCAAACTCCTCATTCTTAACTCTGGAAGAGGTTGGATCAGTCACACAGAGGTCCACTAAGGTGCTGGCTTGGGTATCTTCCACCAGTTCCTCTAAGGAGAGTGCACTGGGAGGTGGATTTTGAATCAACATCTCAATCAAATCATCCTCGGTTTGAGGACCTCCCCTAGTGGTTTCTATTGTGCACAAGGGTGAAAAGTAGACCTCATCCTCATCTCCTTCTTCCAACTAGAGTGGTAAGTCATGCTCTAGCAGAGGTTGGGCAGGAGGGTATAGGACTAGCTGCTTGGACATAAGACCATTTTTTATGGTCGTCTTTCCAGCTCGGCAACTGATGTAAGCATCTGCGGTGGCTAACCAAGGCCTTCCCAAAATGAGGGGGTATCCAGTAAGCTTTGCCTTTGGCTGAAGGACCAAGAAGTCCGCAGGATACTCCCAAGAGTTAACAGAGACCAAGACATCCTCCACAATCCCTTCAAGAGTCACGGTGGAGCGATCTGCCAACTGCAGGACTGTCGATGTCTTCCTTAAGGAACTCTGAAGGTTGAGTTTAAGCATGGTGTCCCTGGTCATTACATTAATGGCAGCCCCTAGATCAATCAAGGTATGGGGGATAATGGTGCCATTGATGTGGATATCAACTACAGGACTCCCAGGGTCCAAATACTTTGGATAGATTACTTGCCCCAACATTAGATCGAACAGTTGTCCTATGACATTAATAGTCGAGGCATCTCTCTTTCTCCTGCCTGGGTGCCTAAAACACTTCTCCTAAATTAATTTGTTGTATATCGGTACATCCTTGATAGCCTAGAGAAGTGGTATTTTCACACACAACTGTTTTAGTTCTCCCAGAAGTTCAGTCTCCTCTGGGTTTGGTTGTGTGGTTACTATTAGTTGCTCAAGAAAGGGTGGAATGGCTTTGGGTTCACTTTCCTGGTTGTCTTCCTCATCCTCTAGGGGAGGAGGTTGGCGATTTGGAAGGGTCTTCCCGAATCGCAGGTTGATCTCCTGGATCTCCATAGCATAGGTAGGACATGTTGTCTCCCCAATGTATACCTGATGGGCCTGTCGGTTGTTGGGGTTCGGGTTCGGTTGAGCAGGCATCTGGGGTTGTCTTGGAGGAGCAGGAGGTAATGGTTGTGGCTGAGCCAGTGGTGGAGGCAGAATGGTGGGAGTAGAGTTGTGCTGGGGCCTCCACCCCGGTTGAGGTGCATTCCACTGAGGCTGTGGCTGGACATGTGAGTGAAAGGAATGAGCAGTGGGTTGAGCATGGTATTGAGGTGGATAAGATCATGGAGGAGGTACACACTAGGAAGGATGAGCAGGGGGACCCCATGAAGGCATATGAGCAGACTGGTTGGGGCTATAATAATCTTGGGATATCCCTTGCATCGCCTACTGGTAAGGTCTAGGTCCATGCGGCCTCCATTGGTTGAGGAAGTAGAGAGGTTCAGTGGGTGCCTCAGTCCCTTGGTACATGGCTTTGAATCCAGGTAAGGTTGGGCATTGGTTTGTGGGGTGGTCCTCCTCACAAACGAAACATACCTCTACTGAGTGCAATGGACACTCGTTCTTAGGGTGCTTCCTCGTACATCTGGGACAGAAAATGGCCAAAGCCCTCTCAGCTTCTTCTTTCTTTTGTTGGATTTGGAAAGTATCCTATTGCATAGCAATGGTCTGTCTCATCTCAATTTTGAGGTCTTCCATCTGATTAGAAAACTCATGCTTGGAGAAGGTAGTACTAGCTATAAGTGGATTCCCCCTACCTCTTTTCTGAGCTGCCCTAGAGTGGTTTCTAAACACAGTCTTTATGTCCTCATAAGGCAGTTGGTAAATGTCTCCTGCAGCTAGCATGTGAAGGGTATCTAGAAGGTCTTCAAGGACTCCTCAGAGCATAACTAGCTTTAAAGATTTAGGGTCAAGTGTGCACCTAGCCCGTTTATAGCTAAGTTGAAACCTTTCCTTGTAGTCTTCTAAAGACTCATTATTTCCCATGGTCATCCGAAAGATTTCCCCCTTAGTTTCCTTTGACCTACAGTAATCCTGGTATTTTTTGTTAAAGGCTGCATCTGAGCCCAAGTAGTGATACTATTTCCAGTTGACCGCATGAGCCAGTGTAATGCTGCATCCTTGAGGGTAGAGGGAAAGATTTTCAACTTTTGCTCGTCTTCTGCATAGTCATAAGTTCGACAAAGGATAGCAAACTCAAACAGGAAGGTGTCAGGGTCTTCAGTGGTCAATCCATGGAAATGAGGTAAGGCTGAGGGACTTATGTTCTTGATTTTCATGTCCCCATTAGTCTCTCGGATGGGGAAGGTACCTTCTATTCTCTCATCATCGTTTCTACCATTTCTGTTATCGGCCATGGTCTCAAAAGGAATGTTTTCTTGCTCTTCTTCTGTTATAGGATCTTTGTATATCTTAGAAGGTTCACCTATAGGTTCTTCTGGATCACTGCCACCAAAGAAGAGTGAAGGGTGACTCATTGAAGTGGTGGGGGTGTTGGGTAGGAATTTTCTGGTATTATCTCTGTTCCTACGAGGCATGAAAAGATTTTTTTGTTGTTTTTGCTTTTTTTCCTCTGCTAGTACCTGCAAAACTTAAAACAAATGGAATTGCAACTAATCTAAAATCTATCTTGTAGAAATTAAAATGTGGAATTGAAATGAAAGTAGGAAAGGACTAATCTACTATGCGAAAATCAAATTGCGAGAAGGAAATACTAGACTACGCTTGCAAAATTGAAATTCTGTTTTACGCTTGCAGAATTGAAAGGCTAATCTATGAAGGTAGGAACTGTCTATTTTACTTTTGTAGAAATGAAATTGCAGAATGGAAATGAAATAAATTACTTAGCAGAAGGTTAGAGTAGGAAAATAGAAGAAAAGCAGCAATCACAAATACTCTAACGCTTCCCCAGCAATGGCGCCAAAAAGAGTGGTGAGCTCCAGTATTGCAGCAATAATGCTGCACTCCTGGGACTCCCTGCTTTAATTTTATCAACCCGGCAGTTCGTAACAAACTTGGAAGCGACAGTGCTGTATGCACAAGTACTAACTCTTGCCGCAGCTGTCACTTGGTCAGCTGGCACAAGTCCGCCAGGGGCTTAAGACAACTTCTATGAGCTCTAAGAAGAAGCATTTTAACTGATGGATGAAAGCTAACTTAAAGAAGGCTGATCTATTTGCAGAAAGAAACTGGAAAGCAAAAAAGGAAATGTAAATCCTAGCAAACCCTAATTCTACCAGCTAACCCTACTGATGCAAGAAAGCAGATTCAAGCTACTGAAAGAAATGCCATTGATGTCTAGAATGGTAAACACATGCATCTAAGCTACTTCTACAGTATCATCTGGAGAAAACATCTTTTTTGTGTTTTTGAATAAGTTGCCAGAGTTATTATGTATATGATTTGACTATTTTTGGTTGTGCAAAGGTGGATATGCAAGGAGAAATGCTTAGAGGAGGTCAAGAAGGTTCAGAGAGGGCCTAAGGGGTCCCTAACACCCTCCCATAGAGTCTCACCAAGTCTGACTATCAAGAAACCTCATTCATGAGCCTCTACATGAAGTCTGCAGGGGTTCTACAGGATGTCTGCGTTTTTCTACAGGATGTTCAGAAATGGGGTTTTTGGTGAAGGAATGGAGAGGGAAAGGTGAAAGAGTGAGTGTGAAGGTAGCATGAGGACTGGAGATGGTCCAGGACTTGGTGGATGGAGTTGTGGACAGGTGTAGATGGCTAGATTTGGTTCAAAGAAGGCTGAAGCAACGTTACATGAACTAGGGTTATGGGAGCAAATGGCAAACAGGAAGCAAGGATTCTAAGTAGAGGGATGAATGGATGAAACTGATGGAGAATATGAAGATGAAGGAGTGGCACAGGTGCTCTGCAAGGCGTTTTTCCAACTAACCCAATGAAGACTTGTAAATTCAAAAACCTAATTATGAAGACCTAATCTGCTAGCTGCTAGTAAAGAGAATGAACAGAAGTGTGACCTGCAATGAAAACCATGTATTTTAACTCATGCAACTAAGCAAATGAAAGTCTGAACTTGTAACCAACTTCTACACATGAAAATCAAACACTAGTGATTGCATGGCAAGGCAAAATCAGTGTTTTTGTGGGCAGCAAAGTCATCCTAGTCACAGCTCCTGATCCCACTGAGGGAGAGGTGAAACTAGAGATGTTTGATGGCCCTTTTCTTGGAGCTTTTCCTGTTAGCAACCTATCACTAAATCTGAGCACTCAAAAATTATTTCTAACCATTAACAGTGACCTAATTAATCAGCAAACTTTAATCTACTTAACAGGAGTAATTTTGCAAATGCATGAAAAACAAATAACAATACATAAAGGAGGCCTTAGCACTCGGGTTGGGCCCAACCCCAAGATCTGTAGGCTCCTATAAAGAACCCAGATCTAATGCCAAATGGGACTGCTTATCATTATTCAAAAATAACCATCATGAGAAAGTTTGTACAACAGTAGCTAGGAAAAACGGGCTGAATAGGATGACAGCACTATAGTGCAAAAATAACAATAGTTCCAAAAGTCCCTTATGAAGGCTGAGGCCTTCTTACTTATACAATACAAGGGGGCTAGCAGCCCTCCTAGATTTAAGGAACTCGGCTATACCAACTACTAGAAAACAATCACTTTCCCCCAAAAGCTGCTTGGCTGCCTTTGAAACGCGTTTTGGTGGCCTGTGGAGCTCGGAGTTGAGGGTGGATATTTCGAGGAAGGCCATTCAATGCAAGAGACAACCTCCCTACAAATCCTCCCCTCAAGCTTGGCTATCAACTGACCCATGATTGCTTGGTTTTGCTCCAAAATTTGTCCAAATCCTAAAATAACCACGTATTAGCCTCCTAGGTAAAGTGACCACCCTTATTCCTTCAAATAACACAAACATACTAAGAAAACATGCATAATCTATGAAAAGTGGAGGATTGAACAAGGATAATTAGGCAAAATGAGCCCAATAAGTTACCCAATTTGGGGGCTCATCAAGGAGCAGAATCTCAAACAGCTAAAGTTGAAATGTCGTGAAGGAATCGAGCACTCTGAGACTGGATGGGCTTTAAGTAATCTAGAATATTAAAGGAGATGTCCTTGTCATATCCAAGACTAGTTTTGTGCTTGTTTTGGACAAGATCTTCCCAAGGTCTGATGACCGACTTGGGAAGTGCAGACTGAATTTATGCATCTGCATGTACAATTATTTCTTCATTGGGTACTAAATATGAATGAATTTCAATAATATTGACTTGCTTCTGATGGGATTTTGTCTCAATGTTTTGAATAGAATGATGCTTATGATGTTGTAGCTCTTCTTGTTGTAGTTTTGTCTCAAGCTGCAAAAACTCAATATTCTCCTGTGCATTTTGGAGACAAATTTTAATATTGGAAAGAGAGGTTTTGTTGATCTTAACCATCTCATCAACAATGGAATGTATTAAATTATTCAGTAGTTTCAATACATCATCCATTAAATCCATTTCAAACCAATATAATCAGAGAAATGATGTTATCTTCAACTACAAATTGACCTATAAAATGATAAATAGCTACAACTATTAAATGAGTAGTAGGATACCAATATCACCAAGTCACTGTAGCAGATAGCCCAATACCAATTTCAACACAACAAATCACTCATTTCTTCAATGCACTTACATCTCAAACTACTCACACTGTGCAAAAGAAGAGCTAATCTTCGACTTTCTTTGCAAATCAAATTTGTCTCACAGTTCTAGAGCCTACTTACAAAACATATTTTCATTCAAGATTCACAAATGCGATCATATTTTATCACTAAATTTACTTCAATAATTTCTGGTGTTTAATGGATTCTCACCCCCTAAAATTTGGTCCTACTATCCGGCCATCTTTGATATTCCTCCTCCAACAATTTCACTGTAACTATTTTGGCATGGAAAACATCCTACAATCAATATTACAATATAGTATATTTCATGATGGATGTTTGAACTATAAATGATATATGCCTTGATGGGATGAATCCCATGCTAATTGCCTCCTCCATTCCTACTCGTCTCGTTCGCGAGTGGCACCTACAATCCTGTGCTCCAACTCCACTGAAATTCTCCAATACCACCTTTATAACTAAGTATGCATAGATCTGACACACACCAAAGACGACATTGATAATTTGAGTAATAGAATTTGCAAGAGACCCAGTTCTGGCACCCAATCTCGTTAGCTCATCAAAACTATCTCAGCTAAAAGAGTAGCTATTGAATCAGACAACTTACGGAGGCTCCTTTAGTCAATATAGAGTCCATAAATGGTGAGCTTCTTAGGTTACAACAAAGTACATTATGAATCTCCATAGCCATTGACATTTTATCAAAACCTAAAATTCCAGGTTCTAGATTGTGGAGTACTAAAGAAGGTATGTTTTTATTGATTCTTTTGTCATCTTTTCATTAAAACTCATAACGTCTTTGCATCATGAACTAGGTACATAATAAGAAATCATGACAAAATTTATAGGATTTATACACAACACGAAAACACTAATAATTGCCATTTCTTATGCAGGAAAAGGGAAAAACGAAAGAATGTCGTTCCAGAGAAAAAGACAGGGCCAAGTTAACTACTGTCCCTTTGGTGGGGAACCATATGCAAACAAGGTGATCTAAATTAAAGCATATCAGCCAAGGAAAGGAAAAGGAGATATCGACTTAGCGCAAGAAAACAAACGAATAACTCATAATTAATAGTTTGGCGAATCCCTCAGGATCCTTTGATCCTGAGGGATCGCTGCCTTAACTATTTTTGCATCCTTGATATCTCCACTTTAGCTGTTATAAAAAGGGGCAGCACTGCTAGCCCGGGGGACGATCTGTTGTTAATTTCTATGTAACTCTTCTCTGTATTTGAAACTTTGATCATCGACTCTCATTGAGAAGTGATTCACTATAACTCTGTTTTAATGCTTTAATATAGATCTAGTTGTTGTTCCATCTTTGATCCTGAAATAATTTGAAGCGGTGTGTCCCTGGAGGCTAAGTGCCTGGCCCTGGTGGAATACTTGCTCCTGTACCATTATCTTTAGTTCGTGCGTGGTTTTCATTATCAGCTTTGTTAAGTAATTTGATGTGTTTTGCTATTTTACATCACGGTTCTGTTATATTTGATTTATGTTTGACTAAGTAATATTGTTCTCTGTGACAGGAATGTCGTACTATTCATTCTGACTCTGTAACGCATTGTTGTTCCTTTAATCATTAATATAACATTGTTGGTCTTTACCGAATGCTATTTCTGTTCAATTACAGAGTAACTGTGTTGTAACATTCATAACTTGGTATTACTGTATTCATCTATGGATTACATTTAATTGTGATTGCTGATTCAACTGATATTGTTGTTCCATTACGACTTACAATCGTGATTCTTATAACTAAGATTGATATCTGTGGTATCAAGATTAAATTACCATTTTTCTCAATACTAAGGCGTGCCATGTGTGTTATTCATCTTGGTTTATTATGCATTTACATTTGGTTCTAAATGTTGTTCTATATTTCATTGCTAATTAGTTGCCGTTCTATTTCCGTGCGCTGTCTGA
This sequence comes from Pinus tabuliformis, assembly GCA_031772625.1. Taxonomy (NCBI): domain Eukaryota; kingdom Viridiplantae; phylum Streptophyta; class Pinopsida; order Pinales; family Pinaceae; genus Pinus; species Pinus tabuliformis. The sequence goes on from CM062817.1 coordinate 1,871,757,379, forward strand.
TTTATTCTTAGAGTAAAGATTGCTATCTGATTTCTGTAGGATACGATTGCTACACTTATTTCTATAGATTAAGATGTTGCTATTTATAAGAATTATTTGTTGTTACCTTTTCTTAATTGTTGTTCCATTTCCTAGTTACTGTTCCATTTCCTGATATTTACGTTATCATTGCTTTGGTGTGCAAAACAATCTGAAACTGTAGTGGACGTTGACATTTGTTGTCTAGTTCCCAGGTTGATGATCTATTCCTTGATTATCTTTAGTTACATCAGTTCATAGAGGGATGAGTTACTGTTACTGGACCCTTGACTGATAAATTGCTTAGTTTTCCGAATGCATGATTTAGGCTTTAAAGTGCTTTGCTGCAAGTGGATCATGTTTTAAGCATCCGTTTACTCTTGTATTTTAAGCACTATACTATTGGCATTACTCTAACAAATGACAACCTCAAACTGAGTACAATCCTTGAAATAACAAATTGTTCCTGGATTGACAAGTTAATGTGAGGTAATTAGAGGTGAAAAAGACCCTTTTTACGACTCGACATTTTGGCGCTATTGCTAGGGAAGAGTGTAGCCATTTGTCTCTTTTTAGAGTAGTGTAAGAGCCTGCTAGGAAAGAATTGGATTTTAAAAACAGAAGGTAAGAACCTACGTGTGGAGTATGTAATAGCCCTGCTCCCCCACCCACTTTCCTGCAGATTTGTTGCTGTTTTGTTTGGGTAGAACCTAGCAGTTGATTTGTGTGCATGACTAAGCAGAAAAAGCCTGAAAAGAATCCCAAACCTCTACCCAAGCTTGATAAAGCTAAGGGGTTGGTGACCCTTGGCCGATCGACCTTTATAGACGAAATCTTTAAGAAAGCAGAATATCAACCTTCAGTAGGACTTAGAAAAGTTACTTCTAGACAACCTACTAGTTCCCTTCAGGCCACAAGATCACCATCTGTAGCCTTTGCTGAGGTGCATAGTCAAACCGAAGAGCAAGATTTTCAAGAAATTGAAAATTCTAGCCCAAGATCATTGCAAGAAGGGAATCTCAGCAACCTCTATGAAGGAAGAAGAGGGACAGGAGAGACTGAAGAACCAAGATCTCCTCTTGGGGTAATTTAGCCATTAAGTAGCCTAGATAAGGGAAGTGCTGCAAAAATCATTTGTAACGAAGTTCAAGAATCTGAATCACCCCAGACATTGGGCACTCTCATTATCCCATACAAAGGAAGTGCTGCCAAGGCCATTCCCATTAGAGCCATTCCCCCTCGACAACCTAGGAATACCCTTCTAGATATCCCAGAAGGTTATTGGCATATATTTGACCAAATGGCCCAAAACCAACCAAACACCCAAACCTCTACACCGCAATACCCCATTGTGGATACTACAGCTAATGCACCTATGAAATAAATTCCTCTTCATCATATCCCTACGTTCCATGGGATTACATTAGAAGATCCGAATGCATTCCTGTTTGAATTCGATGTGTTGTGTAGAGGATATGACTATACCACCGATCCCCAAAATTTGAAATTATTTCCCTCTACATTAAAAGGGGCTGCTTTAAGATGGTTTATGGGATTGGGTGGTGGTGTTATAAATAACTGGGATCAAATGAAAGAGTCTTTTCTAAAAAAAATCAGGACTATTGCAGGTCTAGAGAGTTAAAATATGAAATATTTCAGATGGTATCTAGACCAAATGAAACATTAGAAGAATATGTTGAATGTTTCCAGTATAATCTTCAAATATCTCCTTATGCATCATTACCCTTACCTGATAATGTATTAAAAACAACATTAATTAGGGGAATGAAGGAAGAATGGATTGAAATATTAAATATTATGGGAAAAGGAGATATTTATCAGGAAAATTTTGCTGACATTATTAATCTATGTATCAGGAGCTCGAGAGGTAGCACAAGACTAAAACCAGCAGAACATGATCGGTTTGTAAGAGATAACATAACTTCGGCAGAAGGAGTAACTCATGCAAAAATTGGAAATTTATTAGAAAATGTTAAAGTTGACATATTGGGGACACTGACAACAGAACTTGATATTATGTAGGCCAAACAAAAGCAAGTAGAGGCAGAACAGAATTTGGCAATCTTCTGTCCCAGATGCAGGAAGAAACACAGCCATAAGGAGTGTCCATTAGATGCAGTCCAAGTTTGCGCCATTTGTACAAAAGACCACTCTACAGAGAGTTGAACCTCACTTCCTGGATTGAAAGCAGTATACAAGGAAGTAGAAGAAGAGCCAGAATCGATATATCTACTCAATGAACGCCGTCAATGGCATCCGCGAAAATTAGGTATGTTTTCAAAACCAGTTTCTTCTTTTTAGCCTCCACAATATCATGCTCAACAATATACAATGTGGGAAAATCAACCTCCCTTCCCAAATTGGCCACAAAAGTCATTTCCTTCATCATATGCATGGCCGAATCAACCAAGCAACCCAATTGGCCAAATTTTCCCTATACCCCACCATATTGGAAAAATAATGTATATCCAGCACAATGGACCCCTCCTACTTCACAGAGTCAAGCTTGGCAGACAAACTGGCAAAGACCGATGAATCAGCCAGCAAGAACCATCCCGCTCCCTCAACCTACACTACCAGCCCTACAACAAAACCCCCAGTCGAACTTAAGACTGCAGCTCCCAGCCCAAACCATCCCTAATCTGAATAACAGATCGATCCAATCTATCCACATAATGGAAACACCAAAAATAGGAACCAATCTAAGGGAGTGTAATGATCTTCAATTAATATCTAGGTGTATCATTGAAACTGAGGGAGATAAAACAACTCAAGTTGAAAATCAGTTACCTATAGAACAACCACCACAAGAAGAGGACATGACCAGACAACAAATTCATAATCAAGCAACCACATCCTCTCCCCCATTCCCAGAACGATTAATTATACCTCGACCTATACAAAATCCTGATTTTGACATTCTGGGAGAACTAAAAAATTTGTATATAAAAATCCCACTCCTCCAAGCCATTCAAGACATCCCAATATATGCAAAGACTATCAAAGAACTATGTATAAAGAAACCAAGGAGGAAAATAAAAAATAAACCAAAAGCCTAAGTAGTTGGCACTCTATCCGATTTATTATCAAGACAAGAAACACCCGTTAAATACGAAGACCCAGGAAATCCAATAGTCACCGTACAAATCTATGGTCAAACCTTCTCAAATGCCTTAGTTGATTTAGGAGCTACAATTAACATCTTAACAACCACCACTTGCCAAAAACTGGGCATTACACCAGTAGAACCGACCTCTACTTTACTATAATTGGCTGACCGATCTGTGGTTAGACCAAAAGGCACACTGCATGATCTCATGGTATCCGTTGACTCCTGGGAGTATCCAGCCGATTTTCTGATAATAAACCCCAAAAACCAACTTGATGGACATCCATTCGTTTTAGGCAAACCTTGGATTGCAACTACCGATGCTTATATTGGCTGCTGACAAGGCAATATGACCATAACTAGAGGGGAAAATATCAAGAACCTAGCTTTATATCCTCTAGCGCAGTCAAGTGTCACAATAATAAAAACTAACAAGCATCTTGTATCATACCTTACTGAAAATATTAGATCTCCATTAACCATAGAAGAGGCCCTTAATTTCAAAGACCAAATAGAAGATGATGCCATTAATAATTTTATTAGCCAAGCTGAACCCAGATCCCACATACAATGTCACATGATAGAAGCAGCATTTGATAATGAACTAGAAGAAGATCCTCTTAAAGATACACATGATAAAACAATACCTAATACCTCTGTTTCAAATAGAAAAATTGTAGAAATTGAGCCAGGAAATACTTTAAACATTAATGCCAACCTGACTTCCGAACAAGAAAAGAAGCTCATCCAACTATTGAGGAAATATAAAGGAGCATTTGCATGGGACTACCCTGATATGAAAGGAATTGATCTCCAGTTATGTACGCACCACATTTACATAGAAAGGGATGAAAGACCTGTTTGCCAACCACAAAGGAGACTTAATCCTCATCTAAAAGACGTTGTAAAAGCTAAACTTCAAAAACTTTTAGATGTCAACTTCATCTACCCTATCTCCGATAGTAAATGGGTCTCTGCACTTGTTGTGGTACCAAAAAAGAATGGAAAGTGGAGGATTTCTGTAGATTATAGAGAGCTAAATAAAGAAACGTAAAAAGACCACTTTCCCCTTCCATTCATTGACCAAGCATTAGACATTATGGCAGGGAAGAAATTCTTTTCTTTCTTAGACGGCTTCAGTGGATACAATTAGATTCAGATTGCCCCTGAAGACCAAGACAAAACCACTTTTACTTGTCCTTGGGGAACATTTGCCTATAGAGTTCTACCTTTTGGCTTATGCAATGCTCCTGCCACATTTCAAAGGGCTATCCTCAACATCTTTTCAGACTTAATAAATGAAGGGCTCGAAGTATACATGGATGACTTTACACCATACGGAGACAATTTTGACCCAGCATTGGACACACTGGAAAAAGTCCTGCAGCGCTGCATTGCCACTAGGCTTTGTTTGAGCCATGAAAAATGCTATATGATGATGACTGAAGGACTTATTCTAGGCCATTATATCTCAGCAGCTGGCATACAGGTAGACCCAGCCAAAATTCAAATAATTTTTCTAATTCCCACTCCTACCACTCAAACAGAGGTACGCAGTTTTCTTGGATTTTTTGGTTATTATAGAAGGTTTATAGAACATTTTTCGCATATTTCTGCACCTCTATATGCATTGACATGTAATGTTGACTTTCTTTGGATAGAAAAATATGACCGTGCTTTCCAGGATCTGAAGAAGCTTGTGTCCACAGCCGTAGTCCTTTGAGGACCAAATTGGGATCTGCCATTTCAAATTTCATCAAATGCCTTAGATACAACTATTAGAGCAGTCCTTGGGCAGGAAGAAGATAAAAAACCACATGCAATTTATTATATTAGCAAAAATTTATCCCCTGCTGAATTGAATTATACTGTTACTGAAAAAGAATTTCTAGTTGTAATACATGCTGTTAATAAGTTCAGGCATTACATTACTAGATATCATGTTATCTTGTATACAGATCACTCTACCATAAAATATTTAGCAAATAAACCAATCACAAATGGTAGAATAACTAGATGGCTAATTTTAATGCAGGAATTTGATATTACAATCAAGGACAGACCTAGAAAAGAAAATCCTGTAGCTGAATTTCTCTTGTGAATGCAAAAACCAGTAGATGCAACAACAATTGAAGATCAATTTCCAGATGAGCATTTGTTTGTTGTCACTGTTAAAACACCTTGGTATGCTGATGTTGCGAATTACTTAGCAGTAGGTAAATTACCAAAACATCTGACTCCCAATGAATGAAAACAGATTGTCCAGCGAAGTGCTCGATTTTCTTGGATTGGGGGCTACCTGTTCCATACAGGGGCAGATATGCACATCAGGAGATGCGTCCGCGAGGATGAAATTTTTGACATTTTGAAAGCTTGCCATGATGGACCATGTGGCAAACAATTCGTCGATTGCAGAACTGGACATAAGGTGCTACAAATGGGGTATTATTGCCCCATGATCTTCAAAGATGCAAAGAAGTTCGTTCAAGCCTATGACAGTTGCCAAAGAGCAAGACGCCCTGGTTAGTCCAACGAAATTCCCCTGAATCCACAGCTAGTTATTGAACCATTTGAGTGATGGACCCTCAATTGCATTGGTCCAATTAACCCATCCTCGAACCAGAAAACATATATTTTGGTAGCAACAGAATATGTCACCAAATGGGTTGAAGCAGAGCCATTGCCAAGGGCTACAGAGGATTTTTTCATACAGTTCCTATTCCACATATTCGTGCGATATGGGCTTCCAAGAGATATAATTACAGATGGTGGACCACTGTTTGTGGGTAACGATTTTGCTGCAACACTCAAAAACTATCATATCTAACACAAAATCACCACTCCATACCACCCACAAGCAAATGGTCAAGTAGAAAGCAGCAATAAAATAATAGAAGCAATCTTAACAAAAACCATTGTGTCACATAAACACGATTGGGCTGCAAGACTACTAGAAGCCTTGTGGGCTTACAGAACAACATGGAGAAGCACTATCGGCTATTCACCCTACCAATTGATGTTTAGAAAGCAACCCATTTTGCCCATAGAACTCGAAATCCAAACAATGCGAACAACACAAGAAGTCAGCCTAGATCTAAATGAGGTACAGATTAATAGATTACAGCAGATCAATGAGCTAGATGAAATTAGGCTCTCTGCCCTTCAAAACACTGCATTAATCCAACAGTAGAGAGCTAAATGGCATGATGCTCTTATTAAAAATAAAGTCTTCCGCGAAGGAGATTGGGCACTCTTATATGATTCCAGGTTTCAGGATTTTCACAGGAAGCTTCTGACTCGTTGGCTGGGGCCATATGAAATCCAGAAGGTACATGATAATGGCACCCTTACCCTAATCACCATTGATGGATCTGGACATATCTTCAACCCAAATGGCCACCGAGTTCGACTTTACCGCAAACCACTTACTCGGGAGTCCTTCTACTAGCAACTACGCGAAGACTCCGACATGCAAATTTTGGAGGAAGAGAAATCTTGCTCACTTGTGATTAATTAAGTGATTCAATTGTTTTTACAGTTTGTACATAATTCCTTTGTTTTGATAGCATAAATTACTCTCTGTACATATTTTTTTGTATTTGCACTTTACTGTTCCTTTTCGAAGAATCAACGATTCTATTGTTTTTACTGTTCCTTTTAGAATGAACAACACCTTCGCCATTTTGCTATTCTTTTTTCAGCACTTGCATTTTTCTGTTGTTCCTCTTTCACGAGGTACAACACTTTCGTTTTGCTGTTCTTTTTCTAAAGGGACAGCATTGGGTTCACTTTTGTTGTTTCAGCTGTTCCTTTTCCAAAGGGACAACATTTTTGTTTTGATGTTCCTTTTTCAAAGGAACAACACCTTTTGTGTCCCCTGTTCCTTTTTTACTTTCATTTTTCTGTTCCTTTTCCAAAGGAATGACATTTGCGTTTTTGTTGTTCCTTTTCCAAAGGAATGACACTTTTAGTTTCTGGTGTTCCTCTTCCAAAGGAACGGCATTTACGTTTTTGCTGTTCGTTTTCCAAAGGAATGACACTTTTACTTTTTGCTATTCCTTTTCCAAAGGAATGGCATTTGTGTTTTCTGCAGTTCCTTTTCCAAAGGAATGACACTTTTAGCATTTGCATTTTTGCTGTTCCTTTTCCAAAGGAATGACATTTGTGTTTTTTGCTGTTCCTTTTTCAAAGGAACAACACTTGTATTTTGTTGCCCTTCTTTTTTCAAACAACAACATTCTTGTATTACTTTTACTTATCCTTGTTCTCCTTGTTGTTCCAATTTAAAGATACCTGTTATTCCTCCTGTTTCAAGTCTTTTGGAGCACAGCTATACACTTATGCAATGGATACAAAGCTATAGCATACTCAAATCAGCAAATTATATAAAATCGCTACTTTTACAAGAAATTGTTGTGAATTGATAGGAGGAAAGAGGAAAGGACACAATTATTCATCACTTTTGTTGTCATTATCTTACTAATGCTGATATGATTGGTTATCTTCATCATGTTGGTTCTTTTTAAATTCCCATAATCTTCTTTGATCATTGTTAAGGAATAAGAACAAAGGTTCTATATTTCTCTATTAGGATGTTAAGACTTCTTCCACCATTCCTACTCTTAAGGAGGGTTGAACCACCCTTTGTGTATAGATAGGAAAGAATTTAAAAAAAAAAAGAAGAGAGAAAAATGTTTTGTTTAGTCAAATGCAGGATAGGGGGTCTCATCAAGAGCCAGCCTACCATGATCATAAGGAAGAAAGTGAAGTGGCATTCCCACTATGGCCACCACAACAGGGATATGATCCAAGAGACACATCAGAAAAAATAAAGGAGTCCTTGGAACAGGAGGTCTCATCACGAGCTAGCCTGCCCACCTTTCACTCCTTCCTGGTGAATGGCATTATGGTTTAACTGGTTACCAAGCCAGCATAATGACGTCCATTTTCACATTGCACATCACTTCCTAAGCATACACAAAGGATCATGGTTCCATGGGTGAAACAAACAACTCTGTCAAGGTTATGGACACCTGTCGGCAGCAAAGCTCTGTTAATGGTATTGAAGTCACATTTCTTGTACACCAATAGCAATCACTAACACCCTTCTCTATCTTATACCTCTATAATCCATCAAATAAGATTATACATATCACTTCCCCGAACCATTAAACACATGAAAATCTATCATAACCAATTCTGATGGAAAAGTCGATAATGATCGCATTAGATTGGTTGTGCACGTCATCTGTCCTATCCTCCTAGCCTTATATCATGTAACCGCATTCTCTTATTTATTAAGCGATCCTATTATACACCTCGATTTCGGTAACCTACTCCTTTTTTAAACATGGCATGTTGGCATATGTTGTTCCTTTATGACTCTGTACCATGGTAGTTTGGCACGCCGCTCCCTCATTCGACGGCCGAGGATGGCCTATCCCATTGCAGGGGGGAGTCTGACTTCATAATTTGATGGCATACGTGTCAAACTATTATTCAAAAAAATTTACTTGGGAATAACAAGGCTTAACGGTTTTTCATTTTTCAATTTGCATGCCTTGCTGTTCCTAAGATATTTCCGTATTATACTCTGCAACAATTAGTAAGATTTGAACGAGCCTTGCGATTTCGTTGTTTTTTATGTGTTTTAATAGTTTGAACAGCCTGTTGTTCCTTTGATGTCTCTGCGATTTTACAGTGAGCTAAAATCATGGGAGGAAGATCAATTCGGAGAGAACCATAGGTATTGATAGTCTCTGATGTTGCATGAGAAATCCTGGCAAGGGCAGGTTGGTTAGTTTATCTCAATCGCTTACAGGAATCCAATGAGATCGTAGCAATAGAATTCTTGCAGAACTTGCAAGAATACCACTCCACAGTAAGGGGGAGACACATAGCAATCACCGATGACATAATTGCAGAGGTCTCGGGACTGCCAGCCATTGGACCTATGTGGACACTAAAGAAGGAGAGACTGCGAAAGATCATAAAAATCTTCCAGGATGAAGGCCAGAACCTGACAGTCAAAGGAAAGGGAGTTCTACCAGCAGCATTAGGAGAGCTGTGGGCAGAATTGGCAAAGATCATCCAGAGCTACATCACCTGTGAAGGCAAAAAAGACGTAGTAAGACCACAACACCTTAAAATTTTAGTCGTATTAAAACATAAATGCTCTGTGAACTTACCTGCATTTTTAAATTCATTACTTCATGATGTTGCCCGAAGCATGAAAAAGTCACAACATGTAGAATCGGTAGTAAGTCACCATGGGCTGATACGGCTGATAGTTAGCCACAGTCTTGCTCAGCAACAGAGCAGCTGGGAAGAGATGATTGCTACGATAGACATGGGACTGACTCTGCCAGCCCCGAAACACAAACATGCTACCAGTACACTGAATAGACCATTGAAACATAGAAAATTAGTTAGATTGGCATGGATTAGGGGGAGGTTGGAAAATCTCCAAAAGAATACTAGCCAACATATGGAGATAGATGATTCAGGGGACAAGCAACCCCCGCAATTGGACGAAGAAGAGAATGAGAAAGAATTGGAAGGAAATGAGGAAGAAGAAACAAAGGAAGAGACTGAGCAGCCTGGGAAGGCAGAGGAAGAGACTGAGCAACGCGAAGAAAGCTCGCTGCAAAATCCATTGCAAGATGACAAATTGGCCCAAATTCTGGCCAATATGGGAAAATATGACCAACCTCTCAACCCTCTACGACTCGATATTGAGGAAGAACCAAAAGAGCATTCTGCTCAACACAAGAATGCACCCGAAGAATTGCGTGAAGAGGAAGAAAAAGAAGAGAATCATTCCGTTCATGATGTAAGTATGACAGGAGAGAAAAGTGATGAAGATACAGGAGGGGAACAATCCGCTCCCAGCCATAGTACACCGGAGGAATTGCATGGAGAAGAAGGGGTAGAAAAAGAAGTTACCCAAGAAATAACAGAGCCAGCTAGGGTTTTTTCTCCTGAGCAACGCGAATAGAACAACGAAGGAATACCCCAAGAAGAAAACCTGGGAATTGGCTAAGATAACAGTACAGGCCCGAGTAAAAAAACAGCTGTTCCTTCTAAGAAAACAAAATAAATTAGAAGATTACGAAAAGAACAACAAATATTATTGAATGTGATAGCTCAACTTCGACAACAAATCAAGGTTTTGAAATGAGAAAGAGAGTAAAAAGGACTTTGGGAGTAAGACATGCAACCACTCTGGCAAAACCCCTCAAGAAAAGGGTAAGGAGGACTTAAGTCCAGCCTGCCGTTCAAAACCAAAAGGAACAACATTCAGCTGTTACCCATGTTGAAGTAAAAACAGATGATATATCAGCCTGTGACAAAGAAGTTCAGACAGAGGCACAACCCTCTGGAGAAATGCAAACCATAAACACGAGACGATGCAATAAGAAGATTCAAGTGAACCTTCCGCTCACCACTACCATGTGGGATAGTGATCCGAGGACAGTAACCCTACGAGAGGGTTTGATGCAAGCTCAGCAAGCAGTAGAAAAACTCATAGAACAAATGGTTTCTCGAGAAAGGTATGAAGAATTACAACAACAGCTAAGGAATGTCAATTTATCCGAAAGCCAGGCCTTTGAAGGATGGCGAAAGGAAGAAGAAAAAGTCGCAAAGGTAACTCATAGGTTAGATATAGTTATCAAGTAGATGGATACCTTATGCTCTTTGTACACTGACGTCCTAGCATGTAGAGCCCCTGCTAAGAATTATGCCTTGTTTTTAATGGAACGATATTTGCAATTCAAAATAAAGGCTGTCAAAGCAGGAGCCCCTCTATAAATTAATACTATTGATGATTTTATAAATTGTTGTAAGCACTATGGAGTAAAGGTTCAAAGATTATTGTGTGAATTCTATGTACATAACCTTATGTTAGATCAAGAGACAGAGCATAACCCCAGCCCTTTCATCAGGGATATCCAATTGCAAGAATTTATTTCATTTGGAGTTAATCAAATCAAATGGATTAAAGCCTATAATGCCTTCCAAAGACAAGAAAATGGATTAGACTTATGGGTAAGAGCTGAGCCTAGAAATCCAGTGCAGTTATGGAGGAAACATAGGAATCTCAATAGGACTCCAGGAGTGATTGAAGCATTAGGACCCATTCATACAGCAATCAATCGGTAAGGAATAGAATGTTTTTTTACTATTAAAGACCTTGCCATTGATGCTGCCAAATTTCGATACCAGATTTCTAATCCGAATATCCAACTCAGGGAACCATTTAATTATGAGAACTTTAAATATGCTGCTGATCGCTTGAACCTCTATGGCGAAATTATCTTGAGGGCAGGGCCATCTTGGTTAGGATATAGGTTCCGAAGTCCGATTATTTGGCACCCTGCACCTAGATACCAAGCCCTGTCTAAGATGCCCGAGGGTCAGACATGCCATATTTTTGAACACCTAGTTAGGCATCATGGCTGTAGACCACCACATGAGATCCCATCTCTAGCCTACTCTCTCACGACCTTACATGTCAACTACAATGATTTCATGAGGGCATGAAAAAGGGTAAGCAGGGGGGTGTGTGGTGTACTGAAGAAGGTATGTTTTTATTGATTATTTTGTCATCTTTTCATTAAAACTCATAACCTCTTTGCATCATGAACTAGGTACGTAATAAGAAATCATGACAAAATATATAGGATTTATACGCAACACGAAAAAACTAATAATTGCCATTTCTTATGCAGGAAAAAGGAAAAAAGAAATATTGTTGTTCCAGAGAAAAAGATAGGGCCAAGTTAACTACTGTCCCTTTGGTAGGGAACCATATGCAAACACGGCGATCTAAATTAAAGCATATCAGCCAAGGAAAGGAAAAGGAGATATCAAATCGGCGCAAGAAAACAAACGAATAACTGGGAATTAACAGTTTGGCGAATCCCTCAGGATCCTTTGATCCTGAGGGATCGTTGCCTTAACTATTTTTGCATCCTTGATATCTCCACTTTAGCTATTATAAAAAGGGGCATCACTGCTAGCCCGAGGGATGATCTGTTGTTAATTTCTATGTAACTCTTCTCTATATTTTAAACTTTGATCATCGACTCTCATTGAGAAGTGATCCGCTATAAATCTATTTTAATGCTTTAATATAGATCTAGTTGATGTTCCATCTTTGATCCTGAAATAATTTCAAGCGGTGTGTCCCTGGAGGCTAAGGGCCCAGCCCTGGTGGAACACTTGCTCCTGTACCATTATCTTTAGTTCGTGCATGGTTTTCATTATCAGCTTTGTTCGGTAATCTGATGTGTTTCGCTATTTTACATCATGGTTCTATTATATTTGATTTATGTTCGACTGAGTAATATCATTCTCTGTGACAGGAATGTTGTATTGTTCATTCTGACTCTGTAACGCATTTCTGTTCCTTTAATCATTAATATAACATTGATGGTCTTTACAGAATGCTATCGTTGTTCAATTACAGAGTAACCGTGTTGTAACATTCATAAATTGGTATTACTGTATTCATCTATGGTTTACATTTAATTGCGATTGCTGATTCAACTGACATTGTTGTTCCATTACGAATTACAATCGTTATTCTTATAACTAAGATTGATATCTGTGGTATCAAGATCAAATTACTGTTTTTCTCAATACTAAGGCGTGTCGTGTGTGTTATTCATCTTGGTTTATTGTGCATTTACATTTGGCTCTAAGTGTTGTTCTATATTTCATTGCTAATCAGTTGTCGTTCTATTTCCGTGTGCTGTCCGATTTATTCTTAGAGTAAAGATTGCTATCTAATTTCTGTAGGATACAATTGCTGCACTTATTTATATAGATTAAGGTGTTGCTGTTTATAAGAATTAGTTGTTGTTACCTTTTCTTAATTGTTGTTCCATTTCCTAGTTGTTGTTCCATTTCTTGATATTTGCATTATCATTGCTTTGGTGTGCAGAACGATCTGAAAATGTAGTGGACGTTGACATTTGTTGTCTAGTTCCCAGGTTGATGATCTGTTCCTTGATTATCTTTAGTTACATCAATTCACAGACGGATGAGTTACTGTTATTGGACCCTTGACTGATAAATTGCTTAGTTTTCCGAATGCATGATTTAGGCTTTAAATTTCTTTGCTGCAAGTGGATCATGTTTTAAGCATCTGTTTACTCTTGTATTTTTAGCACTATACTACTAGCATTACTCTGACAAATGACAGCCTCAAACTGAGTACACTCTTTGAAATAACAAATTGTTCTTGGATTGAAAAGTTAATGTGAGGTAATTAGAGGTGAAAAAGACCCTTTTTATGGCTTGACACAGATCATCTGTCAACATATCTACTAAAATTGGAGCCTTATTTGATAAATTAAGTTGGTCCCATCATTAAATGAAATTTAACTCATTCATCGAATTTCTCACTCCTTCCACGAAAGCCATAAATAATTCATTGATATATATATTCATAATTAATTAAGAAGTCAAAGGTAGCAATAAAGCACAGGTGATCTATAGGTTCTCAGTTGCAGCCACTCTACTCACTCTTCCATGCATAGAGCAATAGAGAAAATCCTAGAACTTGGGACTCTCTCTTTAAGAATTTGCATAGCTGACCAAGGTAATATCGAAGAGAAAGACGAGAGCTTGGACCAAGATTTCTCAGTTGAATGGCATGTCTGGAACATGAAGCTGGGCTGAGAGAGTTCCTAGGATCCTCTGCTTAACATATCATCCACATTTATGTCTATCTGATTTGAAAACTAAATTTATGGTTCTGTTACAATTAGGTCTCTAACTACCTGTCTTATGATTCATTCTTAGCAGGGATTGGCATTCCATTAAGATCATGGTGGTATCCAATGTTCTTTTGCTTCCTGGATTTGACATTTCTTCTTACCGTGCAACTTTTTCTTCTTCTCTAATAGGAACTGAAAATGGTTTTGGTGGAATTTAGTGATTGAATATACAAGGCTTCACGATTTTGTCTCAAAATTATGGAAGATTATGGGAAGCAAAGCATAGGTTTTATAGGGCACAACTGAATGGTAGAATATTTTATTGTAGCTGGATGAATGTTTGCTCTGTTCTCAAGCTTCAGCGGACCAACAAATCGTTGGATTTGCACTGTCGGCCCCAGGCATCCGAGAGAGTGAACCTTGAAGACATATTGACTGAGAGAGGAGTTAACATTATGGAGTCAATGGATGACTGTACAAGCGTTATATATTATGGAGGTTGAACTGGTGGTATGGAACATACCTCTCACCTCCACATTGTCCATTAACTGTGGCTCCGTTGAATGGTATGTTGGATTATGAACCGGTGGTAGGAATGGTGATATTGCATGTCAAGAGGAAGTTATTTATGACAATGATGGTGTTAATGAAGAAATCGAGTAGTGTCGCTTCCAAAAAACTAATATAATACTTAGATATCAATACAAAGCATAAATATTCAGCATATGAACCAGCTCACATAACAGAAGGAGCTTCAATACATTTTGTAAAGCACATAACAAAAGGAGAAACTCATTGCGCTAATATGGTCAAACCTTGTTGGTGAGGAGTAGGCACAGATACGTTATGCAAAGGATTGTCAGATACCTCTGAGAAATCGAGATCATAGGAAACTCAGACCTGCAGACTTGACGCTATGACTGTTGCAAATAACACAATGGTCAGATATCAATTTTTTTGCAATCGAAAATTCAAGAGTAACATTCTTGTAAGAGGAACGTACATTTTTTTATTTGCAGAAGTGTGCACATAGAATTCAACTTGAGTTTAGCTGAGATGACATTCAAAAGTGCAGCACTAATAGCATAAAATTGATGGATATAATGTCAGAGTCACGCAGAAATAAAATAGGTAGGGTAGCAAGATGACCAGAAATGCAGCAAAATTGATAGGTAAAGAAAGACCACAAAAACCAGTGGCTCAAATTTAAGCAGGGCAGGAATACACCTACAACTCTGATACCATGTTAGACACATACATGGAAGCAACAGAATATGAATGATAAGGATGAGAGTACATCTATTATTGACATGATATATGTTTATAATACATAGGAGTGACCCTTTGTTTCATATTCCAAGTGGTCCCTTAGACTCCCTTTGGTTGTTCATCTTCCACACCAACCCTTAGATGATTAGGTGTCCACCAATAACTTTCTTTACATCAATATAAAACATGGAGGCTTTATAATCTTCAACACTCCTAGGCATTGGAACTGTAGGTTCCAGAAAAGCTAACTGAAACTACCCTTTCTCTATGTCAAATGTTGATAGTAGCCTGTGATGTGTAGTGGCAATCTGTCTCTAAAATTCTGAATAAGTTGTAGCTTTGAGGGCTTCATTATTCTTCTTAATCTCCTTGTACCTGGAAAAAATGTTTGGCTATTGTGTGGCCATTTGAGATGAGGAAGACATAGGTGACTGTGTGATTTCTTCAACATTAGGAAAAGGAGTGACTCACAAACCTGTTAAGACCATCGTGGCTTGACATGCTTTCCCTTATCCTCTTGGTGTCTTTGTCCTTTGGAATTGGAGTCTGTAGAGAAGTTTGGCTGACAATCTTCTCTTCGGCCTCCTACAAATTGTTTTTTGTCCATTGCTCCAAATTTGCATGATGTTCTATCTCCAGTCTGGGTGTGTGTGCATAAGGAGTAGATTTCTGCTCAACTCTTAGTTTAGAAATGATTCCCAGTGGGTCATAGGACCATGTGAAATTGAGTTTAAACTTCATCTTCTTGAGTAGTTCATCAACTTCTTTGTTTGTTGCCCTGGTGTTTACAATATATGGCCCCACATATGCCTTTAACTTAAATTGTGATTTCTTCTTGTTTGAGACAAAGTGCAAATAATCATCCATGTTAAGCATTTGTCTGATGTATTCGAGAGAAAAAATTCTCACTGGCACAAACTTTGGTAATCTATAGGGAGGAAGTTCACACCCATAGATTTTGATCTCTGTATAATTTTGGTATAAATACCAATCTCCAACTTTGGCATGTTCGATGAGATGCAAGACATTTTTAATCTCTAGTGAAATCCTTGGTATAACATCATTGCTGAGTAGACACAAGGATGTATGTAGAAACTCATCCACAAAATCGGTGAATGAATAATCCTCTAATTTTCTTCTAACTAAATAAGTCCAGTGAATGACTGATAATGGGGTACCCTGATCATCCATCTTCTATAATTGGATCTTGAACATGTCTTCCTCGTAAAATAACATTAGATATACTAAAATTGATTCGTGTTTGAATGCACCTTCAACTTTAAACTTCATAAACTGCTCATGAAGGATATATGATAAAAATTGGTTGTAATTGAATAAAATTGAAGGCTTTTGTCCAACTGTGAAAGCTTATAGAAATCCTAAGACAACCTCATCTACCCACTAATGATCTGAAAATGGAATATACTTGTTTAAGGGTGCAAGGTATCCATTTCCCATAATTTCAAATGTGAGCTATACACTCCAAGTGACCTTTGAAAATGTGAAAACTCTTATTTCTTATACATAGATAGATTGTAGGGGCATTCACCGGACATGTCACCTCTAAAGAGAGGATGAGTTCCAGAGGCTACCTGGCCCTCTATAGGCTCTGCCTAAAGAAATAATGAAGTAAACACTTAGAAGTCTTTGACATACACATACTTGAAGTTTGATGTCTTGCGGAATAAGACAAATAACTTTCTGTAGCTGAATAGGTGATTATGTGTGTATGCAAGTTATGTATATTTTCTGTTTAACACTTTACATCAGTTTTGTTTAGCATATCATCTTCAACAAATAAAGACATCCAAATGATGAAGCAATTCACCCCTTCTGGGCTACATTTGCTGGACCAAGCCTCTCAAACTAGGCTCGTCCTCTTGTATTAAAAATGCTACAAAGGCTAATACAAGAATATGCGTGTCTCGAAAGACAGATATGACTATAAATACAGAATCAGAAGATAGGAATTAGCTAAACATGCTCTTTCCCAAACACTAAACAGTGAAATTGTACCTTATACAATACTTTCCCCAATTGGCCCTAGTGGCCCTTTAAATTTGCATGGAGAATTTCGAGGTGAAGATGACCTCAATTGGTTCTAAAATCTCTGCCATTAGACTCAGAAGGTTGAAAATAACAGACATAGGCTTTTGAATCATCAAAAATGGATGAACATAGCCCCCAAACAGCTCAAGCACTGAAATGGCCCTAGTGGCCCTGAAAGCTTCCCTAAAGCTAAACAGTGAGAAGAATGCCTCAACAAGAAAAAAGAGCTATAGAAATGGATTCAGAATGCTGAAAAACTTCAGGAATGACCTTTGTTCCACATTCACTAGCTGCACAATTCCCAATGCAACTCCCAAACTGATTTTTCCCTAATGGCTCATGGAACTTCGACGAAGCAAAATCACCTACAAACAACCTCATATGGCTGTGAAACATGTGCCAATGACTTCAGAAGGTCAAAGAGACCCAAAATAACAAAAAAAATCGTCCAAAAAGGAATTTCCTAGCCAAAGTTATGGCTCATTAAAGTTTCTCCAATCTGCCCTAGAAAAACTCCAAATAAAACTGGCTAACTGCCAGATAACCCCAACAAATAGGCAATTCTACCATTTTTGGAGCGCTCCACCAAAAATTCCGCCAGATAGACCTCCGTTTAACGGATTGTTTTAATGGCACATGTGAACGCATTTATCAACGGGCAGTTACCTTCGATGGCACGCCTGGATGGTTAGTGGATGGGCGGTGAACTGTGTGTTAACTCCCGCATTTGGTGGCAATGTGAACACATTGTATAACACAATGCGGTAACCGTTTACAATAGTGCCGACGGTTGAGTTAGGCCCACAGTTATGGGGCGAGGGTCCCATGGTATGGGGGCTGGCACTTAGGGGCTGGCCCCCTTCAGGCCACGACCAAATATATTACAACCATTAAATACAGTTTGTTCCGCATTTACAACAAGAACCTCTGGCACAGTCCATTGGTAAGGCGTATAGCTTGTGGTAAGGAAGTCGTGGGTTCGATCCTCCATCTGTCCTAAAAATTTTGAAATGCACCACATATATATGCTGACATGGGCCACATGGTGGTCTTCGGGCCTACCACGTGGTAGCTTGCCATTCACTGCCCAAAACGGAATATTCTATTTTAAATTTTTTTTGAAAAAATTCAAAATTTCAATGTTATTGGGCAATTTTCTTTTTGGCATAACTTCCTCATATGAAGACTGTTTTTCGAACCATTCGCGGTGCTGGAATCAGGAAGACGAGCTCTATCCATTCATTTAGGTTCAAACCAGATCCAAGCACTTTCATTTTTAACCATTTTACGACACTTGGTCCTGAGCTCCTGATCAACTAGTCTGAATGATAACCTAATAGACAGGTAACCATAGAGATTACCCACCATGACATTTTAGGAAAAATGGAGGCAGAGTAAGGAGGGTTGCTTCTGGGTAATTCAAAGTTTTCAAGCAGGAAACACTCAAATATATGGGCTCTTTGGGAAAAAGTAAGTTTCTGGTATATCTCTATAAGAGCATCAGCTGAAAAAGGATGTAGAGAGGCTTGAGGATTGACTTGAAGGGCTTGGAAGATACTCTCTGGGGTTATTGAGAATAAAACTTGGTTATTTTGGGCCACAACCACTTTATGTTTGGGAAGGTATCTCATATGACACCAGGTGACAAATTTAGGGAAGAAATGGGTTTGGGGAAAAACAAATTGCGACAAGAGGGATTCCCAAATGCCCAAATCGTCACTGTTATCTAAAAAGTTTTGGTTTTCCCAATTTCTAAGCTCATACAGGTCGAATTCACACTGAGTCTCAATTATTTTTATTGTGTGTCAATTAATGGGGACCTACCTAAATTAGGCAAAGAAGGGATCATCAGGCTTTCCTCATCTTTCTTCCCATTTCCCTTATGCGATGACATTTTCAATTTCAAAGGAACATTGAAGGAATGACGTTACCTGATTATTTTATGGTTGAAATTGCAAAGGGGGGCGACTTGCAAATGGCACTGGTAACTTCAAAAAACTTCAAGCTAGACATACACAATTCAAATGACCTTCGAGAGGGAAACTTTGCAGGTTACTGAGAGATTCTTGTAACGGGATTCATGAGGGTTGCAATGAAATTATTACCGTTTTTGGAGCCGGGTATTAATTAGGAATGCATCTGTTAGCAAGAGAGATTAATTGTCCAATTTTTATTTGTTCTTGATGGGTGTTTTGAGTGGTAACATTCAAATGACATGGAGGGGAGGTGACATGGATGGCGGGATGAATGACAGGTGGCATGAGCAGATGGCAGTTTTCAAGGGCAAGGTAGGAGTGGTAAGCTGCATCGAGAAGCAACCCCCAAAAATGTTGCGGGATGGACATGTAGTCATAGTATTTTATTCAAAAACCATTGTCTCCCCCCCTCCGTTAAGTCCCGATAGGTTGGGGGGGGTCCAAAAGTGGTCCTTCGCCGTTGATCCGAGCAGGGACAATCATCATCATCAATACATGAAATTTTTTTATGGTAAACAAAAAAAGGTCATTTCACATCACATGCAAATTATTTAAAATAATAAATTTAATAAAACATAATTTGGCAGCATTTAGACTAGCATGCCCTACGGGGTTTTATTTATATTTTTTTATCTCTTTTTATATTTCTCTTTCCCCTATAATTTTTTTAATTTTTTAATTTTTTAATGTTTCTTTTTAGAGGCTAAACAATTTAAAATGAAAAAAAAAAAGTATAATATCCTTGTGGGATAAATGGCTAAATAACCATACTAGACTACTATATTTATAGGACCCTAACAAGGATTATATCTATTTTTCATATAGTGTTTCTTGTATCAATCTAAAGATAAAAATTGTATTGTCTATGGATATATTTTTAGAATTATAATTGTAGAGGTCGTGGCCTCAAGCAAGTTGGGTCTTGCTTAATTTTCATAGGAGTGGTGGCTCCTTGTTGTTAGTAGACAACATAATAGCTATTTTGGGATAGATTATATATGTAAAAGAGAAGGTTGATTGATAATAAAAGAGAAGAATTAAAAGTAGCATAGTGGTTTTCTTCTTGTACAAGGTTTCCACCTAAAATTATGGTGTTAATGTATTGTGCTAATTGTGCATTCATTGTTTGATATTTTGATTATTTGTTTTAATTTTTTAAGAACCATAATTTTGTAAAAGTTTATGCAATATTGACTCAGCCCCCCAACAAGTATTGCTTGATCCCAACATTAGTATGGTTAATGGTTGAAGGATCCTTGGGGTGTTGATTTATCTCTCCCTTATTTTGTTAGCATACCACACATTCTACCACAAAATTTTGCACATCTTCTTTAATACCTACCCAAAAAAATAATTTCTTGATCCCATGGCATGTCTTCATGAATAATAAATGCCCCCCTATAGGATAGGTGTGTGATTGCAAAAGGACATTTTGTTTGAGTTGATAATTATTACATAATTAAAACCAATCTTGATATCACAACAACTCATTTTTCCACTTAAAATTTTCTACTATATCAGGGTCGTCCTGTAGTTGTTGAATGATCTTACATACCTTCTCATATTTTTTCCATTCTATCCTTTCTCCTTCCACCCAGTCATTGTGGAATGGAAATAATGCATAGGAAACCCTGTGTGTCTTCCTCTTTCCTTCAAAGTGCATCTTCCACAACATTTGGTTTTCCCTTTTCATATATAATTTCAAACTAATAACCCAACATCTTTTTGACCCATTTTTTTGTCTTCTAAATATAGTTTTTTCTCCAAGAAGTACTTCAAACTATCATTATATGTTTTTACTTTGAAGTGCCTTCATATTAGTTGTGGATTCCATTTCTTAATTGCATGTAGCATGGTGAACATTTTACTCATAGATGGGTCTAAGTAAGTTCTTTGCTTTAAGCTCATTACTTTCAAAGGAAAGGAGCCGTCCTTCTTCTCAAAACTATAACAATACCATGGATTAAGGAATCACACAGTTGGGTTACTCAATTTCTCTGAAAAAATACCATTTGACTTCCATTCATTAAATTGCCAACCTAAAACTCTTTTAGTTATTTCAAGGTTGTCCACACAGTATGTGCAAAGAATATTGCTAATGTGATCTAATATGTCTAGCCCTATTAAAAGGTAAATGCATGTAAAATACAAGGAACAACTAGAAATTCCTAAAATAACA
Source organism: Pinus tabuliformis (assembly GCA_031772625.1). Lineage (NCBI taxonomy): Eukaryota > Viridiplantae > Streptophyta > Pinopsida > Pinales > Pinaceae > Pinus > Pinus tabuliformis. The sequence continues at coordinate 1,871,778,727 of CM062817.1, forward strand.
ACTTATTCACAACTTCGAGAATTAAAACATAAACTCAAAGCATGAATCTTCTACTGCAAGTACTGAAACAATTCTGTTAAACACAAGTTGTTTCCTAGGATAGTGCAGCTATAAGAAAGGAACAACACTTTTGAATAGAAATGATTATGCTGAAAAAAATAGCAAATCTTGCACTTAACAATTCTTTATCAATCATAGGAAATAGAAGAACAAATAACTCTTCAGAAAATTAATGATTAGGAATCCAATCTCATGACCTTCATTCAAACTATTGTAGCAGCTATCACTATAATGAGAAATCTAATAGCCAATGATCAAATCTATAAAGTGATTGAATAATTTCAAAGCAAGAAATGAAAGCTTAAATGTAAATTCAATAACACAAAGAAGGGTAGTAATCATTCCGAGATTGGGCCCATGATCACTGGAATTCAATTGCCTTAGAGCTAATTCGGTGCAAAGAGTTAAAGTTGAACCATTAAAGTCTCTGTTAAATTAATTAGGAACAATATTACAAAGGTTATCTATAAAACTTATATCATAGATCAAAATGACAGTAATTTCCCACTTTTTCTACCGAGGTTTAGTTCCTCACTTTTATATTACAATCAAGTCTATTTTAAAAATAAGGAAGTGATCCTCAGAATCTGAAGATTCTCAGGATGCTTAATTCGAATTACAAAATCTCCCATATTTCCTTGGAAAAGGTGGCCAAGATCTCATTCAGAGCTCATATTTCCATGATGATCATTGGTCTCACCCAAGCAGCTCTGTGTAACTCATTGTTCTCTAGCTATCCTAGGGATCAACATCCACTTATCGAAATTCCCTGCCAGTTAACACATCAAATCATAATTGTAACTCATATTTCCATAGTTAAATCAACTCTTTTGAAGAACAAAATGATGAAATTCTTATTAACCGCTTCTAAAGTTCGTATCACACAGAATACCATATTATATACATAAAAACTTAGAAAACTAATAAAAATATAAGGAAACAAGGTAAGAGAATGTATCAATTCTGAAGCCCAACATCACCCCCCATCTTATATGTTTTCATGACCTCATGCAAACAAATGATTGACATGGAGGGAAGTTAAAGAATAAGTTTGGTAAGAATCTTCTCCATAATGTCAGAAACCATTTCTTCTTTAGATTTATTAGGGAGCGACATACTTACCTTCTTTAGTTAAATCATACCCAAAACTTATAATCATCTTAAGGACACCAAATTATTGGACGGTTGTACCTACACCCTATCCAGTTAGGGCCTTCTTCTAATACCATATGAGAGTAATCCTGTGCTTTATCCATTTCAGCCTAGAAATTTCAATAATTGAATGGTTCTCTATTTTTTATTTCCCTAGATGAGGCCTGCCACCTTTTTTTGGCCCCTTGTAAAGCCTCAGACTTGATATCTAGCATATATTCTAACCTTGAACACAATACATCATTATGAATAGGTGCTAAAGCATTGACAACACCAGACTTCTCCATGAATCTCTTGTGGCGGATGGGTGTGCATAAAGGGCTTCATGGTTCTCCTCTAACCCAGAGGTTGAGACCAAGTTCTCTTCTTTGGAACACATTATAAGCTTTTGCCCATCTTATCTGATTTTTAGAAAAATATATGAAAGCTTGGAACTGTACATCCCCTATAAAAGGGGTAGGATTCTCATCTCTCTATTCTTCCATAAAGAAATTATGCAGGTAAAGTTCATCTTGTTTATGGAAAGAATCAACAAATTCTAAAACATTTCTAAATTTGTAAGGTTGCCCAAACCGAACAACCCTAATCTTGAGCAATAAGTATCATTTTAGAAAAAAATAAGGCGTAATTCCTAGTCAGGGACCTACATGAAAAAGAATCTGAGTATATAGAGCATACTTCTTTTATTTATTTTGTATTTTTTTCAAGTTGTTTCTCCAAAGAATTAACATTTTTCTTGGTTGCTCGCAACTTGGCATAAGTTTCATCTTCTCTACCTGACAATGCCTTGAATTTTTGCAATAGTGCATGATGTTGTTTTTGAGGGTCTACCTCCTTTTGATGTCATACTATCATCTCTCGTTGTTCTTCCATTTTATTATTCTAGAATTGAATAGTAGCTTCCATAATCCTAGGAGTGTATGGTGGCATGGAATCAGTCTGTGTTTCTCCTGTAATAAAAATTGGCACTTTTGTCTGAGCTCCAACTTCAGTAGGTAAAACGTCGATACTTGACATGTATGACTCATTATAAGTCCCTAAAACAAAATTTTCAGTTTCAGTTTGGGTCTCTTTTTCTCAAACTTCCTTTATTTTATCATTTATTTTCTCATACTGTTTTTGGGTTTTACTATTTCACAACCATCTCTTAAGTTTTCAGACCCTTTTTTTTAATTCCTTGCTTTCTTTATTCAATAGCTCCATCTCTTTAGTATTCTTACCTTCTCGTTTGTTTCTCAATCCTCTATTAACCTTATGCGTAAAATTTCTAGCTAGGGTGACTAGAGGAGAGGGAACAACAAAAATGGCTGCTAGGTTTTCAATCACTAGTTCCTTAGCAGGCTCAATTGTAGCATAAATTATAGATTTGAAAAAGTTTTCGCCATCCTGGGGTCCCTTTGTAGAGTCGACATTGACTTCTCATTCCATACTTTCCTGAGGATATTGTAAGGCTACCTCTTTAGAAGAGGAGGGTTCCTGAATGGTTGTGACAGAATCAATAGAGTGTTCCTGAAGAGACGCATTCTCAGGATATCCTGAAAATTATAAAATAATAGTAGTAATAGAATTGGAAGGAGAGGGTGGACATATGGGTGATGTCCTTTGATTAGGAGAATCCTTTCAACAACCTACAACTCCTTCAAAGTACATAGAATTCAAAAAAATTTCCAATCCATCTAAAACTTGGGTTGTCTCCATTTCATGTGAGGAGGGTCCTCCTCATGAGTTTTCGGTATGTTTAGAAATTTTTGAGGTTCACTGTCCTCCAATGGTTGTTCTACAAAGTTTATGGAATTTTGGGACTTATCCAACCTGCCTAATCTCTTTCTTTTCCTGGGTAAGGAGGTTAAGAGAAAGGCCATCCTCTTCTCTAACCATGTTAATTGTTGAGGGACAGGGGTCTGCAAAGTCTCTTCCATCATAACGTTCTAATTTTAATTGGTTTCTTCATTTACTTCCAGTTGTGTATCATCAAATAGAATATGTTCGGGTTATTCACTAGGTGCTTCATTTCTTGGTGGAGCCTCAGGAATTCCCAAGAACTCTTCCCAGTTTAAGTGTGATTGGTTCAGATTTTTGACAATTATCAATTTTATAAGCCCATGGTGGCTCACCACTAAAGGTTGATCCTTGGACCTCTTAAGTCTTATGGAGGTCTCATGCAATAACGAATTCAGAAAATGAGGTAGTTTTAGGGTTACCTTTCATCTCAGTGCCACCAACATCTTTAAGTGTTGCCCCCTTACCACATCATATCGACCGTCACATGTAATGTATCTTTGGACCACACTTACTAGTTCTTTCCACAGTTCTGGAAATGAGGTAGGGTTGTACCCCTTCCCTTTTCTCACCAATTCTTCCCTAGGATTTACAAACAAGGATGTTGCACTCTGTAATGGAGTGTGCATCTCAAACCATTTCTCTCCTTCCGAGGGTAGGCCTGTTGCTTCCACCAGTACTTCTGCATTAACCTGAATTTGTCTACCTTTTACTGTTGTCATTCCATTGCTCAGATTATTTGTGAATTCCAAAGCCACTTCACTGTCGAAACCTTGCAACCATAGGAAATACTTTGACCATCCCACCTAGTCTAGAATACTTCATGCTTGTTCAAAAACCTACAGCTATGCGGGTTCACTTTGTACCAAGTGACCGCCAATTTTAGTTGTTTCTATAGGGAGAAACTTGGAAATAAACTAGAAACAACAAGCTTAGCAAATACAAGGTCATAAATACTGTGTAGAGTAGAAAATTTAAAGAACATAACATACAATGATTGTTGCAGAGTTTGTAAACATCTGGTTATGTGTTTACTTTTCACACCCCACCCGATGAAATTAAAGGTCGTCCTCAACCATTCATTATGTATTTGATTTGGCAACACAATTGACATGATTAATTACATAAGAACACATCAAGTTTACATAATGGAACAACCGCCACAGAAAAGGAAAATAATGGTGAGATGTGCGACGTACTTATTGGAGGGATTTATCATGGAATGTGCTGACAAAACTTAGATATTTGTGACGCCCAAAACACTAAAATCAGGAAAAGGCATGTGGACAGATCTTTGAGCCTCGATCATGAATAAGATAAATTTCATTGAAAGATTGTCTTTAGAAAAAAAGAGTGAAAGAAAATTAAAATAGATTTAATAATTCTTCGAAGGTTACATCCCTGATACGTAGATTAAAAAAGTAATTATTCATACACATTCATCGTTACAACCTTCCAAGGGGGAGAAAAATGAGTTCCTATAGTAATTCAATGATTTCCTTCGTTATTTCTAAGGGAGAGAAAAATGGCTGTTTTTAGATGGTAATTTCAGATAGACTTAAATACCATAGGCATGTCCTTTGCTACCAGAAGATGTCTATAGCCTCGATAGGGTTTCCTTTTAATCCATTGATATGCCACTATCCTATTCCACTTTTTAAAAAGATCCATTAATTTTTATTATTTCTTAATTATTGACAAAAGGCCATTGTTCTGGCATGGTGACCAGTTGATAACAATTCCATTCATGAGAGATAATGAGATGAACAAGATAGCTCATGATGATACCTCTTGTCCTTCGACCTAATGATTGAAGGAAATTACCCTAGCTTGGTGACCAGAGTGGTAATGTCACCACATTAAATCTTATGTTCATGGTAGGTCAGCTCGTGATGATACCTCCTATCCTTTGTCCATTTTTTCTTATACTTCATTTATTATTTTTATTTTTTTGTTATGATAAAATATTAGTGGATGGGGTGGCTTATCAACTCCTTAAGAGTTAGGGATGGTGTAAAAATTATTGCAATGATTACCTTTTTAGTTTTCCATTTTGCTACCCAAAATTTATTTTTTAAGGAGATCAAAGAATTATAGGAAACTTGAAAAGAAAGAAAACTCTTCCAGTGGTATTTGAAGAAATGTAGTATAAATATCTTTATAAATTTACAATATCAGGGTTGTTTTAGAAATTTAGGAGTTTTTCAAGGTATATTTTAAAATTTTCTTATAAAACATTCTCTAATGGGAATCATTCAAGGAACTTATTAATTTTACCATGATTCAAAGGAGGGCTTCAAAATCAATTTAAAAGAATAACTATTTCTAGAAAAGCAACTATGGTTGGAAAACAACAATCAAGAGTAAAGGGAAAAGTAGTTAAAACTAGGAAACAACAATCATGACCAAGGAAATAGCAATTGTAACTAAGGGAACAACGATTGTGACTAATGAAACAATAAGCACGACCAAAGGAACATCAATTGTGACAAATGGAACAATAGTTGTGACTAAGGGAACAACAAATGTGACCAAGGTAACAACAACTGTGACCAAGGGAACAAAAACTGTGACTAAGGGAACAAAAATTGTACCTAAGGGAACATCAGTTGTGACTAAGGGAACAACAACTGTGCATAAGGGAACAACAATTGTGACCAAGAGTGAAACAATTGTTACTTGAGAAAACAACAATTGTGACCAAGGGAGAAGCAAATGTTACTTAAGGAAATGACAACTTCCCCATATGTGTTTTATTATTATATACATTATGATATATATTATTATTGTTTATTTTTATTTTAATAAATAAGTTTTCACAACAAATATATACATTATGTCCAAAATGAAAAGAATGCTTCAGCTAGTTGTAGCTACGGGGTTACCTCCTAGATGAGCTAAAACCTATAAATTAGAATCATTGTTTACCTTATGAAGAAAAGAATCTCATGTAAGTGGCTAGTGATATAGGCGTAATCGGTGTCCATTGGCAAGGAGAGAGATGCCAGACCCATCAATAGTAGTGAGGCTCACCGTACCATTATCGTGAACTTTGGTGACCTCATATGGTCCCAAACATTTAGTTTGAATATTTCCTGAGAAATATTGAAATCTGGAATCATACAATAGTGCCCAATCACCTTTCTGAAAAGGTTTCTTCTTGATAAGGTGATTATGAAAATTTTCCCTTTGTTGTTGAAAAACAGTTGTGTGTTGTAAGGCCATTGGGTGCATTTCATCCAGTTCATTAAGCTGTTGCAGGTGTTGTTTCTACGCTTCTATCAAATCCAGTCTGACTTCCCTTGTAGTTTTGAGAGTATTCATTTCAAATTCCATCGAAAAAATGGTCTACTTCTCAAAAACAAGCTAGTATGGTGAATAAACAGTAGTGTTGTGCCAAATCATTTGATAGGCCAATAGGGCCTCAGGGAGTTTGGTGGCCCAGTTCTATTGGTTTGTAGATACATTTTTAATCAAGATTTCCTCAAGAACTTTATTGGTACTTTTCACCTATCCATTTTCTTGGGGATGATAAGGGGAAGTAACCCTATGTTTGATGTGATACTTTTGCATTGTAGCAAAACTTTCGTAGGCAGTGAACTGTGAACCTCCATCTATTATGATTTCTCTAGGAAATCCATACCACACAATTAGTGCAACAAAAAGTTAATAATTTCTTCTTATGTAGGCTTTAAGAGAGCTATTGCTTCCACCCATTTGGTTCGTAGTTTGTACAAATGAAAATATATGTCGTTTGGTTCGATGGTGGGTTAAAAGGGCCCACAAAACCTAATGCCCACCTTTCTAAGGGTTCAAGTACAATTTGAGTCTATAGGGGCATTTCATCAACTTGAATTGGGTGAACCATCCTATCACATCTATCATAATTTTGGACATATTTCTTTGTATCCTTGAATATCATGGACCAATAAAAGTCCATCTGCAACACTTTATGCCCAGTCCTTTGGTCAACAAAATTCCCACTGGATGATTCATCATGGAAAGGCTTAAGGATATTGTAAACCTCATCTTATTTGATACATTTGTAGATTTGAAGATCAAATCCTGTGTGAACAATATATCTATCAATCAAATAGAACCATGCACTATGCTCAACAATGAGTTTCCTTTCTCGAGATGGTAAATGTGCCAGTATTTTTCATGCTTCTAGATAATATTTTTCCACATCTATGTACTAGGTTGCTTTAACTGTTATGGAAAACATATGTTCATCTGGAAACTGGTCTTGCACAGGTGAAGAGTTGGCCATTATGGAATTATGGATAGAAAATATGCAACCAGATTCTCCTTTCCTGGTCCATATTTTATGGCAATACCAAACTCATGTAATAACAACAACCAACGTGTTATTTGACCATTAGTAACAGGTTTATTGGCTAAATACCTAATGGAAGAATGATTGGTATATAAAAAAATTGGATATCCTTTTATATAGTGACAAAATTTATTAATAGAGTAAACAATAGCCAAAAACTCTTTTTCCGTCACTGTGTAATTTAGCTCCATCTGTGTAAGATTCTTGCTAATATAATAAATAGTATATGGATTTTTTTCTTTTTTCTGTCTAAGTATAAATCATATTGTTGTACCAAATGCATTAGCTGAAATGTGGAATGTGTTGGGGAAAAGTGATTGCCTATCATTTAATTTGTCAACCCGGGGGTTTCGTAAACTTGTGAAGCATGCATTCACTGTATGCGCTAGAAATTGTCTTTCAGTTTAGTTCAATCTAACTACACAATAACGAAAACCAATTCATCTAATGTATGAAAAAATAATGAAAATGAAATTCAAATAACCTGTGAAATCAAAAACAATTAATGTATACTTAGTTACTCCAACATTCAATTATGAAGTGTTACCTTCTTGAGATGATGTGTAAGCAACTATTTATACTTTAACTTCTAATGTCCTAGAAAAGCAAGTAAAGTGTGCAGAAAATAACTTAGTAATTGCATGTATCAAATATTCAACCATTCAATATTGAAATATGATTAAATCAATTTCTTAGAATGATCTTTAGGAATATTAGTTAATGCAATTAAATGAGGATCTTAAAAGCAAATATAAAAGCACGAAAAAGTAAAGCTCAATGATTGCATAGGTTGAACATTCAATCACCCAATTTGAAGTCACCTTCTTGGCCTAATCCTTTATTCAATTATACAATGAATTTATGGTTTGATCTAAGAAAGTAAATAACAGAACATGAAAGGAAACTAAATAACTATGAGCCCTTGCCTAAAACTTAATCCAAGTAGAAAATACATAAATCTTCCCTATTTAAATGTTTTTAGAAAAGAAAATATTACACAATCATTCTAAAACTAATACTAAGAAAGCAAATGAACTTTAATCTATAAAAGCAATTAAATCTCACAATCATTAGATGGCCATTCCAATGGTGTATGAGGATGGCAAGTGAAGAAGCTCCATATACAAGAAAAACTAAATATTCAAATCTCCAAGTATAAGCTCCAAAATTCTCTATTAAAAAGATGAGCATTTCTCCAACTTTACACATGCCTTTCAAAGGAGAAGGCTCTCCTATTTATACAAAAACATAAGAAGCTATACTATATAATGAAGATCCACTAAAATCTCATATAGTTACAACCAAATAGCTCATAATGAGACACATATCCCCTAATTGTGTCATAGAGTTCTAATCCAAATAAGAAATGATGAGACACCTCATAGAGTTACAATCCAAATAGGACACATATCCTTCTTTGACCTTTATCCAAATCTGCTTTGAAGGGAATTCGAATTTGAGCATTGGAGGCCACATAAGGGTGCCTTGGAAGCTTCCAAATGACCTACACATGTCATGAAACTGTTGGCATTATGAGACAAGTGTTGTCCTTGATGGCAAATCACATAGATGACAGATCATAGTGCAGAAAGTCAGTAGCAAGGAATTGATGATCAGAATACAAAAATGAAGGAAAAATATATATACGCAGGCTCACCTTGACGAAGCTACGTATACACATGGGTTATACGTTCCAAAGACACGTATGCGTATACACGCACTTTCATGCAAGGAAAAGCGCATACATGTGGGAGAACTTATTTTTGGTCCATGGTATTTAGTCCTTGGTACTTGAACCTATGGCTTTGGACCATGGTATCTCATCAGAAGTGGTGATCCCAAGTATTGGGTCCATGGGATTGATTTGTTATGGTTTTGGACTATGGTATTAAGTAAGGCCTAAGACTATAATAGGAGAAGAAGATCATTAGGAAAGGGTATGGAAAAAGTTTTGAATATCTGATGAAGTATGAGATCCAGTATGCATGTTATGGGTTTATGATGCATTGCTTGATTTAAGCTAAGGAGGAATCTCAACAGTGGATGGAGAACAAGATCTAAGGATAGATCGGGATCTAATGGCTTGGAATGAATCATCTCTATATGGTTTGATCTTGTTTAGTCTAGATCTGTATACTGATGCATGTAATGTTCTGTAAATGTTATGTTTTGGGTATGACTGATGTCTGGAACAGCTACAAAGCTCTGAGTTAATATTTGCAGATGTGTACATGGGTTAGCTTTGGTAAAAGCACGTATGTATGTGGGTTTGGTACATCGTAGTAGCGTATACATTATGAAGTATGATATTTGAAATTGCAGTTGGGTCTGATTGTTATTGCAGAGTTCTGTTGTCTGCTCTGTGTTCTGGTGACTATGTCATTGACAGGGTTTCAGTGATTCAGAGATTGATGATGCTAGTATTGATTGATTTTTTGCTTCAATGATATTGATGGATCCAGTATGAAAATTGGATGAAACGTGGCCTTCAGATTATGGTGTTGTGCTTCAGGAGTATCCAGTATGAAAATTTATGAAACGTGGCACCTGGAGGAAAAAAGAGAATGTTGTAGCCTTCTGTAGGTGAACCTATGTACTAGTACATCAACTAATACAAGAGCAAAGGGGGTGGTATCTCCCTTCCAGTAGCAGCTGGAGAACGAGTAAAGGTTGGAGCATTTCAGTAGGTCGGCACCTACGTACTAGTAAATGGATCGGCTAGTACAAGAGCTAAGGGAGTTGTAGCTCTCTTCCAGGAGAGTCTGGAGAACGAGAGAAGGTTGTAGCCTTCTGCAAGTAGAAGCCTATGTATTGGTATAAGACTACACCAGTACAAAAATATTGTAAAATGAAGTTTCTTATTAAAAGAAGATAGAGATGACTTGCGGCAGGTGGTTTTCACCCACATTGGGTTTCCACCTTATATCATGGTGTTCATGTGTGCTTCTTGTGTGTGATGATCAATTCTCTTTTACTACACCTACTTACTGTTCATATGGTTAATTAAGTTCTGATGCACTAACTAAAGATCAACATTTAATGGAGTAACTGAATCATAAGTATTCTGGATATACGCTAGTTGCATTAGACACAGTCGCGTATACACGCAGGTTCTATTAACTGAAGTAGCATATATGTATCTAAGTATGGAAATGAAAAAAGTTTTATTGATTTGATAATACTGATTCACCACCCCCCCCAGTATTATTTCCAACAATTGGGATCAGAGCAGGTCCTTTGGTTGAAGCTTGATCGCTTGAAGGAGATCCGTAGAACAATGGGAAAGAAGCTCAAGAAGAAAGCACCTAAGAAGAAGAAGACATCTCAGAAAGACTATGACAGTGGGAGAATTGATTGGGGAATATGTGGAAGAAGCACTTCAGATTCAGAATCACTTCAGAATGAAGATGAACAAGAACTATCAGGTATGAATTTGTTATCCTCTGGTGATACAGTTATCTATCCATTTGAAGATGATGAAAGTGATAACGAAACAACTGAATTTTCTCTTATGGGTGAGCAAGAAAGATATCAAATAGAGGCAGAATTTAAAAGGCTTACAGACAAAATTAGAGATCAACAAGATTTGTTGAACAAAAGGGAAGGTGCCTTCAAAGAAGAATCTACCAAACTAAAAGCTCAACTAGAGGAAGGAAACAAGGTAAGGAAGCTATTCAAGGAAAAATGTCAAAAGTTGCAGGATGAAGTGACATCATTAAGAAATGAAGTAAATGAAAGGAGCACAACAATCAAGAAACTCAGAGAAAGATCCAGTTACTATGAAAGTCTTGAAGCTACGATCCTCTCGCTAAAAGAAGATCTTGAAGAATCAAAGAAGCAGAATAAAGAACTACTCCAAGCTCATGAAAAGCAAGAAAATGAAGTTCTTGATCTAAGACATCAGTTGGAAGAAGGAAGAAATGTTGAAGAAAACATGAAGAAGAAGTATCTTGAAAAGGAAGAGCAACATCAGGTTGAGGTAAATATTCTAAAAGATAAATTAGAAGAAAAAGATAATCTCTTATGATTTCAAGATAATACTAAGATCTTGGATGATATTCTTAGTAGTCAAAGGTCTCCTGCTATCAAAGCTAGTCTTTGTTTTCATGAATCTGTTGAAAAAGAATCTAGTTCACAAAGTAACACAAGGGAATCTAATGCAAAATATGAAATGCTCAACAAGGAGATGAGAGGTCAACTCCATCAACAGCCAAGGAAAGAAATTCTTCAAAGAAAATATTTTACTCCTCCAATGAATAATGTTGAATGTTATGTATGTCACAACATTGGACATGTTGCAACCAGATGCAAAAGAAGAGTGGTTCAAGACCGTCATGCAGAAAGATCATCACATTCCAGGTACTTTAATGGATATTGTTTTTCTTGCAATATGTTTGGTCACAAAGCTACTGATTGCTACAGGAGAAGTATGAAACATGTAAGATGTTATTCATGTAACAAGCTTGGACATATAGCAAAGAAATGCAGGAACAAAATATGGGCACCATACCAAAAGGAGAAAACATCATCATCACAATTGAAGATATGGAAGAAGAAGGAAGTACAATCAAAAAGATGTGGCACAGCAAAATATACAGACATAACAGACTCAAAGGGAGCTAAAAGTGTAAAACTTCAGTGTCCTAAATCTCATACGCAAGTTTCATAAAGGGAAGTAGCGTATATACGCGAGTTAGTCAGTGCACAGTCGTGTATATGTCATTTTGAAGAAAAGCAGTGGGACAGGCTCAGAAAAAGGGTCTGATATGATTCAGTCCATTATTTTCTCTATTTGATAATTGTTGCAATCTGTTGATGATGTGTGGAAATATCTTGATACTTGTAAGATGTTTAGAAGTGTTTTGATCCTAACTTGTTAATGATGATGCCTTGATACTTCTTGCTGATATATGCATGATCAGAGCTGACAGTTGGCATAGGTTCAGGGGGAGCATATTCCTTTAATAATGCATTGTTGGAATTATGGTTAGTAGTCCTTGGTGATGATGCTTATATGGCTAAATGATATATCTTTCTATGATATGGTTACGAGTTGTCCATCTCATATGATTCTTGGGGTTACATAGTTGGTTTTGAGATCAGATTTGTAGGTGATTCTCTGATGATGTATATATGGTGCTTACATGGTGATACACAGTTTCATTACTTGATGATGAGTCACTCATATGTTGCTATCATCATATGCATAAAGATCATATAATACAGTCATGATGCAGGATTCTTATAATTATTGGCGCTCATGTGGATGAGGATTGTTGATGTTGATGATATAAAGAAGTCTTGACAAACGATCTTGAGCTCAAGATACATAGTGCTGGATACATGAATGATTATTCAAAGTTGCATTACTGAAGACATGATGATGATAGGTTGATACTTACATATTTTGATTGATGCAGATGTTCCCAAAGTGATGATACTTGGATCATGCAGATCTTGATGATGATGAGATGACTATGGTGTTTTTCACAAATGTTACAATGTGAATGATTTTTATGATGATGAGTTGAAATCTATATGCAAACATACCTTGTTACAGGAAATTTAAAGTTTGTTGTTCTGGAAGTGGTTATATGCGAGTTTTATGAGGGACATCCGCATATATACGCATGTTTCTGTGGATACAGTCGCGTATATTTTGGAAATCAGTGGGCCAGACTTAGGATGAGAAAAGTCTGTTATGGGTCTAACAGAGACCATCTGGAACAGGTGCAGAGGGAGAACATGATTGTTGGTCTAGATGTTGTTGATAGATGCTTATGGAGTAGATCATACATTGTGTATGATAGTGGCTAATGACTATCTTGGTCTTATTTAGATGTAAAGGTCATATCAAGTCTCATGATGTAATAGTGTGTCTCTATCCATTGTAGTTATTTGATGAAATCTCTTCTGATGTAATTTTTACCCCCTCTATGCATAGGAAGGATGATGAAATATTTCAGTCATGTATTTATTTTATTATCAAGGTCATGTAATGGCCTATGTTGGTTTCCCCACTATGCCTGGGATGGATGATGTTATACTCTTGTGTTATCATGTGTAAACCTTGATGTATCCCCACTTGGTTGGGTAGATGAGCCAATTCCCACTTGGTTGGGAGATGGATGTATGTATGAGTGACAGGAAGGTCATTTATGATGTATAGAGTCATGTTCTTCTTGTATAACATCTTTTTGCAGACCTTGCTTATAGTCAGGGGGAGCATGAACAACACTCTTCAGCTGAACAAAGTTTTTAGCATGTACTCGGAAGGAGCATGGACAGATTGGTACATCTTGGCATATATAAAGGGGGAGCTCATTCAGAGATTTCAGCAGGTACTCAGGGGGAGTATGGATAGCGGAATGTTTATTAAGGAAAGAGAATATATTGGTCCACCCTTTGCCCTTGATGTCAAAGGGGGAGAGTGATTTGGTGTTGTTGCCATCAAGTTCAAATGGGGAGATTGTTGGCATTATGATGTATGTGTTGTACTTGATGGAAACCCACTTGTAAAAGAACATCTCACTTAGTTATAACTAGATGAATCTATAGAAGAGATATCAGATGTGACTGAATGCATGGGATGCTGGACAGCTCAAAGGAATCAGATGACAGTTCTCAGTATGACAAGTTAGCTTTGCCATCAAGTCCAAAGGGGGAGATTGTTGGCATTATGAGAGAAGTGTTGTCCTTGATGGAAAATCACATAGATGACAGATCACAGTGCAGTAGGTTAGTAGCAAGGAATTGATGATCAGACTACAAGAATGAAGGAAAAATATATATACGCAAGTTCACCATGACAAAGTCGCGTATACACGCGGGTTATACGTTCCAAAGATGCGTATGCGTATACACGCACTTTCACGCAAGGAAAAGCACGTACATGTGGGAGAACTTATTTTTGGTCCATGGTATTTAGTCCTTGGTACTTGAACCTATGGTTTTGGACCATGGTATCTCGTCAGAAGTGTTGATCCCAAGTATTGGGTCCATGGTATTGATTTGTTATGGTTTTGGACTGTGGTATTAAGTAAGGCCTAAGACTATAAAAGGAGAAGAAGATCATTAGGCAAAGGTATGGAAAAAGTCTTGAATATCTGATGAAGTATGAGATCCAGTATGCAGGTTATGGGTTTATGATGCATTTCTTGATCTAAGCTAAGGAGGAATCTCAACGGTGGATGGAGAACAAGATCTAAGGATAGATCGGGATCTAATGGCTTGGAATGAATCATATCTATATGATTTGATCTTGTTTAGTCTAGATATGTATACTGATGCATGTAATGTTCTGTAAATGTTATGATTTGGGTATGACAGATGTCTGGAATAGATGCAAAGCTCTGAGTTAATATTTGTAGATGTGTACGTGGGTTAGCTTTGGTAAAAGTGTGTATGTACATAGTTTGGTACATCGCAGTAGCATATACATTATGAAGTATGATATTTGAAATTGCAGTTGGGTCTGATTGTTATTGCATAGTTCTGTTGTCTGCTTTGTGTTCTGGTGACTGTGTCGTTGATAGGGTTTCAATGTTTCAGTGATTCAAAGATTGATGATGCTAGTATTGATTGATTTTGTGCTTTAATGATATTGATGGGTCCAGTATGAAAATTGGATGAAACGTGGCCTTCAGATTATGGTGTTGTACTTCAGGAGTATCCAGTATGAAAATATATGAAACGTGGTACCTGAAGGAAGAAAGAGAAGGTTGTACCCTTCTGTAGGTCGGCACCTACGTACTAGTACATCGACTAGTACAAGAACAAAGGGAGTGGTAGCTCCCTTCCAGTAGCGGCTGGAGAACGAGTAAAGGTTGGAGCATTTCAGTAGGCCGACACCTACGTACTAGTAAATGAATCGGCTAGTATAAGAGCTAGGGGGGTTGTAGCTCCCTTCTAGGAGAGTCTGGAGAACGAGAGAAGGTTGTAGCCTTCTATAGGTAGAAGCCTGTGTACTAGTATAAGACTGCACTAGTACAAAAATATTGTAAAATGAAGTTTCTTATTAAAAGAAGATAGAGACGACTTGCAGCAGGTGGTTTTCACCCACATTGGGTTTCCACCTTATATCATGGTGTTCATGTGTGCTTCTTGTGTGTGATGATCTATTCTCTTTTACTGCACCTACTTACTGTTCATATGGTTAATTAAGTTCTGATGCACTAACTAAATATCAACATTTAATAGAGTAACTGAATCATAAGTATTCTGGATATACGCTAGTTGCATTAGACACAATCGTGTATACACTCAGGTTCTATTAACTGAAGTAGCGTATATGTATCCAAGTATGGAAATGAAAAAAGTTTTATTGATTTGATAATATTGGTTCACCCCCCCCCCCCCCTCTCAGTATTATTTCCAACAGAAACTCAAGCCACATATATAGATACATGAAACCATGTTAATTTCCTAGTTTTTAATCATAAATTCACTTTAAACACATAAAATAAATAGCTTTGGTAAATAAGGATCCTAACCCATATATTTATGAAAATGGTGGCTAATCAAAGGTTATATAGTTATGGAGTTGTGACATGTGAGTGAAATGGTGGTGATAAAGGTGAAATTGGATGTCATTTTGAAGACATTTTGGAGGCCCAACAAAATGCTAAGTTCCAATTTAGCTCTCCTAACATAGGGGTTGTTGAGACCAACTTCTTAAGATCTGAAAAAGAAACATCGCACCTATTAGTCCATTTGAACTCCACATTTCTTGTTAAAACATACAAAGGTGTTGCTATCTAAATTTTTGTATAAAGCGATGATAATAACCAACATAACCAAGGAAGCTACACACCTATGTTTGTGTATGAGGAGTAGGTAGCATAAGAACTACCTCAATTTTTGTTAGATCTACTTGGATGCCTGCATCAAAGATATAATGCCCTAGAACTACACCTTTTGTCATCATCATGTGACATTTTTCATTACTAAGGCATAATCTAGTGGTGATGCATCATTCAAGAACTTTCTCTAGGTTTTGTAAGGCTTGCTCAAATTCATTACCATAGGGGGTAAAATCATCCATGTAGATTTCAAGTCCTTCATTGATTAAATCAGAAAAAATACTCAAGATTTCTCTCTGGAAGGTAGTCGGTGCATTGCACAAACCAAATGGTAAAACCCTATATGCAATTGTTCCCCATGGAAAGGTGAACATGGTTTTATCCTGATCTTGAGGAGCAATCTGGATTTGATTGTATCCAATAAAACCATCCAGGAAAGAGAAAAATTTCTTCCCAACAAGAGTATCAAGGACCTGATCTACAAAAGGAACCACAACCAGAGGTGAAATCCACTGGTTGTCAGAAATAGGATATATAAAATTAACATTAAGAAGCTTCTATAGCTCCTGTTTTACTATATCCCTAAGTTGTGGATTTAATTTATTCTTGGTTGGAAGATGGCATGGGCATCTTTCTCTATATAGATGTGATGTGTACATAATTGAGGATCGATTCCTTTCATATCAGAATACTCCCAAGCAAAGGCCTATTTATATTTTTGGAGGATCTGAATTATTTTTTCACATTGTAGTTCATCCAGATTAGCATTAATGTTCAAAGTATTTCCAAGTTCAATTTCAATGGGAATACTATTATGAATTGTAGTTGTGGGTATAAGAGAATTATTAGAAACATTCAATGGATCTTCCTGGGCCTCATTGTCGAACATTTCTCTTAAAATTTGGCATGTTGGATTCCAATAGTAGATGGTTGGTTAATGAAGCCATTAATTACATCGTACTCAGCCTTCCTTTTAAAAGTGAGAGCCTCATCTAAAGTAAGAGGAGGACGTAGATTTTCTTCTTGATATTTTGGATGGAACGATTGATAATTATCAATTCATAGGCTCAGTCTGGCAGGTGGATATAGGATGAGGTTTTTAACAACAAACCCTTTTTCAATTTTCATATTTCCTATTCAGCATTCGATATACGCATCTGCAGTTTCCAGCCATGGTCTTCCTAGTATCATAGGTTGTCCATCCAACTAATTTCTGGGATTAATTACCATAAATTCCACTGGGTACTCCCGAGAATCTACAGAAATGATAATGTCTTCCAGAGTGCCTTCTGGTATAACTATTAATCTATCAGCTAATTATGGAATAATGGTGGTCGGTTTAAATGTTGTAATCCCGAGGATCCCACAAGTTTCTACAGTCAAGATATTTGTTGCAGCTCCTAAGTCCAAAAGGGTGTTTAGGAAGTTATGTCCTTGGATTTTGACAGTAACCACTGGATTTCTAGGATCGTCATAATTAACAGGTATTTGCTTCCCTAACATAAGATCAGAAATTGTTCCCAACACATGCAATGTAGGAGGGTCTTTTGATTTTCTTCCGAGCTTTTTAGCACACAATTCCTTAATAGTTTTAGCATATATTGGAACATCTCGAGTAACCCGAAGAAGAGGAATTTTAATACATAAATTTTGCAATTCCCCTATGAGATCAAGATCAAAATAAACCAGTGGTTTAATTACAGTAAGTATCTCAGGGTACAATGGAGAGGCATCCATAGTTGTAGTGAACTCGTGTTGTTTGGTCGATTTATTAAGCGTTTATGTTTCAGTAAAAACTACAGTGGATGAAGAGTTTTATGTTAAGGGCTTCTTTTCAACAAAATTTTCATTATCTACCTACTCTTGATTTCCTTTCCATATTTTAGAAATATCGTCCATCTAGACCTTAACTGCAACTCGTTACATTCAAAGAAAGTAGAGTCATAATGTGGGTTTTCAACAATTTCCAAGTGCTAGACGAGTCTATTATTAGGATTAGGATTCAGTTGGGTAGGTAGTTGAGGACGCAATGGAGATGGAACATTTGGGGATATTTGGAGCAAATTTTGTAATGGTGGTTTTGACTAAGGCAATTACCCAATAGATGGATTGATTGGTCCCACAAGGCATTACCAATTCTGACATGACATTGGTCCCTATCTAGGTGAATTTTCCCAATGTGACAAGGATAAGTTATTCGATGGGTTTTTCCATCGAGATGTAGAATACTTTTGATTAGGCCGTGACGGTCTAGTAAATGGTTGACTTGTCCATGGTGGCATAGGGTATGATTGAGATTTCCATGGGGTATTAAATGGTTTATGGTTGTGCCACTGTGGCCTAGGAATCTGTTGTTGGATATACAATCTAGAATGAAACAAGGCAGGATCTTGGATCATACCTGGAGGGCGTGTCTTGCACTTTCATCATTGTGCTATGAGATATGCTAGCTCAAGGTCTTCCTCTACCTCCTTGAATACAAATTTATGTCCTGGGAGTGAGGGACAATGTTTCGTTGAGTGATCTGTAGTGCATATGGCACATATTTCAACTATGTCCAGTGGGCACTCTCTACGGCTATGCTTCTTTCAAAAACAAGGGAAGAAAATGACTAAGGCCTGTTATGGATCTACTTGTTTTTTCTTCACCTATAGCATATCCAACTTTGTAGTTAACGTGCTCAAAATATTAGTTTTAAAGTCTTCTAGGAGATTACCAATTTCTGCGCAAGTCACTCCTCCTCCTACAATATTGTTGGTTCTGCTGAGAGGGCTCCAAATCCCGAATTTGGTTCTTGTACTTCTTGACGAGCACCCGATACATAGTTTTACAATTTCATCATATTCTTCCTTAGAAATATCACCTTGTCCCATTAAATTAAGTGTTTCTATCCATTCATCTTTCATTCCTCTAATCAAAGAAATTTTCAGTATTTCTCTAGGTAAAGTGGTATAAGGTGATCTTTGCAAGTTATATTGGAATCTTTCGACATATTCCTCTAAAGTCTCATCTTCTTTGGACATAATTTTAAATATTTCTTCTTTCAGATCCCTAGATCTACAATAGTCCTAGTATTTAGTGAGGAATGTATTTTCATTTGATCACATGAAGTTATGGTACCTCCTCCCAATCCCATAAACCAACGTAGAGTTTCTCCCTTTAAGGTGGAAGGAAATAGTTTCAGTTTTTGAGGATCAGCAGTATAGTCATAACCTTGGCATAAGACATCAAATTCAAATAGAAACACATCTTGGTCCTTAGAATCCATTCCATGAAAATTTGGAATATTCTGTAATGGGATGGCTTTCATTGGTGCATTAGCCTGTGGGTCGACAATAGGGTATTATATGGTCAAAATTTGTGCTTCTGTTGTTGCATTTTCCATTTGGTCAAAAATATGTTAGTAATCCTCAAGGATCTTGTATTCAGGAGGTATTATCCAAAGAATTATATGTTGGCTAAACTTTGGGTTTTGAGTAGGCCTCACAACACTATTTAGATCAAGAATTTCATATTCTTCCTTTGCAATAGGTGTCACTAGAAATCTTGACTCAAAAATTTGTGGATGTGGCTCACTTGTCTCACCTTCCCCCTCTATGAAATTACAAGAATTCCCTTCACCTTTACTAGAAGAACTAGGATTATTAATGGATGTATCTTAGAAAATTTACTCAGACCTTATAGTTCTGTCATGAATCTCAGCGTGAGCTATAATAGATGACATTGCAACTTGAGGGGAAACAATAGAACCCTTCCAAGATGTTGTTCAGGATGAGAAACTGAATGGGGAATGATTTCGTCTATAAAGGTCTTTCTTCCAAAGCTAGAGTGACCTTGATTTTTGATGATTTTTTAGATAGGTTTTGAAATTATAACTACTTGATTTTTGGTCCTAGGATTTTTCCTAGTCATCCACACTAAACAATCTAAAAGTATCAGCTAAGGATAGGCACTTGCACAAGCTTTTTACTTGTTGCATGCATAGGTTCTTACCTTTCATATTTAATACCCAACCCTATAGGGATACAACTAACACTTCTTTGGCAACATCCTCGGCAGCGACACCAATATGTTTGGTTACTCATTTGATATTAAAAAGACTAACTGACTTCTATTCATTAATTTGTCAACCTGAAACTCATTTAGTTATTTCAAGGCTTTTCACACAATATGTGCAAATAATAGTGTTGATGTGATCTAATCTATCTAGCCCTATTGAAAGGTAAATGCATGTAAAATACAAGGAATAACTAGGATTTCCTAAAATAACAACTTATTCACAACTTCAAGAGTTCAAACATAAACGATCAAAACTACTTTAAGATTATCAAAGCATTGAATCTTCTACTATGAGTATTGAAACAATTTTGTTAAACACAAATTTTTTCTTAGGAAACTATAGCTATAAGAAAGGAACAACACTTATGAATGGAAATGATTCTGCTAAAAGAAATATCAAATATCACACTTAAAAATTCTTTATCAATCACAGGAAACATCAAAACAAATAATTCTAAAGAAAATTAATGATCATGAATCCAATCTCATGACCTTCATTCAAACTATTGTAGCAGATGTCACTGTAATGAGCAATCCAATAACCAATGATTAGATCTAGAAAGTGATTGAATAATTTCAAAGCAAGAACTGAAAGCTTAAATGTAAATTTAATAACACAAGAAGGGCAGTAGTCATTCCAAAATTGGGCCCACGATCACTAGAATTCAATCACCTTATAGTTATTAAGTGCAAAGAGTTAAATTTGAACCATGAAAGTCTCCATTAAATTAATCAGGAACAATATTATAAAGGATGTCTATAAAAATTATAACATAGATCAAAATGACAGTAATTTCCCACTTTTTCTACCAAGGTTTAGTTCCTTGCTTTTATATTAAAATCAAGTCTATTTTAAAAATAAGGAAGTGATCCTCAGAATCTGAAGATTCTTAGGATGCTTAATTCAAATTACAAAATATCCCATATTTCCTTGGAATAGGTGGCTAAAATCTCATTCATAGCTGATCTTTTCATGATGACCCTTGGTCTCACCCAATCAGGTTATAACTAACCCAAGTAACTTTGTGTAACTCGTTCTTGTCCATCTATCCCAGGGAACAACATCTGCTTATTGAAATTCCCTATCAGCTAACACATCAAATATTGTAACTCATCTTTTCATAGTTAAATAAACTTTTTTGAAGAATAAAATGATGAAATTCTTATTGACCGCTTCTAGAGTTCATATCACATAAATTACCATATTATATACAAAAAAAAATCTTTAAACACTAATAAAAATATAAGGAAACAAGGTAAGAGAATGTATCAATTCTAAAGTCCAACAAAAACTTCCCAATGAACATTTTTATGAAGTCAGGTGTTACCAATATGAGAGTTGTACACATGACCTCTTTAAGTTCTTCAAAAGATTTGGTTTCTTCTTTCCAAAAAATTTCTTCCTTCATCAATAATTTTGTTAGAGGTGCTATTATTTGACCATAATTCTTGACAAACTTATGGTAATATCCTTTTAATCTTAAGAAACCTACGATTTTTTTCAAGGTATGGGGGTTGGTCCTTCCCTCATAGATTTGATTTTGATAGGATCCACCTTGACACCCTCATGTGATACAATATGACCCAAATATTCTACTTCTTGAACCCCAAAGGAACACTTGGAAGGCTTTGCATATAGTTTTTTCTCTTACAATAGTGTGAAGACCATGTCAACATGTTGTACATGCTCTTCCCAAGATTTTTTGTAGATTAGTATGTCATCAAAAAATACTAACACAAATTTTCTAAGGAAGGGTTTAAAAATAGAATTCATCAAGCTTTGAAATGTTGAAGGTACATTTGTAAGTCCAAATGGCATAACCAAAAACTCATAATGACCTTCATGTGTTCTAAAGTCTATTTTGGGAATGTATTCTTGCCTCGTTCCAATTTGATGATATCTAGAACAAATATTCAACTTTGTAAATAAAATTGCTTCATGCAATTCATCTAATAATTCATCAATGACAGTAATAGGAAACTTATCTTTGATTGTAATTTTGTTAAGTTATCTATGATATAGACACATATGTTGTGAACAATAATTTTTGGTAACCATCTTCATTGGTAAAGAGAAAGCACTCTAGGTAGGTTAAATGATGCCATCCTCTAACATTTCTTGAACCATACACTCAATCTCACTCTTTTGTGCATGTGAATACTTGTAAGGGCTAATGTTAGGTGGTATTGTTTAGTGATTTAATTGATCTTAAATTACTTACATGAATTATCAACCAGAGCTAGTAAACTAATGAAGTGTAAGTGAACTGTATGTGCTATAAGTCTTTGGTTATTCATACAAATTCTAAATTAAATTGAGTTATCAAAATATAAATTCTAAATTAAATTAAGTTATTGAAATGCACATGAGAAAATTAGTTATTCCTAGAAAATAATATTATCTCTACAATGATGATCACTCTCTGCTTTCAAACAAAACTACTTCTACTTATAAGATTCCACACTTTACTTTAAAATATAAATCTCACACTTGTATAAATGTAAATCAATCTCACACTTTACATAAATGAAAATCAATCCATACTTTGCTTAAATGAAATTCACACTCTGTTGCATAAATGAAAACTGCTCTCACTTAAGAAATCTCATGTTTAAAGAAAATCACACATTTGCATGAATAAAATCACACTTGCATGAAAAATGAAATGAAACAAACTTCTTCTTAAAACACACTCACACTTACTTGAATTAAAGATCACACATTATTGAATTTAACAACTAATTCAAAAAATAAATCTATTGTCTAAGATGAAACTATGTGTGTGAAACTAGATCACTGATGGTAAGCTTTATCTACGTGAATTAAAAATTTGAACAATAAGAATGATTAGCACAATGATTTTAACTTAACTCTGAAAGAAAATTGAAAACATAAATACTCGATTGAATAAACAAAAATCTACGAGAATATAAGGCTAATAGCTAATTGTTAAAACAAAACAAGAATCCTTACTATCTCAAGGGGGCCCTCCATGAGAAGCAGGCAGTCACTATGTTATTGATCAAGCACTTTAACCATGCATTGAGAAAATGAAGTGATTCTTTTTTAAAATAGAGTATCAAATAACAAAGCTTAAGTCTCATTGTTGCGTTCACTATCACTTGTTTTCATTTCTACCGAGAGGCATATTTATAGAGCTCATGGAAATTAATTGTTCAGAGCTATATGCCTAATCCCTATCAACAGAAACCAAATTTAACTTGAAAATATAATATTTCATAATTCTCTCATGATTTTCTATTATCAAAGAAAATCATGAGGAGCTGATCTCATTCTCACTCGCCTATTACTGATTACTCAGGTTGACTTTTCCTTTGACCACATTGCTAGGACTTGTTTCCATCAATCTGGTTCATGAGAATAGGAGGAAATCATTGAGTGCATCAATTTCCACCTATCCATATATTTCACTTCCCAGTTGGCACCTTAGAACCTGTCAAACCATGAACTTGGCTGCAGAATTGTGTATTAGCCATACAATCATCATAATTCAGCAGCTGAAGTAAACATTAAACTAAATAATAAATAACATTATCACTTTAAGAAATAAAATACAATTGTATACCTACCATGTCATAATCTCTGTAACTTGATGCCCAATGTGTGATTATGAAGGTAAAAAAGAAATAGATAGAGTGAAAAGGGGTGTTAAAAAGAACCAATTGTGAGGGTCAACATTCCCCCACACAGAGGTCATTACATTTCCTCATGCAAAAATTTCAAAACTGATGAACCCTTCATGTTACTGTACTCCTCAGATACTTGAGCTAACATATCCAGATTTGTCTTCTTTGCCTTCTTCTTAGTGACTACCATCCTTGGTTTCTTCATCAGAATCTTATACTTTAGACTAATGACTTTTCTCTTAAGGGATTCGTTCTTTTCTTTTAGATTCTTATTCTTATCATGCCATAGAGAAAGATGTAAGAGAATATTGTCATTCTTGGTCCTTTGTATTTCATTCTACACGTTCAATGTTTCATGTGTCTTGTTTTAAGTGCCAGTTTAGCGTCGCCAATTCAAAAATTTCCTGTTTGAGAGTATTTATAATTGCAGGTTCTTGTGGACTATCAGAATGAAATTATTTTTCTTTATTTGAAGAGGATGTAGTAGCCTTTTTTGTAGCTCTTTTCTCCAAATATTCTATATAGTCATATATCTCCTGTTGGATTGGGTCAATTTCAGGTGTTCTTCTTACTGTATTAGCAATTGGTGATGAAACTGGTGATAGAACTGGTGATGAAACTGTAGGTGAAATAATTGGTGATGGAGCCTTTATCCCTTCTTCTTCCTCTAGATTGAAAAACTATATGGATTGTCGAGATGATTCCTTCATTGTTTTGTTGAGTCTTGCACTCCTCTTGATAGTGGATGAGGTTTTAGTGAGAGGAATTTGTTTTTGAACTTTTCTTTGTTTTGTCTTTGCTTGCTCTATTTCCTCTATTTTTCTTCTAGATATGATTTCTTCCTTATCACTGGTTTTTCTTCTTCTAACATTCTTCTTTTTAATATTTTCTAATAAATTAGCAAGGGGAACTTCATCTTCTGAGGGCTTCTCTTATTATAGAGGTAGGTCATCTTTAGGGTTTATATATAACTTTCTTCTACTTCTCTTTATTTTTTTTTTGGGTTCTTCCTGTTCTACCTCTTTAAAGTGGTTTCTAACTAATAAACGTTCCCAATCATCTCCTATATTTTTGAGGTGGGCTTCAATCAATTTTTTTATAAAACTGTGATAATACATAGTGTTCTCAATAGACTATATTTTTCTCTAAGTGTTACCAGTCATTTTCTTCAAACTGTCGAGTAAGAAATAAGGAAAATTAATTACATTACCCTAAAGGAAATGCATCATCAAACGCATATGATAGAAAAACATATTGTCGAATCTACCTTCACAAGTAATAAATTTCTAAATGACCAATAGTAAATTTCCCCATTTTCTTTTAAGAGATGTACTTGGGATACCTTTCTTAAAGATGAAAGTGTCCATACTTGGGTTTTTGAGAAATTTCCTCCATTCATTTCCTTCAATCACTCTATTTTTGAAGAATTTTTCACCAACCCTAGGTAGCCTAGTTACTTATGCCATCAAAGATAATGTCACTACTATTTTCACATCTCCAATTTCTGCCTCAACTCTATCAAATGCTCAAGTGAAGGACTTTGTTACTTCTTTGTCATAGTAGTTAATGTTTTCTACAAACTCCAACCATTGTACTTGCTATAACATCTATTTGACTTGTGGATAACCTTCCATGAATTTCTTCACGTCTGGCTCTATCCTCACAATAACCCCCATGTTGGTGAAGTCCTAACGTACAATTTCTTCTTTTGACAAGGTTATGGAGCGATAATGACTTTGGAAAACTAAGTATGGATGAGAGTGAAATCACCAATGAAAATGAGTGAAAAGACTTTTGGGAAAAACAGAGTATGAATGAGGGCATAATTATCAGAGTTTATGGAGTGGAGTATCTTCACAATAATGAATGATGAATGGGCTTATGACCAACTTCGTTGATAGGACATAATATTTATAGTTAAATATGAAGTTGGAATAGTAATGGTTACTTCAAATGGCGGTAGCAACATCTATTTTATTTCATAATATAATGTTTCTTACCTTTATTATTTAATATAATATTTACATACCTTTGGATTTATAATTCTAATTCTTTGATTGACCTTTGTAGATTGTCCTTGGATGCCTCAATTGCAAGCTTGATCATTTTCTTATGCCAAGATATTCAATTGTCCCAGTTGGTCCCTATTAGTATTAGCTACAGAATTTTGTTAAAGTTGTATATTCTCAACAATTATGTAGATGCTTATTTTGAAAAGAAAAAGAGGGTTACAAAGAAAATTAGATTAGGACAAGGTTTAAAAAGAAAATATAGGGTGCCAAGAGTACTTGTTTTTCATCCTAAATTTTCGTATAAACATGCCAATAGTGTTGGTTTTCATGTTTATACCATTTTATTATTTTATATTTTTATTTTTATTTAAATTTCCTTTCTACTATATATATATATAGATATATAGATACATAGATATATATATTAGAGAACAAAAGGCTTTGTGAGTCAAGTTGGAGAGGAAGGTGTTGAGCATTAGAAAAGGTATGTAATTGCCACTTATTTCTTTATCTTTTCCTTAAATTCATAACTACTTTACATTCTAAGATGGGTGTATGACAAAGGATTATGATATAGTTAAGGGGATTTGTGATTAACGGAAAATGACTAATTATTGCCTTTTTCTATGCATAAAATGAAGAAAATGGAAGATCGCCATTTTAGAAGAAAACACAAGGCAAAACCAACTGTTGTCCCTTTGACAGGAAACCACATCCAAATGAGGCAATCAAGATCAAAGCGCATGGGCTAGGAAAAGGAAGAAGAAACACAATATCAGTGCAAGAGGACAAAGAGATAACTGAAGATTAAAGATCTGGTGAATCCCTCAGGATCCTGCGATCCTGAAGGATCGCTACCTTAAGGATATCTGTATTTTTGGTATTTCCGCCTGGCCACTATAAAAAGGGACAACGCTGCTAGCCCAAGGGGCAGATTATTGTTGATTATAGAAATTGCTATTGCAATTTGAACTTTGATCATCGACTCTCTTTAAAGAGCGATCACTATAACTCTGTTTTTATGATTAATACATAAACTTCGTTGTTGTTCCGTCTTTGATCCTGGAGTAACCACAGCAGTGCATCCCTAGTGGCTTAGGGCTCGGCCCTAGTGGATCACTTGCTTTCTGTATCATTATTATCCAATTACAAGTCATGTGTGGTTTGATTTCTTTCACTTGCTTTATTTAGTAATCTGTTGTTCCTTGACAATTCATTTAATTGCTCTATTATATTGAATCCGTATTTGAATAGTGAGATTATTATTTACTAAGAATGTTATGTTGTTCATTCTGAACCAATATCGCATTGTCTAATTCAGATACTGCTGTTCATTTAGAGATCAACATTACTGTTCATTCATAGAGTAACATTGCTATTCATTTACAGATTGGTATTGTTGTTCATTTAGCTACGGTTTACCTATAATCATGATTGTTGTTCATTCATATTACTGTTCCATTACAACTGCAATCGTTGTTCCCTTCTAACTGTGGTTAATAATTATTATGCTAAACTCAAATTACTAATTCCATCGTCCTAGATTCACTGCGTGTTTACATTTAATTTTGTTGTTCAATATTTCGTAGACTTAATTAGGTTTGTTGTTCCATTCTTGGATTGCTCTTAAATTCATTTACTAGTTAAAGATTATTGTTCAATTCCTTCCAGTTACGATTGTTGTTTAAACTTTGTTGTTCGATCTTTTTAATAGATTAGTTGTTGTTCCTTTTTCTGTTAATTGAATTGTCATTTTAAGTATTTGCTTTGGTGTGAATATAATGATCTACAACTATAGCGAAAATTGACTATTGTTGTCTAGTTCCCATATTGGAGATCTTCTCTTTGATTGATTTTCATTTGCATCAGTTTACAAAGGAAAGAGTTATCATTACTGCATCCTTAACTGATGATTGTTGTAGTTTCTTAAGTGAATGATCTAGTTATAAAGCATTTAAGTTTCTTTCCATTACATTTAGAGTTTGTTTTCAGCATTTGTTTACTTTTGTAAAAGCACTATACTACTAGCATTACTCTTGAACAAGTGACCGCCTCAGACTGAGTACACTCTTGAGATAACAAATCGTACCTGGATTGATAATTAATGTATGGTAAATAGAGGTTAAAAAGACCCTTTTTACTACTCAACATTTTGGCGTCGTTGCCAGGGAAGAGTATAGCCATTTGTTTCTTTTGAGAGTAGTGCAAGTACCTACTAGGAAATAATTGGGTTTTAAAAATGGAAGGTAAGAACCTGCATACTTAGCATGTAATAGCCCTACTCCCCCACCCACTTTCCCGCAGTTTTGTTGCTATTTTGGGTAGAAATAAGCATTTGATTTGTGTGCATGACTAAGAAAAAAAATCCTGAAAGGAATCTTAAACTACTACCCAAACCTGATTAAGCTAAGGGGCCGGTGACCCTTGGCTGATCGACCTTTATAGACAAAATCCTTAAAAAATCAGAATCTCAGCCTTCAATAGGACCTAGAAAAGCTACTTCTAGACAACCTACTAGTTCCCTTTAAGCCACGGGATCACCATATGTAGCCTTTGCTGAGGTGCACATCCAAACAAAGGAGCAAGATTTTCAAGAAATTAAGAATTCTAGCCCAAAATCATTACAAGAAGAGAACCTTAGTAATCTCTGCGAGGGAAGAGCAGAAACAGGGGAAACTAAAGAACCAAGATCTCCTCTTGGAATAGTTCATCCATTAAGTAGCCCAAATAAGGGTAGTGCTATAAAAGTCATCCAAAATGAAGCTCAAGAAGCTTAAGAGCTAAAATCCCCCTAGACATTAGTTCAACAAGGAACTCTCATCATCCCAGACAAAGGAAGTGTTGTTAAGGCAATTCCTGTTAAGGCCATTCCTCCTCCTTCTAGCCAGCCTAGGAATACCCTCGTAGAAATCCTAGAAGGATATTGGCACATATTTGACCAAATGACCCAGAACCAGCAAACTGCCCAAACCTCCACACTACAATATCCCATTGTAGATACTGCAATTAATGCACCTATGAAGGCCATTCCTCTCCAGCATATCCCTACATTTCATGGCTTAACATCAGAAGATCCAAATGCATTTTTATTCGAATTCGATGTGATGTGCAAGGGGTATGATTATACCACTGATCCCCAAAAGCTGAAATTATTCCCCTCTACATTAAAAGGGGCTGCCTTACGATGGTTTATGGGGTTAGGTGGAGGTGTTATAAATGACTGGGATCAGATGAAAGGTGCTTTCCTAAAAAAATATCAGGATTATTGGAGGTCTAGAGAGTTAAAGGATGAAATATTTCATATGGTAGCTAGACCTAATGAGACATTAGAAGAATATGTTGAACGTTTTCAGTATAATCTTCAAAGATCTCCTTATGCATCATTACCCTTACCTGTCAATGTATTAAAAAGAACATTAATTAAAGGCATGAAGGAACAATGGATTGAAACACTAAATATTATGGGAAAAGGAGACATCTATCAAGAAGATTTTGCTAACATCATTGATTTATGTATCAGGAGTTCGCAAGACAGCACAAGGCTAAAACCAGCGAAACATGATAGGTTCACAAGGGACAACAAGATCTCTGGAGAAGGAGTGACCCGCGCAGAAATCAAAAATTTATTAGAGAATTTAAAAACTGATATATTGGGGACTCTGACAATGTTGCTCGATATTATGCGAGCAAAACATAAACAAGCAGAAGCAGAGCAAAATCTGGCAATATTCTGCCAGAGATGCAAAAAGAAACACAGCCACAAAGAGTGCCCACTAGATGCAGTTCAAGTCTGCGCTATTTGTACAAAAGACCACTCTACGGAGAACTACCCCTCACTTCCTAGTCTGAAAGTAGTATACAAAGAAGTGGAAGAAGAATCAGAACCGGTATACCTACTTAATCAGCGCCGTCAATGGCAACCGTGACAATCAAGTATGTCTCCCGATCCATCTTCTTCTTTCCAGCCTCCATAATACAATGCTCAGCAATATAATACAATGTGGTAAAATCAACCTCCCTTATCAAATTGGTCTCAACGACCATTTCCTTCATCATCTCCATGGCCGAATTAAACAATCCAATCTAATTGGCCTAATTTTCCCTATGCTCCACCATATTGGCAAAGCAAAATGGTCCTCTCCCACTTTGCAGAGTCAAGCCTGGCAGACAAACTGGCAAAGACCGATGAATCAGCTAGCAGGAACCATTCCACTCCCTCAACCCATACTCCCAGCACTACAAAAAAATCCCCAATCCAACTTAAGATCTCAACTCCCAACCCAACCCAACTCAAACCCAAATAACAGACCGGTTCAATCTGTTCAAATAATTGAAAGACCAGAGCTAGAAACCGATCTAAGGGAGTGCAACGAATTTCAATTAAGGTATGGGCGCATTATAGAAACCGAGGGATATAAAAATGTTCAAGTTTAAAATCAGCTACCTGCAGAACAACCATTACAAGAAGAAGATGTGGTCAGACAACAGAGTCATGACCAAGCAACCACATCTCTCCCCCATTCTCAGAATGATTAATCATACCACGCTGTATAGAACATCCTAACTTTGAATTCTGGGAGAACTAAAGAATTTGTACATAAAAATCCCACTCCTCCAAGCTATCCAAGATATCCCAATATATGCAACGACCATCAAAGAGCTATGTATAAAAACACCAAGGAGGAGAATAACAAATAACCTAATAGTCCAAGTAGTTGGCACTCTATCCGATCTGTTATCAGGAAGAGAAGCACCTGTCAAATATGAAGACCCAAGAAATCCAAGTGATAGTACAAATCAATGGACAAACCTTTTCAAATGCCTTAGTTGATTTAGGGGTTGCAATTAATATTTTAACAACCACTACTTGTCAAAAAATGGGCATTACATCAATAGAACCAACCTCCACCTTATTAGAACTGGCTGACTGATCAATAGTTAGGCCAGAAGGTACACTACATGATGTCATGGTATCTGTTTATTCCTGGGAATGTCCTGCCGACTTTCTGATAATAAACTCCAAAAACTGACTTGATGGAAACTCGTTAATTTTAGGCAGACCTTGGCTTATGACCGCTGATACTTACATTGGCTGCCAACAAGGCAGTATGACCATAACTAGAGGGAGTAATATCAAAAATCTAGCCCTATACCCTCCAGCCTAGCCTAGTGTAACAATAATAAAAACTAATAAACATCTTGTATCATACCTCATAGAAAACATTAGAACCCCGTTAACCATAGAAGATGCCCTCGATTTTAAAGATCAAACAGAGGATGATGTTATTAACAACTTCATTAACCAAGCTGAATCTAGATCCCATGTAAAATGTCACATGATAGAGGTAGCATTTTACAATTAACTAGAAGAAGATCCTCTCAAAGACACTCATGATCAAACAATACCCACTACCTCTATTTCAAATAGCAAAACAATAGAGATTGAGCCAGGAAAAACCTTGAACATCAATAATAACCTGACTCTTGAACAAGAAGAAAAGCTAGTCCAACTAATGAGAAAATATAAGGAAGCTTTTGCATGGGATTATCCGGACATGAAGGGAATCGATCCCCAGCTATGTACACACCACATTAATATAGAAAAGGATGCAAGACCCATTCGCCAACCCCAACAGAGACTCAACCCTCACCTGAAAGACATTGAAATATGAATTACAAAAACTTTTGGATGTAAACTTTATTTATTTGATCTCCAATAGCAAGTGGGTCTCTCTGCTAGTAGTGGTGCCAAAGAAGAATGGAAAGTGGAGGATTTGTGTAGATTATAGAGAATTAAACAAAGCAACTCAGAAAGACCACATTCCCCTTCTATTCATTGATCAAGAATTAGATACATTAGCAGGAAAGAAATTCTTTTCTTTCTTGGATGGCTTCAGTGGATACAATCAGATTCAGATTGCCCCTGAAGACCAGGCAAAACTACTTTTACCTGTCCTTGGAGAACGTTTGCCTACAGAGTCCTAATCTTTGGCCTATGCAATGCCCCTGCCACATTTCAAAGGGCCATCCTCAGGATATTTTCAGATTTGATAAATGAAGGGCTCAAAGTATACATGGATGATTTCACACCATATGGAGATGAATTCGACCCAACACTAGACACATTGGAAAAGGTGTTGCAATGATGTATCACCACTAGGCTCTGCATGAGAATTGAAAAGTTCTATATGATGATGACTAAAGGACTCATCCTAGGTCATTATATCTTAGTGACTGGAATACAGGTAGATCCAGCCAAAATTCAAATAATTTTGCTAATACCTACTCCTACCACATAGACAGAGGTATGCAGTTTTCTTGGATTTTCTAGTTATTATAAGAGATTTATAGAACATTTTTCTCAAATATCTGCACCTTTATACGCACTAATAGGGAATGTTGATTTGTGTGGACAGATAAATGCGACTGTGCTTTTGAGGATTTGAAAAAGCTTGTGTCAACGGCCTTAGTGCTCAGAGGCCCAAACTGAGACCTGCCATTTCAAATTTCATCAGATGCTTTGGACACAGCTATTGGAGTAGTCCTTGGGTAGGAAGAAGACAAAAAACCATATGCAATCTATTATATTAGCAAGAATTTGCCTCCTACTAAGCTAAATTATACTACTACTGAAAAAGAATTTTAAGCTATAATACATGCTATAAATAAATTTAGGCACTATATCATTGGATATGTTGTTGTTTTGTATACAGATCACTCTGCCATAAAATATTTAGCAAATAAACTAATCATAAATGGTAGAGTAACAAGATGGTTGATTTTATTGTAGGAATTTGATATCACAATAAAAGATTGACCGGGGAAAGATAATCCTGTCACTGATTTCCTCTCACGAATGCCGAAACCAGTGAACACAGCAGTAGTGGAAGATCAATTTCTAGATGAACATTTATTTGTTGTTACTGTCAAGATGCAGTAGTAGTCGAAGATCAATTTCCAGATGAACATTTATTTGTTGTTACTGTCGAGACACCCTGGTATGCTGATGTTGCAAATTATTTAGCAGTAGGCAAATTACCAAAGCATCTCACCCCCAATGAACGAAAACAAATTGTGTAACATAGTACCTCATTTTCTTGGATTGGGGGCTACCTATTTCATACAAGGGCAGATATGCACATCAGAAGAAGTGTCCCTGAAGACGAAATATTTGACATTCTAAAAGCCTATCATGACGGTCCATGTGACAGACATTTCACAGATCAAAGAACTGGTCACAAAGTTTTGCAAACAGGGTATTACTGGCCCACAATCTTCGAAGATGCAAAGAATTTTGTTCAAGCCTGTGACAGTTACCAAAGAGCAGGACGCCCTAGACAGTCCGACGAAATGCCTTTAAACCCACAGCTAGTAATCGAACCATTTGAGCGTTGGGCGCTCAATTTTGTTGGTCCGATCAACCCATCATCAAATCAGAAAACATATATTTTGGTAGCAACAGAGTATGTTACCAAATGGGTTGAAGCAGAGGCACTTCCAAGAGCTACAGAGGACTCTATGATTCATTTCCTATTCCAAATATTTGTGTGATATGGCCTCCCAAGAGACATAATCACGGATGGAGGACCACAATTCGCAGGTAATAAAATCGTTGCAACATTAAAAAGCTACCACATTCAGCACAAAATTACCACTCCGTATCACCCATAGGAAAATGGCCAAGTAGAGAGCACGAATAAAGTGATAGAGGCAATATTAACAAAAACCATTACGTCAAACAGATGTGATTGGGCTACAAGATTACCAGAAGCCTTGTGGGCATATCGAACAACATGGAGAAACACCACTGGTTGTTCACCATATCAGCTAGTATTTTGAAAGGAACCCATCTTTCCAATAGAGTTCGAAATACAAATGTTGAGAACAACACAGGAGGTCAGTCTGGATTTAAGTGAGGCCCAAACTAATAGATTAAAACAAATTAATGAGCTAGATGAAATTAGGTTCTCAACTCTTCAATTCACTGCATTAATCCAACAGCAGAGAGCAAAATGGCATGATGCATTGATCGAAAAGAAAATCTTCCACGAAGGAGATTGGGCACTCCTACACGATTCCAAGTTTCAGGATTTTCTAGAAAACTTCAGACTCGCTGGCTTCGACCATATGAAATCCAGAAAGTGCATGATAATGGCACCATTACTTTGACTACTATTGATGGATCTGGACACACATTTAAAGCAAATGGCCACCGAGTGCGACTATACCATAAACTGCTTACTTGGGAATCTGTCTACTAGCAACTCTGGGAAGATTCTAACATACAGATTCTGGCTGAGGAAAATAATTCTTCCTCGCCTTTGGTTCACCAAGTAATTTTATTGCTTTTAAATTTTGTACATAACTTTTTCTGTTCTGTTTGTGTAAATTACTTTCTATACAAATTTCTGCATTTCTGCAATTTTTTTACATTTTGTTGTTCCTTTCCGAAGGAACAGCATTTTCGCCGTTTTGTTGTTCCTTTCCGAAGGAACAACACTTTTTCATTTTGTTGTTCCTTTCTGAAGGAACAACATTTCTGCCTTTTTGTCATTCCTTTCCGAAGGAACAACATTTTCGCCTTTTTGTTATTCCTTTTCGAAGGAACAACACTTCTGCATTTTTGTTGTTCCTTTTCGAAGGAACAACAACTTCATTTTTCACTGTTCCTTTCCAAAGGAACAACACTTTCGTTTTTTGTTGTTCCTTTCCAAAGGAATAGCACTTTCATTTTCTGTTGTTCCTTTCTGAAGGAACAACACTTTCGTTTTCTGATGTCCCTTTCTGAAGGAACATTACTTTCGTTTTCTGTTGCTCCTTTCCGAAGGAACAACACTTCCACATTTTTGTTGTTCCTTTCCGAAGGAACATCACTTTCGTTTTTGCTATTCCTTTCTGAAGGAACAGAATTTCCACATTTTTGTTTCCGCTCGCTTTATTTGTTGTTCCGATCAAGGAATAGCTGTTGTTCCTCTTAAGGGATAGCAGTTTCGAGTATGTTTTTCTTTTGCTTGTTGTTCCTCTTAAAGGAACTGCAGTTTTTATGTGCAAATATTCTTTTGTTGTTCCTCTAAAGAAACAATAGTTGTTCCATCTAAAAAGCAACATATTTTTGAGTGCATTTTTCTTCTTTTTGTGTGTATGTGTGTTTTACCATTTAGAGGATTTTTGTGAGTGATGGTCATTTAAGGCACAACTATACATTTATGCAAGAATACAAAGACTAGAGGATACTGAAATTAGAAAATCAAAGAACAACCGTTATCTTTAAAGAAATTTCTTTGAATTGATAAGAGAAAAGAGGAAATGACACAACTATTTATGTCACTTTGCTGTCTTTATTTTCACTAACACAAATTTGATTGATTATTTTGATCATGATGATTCTTTCTAAATCCCCATAATTCTCTTTAATCATTATTATTCAATAAGAATAAGGGCATATTTTCCTCTATTGAGATGTTCAGACTTCTTCCACCATCCCTACTCTTAAGGAGTGTTGAGCCACCCTCTGTATATAAATAGGAAAGTGCTATATAAAAGAAAAGAAGAAAAAGAAAAGATACATATCTATATGATTACTAACATGATTTTTCAGATGAAGGATAGGGGGTCTCATCAAGAGCCAGTCTACCATGATCATAAGGAAGAAAGTGAAGTGGAATTCACACTATGGCCACCACACCAGGGATATGATCCAAGAGGCACATCAGAAAAATAAAAAGTCCTTGGAATAAGAGGTCTCATCATGAGCCAACCTGTCCACCTTTCACTCCTTCCTGGTGAATGGCATTGTGATTCATCTAGTTACGAAGCCAGCACAATGGCCTCCATTCTGACATCACACAACACTTTCCTAGGCATACACAAAGGATTATGGTTTCAAGGGTGAAATAAGAAACTCTGTCAAGGTCATGGATACCTATGGGCAACAGAGCTCTACTGATGGTATTAAAGTCATATTTTTTCATACACCAATAGTCATTATAAACCCTTCTTCTTATATCTTTATAGTGATTTCAAATGAGATTATGTCATATAGTCCTTTCGAACCTTTGATACATGAAAATCATTTATAAATAAATCATAATGGTTAAAGTGGATAATGACCGCATAAGAACTTTTTCTCACGTCAGTGTCCAATCCTCTATTTTTTGCATCATATCACGACATTTCCATATTTATTAGTGATTTCCATAATAAGCCTCGATTTCAGTAATCCGCTCATTTTTTGTAAACATGTCATCGATCTATATGCTATTCCTTTATTCCACTGTATGATTGCAGTTCAGCATGCTGCTCCTCTATTTGACGGCCGAGGGTAGCCTATCACATTTCAAGGGGTCGCGGGTGATCTCCATAATTCATTGGCATACGTGTCAGCTCATTATTCAGAGGTATTATGACTTCATCAAAACTCGAGAATAGCAAGTCTAATGGTATTGTATTTCCCAACATGCATGGCTTGTTGTTCCAACTCCATTTCTATGTTTTGCTCTGTAAAAATTAACACTAAGTTAAAGTCTAAACAACTTGCTATTCCATCGTCTTCTCTGTGTTTTTTTTAACAATAAGCTAAAAATTTGAACAGCTTGCAGTTCCATCGTCATTTCTGCATTTTTTTATAGTGTGCTAAGCCTGAATAAAATGGGAGGAAGATCAATTCGCAGCAAGCCATAGGTGTTAATGGTCTCTAACGTAGCAAGCGAAATCTTAGTAAGGGCAGGATGGATAGCCTACCTTAACCATCTACAGCAATCTAATGAGATGGTGGCAATTGAATTTCTACAGAATTTGCAAGAAAATCATTCCATGGTGAGAGGGAGACAAATAGCAGTAACAGATGAGATTATTGCTGAAGTTTCGGGACTGTCAGCCATTGGACCAGTATGGACCCTAAAAAAGATGAGACTTCAAGACACTATAACCATCTTCTAGCACAAAGGGCAGAACCTTACTGTCAAAGGAAAAGGAGTCATGTTGGCAACCTTAGGAGAGCCTTGGATGGAATTGGCCAGAATTATCCAAAGCTACATCACTTGCGATGGCAGAAAAGATGTGGTAAGACCATGCCATCTCAAATTGTTAGTTGTATTAAAACAAAAATGTGCTGTGAATTTTCCTGTGTTCTTAAATTTTTTATTGCATGATGTTTCCCGAAGTATAAGAAAATCTCACCATGTAGAATCAGTATTAAGCCATCATGGTTTAATTTAGTTGATAGTCAGTTATAGTCTTGCAGAGTAGTTGGGAAGAATTGATCTTCTCGATATATGGGGGACTGGCCTTGCTAGCCCCAAAATGAAAACACATTGCCAGCACATCAATTAGACCACCAAAACGAAGACAATCTGTCAGATTGGCAAGAAGTAGAGGAATGCTAGGAAATTCCTAGGGAAACAGTAGCCAACCTGTGGAAATACATGACTCAGAAGACAAGCAACCCTCACAACTTGAAGGAGGGGAAAATGAAGAAGAATTAGAAGAGGAACCAGAAGAGGAAACTGAGCAGTCTGGTCAGGAAGAAGGGGAGGAAGCAGAGAAACGCAACGAAAGTCCACTGTAAAACCCTCTGCAAGAAGAAGAATTGGCCCAAATTTTGGCCAATATGGGTGAGTATGTCCAACCTCATAGCCCACTCAACCCCGATATCGAAGAAGGGCCGCAGGAACACTCTGCTCATGATAAGAGTGCGTCTGAGGAGATGTGTGACGAGGAGGAAGAAGAAGAACAATCCCAGGATCACTCTGCTCATGATAAGAGTGTATCTGGGGAGAAGGGTGATGAGGAGGAAGAAGAAGAATAATCTCAGGAATACTCTGCTCCCAGTTAGAGTACACCAGAAGAAATGCATGATGAAGAAGAAATAGAAGAAGAAGTTGCCTAGGAGATAGAAGAACAAACCAAGGTTTCTACCCCTGAAAAACCTAATCAAAAAAACATTGAAGAAATGTTCCAAGAAGGAAACATGGAAATTGGCCAAGGTGAGGGTATAATTCCTGAAGAACAAAGCCTAGGCCAAAGGAAAGTGACAGCTGTTCCTTCTAAGAAAACAAATGAAATTAAAAAGTTGCGAAAGGAACAACAAAGATTGCTTAATATAATTAAACAACTTCACCAACAAATAAGGGTCTTAAAAATGGGGAAGAATTCAAAAAGAACCCCTGGGGTAAAGCGTGCAGCCACCCAGGCAAAACCCCATAAGAAAAAGACCAAGAGGACTCAAGTCAAACCTGTTATTCAGGACCGCAAGGAACAACATGTGGCTGTTACAAATGCAAAAGCACAAATAGAAAACACACCAGTGTGTGATAAGGAAGTCCAGATAGAAGCAGTGTCCTCTAGCATTAGGACCAACCGGACAGTTCATGAGAAGGAAACACAAACCATAAAAACCAGATGTCACAATAAGGATGTCTAGGTAGATCTCCAGCCCAAAAATGTCATGATGGATAATGACCCAAGGATAGTAACGCTACAAAACTATCTGGCACGGGTACAACAAATGATAGAAAAGCTCAGAGAGGAAACTGTTCCTCAAGAGAAATATCAGAAGTTACAATAGCAGCTAAAGAACATCAATGCATCGGAAAGCCAAGCCTTTGATGGATAGCGAAGGGCAGAGGAAAAAGTAAAAAAGGTAACCCATAGACTAGACACAGTTATGAATCAAATGTATACCTTATGTTCTCTGTATACTGATGTCCTAGCGTGTAGGGCACCCGCCAAAAACTATGCTTTGTTTTTGATGGAAAGATATTTACAATTGAAAATTAAGGCTGTCAAGGCAGGAGTGCCTATAGAGATAAAAACTATTGATGATTTCATAAACTGTTGTAAGCATTACGGGGTGAAAGTTCAACGATTGTTATGTGAGTTTTATTTACATAATCTTGTATTAGATGGAGAAACTGAAAGGGACCCTGGCCCTTTTGTGGGTGATATCCAGCTTCAGGCATTTATTTCTTTTGCTGTCAACCAGATAAAGTGGCTTAAAGCCTACAATACCTTCCAGAGATAGGAGAATGGGTTAGATCTGTGGGTAAGGGGTGAACCTAGAAACCCATTGCAATTATGGAATAAACATAGGAGCCTAATGAGAGCGCAGGGTGTGATCTAGACATTGGGACCTATTCACATAGTAGTCATCCGGCAAGGGGTAGAATACTTCCTACCATCAAATACCTTGCCATAGCAGTAGCCAAATTCCGATACCAAACTTCTAATCATAATATCCAAAACAGAGAGCCATTCAATTATGAGAATTTTAAGCTAGCTGCTAACCGCTTGGTTATCTATGGTGACCTCATCTTGAGAGAAGGCCTGTCTTGGTTAGGCTGTAGGTTTCGAATTCCAATCATATGGTATCCTGCACCAGGATATAGAGCCTTATACAAATTGCCTAAAGGTCATACAGGGCATATTTTTTAAGCCTTAGCTAGAAATCATGGCTTTAGACCATTGATTGAAAATCCTTCTCCAGCCTATTCCCTAACTGCCTTGCATGTCAATTACAATGTTTTCATGAGGGTATGAAAAAAGGGTAAGCATGGGGGTGTGTTGAGCATTAGAAAAGGTATGTAATTGCCACTTATTTCTTTATCTTTTCCTTTAATTCATAACTTCTTTACGTTCTAAGATGGTTGTATGATAAAGGATTATGATAAAGTTAAGGTGGTTTTTGATTAATGTAAAATGACTAATTATTTCCTTTTTCTATGCGGAAAACGAAGAAAATGGAAGATCGCCATTTCAGAAGAAAATACAAGGCAAAACCAATTGTTGTCCCTTTGATAGGAAACCACATCCAAATGAGGCAATTGAGATTGGAGCGCATGGGCCAGGAAAAGGAAGACGAAACACAATATCAACACAAGAGGACGAAGAGATAATTGAAGATTAAAGATCTGACGAATCCCTTAGGATCCTTTGATCCTGAGGGATCGCTACCTTAAGGATATCTGTATTTTTGGTATTTCCACCTGGCCAGTATAAAAAGGGATAGCACCGCTAGCCTAGGGGGTGGGTTATTGTTGATTTATAGAATTTGTTGTTGCAATATGAACTTTGTTCATCGACTCTCTTTAAAGAGTGATCACTGTAACTCTGTTTTTATGATTAATACCTAAACTTCGTTGTTGTTCCATCTTTGATCTTGGAGTAACCACAGTAGTGCATCCCTGGTGGTTAAGGGCCCGGCCCTAGTGGATAACTTACTTTCTGTATCATTATTTTCCAATTACAAGTTGTGTGTGGTTTGATTTCTTTCACTTGCTTTATTTAATAATCTGTTGTTCCTTGACATTTCATTTACTTGCTCTATTCTATTGAATCCGTATTTGAATAGTGAGATTATTATTTACTGAAAATGTTATGTTGTTCATTCTGAACCAATATCGCATTGTCTAATTCAAATACTGTTGTTCATTTACAGATCGACATTACTTTTCATTTATAGAGTAACATTGCTGTTCATTTACAGATTGGTATTATTGTTCATTTAGCTACGGTTTACCTATAATCATGATTTCTATTCATTCGGATTATTTTCCCATTACAACTGCAATCATTGTTCCCTTCTAATTGTGGTTAATACTTATTATGCTAAACTCAAATTACTGATTCCATCATCCTAGATTCGCTGCGTGTTTACATTTAAGTTTGTTGTTCAATATTTCGTAGACTTAGTTAGGTTTTCTATTCCATTCTTGGATTGTTGTTCAATTCATTTACTAGTTAAATATTATTGTTCAATTCCTTTCGGTTATGATTGTTGCTTAAGCTTTGTTGTTCGATCTTTTTAATAGATAGTTGCTATTCCTTTTTCTGTTAATTTAATTGTCATTTTAACTATTTTCTTTGGTGTGAATAGAACGATCTACAACTGTAGCGAACATTGACTATTGCTATCTATTTCCCAGATTGGAGATCTTCTCTTTGATTGATTTTCATTTGCATCAGTTTACAAAGGAAATATTTATCATTATTGCATCCTTGATTGATGATTGTTGTAGTTTCTTAAGTGAATGATATAGTTACAAAGAATTTAAGTTTCTTGCCATTACATTTAGAGTTTGTTTTCAACATTTGTTTACTTTTGTAAAATAACTATACTACTAGAATTACTCTTGAGCAAGTGACCGCCTCAAACTGAGTACACTCTTGAGATAACAAATCATACCTAGATTGATAATTAATGTATGGTAAATAGAGGTTAAAAAGACCCTTTTTATTGCTCAACAGAAGGTAAATCCTTCCTAAACACTTTCAAATCAATATTGTCTTGCATATTTTTAACAAATTCCTCCCTTGTCAATGGTTTATGATAAATTCTCAATCGATGACCATTTACAAGGAAGGTCACATTTTCTTCATCAATGGTTCTAATCCTAACTGCATCATTATCAAAGATAGTTTCAATCTCATAAGTTCCAAGCCAATGAGTATGAAATTTTCCTTGAAAATCTTTAAATTTTGAGTCAAAAGTAATTCCCAATCTCCTAACTGAAATTTCCTTTCTTTTATGAATTTGTCATGCCACCTGGATCTTTGTTGTTGAACTATGTTGGTTCTTTGAATAGCATCCTGTCTCATCTCATCTAGTTCATTCAGTTTCTCTATTCTTTATTTTTGTGCTTCAGATAAATCAAGACCCAATTTGATTGTTGTCTTGAAGGTCTTTACTTGGAACTCAATAGGAAATAAGACTTTCTTCCCATAAACAAGTTCATAGGGAGTATGTCCTATGGTGTTTCTCCATGTGGTATGGTATGCCCATAAATATTCTGGAAGCTTTTCTGCCTAGTCTCTTCTATGCAGGTGCACAATCTTGGTAAGAATTGCTTCAATTACTTTATTGGTAGATTCCACCTATCCATTTGCCTATGGATGATATGGAGTGGAATTTTGATGTTTGATTTTTTATTCCTCCATTATCTTTTGTACCAACTTAGATGTAAATTGAGTACCTTGATCTGTCACAATTTCCCTTGGGACACCAAAATGAGTAAAGATATCTTCAAAAAGAAATGAAACTACAACATTTTCAGTAGCAGAATAAAGTTCTTTAGCTTCTACCCATTTTGTAACATAATCAGTGCAAACAAGAATGTACCTTTTTTGTCTTGATGGTGGATTAATTGGACCAACAAAATCCAGAGCCCATTTCTCAAAAGGTTCAATGAGTACTTGAGGTTGTAGAGGCATTTCATCTGAAGGAATAGGTTTCCCCATTCTTTGACAACTATCACATCTCTTAACATATTCTTTGGCATCCTTAAAAAGGGAAGGCCAATAATATCCTAAGAGAATGACTTTGTAAGTATTTATTTTATTAGCGAAGTGTCCTCCACATGGTTCATCATGACAAGCTTTTAATACCTCTGGTACTTCTTCTTCTCAGACACATCTTCAAATGATCAAATCTAGCCCTATTTTGTATAATTCTTCATTTATCCATGAGTAAGATGCACTAATTTGAATTACCTTTCTTTTCTTTCAAGGAGACAAATATAATGGTAACTTCCCTGTAGTCAAATAATTAGCAATATCTACAAACCATGGAGTTTTAATAGATACTGCAAAAATGATATTCATAAGGAAAATTATCTTCTACAGGTACATTGTTATTATCATTTTAAATCCTAGATAGAAAGTAAGCAATTGTATTTTGTTTTCTAGGTTAATCCAAAATAGTAATATTGAATTCTTGTCACAATAATAACCATATCATAATTTTTCCATTAGTGATTGGTTTATTAATTAAATACCTAATTACAGAATGATCTATATGTACAAAGGTTTCATAACTAGTGATGTAATGTTTGAATTTATTAATGGCATGGTCAACAACTAAAAACTCATTTTCTGTTAGAGTATAATTTAACTCTATAGGAGTCAATTTTTTACTAGTGTAGTAAATGGCATAAGGATTAAATCCTTTTGTCCTAATACAAATCCTAAAGTTGTATCTGAAGCATGAGTTGAAATGTGAAAAGGTAGTGTCCAATGCTTCAGAAATATTTTCTTTCAATCTTTCAAAATACTTTTGGCAATCAGAATTCCAAATGAATTCACAATATTTTGTGAGCAATTTGAAAAGTGGAGAAATAATTTTTGTAAAGTTTTCTATGAATCTTTTATAGTAACCAATAAAACCAAGAAAACTTCTAACATCTCTTTGA
This sequence comes from Pinus tabuliformis, assembly GCA_031772625.1. Taxonomy (NCBI): domain Eukaryota; kingdom Viridiplantae; phylum Streptophyta; class Pinopsida; order Pinales; family Pinaceae; genus Pinus; species Pinus tabuliformis. The sequence continues at coordinate 1,871,821,757 of CM062817.1, forward strand.
CAAGTTTGAATTGATAATATAGAAATAAATTATACTTTAGATGTATCCACTCTAATTTCAATCCCTGAAATATGGTGTCCTAAAACAATTCCCTCAGTAAACATCATAAAACATTTTTCATGGCTTAATGAGAGATTTTCTTCCTTACATCTAATGAGAATTTTTTCCAAATTTTTAAGAGCTTCTTCAAAGGAATTTCCATAGATAGTAAAATCATCCATATAAACTTCCACACAATCATGAATTAGATCAGAGAAAATGCCTAAAACTTCCCTTTGGAATGTTGTAGGTGCATTACATAATTCGGAAGAAAGTACTCAGTAGGCATAGGTTCCCCATGGACAAGTAAAAGTGATTTTATCTTGATCTTTTGGAGCTACCTGGATCTGGTTATATCTACTAAAACCATCCAAGAATGAGAAATATTTATTTCCTGCTATTGTATCTAAAAATTGATCTATGAAAGGAAGTGGAAAATGATCTTTTAAAGTGGCTTTATTCAATTCCCTATAGTCAATGCATACTTTCCATTTTCCATTCCTTTTAGGAACAATTACCATTGGTGAAACCCACTCACTATATAATATTGGATAAATGAAATTCACATTCAACATTTTTTGTAGTTCCTCTTTAACAATTTCCCTTAAATTTGGATTCATTCTCTTTTGAGGTTGTCGAATTGGTTTGCATTTTCTTCAATGTAAATATGATGTATACAAGTATTAGGATCAATTCCTTTCATGTTAGTGTATTCAAATGCATAAGTAGAGGAATGTCCTTGTAACATTTTTATTAAATCTTTCTTTTGAAATTCTTCCAAACTATTATTGATATTCAAGGTTTTTTTCTAGAAATATTTCTATTGAAGAATTGCCAAATGTTTCCATAGAATTTAAAGATAATTGATGAGATGATAAATATTCAATATTATATTGTTTTTGAAAACTTTGATTAGATTCACAATATGAGGAAGACTCATTATTGTCCATTAAATTCAAAATTTGATCTTCTTCATCTATTTGTGAAGTAACATGTTAGGGCCTAAATCTACCTCAGGTTGAGAAAGGCAGGTCTAGGGTAACATCAAACCATGCTTAACCTAGTAGCTAGCCCTACTAGGTCGGGAGAGGGATCTCTCCTTATCAATCTTAGGAAAATATAACAAATGAGACTTGATATGACTGATGTAAAGACTAATTTTAGGCTAGGTATATGCTCATAGGAGTTTGATTGAATTTTATGTTGGTTTGCTGGATCAAATGTGAAAGGAAATTTTGGGTCTGGGGAATGGACTCAGTCTTGCAGAGTTTTCTGTGGGGAGAGGTAGGGAAATGCTTTAGTACTTTGAAATAAGTGAAATGGAAAGTCTTAAAACTATTGAGGAGTTGGAGAGGGCATGAAAGTATCAGGAATCCTCTTCAAATAGTAGAAAATATATAAAACCAAATAAACCCTAAGGTAGAGCACTGCAACATCAATGAATTCCACCTTTATACTTGATTCATTTGGTTAAGCTGAAAAGAGAGATAATGGCACACATAAACAAATGATAACTTGAATCATAGAAGTAAAATAATACTAAATCACCTTGCCACAAGAATCCCACAAAATGTTGCAAACCCTAGTCTATTTCCTTGCCAAAGTGCAGAGATGAATGTACAATAATTCTCAAAGCATTCACAAGAGTCCAACCTTTACAAATGACTGAAAAAGTACTAGATATAGGAAAAACACAACCCATGCTAGCCTTTAGGGGTCAAATTCATGAGTTTAGGAGCTGTTTCAACAAGATCTAAACTAAGAACTGAAAAATAGGCAGTGGAACAGCTTGCCTCTAAAACCTAGGAAACTGATTCATTCAGTTCAAAACCACCTATACATGATGTATCTACCTCCATGAGTGAATTTTTATCATTTTTATATCAAATTCCATCAAGTTACATGAACTTACATTATGATTTTGACCATGAGAGAGAAAAAAGTCAAAGTGAGAAAAAGCTAAGCGAAAAACAAAGTTTTTTGGCAAAAATGGCACTTTTCCATCTTGTGCGTAGCGCCACTTTTCCTATGTGTAGCGCTTTTTCCTAGCTGATTTTGGAAGCCTTCCCATGCACCAAATTTGCTCCAAGTGGGCTTGTTGGAAAGGTATTTCTATCTAATTTATAGAACAAGTAGAATTTTGGAGTTTGGTGTCGATTTGCCCCTCCAAAAATCAGTTCTCCCAACACTACTTCCTACATGGCCAAAAAGGGGCAGAAAGGGCATTTTTGAGGTGTTTTTGACCCTTTTAGAGGCCCCTCATCAAAGTTTTCCTCAACTTGGCTTTTAGGCTCCTTATTCTCACCTTGCAAATCTTGTTTCTTGCCAAATAATGAAAATCCATGTGCCTCAACATCTTTTTCTCCTTACTTTCTTTCTCAAGTAGCTTCTCCAAGTGCATATTTTCCCTCTCTAACAAAGATTCGCAGTCAGCATCAACCTCTTGCTCAAGCGGTGTCAATTTGACTTTCCTCATCTTTGCTACTTGCCTGTTTTCCCTTATGTTTTGTAGCTCCATGATTGTCTGCTTATCCTCCAACTACTTGTTCCATTGCTCAAGGTAATTTATGATCCGCTTAGCTCTTTCAATATTAAGAGCTAAATCATGGATGTCAGCTTCTTTCTCTTTGATGATTTCCTTGAGTTGTGAGCTTTGGGAGCCTAGATCAGCATCATCATCCTAAATCAAAATGAAATCTCTCTCTTGACCTTTAGAAGGCCCCTCATCATGAAATGGTTGTTTACCTTTGTCCTGTACCTACTTTGTTAAAGAAGAAGGCAAAGCCCCTTTCACGCCAGGTGAAGATAGCATTTGCCTATGGTCTGATGTAGGAAACAAGACCCCTTCCACCCCAGGTGGAGATAGTACTCATTTTGGCAGCTGCAAATAATCTCCTTGTTCCCTTTTGATAAGTAATGAATACTCGCACACTGGTGGTTTGAGTCTCATGAGCCTCTTGCTGATTTGAAGGCCCTCCTGCCTCTTGAAATACTGATGGGGTCACTTGAGGGCTTTTGAAAACCTCATGTGAAATGAAAGCATCCCATGAAACATTCAACAAGCTCAGCTGATGCAAAACCACAATCTTGATCAATGAAAAGTGATAAATGCTATTGTATTGTTGATGAGGAGGTTTTCTTTGCACCAATGTGGTCATTTTCTCAATATTTCTGCATATGAAATAGGGGAGGTTCATCATCCTCACTCTAGTGAAATGCATCAATAATCTAACATGATAAGTGTACAAGCGAGAAAATCTCCCTTCACAGCTGAAGTATTTGATAATGAGCTTCATGAGTGGAGCATAAGTGTCCTGTAGGTATCTAAAAGGAAAGACCCTACTGATTTGCTTCTGATAACTAGCCTTGATATAAGGCTCATAATGCTCTTTGCTCACATGTTGTCCTTTGTTCCACTATTCACCTACATTTGGAATACCTGTTGGTTCAGCTATAGTTTCAAGTGTTAAAGTGAAGGCAACACCTGCTAAGTTCACCTGACCATTGTGAAGATGAAGGAAAATAATCTAGCAAGTCCATGGTGGTATTTCACCCTCTCCACCATCTCACAAAACTGGTAGCAAGACTGATGTTTGAAACATGTCACTGCAAGGGGACAAGCCAATAATTATGTGAGTGTAGGGGGCTCCTCCCAGATGTGTTTTCCTCCCTTATGTGGTTTTCTTGGTGCATGAATCTCTTGGGAGGAATCACTTGCAATTTCCTCATCCATTTCATAAGTTGAATCTGTTTCCATATTTACCACTGTATGGTGCAAACTGATGAGTATGAAGAGATTTTATATCAAGAATAGGTGACTACTGTTTGATGAATGGGACTGATGAGTGGGACTGATGAATGAAGGATTTTGATGCTGGTTGTATGGTTATTTTGGAGTGATAGGGTTTGGGAATAGGGGGGTAGGATAAGTGCAAATGAAAGAGGGAAAGGGAAGTGAAATTTGGGAAGTGTAGTGGAGGGGAATGTGAAAATGATACAGGGGGTAAAACATAAATAATGACAAAATTGCAAACCCTAGACATTTTTTGTAGTGCAACTGTGCAGCAAACTAGGGTTTAATTTTGGCCGTATTAAAACACCATCAATGAGGAGTAAATCTCTTGGAATGGCAAAGTGGAATGTTTCACTTACTTGAGGAATGAAGCTTGGAAAGATTTGGAGCTTGGGAAGGTCGATTTGGTGAAATTTAAGCTTGGAGGGCAGGTGCACCGCGCTAGGACACAGGTGTGCCACGCCCATTCACTTCTCTTTACAAATTCTGCGCTCTGTGCGTCGCACTGACCAGGTGCACCACGCCTCTACCCAGGTGCGCCGCACCAGGAAGCTTTGCGCAATTTTGCTACAATTTTCTCCTTTTGCACCTCAAATCGCGATTTTTCTTTTTCACTCTCTCTTTAACATGAGAAATGAAACCTTCAATACAAAAACACTTTATATACCCATTGACTTTAATTTTTCATTTAAAAGAACCCACTTTTCTAATGTTTGCTTTTCACTTGTTCTTTAAAAACTCTGTTTTGCAGTTTGGCTCTCTTTTTGGCCTTTGATGGACTAATGCTTTGAATTTCTTGTCTCTTTTGCAGGAGCTGGAGTGCAAGAGTTTGGCAAGGTGACCAGGGCTGCATTTCCAGACTTATTACATATAGGAAAATAAAATTACATGAAATTTTATACATAAAAGAAAAAACTCTGTTTTTCCTCAAAACAGGGTTTTGAGGAAAAATCAATCACTGAGTATGTCATTATTGAAATTTTTGATGCTGAGACCTTATTAGACCTCCTCATGTGCCTGATGACCATTATTCAGCTTTTACATGACTATGATGACAAACCCTATACCTAATGAGTCTTAAAACCCTAAAAATGACTTTAGCAAGTGTAAAGACAGAAAATGATTGTAAATGACCTGAATTTGTGAAAATAGGCCAGCAGGTAAAGACCATGAGGGAAATTTGAGACTAAGCCACTACCATCAGATGATCCATGGCCTAATGGAATGCCGCTGATCGGATGAGACACCTAAAATGCAATGCAAAAAGAGAAATTTTGATCACTGATGGAGGGATGAAGATACAAACACTAACATAACAAATATTGGTCGTATATTAATATTATCATCTATCCAGTCTTCACTTTCTACATCTATTGTTGTTTTTGTAGGAGGATATAATGCAAATTTATTTTTTGAAATTCCATCAAAAATAAACATATCACCATATCTACAACTTATAAAAGCATCAGTTGTAGCTAACTTATGGTCTGCCTAGAATGAATTGATGTCCTCCTAAATTACTCTTGGGTGTTAGAATCATAAAATCAACAAGATACATACAAGAATCTAAGGATACAAATATATCTTCTAATACACCATCAGGTTTAATAACATATATGTCTGCTAATTGCAACAATGTAGGTGTATATTGAAGATTAGGAAGTTTCAATTGATTCATAGTTTGTTTACTCATGATGTTTATAGCTGCTCCTAAATCAATCAATGTGTTTGGAATTTCAATACCATTGATATTTGTTTTCACAATGGGACTTCCTGGATCAAGATATTTCTGAATTGTTGTTTTTCCCATCATGATATCTGTAATTTTTCCAACTAATTGAATTCTTTTGACTTCTTTTCTCTTTCTTCCTGGTTTTTTAATACTTAACTCCCTAATTGTCTTTGTAAATATTGGTATTTATTTGATAGCTTGTAACAAAGGAATTTTTATATAAGAATTCTTCATTTTATCTATCATATCATAATCAGGCAATAAAATATGTTTTTCTACCCCTTTATCATTTTTCAATCTCTCGAGAAAAGGTGGTGTTTGGCCAGATACTGAAGGTTGTTCTATGATTGGAGTTGAGTTTATTGGAATATCATCAAAATGTACAAGGGTGTTTTGTTTTTGAGATTTTTCTTCTTAACTATGAGATTTCTCTTTTTCAGAGAGATTCTCCTTTTTAGATTCCTAAATGACAACTGATGGGGATTTATTTTTCAATATTCTACCATATCTCAGTTAGACATTGTTTAGATCTAATGGTCTTATCATGTAGGTTTGAAAAGTTTGTCCTTCCATATTGTAAACAAGTTGTGAATTTTTATTATTCTTTGAATTTGGAAGTGGTTGGGTAGGCAATTGATTTGGTCTTTAAGGAAATGGTAATGAAAGTTGTGGATTTGGATTCTGAGGTTGAGTTGGTTGAACATGTTGAGGAAAATATTGTGGTGGAAAAATAGGGTAAGGTTGTTGATATTAAGAATATTGAGGATATTTTCCATAAGGATTTTTCCATCCTTGTGCCCAAGGTTGAGGCCAAGATTGCCAAGGGATGGGTGAAGTCCAATTGTTTTGTGATGGTTGTGCAAATGCTTGAGTGTTAAAACCTTTGGTCATATTTGGTTGTGAATTTTGCCACGGTCTCTTAGCAATAAAACAAAGGTGATCCACTTGTTTTGGTATTAATTCCTCTTGATAAACAACTTTAAGACCCGGTATTGAAGGACATTTCTTTGTATCATGATTTTCTGCACATATAACACAGGTTTCTACACATTTTAAGTCAATAGGGTATTCTCTCGGAGCATGTTTTTTTCTACATTCGGGCAAAAGATTGATAATGCAGCATTTTCAGCCTTTTGTTTATTTTTTACTTTAAGGGTATCTTTTTGTTCACTAAGACTCCCAAAAATGTTTATTTTAAAGTTGTCAAGCAAATTTCCTAATTCATCCCGACTTATTGTCCCAACTATAGATTTAATAATCCTAGACATAAGAGGGTCTTTTGGATTTTTCCCAATTCTTTCCTTACCTCTTGAAATGTGTATTCATAACTCGCAAATTTATCCAAATGATAACTGAGAAATATATTTCTTACCCATCAAATTGAAAAGATCAATCCACTCATCTCTGGTGGATTTTAATAAGAGAGCTTTCAAAGTTTCTTCATCTAATTCATGCAGTTTAACCTTTTTAACATTATAAGCAAATATTTCAATGAATTCTTCAAGATTTTCATCTTCTTTTGGCATCATTTTAAAGATTTCATCCTTAAGATTGTGGGGCATACAATAGTCCTTATATTTCTCCAAGAATGTAGTTTTAATTTCTTCCCATGATATTATTGAATTTACTCCTAAGCCCATGAAACATTTTAATGATGCATCCTTAAGAGTTGTTGGAAACAATTTCAACTTTTGAGTGTCAAGCAAGTAATCATAAGATCTACACAAGACTTCAAACTCAAAGAAAAATGCTTTAGGATCTTCACTTCTTAATCCATGAAAATTTGGAAGGATGGAGGGTGAGATGTTTTTCATTGTAGTTTTTGTATCTTCATCGAGGATAGGAAATCCAAAAGGTTCGAGATGTCCTCTACCTCCTCCTCCCCCTCTTCCTCCACCTCTTTGACCTCTTCTTCCTCCCTTATTTCCTCTTATTCCTCCTCCAATCCTAGGTTGTTCAACATTGATATTACGTACATCTCTTTCCCCTTCTCCAACCACTGTAGATTCTTCATAACTAATATGGGGTTCCAAAATTGGGTTTTATAATTCCTCTTCTAGTTCTTTTGGTTCTTCTATAAATGACAAGTTAAAATAAGTTTCTTCCTCCTCTTTTTCACTAGGGATTTATAGTTCTTGTCCTAGAAGTTCATCTCCAATTGAAGATAGGAGAATTACTCCTTGTGTTGGGGATGTAGGATCCTCTTCTTCTATTATTGCTTCAGTTGATGAGGTTGGTGAATCTCTAGGTTAGATTTTGGATCGAAGTACCTCAGGAAGTTTATGTTTGCCTGCAAATCATGGAATATGAGTTTGAGTGGGTGGTGTGGGACTATGAGGTCATGGTGGGGTGAGTGATGATGTTGGAATTAAGCTTTTACATCTACCTACAAATCTAACTCTAGAATCTCTTTCCCTATGCATATAATTTTTGTTTGTATTTTTTTTTTTTTTTTTTGAAGTAAAAAGAAAGGACTCCTATATACACTTCCCCCGCAACAGTGCCAAAATGTTTAGTGATTTAATTGATCTTAAATTACTTACATGAATGATCAACCAGTGCTAGTAAACTAATGAAGTGTAAGTCCATTGTATGTACTAGAAATATTTGGTTATTCACACAATTTCTAAATTAAATTGAGTTATTGAAATATAAATTCTAAATTAAATTAAATTATTGAAATCCACATGAGAAAATTAGTTATAATTCCTAGAAAATGAGATTATCTTCTACAATTATGATCACACTCTTTGCTCTCAAATAAAACTACTTCTACTTATAAGATTCCACATTTTAATTTAAAATATAAATCTCACACTTGTATAAATGTAAATCAATCTCACACTTTACATAAGTCAAAATCAATCCATACTTCGCTTTATTGAAATTCACATTCTGTTGCATAAATGAAAACTGCTCACTTAAGAAATCTCATGTTTAAAGAAAATCACACATCTACATGAATAAAAATCACACTTGCATGAAAAATGAAATGAAACAAACTTTTTCTTAAAACACACTCACACTTACTTGAATTAAAGATCACACATGCTTGAATTTAACAACTAATTCAACAAATAAATCTATTGTCTAAGATGAAACTCTGTGTGAAACTAGATCACTGCTACTCAGTTGTATCCATATAAATTCAAAATTTGAACAGTAAGAATGATTAGCACAATGATTTTAACTTAACTATAAAAGAAAATTGAAAACATAAATACTCGATTGAATAAACAGAAATCTATGAGAATATAAGGCTAATAGCTAACTGTTAAAACAAAACAAGAATCCTTACTGTCTCAAGGGGGCCCTCCATGAGAAGAAAGTAATCACTACGTTATTGATCAAGCAATTTAACCACATTGAGAAAATGAAGTTATTCTTTTTAAAAATAGAGTATCAAATAACAAAGCTTAAGTATCACTGTCGCGTTCACTATCACTTCTTTTCATTTCTGCCGAGAGGCATATTTATAGAGCTCATGGAAATTAATTGTTCAGAGCTATACGCATAATCCCTATCAACAGAAACCAAATTTAACTTGAAAAGATAATATTGCATAATTCACTCATGATTTGCTATTATCAAAGCAAATCAAGAGGCACAAATCTCATTCTCACTCATCTGTTGCTGATTACGGAGGTTGAATTTTCATTTGACTGCATTGCTAGGACCTATTTCCATCGATTTAGTGCATGAGAATAGGAGGAAACCATTGAGTGCATAAATTTCTATCTATCCATATATTTTTCTTCCCAACTGGCACCTTGGAACCTGTCAAACCACGGTCTTGTCTACAGAATCGTGTATTAGCTATAGAATCATCATAAGTACATAGTTGAAGTAAACATTAAACTAAATAATAAAGAACATTATCACTTTATTGTAGTTTTTAACCTCGTACAGAAATTACCTACATACGAATTCTAAAACATAGGAAATAAATAATAGCAAGAGCATAACACATAAAACAAATATACACTAAGATTTTCCCCTAGATCCCAAAACCTGGACAACTGTTGGGGTCCGAGTGTGAATAAATTATTCAATCTTGTTTCCTACATTAATTCATCAATTCGGGTGCGTACATTTTTCAAGGTAATGTGCAGGGTATATACAAGAGCAAGGTTACAATATTACATCAACCAAGGGTTCGTGACTAGGAAACTAAAGCATCGTTGTAACAATAATAGAAATTAAATCATAGAACTTAAAAAGGTATTCACAACAATCTATGAAAATCTGTAACAGCAATAAGGAAATAACACCATAAATAAAACAACATACATACAAAGGAACCATGCAACACCTGATCAGAAGAGCAGGCCCAACTCCCTGATCAGGGCTGTGGTAGAAAGGATCGAAGGCTAGATAATCAGAATATCAATATTTCATTAATAAAAATGAAAATATAGAAGTCTCATGTTACATTCTCAAAGCAAAACCTTAAATATTTGATCTGCTCCCCCACATCCCCCATTCTCTCCAATTTGTGTCTTTTAAATATGAAAACAGCAAAGGGGAATTTACAACAAGATTGATTACAAAAGAAATATGATATCTAAGAGATATTTCCATCATGATTCAGATGGAAAAATTCAAATTTGGTCATTGCAATTGGGGCAATTTGGAAAACGGCCACAACAGAAAATCTGCAAATATATCCTTTGAAGAACCTTGTTTTCCTCCCAATACAAACTGAATTTCTAAAAACGGCTCCACAGGAAATGTATTTGGTCCATTCTTAACAAAACCCATGTCTCAGATTTTTAATATTATTCTTCATTTGCCCAAAATGTCCAATGAAAAATTGTCACGTTTTATTCCAGCGAAATTCTAAGTTGGAATATTTGATTATGTGTTGAAGATTAGATTTGCAATCTGCAAGAGAACTTGGAGGCTAAAATCATGAATGATGCTATAAAAAAAATTTCTATAAACCATTATTAGCAATATCACCAATAATAATCATAAATATATTAAAAATAAAGGATAACAAATATTACTTATCCACAAGAGCATAATTAATTATGAAATGGAATTATATAATAAATTATGGTAAATAATGTGATAAAAGAATAGTAGAAATGGATGAAATGGATGTTAAGAAGTGATAATAATAATGAAAAATTAGGGACCCAACATCTCCCCCAAACTGAACATGATGCATGTCCTCATGCAACCCAATGCCTTTGTATTAACCAAGAAGGGGAAATAGTGGTTGAAAAATATGAATGAATATGCTCAGTGGTTTCTTCATGACATTCTCCTAAAATTTTAATAAATTAAAACTTATGTTATTTTACCTCAAGTTTTACCTCCATAAAAATGTGGAATGGCATGTATGGATTGATATTTGTTGAAGTTAATGTATGCTGAGTTGATGTTGAAAGTGATGTGGAAGGTGGAAGCCATGCAAGATGAAAGAAAGTAATCAGAAAGTGTAGCAAGATTTCCTTCCCCCAAACTCATTAGTTTCCCTATCATCAAGATTTCTATAACACATCTCATGAGTATCCTCAATCAGTAATTCATCAGGATTCAAAATCAGAACTAGGCCTCTTTATCCTACCCCAAAATAATAGTAGTGTTGTTAAGCTAGGATTAAATAGAGATTGATTGGGTAAAGCAACTATATTTGGTTAAAGATATGAAACTTGTAGAATAAAGGAATGATAGATTAGATGATACAAAATGTCAAATATAAAATATCCTAAAAGTTTCATCAATAACATGTAAAGTAAATATTTATAACTCAATAATAGATATAAACCATAACCACCATTATCTAAGAACTGATTAAATATTACCCCATGAACCAAGAGTTCTAGCAAACCTTATATATGCAACAGTGGCTTTTTCAGCAGTTAGTTTTGAGAAAACAAGGTAACCAAGTAGATCATAGTATTGAATTAACTTATATACCTTAGGCATGGCCACTGCTACCAGTAGGCGCCCATAGCCTCGATAGGGATGCCTTTTTAACCCATTGAGATGCTAGTGTCCCATAAATACATAGTTACAAAATTGTTGGAAATAAAACTGAGAGGGGAGGTGAATCAGTATTATCAAATCAATAATTTCATTTCCAAAACTAATTTGTATACGCTACTTCAGCTTAGTGAACTAGTGTGTATACGCAACTATAATTAATGCAACCAGTGTATATGCAAAGATATGTTGATTTACCCAAATTATCAGGCATTGATCTTTAACCGGTATATCAGGAATTCACTAAACAATGCAGTAAAAGTAGAATAAAACATCACACACAAGCAACACACATGACCACCAAGATATAAGGTGGAAACCCAAGGTGGGTGAAAACCACATACTACTATCATCTCTATCTTCTTCTAATAATAAGAAAATCTGCTTACAATTTTTGTACTGGTGCAGTGTTATACCAATACGCAGGCTTCTACCTGCAGAAGGCTACAACCTTTTCTTTTCTTCCAGGGACCATGTTTCATAAATTTTCAGACTGGATCCATCAACAACATTATTAAATCATCAAATATATATGCATCAACCAATCTCCTTTCAAAAAAAACTAAATCAATCAATCACTTTGACAACCCATCAATCTGATCTTTTAGAATGCTGACACCAGAATACAGTAACCAAAACCAAAGCCAGAACCCAAAACTCTGCAATAACAAATAGCAGCAACTAAAACATATTTTATAAGGTATATGCTACTTCCATGTGTTGAACCAACGTGTACACGTGCTTTTCTCAAATCCAACCAGTGTATACATCTACAAACATAAATTCATAGTTCTGTTGTTATTCCAGACTTTTGTTATACCCAAATCATATCATTTACAGAATAATATATGCGTCAATGTTCAGATCTAGAATATACATGAGCTTCAACACAAAAGATAGTTCATTTTACACCTTGAAATCCTAATTCATCATTAGATCTGATTTCTCATCATTAGCTAAGGTTCATCCTTGGTTCAGATCCAACTATGCACCATAACCCAATAACCTGCATACTAAATCTTATACTTCATCAGATATTCGATACTTGCACACCTTGTCCTAATGATCTTCTCCTCCTTTTATAGTTTGTAGGCCTTTCTCAATACCATGGACCAAAACTACATAGGACCAATAACTTGGACCAAATACCTAGGGTCAATACCTCGTGTTAGTTTCAGCCTTTCCAGCCTTCCTCCAGTGATCAAACGTGCTCTTACAAAGTGATTTTGAAGTGTCAAGGTCAAATTTTGTCATTTCAGTGAGTCTTCAAGCAAAATTTTGTCACTAGGAATTAGGTCTAGGGTTCGCATTCACTCTTTTCAAAATTTCCCAAATGTCAGTCTATGTCACTATTCAGCTGATTCTATCATCATTCATAGGGTTGTTATTATCATGTCAGTGTCTAATGGGTCATTTTACACCTTGTTCATGCTTCAGTTGCGCCTAGGCTAGGTTCATTTCCCTCTCCTAGGGTTTTGAAGGCAATTTCTCTTGAATGGTCAAATCATTAGCAAAAATTGTATCCTGATGTTCATACACCTTCCCCTATCCTTCATGTACCTTATTAAACACTTCCCATCATTGAGATTCCCCAAATTCCTCATTTTTTCACAAACCCTAGTTTCTTGCCACAACTTGGCAATTTTCTAGGCTAGGCCTGTGTTTTTCCCTTTTGAACCCCTTCCCCTCACTCAATCTCTAAGATTCCACTTTCCCCTGCTTCCTAACATCCCTCCCTACTTCCAAAAATTTCCCCAAGAATTTAGAAGCCCCTTATCCCCTTCATTTCGCTTCATTTCGACAAAATCCCTTGTTTCACACATCGGGATAGGTTTCACTCAAATGATGTTTTAGAGAAATAAAAGATGAATTTTGGAAGCCTGAGAGAGGTTTTTGTTAACAACATGCCAAGGAAGAAAAACCTCCTTCACTTTTTAAACAGGTATAATGGTTTTGGAGAAATATCAAAAATACAATCGCCTAGGGAGAATTGATGCACCTCTGAAGTGACCTTGGGAAAATCAATTTTTATCCTATCTTGGTTGAAAAAATAACTTTCTTTATGAGTCAAAGGATAACTAGGCAAAATTATCTTTCCAATGAGCTATCATGAGCTCAATTTGGAGTTGAGGAAGGCATTAAAAAGTTGACTGCAACAGCACTCTGCCTTGAGACAGCCTCATTTGGCACATTTTGACCAGTCTTGGGAGATTTGATTTTTGACAAGGAAAATGAACTTAAAATTGAAAAATTCCAATTGAGTTAGAAAGTAGACTCAAAGACCTTTCCAACAAGCTATCCTGCGCCTGATTTGGACACTAGAAAGGCCTCCAAAATCCTCCTGCAAAAGTGTGCTATGCACTGAGGTGTGCGCTACGCACTAAGGTGAGCGCGACGCATTGGACTAGGCGCGCGGCGCATCAGGCACAAAACCACAGTGTTAAAATACACACGCAGGGCGCATCAGAGGTGCATGGCGCATTGGGTGAGGCACGTGGCGCACTGGGGTTTAAGCCCAAAATTTGTTTGGAAACACATGAACTCGCCTCCTCTCCGCACAAATTTGCAGGTAGGCTCACATCCACCACTTGTGCTTGGCTTTTGAAAGATAAATGTAATGGGTTCATGTTATGTTTGCCTTAGAAATCCAAGTGGAAAGCCCTCCTTTGTCAATGAAATTGCTGTAGGGTTTGAATGCAAAAAATTGCTATAGGGTTTCAAAAACAGAGTGTAACCAAAGTTGTCATTATTTCCCCATTTCCCTTTGTTTCCCATTCCCAAATTCACCCTTATTTTTCCCCATTAATTCCCTCCTTCATCCTACACTATAATCCCTCAAATCCTAGTCCCTCACCTCTATTACAAAACACATTATCCTTACCTAACATCCCAAAACCCTAAAATCTAAGATTTTCATTTCCCTTCCCTTCTCTAAGTCCCTTGTTTTTATTTCCAAATTCCCTAATTCCCTAATGTTTCCCCTTTCCTAATATTCCCTTGTGCATTTGTGTCTCCTTGGTCACAGCATTTGTAGAACAAAAGAACAGTTTACAGGCGATTGAGCAAGGCACTAAAACGGCAAAACAAAAAGCCTGATCCACTCCAAATTTTGGCCGAGGCTTCACTGGCGGGGCACAATACATGATAGAGGGTCTTCACTCCGAATTTGAGCAAATTCGGAGAAATTTTTGTCATTTTGAAAAATTTGTCCTAAAAACAGGTTTTTTGGCTCAACGCGTAGCGCGCCGCGCGCGACCCATAAGATTGGGAGGTCAAAATCACAAATGGCTTGCATTTTTGGATTTTTCATGATGAAATATACATGCTCAGCTATTGCCAAGGAATTTCATCAAGGTTTGGGTCCCCAAAAGGTCAAAAAACATGCAAAAAATGACCTCACTGCCCCTTTTTGGACACACAAGAAGCAGTCTTGGGAGAATGAACTTTTGGAGGGGAAAATGGACACCAAATTGGAAAATTCCACTTGGGTTGGAAAGTACACATCTAGACCTTTCCAACGAGATATCGTGAGCTCAATTTGAATGCCGGGAAGTGCCCCAAAAGCAGGTGGAAAGGCGCGCGGCGCACAAGGTTTTTCAGCACAGTTTTCACCTTTCAGCTCAGGAACTCGGCCAGTCTTCACTAGTTTCACCCCCTGAGATGATTTTTGACCAAAAATGATGTAATTTGATGTATGTGAGGTAACATGACACTTATTTATCTCCTTCTAGATGGTTCATTCACAAATTACCAAGAAATTAATGTAATGAATCAGTTTCCTTCTTTTTAGAGGTAGGTTGTTTTGGTCAACTAGATTCTTGCTCCATGTTTAGAATTCATTGAAACAGCTCCTAGGATGATGAGCTCGACCCCTAGAGGCAAGGGAATGGGTTGGCTTGCCTATATTATGTATTTTCTTAGTCATTTTCATGGTTGGACTCTTGGGGAAAGTTTTGAGACTCTATTGTACATTTTTACTTCAGCATTTTGGAAAAGGAAAGACCAGGGTTTTGCAGCACTGTTTGGAATTCATGTGGCTTTATGTCTTGATGGTGTGTTTCTTTCAGTACTTGTAAGTTGTTATATGTATCATTTTCCTTCTCTCATCTTCTGCAATTGAACAAATGAAGTGTTAAGGTAGAATTCATAACTTGTATGCTCTGCCTTTAAGTTTGTTTGATCTTCTATGTTTTCATCTGTTTAAGGAGAATTCTTGAGATTTCCTTGCTCTCCTTAGCTCCTCACCGGTCTGATCTACTCATCTCATTTGCTTTTAAGGCATCAAAACAATTTCCTACCTTGCTCCAATCAGACCTCTGCAGAAACTGTGTCTCATCCCCGCACCCAAAATTGCCTTTCCCTTTGATTCAACAAAAACCCCAAAAATCAACTTTAAACCTCTGCACTTAATACCTAGCCTAAGATTAGTTACAATTTCAGTCATCTCGAGCCTCATTGATTGTATTTTCCGAGATTGACCCGGAGAGAGCCCTCTCCTGTCCTCGTAGGGCTAGCTACGAGGCTGAGCGTGGTCTGATGTTGCCTTGAGTTTTGCCTTCCTCAGCCTGAGGCAAATTCGAGTGTTAACATAGTGGCGACCATATTGGGGACGAAAATGGTTTGCTTGTTGATGTCATTTTTTTTATAGCTACAGACGGAGCCTGAAGTTATGCTAGGTAGCCTTCGAAATGCTTTTGCTTTGCATTAGTGGAAGTAGATAAACACTGCTTCAGTCAATCTCTGGTCTAGCTTGTAAACGTGACATCTAACCTGTTAATTACCCCAGTACATGTATCAAGTTTAGATCTGATTGTTGATGGTGGACAACAATCAGGCATAAGAAGGCTAAAATCGTCCACCTAGCGACTTCATTCACTGAAAAATCCAGAGATCAATGCTTCATGGTGACTTCACTGCAGGAAGATTAGTAGCTTTGAGCTTTTCAAGATGGATCGGGTTGCAAGAAGATATGCTCCCATGAGCCGAGATCACATCCCTGGTTTTCCAAATAAAATTCCGAAGGTAGATTGGTCAAGGAATTTGCCTACATTTAAAGATGATGGTAGGAAGGACGCTGCTCTACATCTGGTTAGATTTCACATGCATATTCGCAAGTTGAAGGTTGATTTTCCTGAAGATTGCTTGACGAAGATATTCTTGGCCACTCTAGAAGGTAAAGCCCAATCATGGTATGAAAGTTTGTCGCCTGCTTGTATTTACTGTTTAAAGGATTTTCATGCTATGTTCATTGAAAGATATAAGGACTCTTATCCATCATTAAATTTAGTTCAAGACTGTTGCAAGCATGCTTATAGTTTTATTGAAAGCCTTGAGAATTTTTATGAAGATGATAATTTCATGGATGAAGAGATCATGGAAGCCCTGTATGAAAATCCGTTTCAGCAGCACACAGAAATCTTAGAGGATACTTGTCAAGATCAGCAGGCTGAAGATTTCCATATGGTTGAAAATGATGAAAGAGAAAATGTTGTTTCAGATCTGTCCATAGAAGAAGACAGCATGCAGGTAACGCAGGAAAGTAATGTTCCAATCTCAGAAAGTGATGATGATAAATCAGATCGAGAGATAAATTGTGATGAGGCAAAACATGTTGTTCCGGATCTCATAAAAGAGAGTTGTATTGTCACGGCTGCCTCAAATGAAAATGCTCTCATCTCACCAGCACTAGATCTTCATGATGAGGTAGTTCATTTCCTCTGTGAAAAACAAGACAAGATCTTCGTTCAAGTAAGTGAAAAGGTTTCTCTGGATGAATCTATGGTAGCTGATAGAAATGTTAGTGTTGGGTTTCACGAAACATCTGAAATTTCTTTTCTCATGATTGATGAATGTAATGAGAATCTGGCTGTCATATCATATGAGGATGACCTACCATATATTCAAACTACAAAAGATCAGACCATTCAGGATTCCATTTCAGATTCTTCCTCATATGTCTCATGTTTTGAAATGTTATTTCAAGAGGAGATCTGCTCATCTACTTGTTCAGAATTTTTTGAGGACCAGGAACATACTCTTTCTGGAGTACATGATGAAGGAAGATCAGAATCAAGAGAAAAAGACACCTTGCTCTTCCGGCAAGAGGAAAGACTTCATGTTTTTCAGGATCCAATGGCAGATCTGTTGCAGTCAGCAGTGAAGGTGATTATTGCAATATTCGGTGATGAAGGAGATTATGGTTGACTATATTTTTGGATGCCCAGTTACCATTATTCATTGTTGACCAGAAGATTTGATCAGGAGAATCAATCAAGAAGGCATCTGCTTGATTGGTTGCATTGGCATTTTGATATAGTTTGATGGTATATTGTCTCGTAAGAAACACAGGTGGTTGTCATTATGATTTCAAATCTTGATGGACTGCTGCCCTTCAATAAGCTTTGTAAGTTCTTATTTTAGTTAAGTCAGTAATGAGTCATTTGTGAGTCAGTTTTCAGTCTTTTGTTAAGTTAGTTTGTGTCGGTTTTCAGTCATGCATTTCAGCTTGAGTTTTGACTCCATAGCCCAATGGACGAAGGCACTGTCTAGCTTTCCCAAAGATCTGTCGTTCTTGGCACCTCCAAGGAGCTACCATCCCCATTGGAGCCAATGTTAGTGTCAGTCTTTCCAGACTTCCTCCAGTGATCAAACGTGCTCTTACAAAGTGATTTTGAAGTGTGAAGGTCAAATTTTGTCATTTCAGTGAGTCTTCAAGCAAAATTTGGTCACTAGGAATTAGGTCTAGGGTTTGCTTTCACTCTTTTCAAAATTGCCCAAATGTCAGTCTATGTCACTATTCAGCTGATCCTATCATCATTCATAGGGTTTTCATTATCATGTCAGTGTCTAATGGGTCATTTTACACCTTGTTCATGCTTCAGTTGCACCTAGGCTAGGTTCATTTCCCTCTCCTAGGGTTTTGAAGGCAATTTCTCTTGAATGGTCAAATCATTAGAAAAAATTGTATCCTGATGTTCATACACCTTCCCCTATCCTTCATGTACCTTATTAAACACTTCCCATCACTGAGATTCCCCAAATTCCTCATTTTTCCACAAACCCTAGTTTTTTGCCACAACTTGGCAATTTTCTAGGCTAGGCCTGTGTTTTGCCCTTTTGAACCCCTTCCCCTCACTCGATCTCTAAGATTCCACTTTCCCCTACTTCCTAACATCCCTCCCTACTTCCAAAAATTTCCCCAAGAATTTAGAAGCCCCTTATCCCCTTCATTTCGCTTCATTTCGACAAAATCCCTTGTTTCACACATCGGGATAGGTTTCACTCAAATGATGTTTCAGAGAAATAAAAGATGAATTTTGGAAACCTGAGAGAGGTTTTTGTTCAAAACATTCCAAGGAAGAAAAACCTCCTTCACTTTTTACACAGGTATAATGGTTTTGGAGAAATGTCAAAAATACAATCGCCTCGGGAGAATTGATGCACCTCTGAAGTGACCTTGGGAAAATCAATTTTTCTCCTAGCTTGGTTGGCCAAATAAATTTCTTGATGAGTCAAAGGATAACTAGGCAAAAATATATTTCCAATGATCTATCATGAGCTCAATTTTGAGTTGAGGAAGGCATTCAAAAGTTGACTGCAACAACACTGTGCCTTGAGGCAGCCTCATTTGGCACATTTTGACCAGTCTTGGGAGATTTGATTTTTGACAAGGAAAATGAACTCAAAATTGAAAAATTCCAATTGGGTTGGAAAGTAAACTCAAATACCTTTCCAACGAGCTATCCTATGCCTGATTTGGACACCGAGAAGACCTCCAAAATCCTCCTGCAAAAGTGCACTATGCACTGAGGTGTGCGCTACGCACTGAGGTGAGCGCGACGCATTGGACTAGGCGCGCAACGCATCAGGCACAAAACCACAGTGTTAAAATACATGAGCGCGGCACATCAGAGGCGTGTGGCGTGTTGGGTGAGGCACACTGTGCACTGGGGTTTAAGCCCAAAATTTGATTGGAAACGCATGAACTCGCCTCCTCTCCGCACAAATTTGCAGGTAGGCTCACATCCACCACTTGTGCTTGGCTTTTGAAAGATAAATGTAATGGGTTCATGATATGTTTGCCTTAGAAATCCAAGTGGAAAGCCCTCCTTTATCAATGAAATGGTTGTAGGGTTTGAATGCAAAAAAGTGTTGTAGGGTTTCAAAAACAGAGTGTAACCAAGGTTGTCATTATTTCCCCATTTCCCTTTGTTTCCCATTCCCAAATTCACCCTTATTTTTCCCCATTAATTCCCTCCTTCATCCTACACTATAATCCCTCAAATCCTAGTCCCTCACCTCTATTACAAAACACATTATCCTTACCTAACATCCCAAAACCCTAAAATCCAAGATTTTCATTTCCCTTCCCTTCTCTAAGTCCCTTGTTTTTATTTCCAAATTCCCTAATTCCCTAATGTTTCCCCTTTCCTAATATTCCCTTGTGCATTTGTGTCTCCTTGGTCATAGCATTTGTAGAACAAAAGAACAGTTTACAAGCGATTGAGCAAGGCAATAAAATGGCAAAAAAAAGCCTGATCCACTCCAAATTTTGGCCGAGGCTTCATTGGTGGGGCACAATACATGATAGAGGGTCTTCACTCCAAATTTGAGCAAATTCGGAGAAATTTTTGTCATTTTGAAAATTTTGTCTTAAAAACAGGTTTTTTGGCTCAACGCGTAGCGTGCCGCGCGCGACCCATAAGATTGGGAGGTCCAAATCACAAATGGCTTGCATTTTTGGATTTTTCATGATGAAATATACATGCTCAGCTATTGCCAAGGCATTTCATCAAGGTTTGGGTCCCCAAAAGGTCAAAAAACATGCAAAAAATGACCTCACTGCCCCTTTTTGGACACACAAGAAGCATTCTTGGGAGAATTAACTTTTGGAGGGGAAAATGGACACCAAATTGGAAAATTCTACTTGGGTTGGAAAGTACACATCCAGACCTTTCCAACGAGCTATCGTGAGCTCAATTTGGATGCCAGGAAAAGTAGGTGGAAAGGCGCGCAGTGCATAGGGCTCAGGCGCGCGGCGCACAGGGTTTTTCAGCACAGTTTTCACCTTTCAGCTCAGGAACTCGGCCAGTTTTCACCAGTTTCACTCCCTGAGATGATTTTTGACCAAACATGATGTAATTTGATGTATGTGAGGTAACATGGCACTTATTTATCTCCTTCTAGATGGTTCATTCACAAATTACCAAGAAATTAATGTAATGAATCAGTTTCCTTCTTTTTAGAGGTAGGTTGTTTTGGTCAACTAGATTCTTGCTCCATGTTTAGAATTGGTTGAAACAGCTCCTAGGATGATGAGCTCGACCCCTAGAGGCAAGGGAATGGGTTGGCTTGCCTATATTATGTATTTTCTTAGTCATTTTCATGGTTGGACTCTTGGGGAAAGTTTTGAGACTCTATTGTACATTTTTACTTCAGCATTTTGGCAAAGGAAAGACCAGGGTTTTGCAGCACTGTTTGGAATTCATGTGGCTTTATGTCTTGATGGTGTGTTTCTTTCAGTACTTGTAAGTTGTTATATGTATCATTTTCCTTCTCTCATCTTCTGCAATTGAACAAATGAAGTGTTAAGGTAGAATTCATAACTTGTAATGCTCTGCCTTTACGTTTGTTTGATCTTCTATGTTTTCATCTGTTTAAGGAGAATTCTTGAGATTTCCTTGCTCTCCTTAGCTCCTCACTGGTCTGATCTACTCATCTCATTTGATTTTAAGGCATCAAAACAATTGCCTACCTTTCTCCAATCAGACCTCTGCAGAAACTGTGTCTCATCCCCGCACCCAAAATTGCCTTTCCCTTTGATTCAACAAAAACCCCAAAAATCAACTTTAAACCTCTGCACTTAATACCTAGCCTAAGATTAGTTACAATTTCAGTCATCTCGAGCCTCATTGATTGTATTTTCCGAGATTGACCCGGAGAGAGCCCTCTCCTGTCCTCGTAGGGCTAGCTACGAGGCTGAGCGTGGTTTGATGTTGCCTTGAGTTTTGCCTTCCTCAGCCTGAGGCAAATTCGAGTGTTAACACCTCGGACCTGATGCCTTGGACCGATACCATGGATCAAAATACCATGGATCAAAAACTTAGATTTCCAAGGTATACATGATTTTCCTTTCATGAAAGTGCATGTATACGTATACATGAATTGTATACAGTGAACCCGCGTGTATACGTGGCTTGGCCAATGGTGAACCTGTGTATACCTCTCTTTCTTCATTCTGTGAAGTCTGATCTGTAACTTTGTGTTGTTAACCTGCTAAACTGTGATCTGTCATCTGAGTGAGTTGCCATCAAGGACAACACCTGTGTCATAATGCCAACAATCTCCCCCTTTGTAATTGATGGCAACACCAAGTCACTCTCCCCCTTTGTCATCAAGGGAAAAGGGTCATGCTCCCCTTGAGTACATGCTGAATTCTCTGATATGCTGAAGTGTGTTGATTGAGCTCCTATGATCGAGTCCATGCTCCCCCTGAGCACAAGCAAGGTCTACAAAAAGATAACATGACTCTATACATACATCATTAATGACCTTCCTATCACCAAAGAGTCATACATATATTCATTTCCCAATCAAATGGGGATATACCAAAATCATCCACCCAACCAAGTAGGGATATACCAATTGTTTATACAAGAAACATTACATCATCCGTCCCATGCATAGTGGGGTTACAAATTAGGTCTTTTCATGACCTTTACATCAAATGATATACATGAAATATATAATAGAGACCAAATATTTTAAACAGGACCATGATAGTCATCAGCAATTATCATCAACAGCTTTTGTCAATCAACATCCAAACCAGCAACCATAGGCTCCCCTTGAACCTGTTCTACCTGAATCAAAAACAACTATGTGAATCTGTACCAAGATCTTCTAAGATAATGCCAACAATGCATTATTAGAAACATATGCTCCCCCTAAACCTGTGCTAGATGTTCACTGTCAGATCTGATCATTTCATATATCAGAAGAGTTATCAAAGCATCATCATCAATTAGATATACATCAAGGTATCAACAACTTATGAGAGCCAACATATTTCCACATGTCATCAACAGATTGTAACCATCATCAAGTAGAGCAGATAATTCACTGAACCATATCAAATCCCTTTCTCCTGAGTCTGGCCCACAACTTCTCCTCAAACCAATATATACGTGACTGTACCCATAGAAACCAGTGTATGTATGCGACTACGCTTCATGAAACTTGTGTATAACCACCTTTCTCTGAAAAAGATAGGATTTAACAGTAGGATGATGCAACAACTACTCCCAGCTTCTATCTAAGATATTCAAATGTCTCTCTGGGCAGTGGTTTAGTGAATATATCAGCAACCTATTCTTTGGAGGGAACATACTCCAATTTGACCTTTTGTTCAAGCACTTATTCACGTAGAAAATGATATTTGATGGTTATGTGCTTGGTCTTGGAATGCATGAATGGATTCTTTGAAACACTGATGGCACTTGTATTATCACATGGAATGGAGATGGGTGGAGTACATGTGATCTGAATGTATTGCAATGTTTGCATCATCTAAAGTAGTTGTGTGCAACAAGATGCAGCAACCACATATTCTGCTTCAGCTGTAGATAATGCAATTGAACTTTGTTTCTTGATGAACCAAGACACTAACCTGGAACCCATATAGAATGCACCACCACTAGTACTTTTTCTATCATCAACACTTCCTGCCCAATCTGCATCTATATATGCATGAAGTCTAAGACCTGTATCTCTAGGATAACATAAACCAAAATTTTGTGTTCCTTGAAGATATTTGAAAATCCTTTTGACTGCCTGAAGGTGTGATTCCTTTGGATTTTCTTGGAATCTTCCAACTATTCCTACTGCATGCATGATGTTCGGTCGAGTACCTATTAGATACAGCAGACTGCGAATCATGGATCTGTAAGTTGGTTGATGTACTACTATTGATTCATCATTTGAGCTGAGACTACATCCTGTTACCATTGGGGTACATATTGGTTTAGAATCTTCCATGCCTTACATTTTCAAGATCAGTTTGCGATATTTGGTTTATGACAGAAAAATACGATCTTTATTTTGTTGAACTTGTAGACCAAGAAAATATGTAAGCTCACCAAGCAGGGACATTTCAAATTCTTGTTGCATTATTGAAGTAAAATTCTGACTCATGGATTCTTCATTGCTACCAAAAATGATATCATCAACATAAAAAAAAATTATTAGCAATTTATTATTATCAATCTTTGTATATAGATTGCTATCGGTTGATCCCTTTGAAAACCCTTGTTGGTGGAGATATTTGTCAAGATAGTAATACTAGGCCCTTAGAGCTTGTTTTAGACCATAGAGAGCCTTTCTGAGTCTGCATACAAGTTTTGCATCATTTCCAAGAATGAATCCGTCTGGTTGCTCAATATAGACTTCTTCTTCTAAGTCTCCATTAAGAAAGGTAGATTTTACATCCATTTGGTATACTTTGAATTTTTGAAAATTAGAAAGAGCAAGAAACATTCTTATGGCTTCAAGTCTAGCAACAGGTGCAAAATTTTCTTCAAAATCTATACCTTCTTGTTGAGCATATCCTTTACAAACAAGTCTGTCCTTGTTTCTAATAACTTTTCCATTTTCATTCAGCTTGTTTTTTAATATCCATTTAGTTCCTATGATATTCTTATCATGATTTCTAGGAACTAATTCCCAAGTATTATTCTTTTCAATTTGCTCAAGTTCTTCATTCATGGCCTTGACCCAACATTCATCTTTACATGCTTCATTTACATTTTGAGGTTTGGAGAAAGATAGTAATGCTAGATAGCTTGAAGCTTCTATAATAGTTCTTCTTGTCTGCACACCTGCCTCTTTTTGTCCCAAAATTTGAGTTTCTGGATTATTTTTCTGAACATACCTAGACAAAGTCTTTTATTCTACCATTATCTCTTCTTCTGGTACCTCATTGGTTTCTTCTTTAGAATTAGTGTGATTTGATGTGGGAAGATAATCCTCATCTTCTTCATAATCTTCAGCCTTTATCTGTTTTGGATTTTTGCATGCTTCATCAACCACAACATCAATACTTTCAGTAATTTTCCCAAGTCTTTTATTATAACATTTATATCCTTTACTTCGGGAAGAGTAACCAAGAAGAATACCTTCATCTGCTCTAGGTTCAAACTTACCAAGTTTTTCATCAGTCCTTTTGATGTAACATTTTCTTCCAAAAACTTTGAAGTATTTTACAGTAGGAGTCTTACCATACCAAAGTTCATGTGGAGTTTGAGTGTTGTTTACCCGAACATTTGCTTGGTTGAGAATAGTGACGGCAGTGAATGCAGCTTCACCCCAGAAGGTTGCAAGAGTTCCAGACTCATCTAGCACAACACAAGCCATTTGTTGAACAGTTATGTTCATCCTTTCTACCACTCCATTTTGCTAAGGAGTCCTTGCGGTGGAGAACTGCCTTTTTATTCCATGTTGTTCACAAAAGTCAAAGAATTCATCCGAGGTAAATTCCCCTCCTCGATCAGATCTAGGGCATTTGATTTTGCAATCTAATTCATTTTCAGCCAAAGCTTTGAATGCTTTGAACTTTTCAAATGCTTCATCTTTATGCTTTAGAAGACCTATCCAACACATTCTAGAAAAATCATAAATGAACAATATAAAGTGTTCTTCTCCACGAGGTTACTTTTTCCTTAATGGTCCACATAAATCAGTATGAACAAGTTCAATAGGCTTACTATCTAATCCTTCCTTTTTAGGGAAGTGCGATCTGGTTTGCTTACCGAATTGACATGATTTGCATATTGTATTTTCAGGAATGTTGATATCAAGAAGATCACAAAAGCCTGAAATCTGCATTCTTTTCTTATTTGAGAAAATCTTAGATGCCCCAATATTTTGTGCCATAGCCAGTGTTCATCTTGTTTGTTTAGATAGCACTGTTGTTGTCCTCCCTTTAGTATGTATAAGTTGCTTTGAGTTCTTGTACTTTTGATCATGGTTTCTCCCATATCAAGCTCATGAACAACACATCTGTTTGATCGAAATACTACTTCATTTCCTTGATCACACATTTGACTGACACTCAACAAGTTATTCTTTATACCATCAACATACATAACATTCCCAGCTTTAATCTTTTCTTTTAAGAAAACAGAGCCTTTACCTTTTATGACAGCAGGAGTGTCATTTCCAAATGAGACCTTTTCCTTTCCTAAGGCATTATATGAGTGAAGCTTTTCTTTGTCACCTGTCATGTGTTTTGAGCATCCATTGTCGATGTACCATTGATTTTCTTGTCCTTTTGCATACAAGGCTATGCCACATCTTTTTGTTTGTGGTTCTTTCTTTCTCCATATTTTGGGTATTAATGGAGTTTGCTCCTTTTGAGATATTTTCTGAAATTTACTCCTGCATTCATAGTCTTCATGACCAAAGTTGTTGCAGATAGAGCATTCTATTTAATTTTCAAGAAGAGAAAAGTTATTGTAGGACCTTTTCATGATCCCTATCACATTCCTTTGATTTAGTGCTTCTCTAGTCATGATGGTCTTGTAAGCAACACATTGAGCAGCTTTGTGTCCAAAGTTATGACATGAAAAACATTGGCCATTAAAGAAGTTCCTGCGATTATCGAATCTAGTAACCTGGTGATTGTAGTTTCTATTGATATTCATCCTTGAAGCAGATTGAGTATGATTTACCTAAGGTTGGTTGTGGCTTCTATTCATCCTTGAAGTAAATTGAGACTGATTTACCTAGTGATCTGCTTTATGCCTTTGCTGACGATTGTCAAACTGTTCACTGCTCTTTGCTGCATCAAGATAGCTTTTAGTGGAGGTTGACGATTTCTGTGCTTGAGATGCTTCTTCAGTATATCCAAGACTTGTCTTTATCAGAGGAAAACGCTGCACTTTGATAATTTAATCTAAGGTTTCTGATCCTTTAGCAAATCTAATATTGAGAGCTTTTGTTTTCTCAAGATTCGTTCTTAGACCCACAATTTCACATTCTAGTTTTTTCATTGTGTTTTTCTCTTTCAGCAAGTTGGAATGTCAAAGTATCTATAATCATATTCTTTTCTTCTAAACAGATTTTGAGTTTAGAGATTTCTTCATAAAGATCATCTTCATCTAAAGCATCCAAGAAATCATCATCTTCATAAACCATCAGAAGTCTATAGTCATTACTATTTTCATATTCATCACTAATTGATAATCCATCGCTATCTTCATGAGTGCAGTATCTCTTCTTACTTATAATTTGTTTTCTATTCAATTTGCAAATTCCTTCCCTTTATCAAATTTATCTTTATGAGGACATTTGGTAGCATAATGATCGATTCTTCCATAAGCAAAACATTTGAAAGGTAGTTTACCTTTGAATCTTCTGGAACCCCGTTGAAGATTCTTGACAAAGTTTACTTCCTCTTCTTCTTCTGAAAGATGTCATGATTCATTGAGTTCTTCTTTTCCTTTTGCTGAAGCTTTAAATGCGGCTTCTCTCATATCTAATGGACCTCCTTTTCTCATCTCAAATCAGTTAATATTCTGTGTAGCTGTGTCATAGTAATAGTCTGTAGATCCTGCTTTTCTTCTATGGCAGATACTTTTGATTCAAACTTAGCAGACAAGGATTTTAAAAAAAATTCAACTAAAGTAGCTTCCTTTATCTCTTCACCCAGATTCTTCATGCAATTAACAATCTCATCTATACATAAGAAGTATCTAGATATACTTTCATCCTTGTGCATCTTGAGAGTTTCATATTGAATTCTGAGAGTTTGCAGTTTAGCACGTTTTACCTGAGAGTCTCCTTCATAGGTTAGAACGATTTTGTCCCATATTTCTTTGGCAGATTTGAGCTGCTAAACTTTGACAAACTCTAATTGTGACAAATTTCCCAAACAATGTATTGGCAGCCTTGGCATTGGTTTCATATTGCTTTTTAGCTGCTGAATTTGTAGGAATTGCTGATGGAAATGTATATCCTCCTTCCACGATTTCCTAGACATCTGTTCCAAGAGATTGAAGATAGGTTGTGGTTCTTACCTTCCAATAAACAAATTTGCTTCCATCAAATATTGACGGTTTGATGGATCCCCTGCTTTCTTGATTACTCATGATGATGAATCTTCCTTCAAGCGATCAAACTTCTTCTGAAGGACCTACTTTGATACCAATTGTTGGAAATAACACTGAGAGGGGGGCGAATCAGTATTATCAGATCAATAATTTAATTTTCAAAACTGATTTGTATATGCTACTTCAGCTTAGTGAACTAGCATGTATACGCAGCTATACTTAATGCAACCAGTGTATATGCAGAGATCTGTTGATTTACCCAAATTATCATGCATTGATCTTTAACCAGTATATCAGGAATTCATTAGACAATGCAGTAAAAGTAGAATAAAACACCACACACAAGAAATGCACATGAACACCAAGATATAAGGTGGAAACCTAATGTGGGTGAAAACCACCTGTTGTTGTCGTCTCTGTTTTCTTTTAATAATAAGAAAATCTATTTACAATTCTTGTACTAGTGCAGTCTTATACCAATACGCATGCTTCTACCTACAGAAGGCTACAACCTTCTCTCATTCTCCAGCTTCTACTGGAAGGGAGCCACAACCCCCTAGCTCTTATACTAGCTGATATGTTTACTAGTATGTAGGTGTTGGCCTACAAAAGGCTACAACCTTCTCTTTTCTTCCAAGGACCATGTTTCATAAACTTTTAGACTGGATCCATCAACAACATTATTCAATCATCAAATATATCTGCATCAACCAATCTCCTTTCAAACACAACCAAATCAATCAATCACTTTGACAACCCATCAATCTAATCTTTCAGAATGCTATCACCAGAATACAGTAACCAGAACCCAAGCCAGAACCCAAAACTCTGCAATAACAAACAGCAGCAACTAAAACATATTTTATAAGGTATACACTACTTCCATGTGTCGAACTAGCATGTACACGCGCTTTTCTCAAAGCCAACCAACATATACATCTACAAACATAAATTAAGAGTTCTGCTGCTATTCCACACTTTTGTTATACGTAGGTCATATCATTTACAGAATAATATATGTGTCAGTGTTTAGATCTAGAATATACATGAGCTTCAACACAAAAGATAGTTCATTTTACACCTTGAGATCCCAATTCATCATTAGATCTGATTCCTCATCATTAGTTAAGGTTCATCCTTGGTTCAGATCCAGCAGTGCACCATAACCCAATAACCTGCATACTAGATCTTATACTTCATCAGATATTCGATACTTGCACACCTTGGCCTAATGGTCTTCTCCTCCTTTTATAGTTTGTAGGCCTTTCTCAATACCATGGAACAAAACCACTTAGGACCAATACCTTGGACCAAATACCTAGGGTCAATACCTCAGACCCGATACCTTGGACCAATACCATGGACCAAAAACTTCAAACCAAAAACTTAGATTTCCAAGGTATATGCGCTTTTCCTTTCGTGAAAGTGTGTGTGTGTACGTATACATGACTTGTATACAGTGAACCCACGTGTATACGTGGCTTGGCCAATGGTGAACCTGCGTATACCTCTCTTTCTTCATTCTATGAAGTCTAATCAGTAACTCTGTGTTGTTAACCTACTGAACTGTGATCTGTCATCTTAGTGAGTTGCCATCAAGGACAACACCTGTGTCATAATGCCAACAACAAAAGCATTTAAATTTACTTAGATGTCTACTGAAGATCATTGTTATTGCTTGGTAACCAGTTAATAACAATGCCATTCATGGGAGCTAACAAAAGTGAACAAGTCAGCTCGTGATGAGACCTCTTGTCCTTTAGTTTTATGACCGAAGGTCGTTACCCTAGCTTGGTGACCAGTAGTGGTAATTTCACTCTATTAGGACCTATGATCATGGTAGGTCAGCCTGTGATGAGACCTCCTATCCTCCAGTTGACTATTTATGTTTAAAATTCAACTATGGTTATTGTTAATCAACAAAATATTACTTAATAGATGCGGTGGTAGGCCAGCTCCCTAAGAGATAGGGATGGCGTAAAAAGTTTTTTAGTAACTATTTTCAACTTAGGTAATTTTGCTTCTCAAAAACTAATAACCTTCAAATGACTGTTGATAAATATATTTTGCTTTGTTAAGATTGGGGTTGAGGAATAGTTCATTAGATAGTGACAGAAAGATTTAAGTATAATTTTGTGGTCATCATCATAAATTTTACAAGATTAGGGACTCGACAAATTAGGAAAGTTGAAAGTTGGCATGATGAAATCATATTTGCATAATTATTCCTTAAATATAAGATTATGTTTATAGATAAACAAAGATAAATTGGCTACCCAATCATTATGTCAAAGAGGACCTAGACACTTAAAAGTATTTCCCATTCACCAAGTTAATGTCCTCGTGCATAATTCAAGTTCCAATGTGCGTGGATTATAGTAGTAATAATCGTGAGATGTACAAGTTGATGTGAGATTTTAATAACAATGATGACATGCTATCATTATGATACATTTTCTGTTAAATGCAACGCCTCTCCCCCAAACTAAGGTATGACCATCCTCGGTCATGGTTGGTCATGTCATAAGTGAAATGTGAATCAAATACACGGAGTCGATCGGGGACGTACCTGGCAACTTACCTTGGCAAAGTATCAGCATGGGTGGAGAAACATCACTGGGTTCTTAGAAAAGATTTCATCATGGAGTAGCAGCATTAGATAAGAAACAGCATCAAAGGAGTAACAACATCTGACACTTGGAAAAAAATTTGGGAGTAATAGTAGCGGCGGAGTAATAGCACCCAAGGAGTAACAACATCTGATACTTAGAAAATTTCCAAGAGTAACAACATCCAAAGAATAACAACATCCGACACTTAGAAAATTTTCGGGAGTAACAGCAACGGCAAAGTAACAACACCCTGTTATAGCTCCAAATATCACTCTTATGGTTTCTGATGCTGCACACATGGTCTAGGGCAACCCCTCCTTCCAGACCTGCTCCAAAAATTTAAAAAACAGTGTTTTATCCCTTATACGTGATATTTCCCTGAGTTAAACGTGTGTATACGCGGGT
This sequence comes from Pinus tabuliformis, assembly GCA_031772625.1. Lineage (NCBI taxonomy): Eukaryota > Viridiplantae > Streptophyta > Pinopsida > Pinales > Pinaceae > Pinus > Pinus tabuliformis. The sequence goes on from CM062817.1 coordinate 1,871,852,438, forward strand.
AGGCATATACCCAACCCACGTATATGTATTAAAACACTTAAAAAAATATAAAACTCCTTAATTTTGGGCGAAGATCGTGGGTTTTACCTGCTGATCACCTTTTAGTGCCCGTGGCCCAATTGTTCCCAACCAACTCCCAACTAAAAAACTACTTTGGGAGAGGTATAAATAGACTTCAATGGGAAGGCCTAAGGGAGGAGAGAAGAAGAGAAAGATTATTGCGCTGAGATTTTTTCCCTGATCAGGTCTGAAGAGCCTTGTGCCTCCTGCACTTCCCTCATTTGTACAGGAAACCCTTGTTTCCTTGTGTGTTGATGTTCATCCACTACTTGTGACATCATGGAGTAAGGCATGGAAGGAGTTTGTTAAAGGCTTGAGGCTGGACGAATCTAGAAGAAGGCTTTGCTTGGAGCATTTGAAAGGGTGACTCAAGTGAAATTATTCCTTTTCTGTACTTTATTTGTCTATAATAAAAGAAACACATGTCTTGGTTCCTGATATAAATCCTCTTTATGTTTATGATATTCATGTTTAGAATTCATATGTGAATGGTTGTTTGAATTTCATAACTAACTACCTTTCTTTATAACATGAATATGGTTTCTTTATAAGGTTTTGTCCATATACTATTGTGCTCTCCGGAATTGGCTGTTTTGCAGGACATAGAAACAAAAGGAACTCGAAGAAGGGTTTGGACCCTAAAGGACCTTCTCAAATGTAGGACCTAAGGTATGTCCCCTTTATCATAGAATTTGCTTATAATAGCATAAAACACATATTTCATTAAAATTGGAAATATTTTATAACAAGGACATCACTAGAATTGAGCTTTTTTGTTATTTTGAAATTCTAGATCTATTGTTTAATTCTAAATTTAATGAAATATGTGTTATAATGGCTGTGTGAATGTGTGTTTCTCTGTATAGATAACTTTCAGCCTGCTAGGGTTTCAACCCAAAAAGCCTTAGGGGAACATTTCCCTCCAACAAAATTGGCGACTCTGCTGGGGACAACATTCTTGTTGTTCCTACTTTGGGCATTTTCAAGCCAATCAGGGCCCAGCTGCCTGTTTGCTTGCTGTTGCTATGTGGTTTGTTCCTGAATTCTAAGTTTTGCCAATTTCTTCAGTTTGTTTTTTATTTTTCTTGAAACCTTTTATATACGTTGTTTTTCTTAGTTACAGAGGCATATATACGCACGTTTTTTTAAGTGAACCCACATATACGCAGGTTTCCTTAGACACAGTAGCATATACATGCAAACTGTACATAAGTACAGTCACGTATACCTTGCAATTTTCAAGATTTTTAAATCTTTTTGTCTCTGAAGGTCTATCTAATGGCTTGAGTCAGTCTTAAATAGTCACTTTCCAGTATTAGTTGTTAGTTTTAAAGCAAGCATCTTGTTCCAAATTCTCTCTGATTGTAAGGAGTATTGGTCTTGTTTTTGTTGTTGCAAGCGTCATCCTTTTTTGCTCAAGCACGCAAGATTTCTTGCTTGGAATCTTGGCTGCTCTGATTCATCAGGGCAGGGAGATTGATCTCAATCTTTGTGTTAAATCTTGCTTTTGGTGATTTTTTGTTTGCTTGACAAAACTGCTTTTGTGACCATCCACTTCTTTGTTTCATGAAAGTTGTTGATTGATACTTTCTTGAAATTTGTCTTTTTGATCTTTTTGGTTTTTGTTGCCAAAGCTTTCATTGTTGCTTTTGATTGTTAAGAGCATCCTTAAACACATCTCTTTTTGTTGAGTTTTTATCCATTGTGCAGTGTCAACTTGAAAAAGTGTTTGTTGCCTATTCTTCAATCACAAGTTTCAGTGTTTCTGAGAGAATTTTTGAAAAGACTCTTTTGTTGTTGTTTTTGAAGAAAACTTTTGAAAAACTTAGTTTTTCTTTCTTGAACTTGGTTTTGTCTTGGTTTCCTTTTAGTGAATGAAAGTTCTTTTGTTTGTCTTGGAACTTTTTTTAGTGTTTAGACGAAATTAATGGTAGCATCTCATATTCCATCTAGACATTTTAAGTGGCAAAATAAAGATTGATAAGCAAGCAACTTTCATTTTTTGATTTTAGAGTAGTTTTGAATCTTGCGTCAGCATATATTTGTTGCATTAGGATAGATTTGCATATCTTTTAGGCATCCATAGCTTTGTTAACTTTTTTGAGTGTGAAGCATGAATTAAAGAAAAGAAAAGAAAATTTTGTTTTATTAGAAGTTCCTCTGAACCCTGTAGAAATTACTTTTCATCGAAAAACAAAAACAAGTGCATGTGCATGTAGTTAGGTTTTTATTAATTTCTTGTGTGTCAAAACACCAATAGTTTCACTTCCATTTATCCTGTGACTTAAAGAACATCCTATTTTAAAATCAAGCGCTAACTAAAATTCATTAAAACGTTTTTTTTTTAAAGTTAGTTACACCAACAAGTTTTAGGATTTTAGGGCCTTGGATTAGGTGAGTGGAGAGTTAACTCTCCAAGGCCATTTAAACTGTCAAACATAGGAGTCTGAATAGTGAGTGAAAATCCAATAGCATTAGGAAGACCAGGAAAGCTCCGGATCTAGGAGTTAAGCACGAGGGTCTGTGAAGACAGGGAAGAGAGATACCCCCTCTCCCACTTGTCTGAACTTACCTCACGACTGTTCCACCTGGCTTCTGCGACGAGTTGGTATCCATAGTTGCTACTCGTAGGGATCTACACAGGTGGCTGCGAAGGGGAATCCCGTGGCACCTGAGGTCGACATTGCATCACTCTCAACGGTACTACTGGAGGGCACCCTTGCGAAGCTTGGGGGCTTGCACCGACACAGGCTGTTGTTAGGAGGTCAGCGTAACTTCCTCTGTTACCTTCGCTGATAGGACTAGGCCCTCATCATCCCATACTATCTTCGGAAGGTCCCTTAATTCACTTTCTTGTATTTTGGTGTCTGGTCCTAATCACCCACAGCGGAAATACTTGGAAGTTGTTTGAATGGCTGATATCTTTAGGGACTTTATAGTGTGTGCTTTGTGCTCTTAGTTGGCCTAGCTTTCAATTTTTGGAGTCTTTAGTTAGATCTTAACAAAAAATTCAAAGTGGCTGACCGATCACCTAGACGGTCTCGAAGACTTCGTGGTCTTTCACCACCAAGTTTAGAGCCTTCTCCTAGAAGGCGCAGAGGTAATACTACTAGTGGGTTTCGTCCCATGACCGTTGACGCATCCGGGATTGATCCTCCTCTTGGGGGCATTAGTGTTCAAGCAAGGCCTGGCACTTCCGCGGAACAAGAGAGGGACACTCCAGTTCTTTCTCGAGTTCTCTTTCAAGTGGAGAATAACATAGAGGTAGAAGAACTCTCAAAGTCGTTAGCGGCTCCGAATTCTCCCCTACCATCTAGCCATCCGGACATATTACAATACGTCGGGACTCCGACGCATAGACTATCAAGTCCAAGTTACGCTACGCGCTTACCATCGATGACCACTACTAGAAGCATGGCTTCTACTACAAGTGCTACAACTATGCAGACTCTAACATCGGTACAAGGGGGAGGAACGATTTCCATCCCCTCTGCTTCTTTGTTTGGATCTTTTGCTAGCACATCTTTAGTTGGGTCTACCTCCATTCCATCCACGAGTGGAAATTCCCAAACCAATGCTTTTGGTACTGGATTCTTCCCATTTGGAACCCAGTCATAGGGTATTCCATCAGTTCTGTTTAGTGCTGCCACATCCATGATGGGTGGATCGGCTTCATTCTAGGGTTTTCCTTTCAAAAGTGGTCATATACCACATTCCAACCTGAAAATAGGATCCATGCCTTTTTCTTCTATAGGACAAAGCAGCAATCCTTTCCAAGGTTGGACTAACCCCAGGGTTAGTGGCGTGGGAACTGGGAATCCGTTTTTTGGCCAACAAGGGAATAGGTCGTACTCCACAGTTATTTCGTTTCAAAGTATTCCTCCCTTAGCTTTGGCTTGGAATCTGTATCAGGGGTTATCAACTCCTTATAATCCTTTAGGAGGAAACTTTACAGGGTATGGAGGCTTTGCAGCCGGAGTTGGTCAAACTCTGAATTTTGCTGGATCACAAGGCTTTCATTTTGGTTCAGCCAGTTCTGTTGGTTACTTCGGACAGCCTGGTGCCTTCCAAAATCCAAGCCAATCTTTCCAGAACTTTGGGAACTCCGCCCAGTCCGAGTGGAATCCCCAAGCTCCTCCTAAGCTTTCGTTTCTAGCAACATTGAACTTGCTATATCTCACTAAGTTAACAAACAATCCAATCAAGTACAATCTGGCCTGGCCTCCAGTCCCAACCAAACTCCCTTTGGACATTCCAAAATTCGAAGGAAAGAGCGGTGAAAACATAGGCGACCATGTAACCACATTCCATTTGTGGTGCTCATCTAACTCCCTTATCGATGATTCGATTAGGTTCAAACTTCTTCAATGTACTTTGACTGGTAACATAGCCAAATGGTATATAGAGTTGCTAGGGGGGCAGCTTTACATCTTTCGCTAACTTAGCTAATATTTTCTTAAATCATTTCCAGTTGCCTGTCCGTTATGACGCCGGAACTGAACTTCTAGCCACTTTTCATCAGGATAAGGCAACTCACATTTCTGACCATATTTAGGAATGGAGACGGAGAAAGAGGCTCATTAAAGCTGAAATCCCTCCGGAGTACCGTCTCGAATGGTTTTTGAAATCGTTACAACCCGAGATCGCTAAGGATGTCTCCATGTCTGGAGTCTATTCTGAGGAGCAAGCCATTTTTAGGGCCCAGTGATTGGAATTGATCTTCTCTCAGTCTGGGATCCTAAAAAAATACTTGCCAGATGCTCTTGGGTCTAAGGTTTACATAGCCAAGTCGAAGCCAGGTCCCCATGCGGATGGTATTGTTGGGTCGGTAGACACAAATACCGTGAACTTGTTGAACCAATTGCAGCAGTGGTCTTTACAAACTGCCTCTAACAACCAAGTCACATCGTCTAACCCTCTGGCTTCCCAAAATTCTTCGATTAATGTTGTCCAATCTGATAACCCCAAAGGAAATCAAAATTCCAATGGGAAAAAGAAAGGACGAGGTAAGAAAAAGAACCAGGATGGGAAGGCTAATGGAAATAAATCCAGCAATAATGTTGGTGGTGGTAGAAATGAGTCTAAAAAGAAAGTTAAGTTTCCATGCAAGTTGTGCAATGGAGACCATTTAACTCACCTCTGCCCCAAGATTGAAGACACTCAGCACTTGTTAGGGCAGCAAGGGACTTCTAGTTCTCAGGCTGTGTTAACTAACCCTTTCCCCCAAGGGCAACAACTTCTTGCTAGCGCGAGTTCAAACCCTAGAACCTCCGTAGGGGGCAACCAGGAAGGGGAAAAATCATCGAATGTTTTCATGATGGGTTCTAACATCCATGTGGCTACTCAGTCATGTGATTACGGTGAAGCTGAAACTTCCAAGGAAAAGACTGCTCCCGGAAACACCGACCTTCATATTGAGCAACTCCCTATCGAGACTATACCACGGATACCGAAAGGTTCCACTAAACGCGCGAATATTAACCCTAATGCTAGGGCCACCCAAAATTACTCCATTGTTGAGGATCTGGCTCAGAGTCCATGCACCATGTCTGCTTTAGAGGTTCTCCAGTCATGTCTGGCTCAACGAAGTGATTTACTTTCCGTGATTGGGGCAGTCAATCCAACTAACTCTTTAGTGCTCACTTTCGACATGTTAAATGTCAAAAAGCGACTCCCTCATCATATGGCTTTCCAAATAAAGTCTACATACTGGAAAATTAACATTTTTCGTACCGTTATTGATGAAGGAGCTTCCACGTGTGTCATGTCAATGTCATGCTGGAAGGCTATTGGATCGCCTTCAGTTGTTCCTTCACCTACCGTCTTGACTGCATTTGATGGTCATTCTCATAAGCTGCATGGGATTATCCCGACCTTTCCTATATGTGTTGGAGAGGTCATCAATATTGAAGTAGAATTCATAGATGCTAACCTAGACTATAATCTCCTCCTAGGAAGGAACTGGGTATACGAAATGGACACCGTTGTTTCAACTATGTTTCGTGTCATTTGCTTTCCTCATGAGGGGAAATCGTTAAGGTTTATCAATTGGATTATTGTCCAGTCGACCCTCAAGCAAGCTCTGACTCTACTATTCCTTTAGTGGATAACCCTCATCCGCCTACTGAGAAGCTAGGAGTGGGGATGTATTCCTCATTGATGGGTACTTTTGATCTTCCCTCTCCTTTCACTAGAATCAATGTCGTTTCATCATCTAAGGAGTCTTCTCGAGAAGAGTTCTTTTGAACTCATTATTTTTAAAACCCTTGGACCTTGCCTTCACCTACGACCACATTAGCTGAGGGACAAGTAAATGGAATGGCATTCCCTATATCTGCAGCTAAGCTTAGATATCAATCTATCGTCCACTCTACAGATGACCACTCTACTCCTTTTTCCGAAGAGGAGTTAGATGGTGATGTGGCCCCGGCCTGGAGCCTTGATTCTACCTCTACCTTGGACTGCTTAGATTTGGTTTTACCTTCTGAATAATCAATCCTTGAAGTAATGATGGGTATAGATCGACCTTGGGAAGACTTACACCATCGTTCATACTTTCTTCCTCCATTGCAAGAAGTAGAATCTAGATTCTCCGAGCTCTTTACTAGTGATGTTTGTATGGTATCAAATCCTTTGGCTCCAGCACACTTTCATGCCGAAGGTAATATGTCGGTGATTTCAAAAACAATACCTATGAACATCTCTAGGGACGCTAACATGATCGAGAACCTCTTCATCAGAATCGAATGTTCCCCTGAAGAAATTCAAATTTACACTGACCTGTTCAAGGAATTTCGAGATGTATTTTCTTGGTCTTATGAAGAAATTCCTGGCATTGACCCATCTATAGTTCAGCATGAGATTAAGACGTATGAAAATGCCAAACTAGTTCATCAAAGGCTTCGGCTGGTTAATCCTAGGAAAGCAGTAGCGATCAAAGTTGAAGTTGAGAAGCTACTAAAGGCAGGTTTCATATTCCCTGTTCCTCTTACTGATTGGATTTCTAATCTAGTCCCTATGGATAAAAAGCAAGGAACAATCCGAGTATGCATCGATTTTAGAGACCTAAACAAGGCTTGTCCGAAAGATAATTACCCCATGCCATTCATTGATTAAATTATCGACGAGTGTGCGGGTAATGAGATTTTTTCCTTCATGGATGGTTTTTCTGGTTATAATCAAATTTCTATCCATCCTGCAGATCAACATAACACAACCTTTATATGTCCCTGGGGTACCTTTGCATATAGAAAGATTCCTTTTGTTCTTAAAAATGTTGGAGCTACTTTTCAACAGGCCAAGTCATATGCTTTCCATGACAACAAACATATCATCGAAGCATACTTGGACGATCTCGCTGCTCGTTCTCGAAAGAGAACTGATCACCCTAGTCATCTTCGAATGGTTTTCAAGCGATGTCATTTTTATAAAATCCGGTTGAATCCCAACAAGTGCATTTTCGCGGTTACGTCCAGTCGGTTGTTAGGGTTCATTGTGTCAAATGAAGGGATTCGGGTTGATCCCTTCAAGGTTGAGGCAATAATTCAGTTGCCTCCCCCGTCCTCAATTCGACAACTTCAAAGTCTTCAAGGGAAGGCTAATTTCTTAAGACAGTTTATAGCGAACTATGTCGAGATCACTAAAGGGTTCATGCGTTTTCTACTGAAAGGGGTTCCATTTGTGTGGGATGACTTTGTGTAGCGATCATTCGATGCTTTGAAAAAGGCACTAGTCTCTGCCCCGCTTTTGAGTCCACCGGATTATGGTAAGGACTTCCTTTTATATCTCGCTGCAGCAGAATCAACCATTGGTATGGTTCTCGTTCAGGAGGACGATGCTCTCACCAAGCATGTGATTTATTATTTGAGCTGAGGCTTAAGAGGTCCTAAACTTCGCTACTCTCCGGTTGAGAAGTTGGCTTTGGCAGCTGTCCATGTTGTCCAACGGCTCCGTCATTATATCCTACTATGCAAAACTTTTGTCTTAGCAGCGGTCAATCCATTTCAATTTTTCCTCAGTAGGCGAGTGATTGGGGGCAAATATAATAGATGGATAGTCATTTTGCAAGAATTTGATCTCGAGTTCTTGTCTGCCAAGTCTAAGAAATCCATGGTTTTCGCTGAGCTAATTTTTGAGCTGCCTTGTGGAGAGGATATTGTTTATGAGGAAAGTTTTCTCGACGAACATTTATTCCTCATCTCTTCACTCGACCCTTGGTATGGATATATCATTGTCTATCTCTAGACTTCGAAGTTTCCCTCTACTTTCTCCAAGGACGAACATTGAAAACTACGTCACCTGGCTAAAAACTATGTTATCATTGGTGACACATTATACCGCCGAGGGGTTGATTCAATCCTTCGGCATTGTTTAACCTTAGAGGAAGCAGAGTCAGTGCTAAATGACTGCCACAATGGAGCTTGTGGTGGTCATCTATCAGGGCTTACTACAGCCCAACGCATCTTACGTGTTGGCTATTTTTGGCCTTCACTCTTTAAAGACTATGTGGAAGCAGTCAAATGCTATCACCCCCGTCAAATTTTCACTCGGAAGATGCGTGCACATCCAGCTCCTCTTTTTCCCGTTGTCACCGTCGGTCCCTTTACTAAGTGGGAAATTGATTTTACAACTTGTAATCTGCCTTCAGTGGCAAATCACAGGTTCATTATCGTGGTTGTAGACTACTTTACGAAGTGGGCCAAAGCCATGCCCACTTATAAAAACGATAGTGACACGGCAGCACTGTTCCTTTTTAATCAGGTTATCTCAAGATTCGATATCCCGAGAGAGATTGTCACTAATCATGGCAGTCATTTCCACAATCAACTGATGTCTGAATTAGCTCTTAAATTGGGTTTCTGGGAGAAGCATTTGTCTCCTTATTATCCTCAGGCCAATGGATAGGTCGAGGCAGTCAATAGAACTCTTAAGATGATCCTTCAGTGGACAATTGACAAGAATTGGTCCAATTGGCACGTTATGTTGTATTCCGCTCTTTGGGCATACCGAACCTCCGTAAAGACTGCTACTGGTTTTACACCTTTTCAGTTGGTTTATGGGATGGAATCCATCTTTCCGATTGAATGTGAAATTCCATCTCTTAAGTTATCTGTTGAGCTCCTTCCAAAGACTTCGAGTCTCAAATAGCACCTCCTTCACTTGGAACATCTCGATGAGCAGCGTCGAGATGCAGCCACGATGAATGAGGCTCATAAGAAAAGGGTTAAAACACAGTATAATAAATCTGTCAGTCCTCGTGTCTTTTCTGAAGGTGACCTTGTCTTGGTCTATGACCAAGATAAAGACACCTTGGGGGCAGGCAAGTTTAAGCCTATGTGGTATGTTCCTTTAATTATTAAATGAGTTTAGAAAAAGGATCGTATGAGTTAATTGATTTTGAGGGAAACAAGCTGGCGGAGCCCCGAAACGGGCTCTACCTAAAGAAGTACTTTGCTTAAGTAGAAGTTAGGCAATGGATTCTTTGTACATTATGTATATTTGTACATATTTCATCGAGAGTTTTTTGATATCAACACTTTTTAGTCTGCTGTGGCAGGTGTTGATGGATGACTTGGTCTATTTTGGGTTTGCCGATGGTGCTAGTTGGCACACTTGGAATCTCACTTCCGCAGCTTGGGTACTCTATTATCCAACTAGTCAATTGATGATATCAAGAGGCATATGCATTGGTCCTACTTCAAACAATATGGCTAAGTATACTGCTGTTATTAATTTACTATCCGAGGCAATTTCTCACGAGATCGACTCGTTAGTAGTTTATCTTGATTCTCAATTGACAGTGTCACAATTAAACAACATTTATCGGGTAAGGGATCCATATTTATATCGCCAGTATTTAAGGGTGAGGTTGTTGCAAAGATCATTTACTTATATTAATTATTTTCACATTCCAAGATCTCATAATTGATTAGTTGATTCTATCACTAATCAAGCATTAGACTGGCACATCAATCATTCATCACAATAAAATCAAGCATCAAAAATTCGAACTGTATATATATATATATATATATATATATATATATATATATATATATATATATATATATATATATATCATAAAGCATCTCGAGTGTACATATGTTTGTCCAAAAATATACAAAATTGGGACTCAAATGCCCATAATCATGTCCGGCATATCTAATGCCCCAGCTCAGGATGAGCGGCTAAGTAGGCAACTATCGCATTGGCCACACGCCGAAAAGTGTGAACCCAGTCACGTGACATGCCAACCACATGACGCTGCATATCCTCAGGAAGGTCCTCTATGGCAGCCATTGGTACTCGGCAGCTCAGTCTCGTCAAGTGCCGCTGGACATTATGTAGAGTCCGTTCTGTCTCAGCAGCTGCCTCTTCGGCTCCTCGGCCGCGCCATCCATGCCATGGGAACCCATCTGGTCGTATCGGCCCAATATCTGGAACATGATCATCATATTAGTCATTTGAATCCCATCAAAAATATTTTTCAAAATTCATCATTATATTTGAAAAATCCAAAAAATCATAAAATCAAAAAATACTTACCAATGTCGCCCCATGCTGTGTCCGGTGGCAATGCTAGATCAGGATCTCCTCATAAATCCAACCCAGCATAGGGGTAGTCATCTACGGCGATGATCTGCTGATCCCACCAGGTGAAGAAATCATCGTCAAATGCAGTCCGTGGGACCTCCCCACCCCCTAGACGTTTCATCAGGTCAGCCCAACGGCCCATCTGTGGATCTCGTGGGGTGCTGATGGAAACTACTACCCTAGGGTGGAGTGCGAGGACCTTCTCGAAAAAGAAGGAACACAGGATAGTCCCATATCCAAAGTTTTTTGTCTGTCCCCTCCTAATAGAAGTGAGCTGGCTCTTCATCTTGGCCACAAGAGGAGTACACCAGTCAAATACAGTGGTAAGACAATCAACTGCCACGCTCATGGTCAGCCGTGATGCCTGATGCAGAGAGGTCGATCCGTTCGCTCGAGCTATGGTGAACAGGATTATCCTCAGTGATAAACTCACCACGTGTGTGATGGAAATATGGCTCCCAACCTTCTTGGGATGTCCCAGGAAATATATCTGTACGTAGTCCTCAATCATCAGACTGCTCCGTGTCTTGCCCTGAGAATGTACTACCTCTCCCCTTCGGGAAAGGCCCGTGATGAAATAGATATCCTCCACTTCTACCCTGAGTGGCATCTGGTCAATCATAAAGGTCTCCTCCTCGGTGTCCCAATAATCAATGAGCATCTCAAGCAAACGTTTGTTTGCTTTCATATTCGGCAGTTTGAAGAACTTAAGCAAACCACATCCCCGTAGGGCATCCAAAGCTTCAGGATCATTCATGACTTCATTATCCACCGCGGCATGCTCTCTTTCTGACCAGGTGACCGACATCCTGAGAAAAAAAATGATTTTCAACCGTTAGTTTTTGTTTAAAATTTGTTCACGATGTATACGCGGGTCCCTGTGCACACAGTCGCGTATAAGGCCCGCGTGTACGCGGGTTTCATATTACCAACCCATGTATACACCGCGGTGAAATTTTTGGAAAAAAATCAACGGTGAAACATTAATTAAAAATCTTAAAACTAGTCACAATCAATTGCAAGTTAAATATAATAGTTACTTGGAGGTTTTCGAAGAATTTGAACAGTTGAATTTGGCGTATGGGAAGTTTGCTCCTTTTGCTCCAAACCTTTGCTTTCAAACTCAAATGGTGAAAATGGTGAGTCCAAAATCCCTTTGATAGGTTTTGAAAATGCAAAACTTTTTCAAAATTTTATTTTGTTTGGCCTCATGTGACTTTTAACTTGGGAGCTTGGAATGTCGAGAATGGTTTGATTTCCAGGAAATTTTGGACGTTTTTTTGACAATTTCGAGACGGTTCCATGACTGCTGACCCGTCATGGCAGGTATCATTTTCTCACTGTGATATAGGCTAAGGACACCATTTTTTCATTGCATTATGTATACTAGCCTCCATTTGTCGATACACTAGCCATAGGGTCGACCCCATCATGTTATGGTTCGTAAGCCATTTTCACTCACCGTTTCTTTAAATCATGACACGATGGTAGAGCCATCCTTTACATGGGCATCATAGTTAGCACCTCATTGACATATGTTTACCATGCTTCTCTGATTTGAGTAGGCTTGAGAGTCCTCTGTAGTCCCGCCATGACTTATGTGTTGAAGACTTATTCCTCTTTGCTTCTTCGCTTCGTTCTGACCTTATACCCTAGAGGCTCCTTTGTGTTGAGTTGTACTACTGCATTGCATGTTGACCACCTGCACCTTTTGGCCTAAATCCGACTTCACTTGGACTCGTGTTTAAGCCAACTTTTGACCATGATGACTGCAAAATCAACCTTGCATACCTTTGACTTCTGCAGCTTGGCACACCTTGATCTGTGGAAGGAACGCACCTTTGAGTGTCACTGACTAGTTTTCACCTCCCTGTATTGAGCATAGGAACGTTCCATTCCCAGGAACTAGATCATCAATTTCACCAACACTCGTTCTTTCCACTGTACCATAGCATTCTTTTATTCTTTTTCAAGCTTAACAGAAAAAGACAAAAAAATTAAATATTCCAAAAAGAGCAGGAACGGGACAATATTTCCATTTATTGTTGGCAGCTAGAGTCAATCGTGTCGCCCTTGAACAAAGAATTCAAAGCACAAGTCTCCTCCGTTTGGGCAGGATTTAGTTTGACTTATGTATGCCTTAACCTTGTTATTGAGTCAGTCCTCCCCCGATTGGTTATCTATTCCAATCATATGGAGGGTTCGATCGTGCCTCCTGCATGATGAACTTATACAGAGTCATCATATGCTGCCACATAGTCACATTGAGTTGTGCTTTTGTTCAAGGGAATTTAGCCTGAGTCGGCCTCTCTGCGGTGTCTCTTGACTCATTTTTCAATCGGCCATCCCTGGTTGTCGTTATCATGTCTATCATCACATCAGCTATATTGGTCCTTTACTCATGCCAGTTTGAGAAGGCCTCCATTGACTTCTTGCTGGCAGGTCTTGTCCTTATCGATGACAACATCTTGCTCTGAGGACAGGCCTAGAGCTGCACCCTGGCCCTGTTAGCTACCTATACCAATAGGTTTCATATTTCATGATTGGCAATGAAAAGGTCCAAATATGCTCTGCTTTGGTCATACAAAGATCACATATTTCCAAAGGAACACAAGGTATGTATATAGCCTGATGTGCACTCAATTTTGATGGATGGTCCAACAGCTCAATCTGGACCATGCCATGTTTTAAATTTCCAGTTGTAGAATAGAGAAAGAAGTCTGTCCAAACTGTTTAATCTTGGCAGACAAGTAGCTTAGGTAGAGAAGTAAGGTTCCCAACTGCTTAATCTGGGACCTTGGAAGCAATAAGGGTAGAATTAGATAGATAATCAAAAGAAAAGCCAAAGAAAAGAAAAGGCAAATAAGGGTTTGCAAGCCTAAGTGCACCCTGCAAGAAGAAAACAAAAAAGGCTAGGCAAGTAGATGGGTAGGCAGTTGGGGTTGCAGAAAGGTCATTTCTCACAAATTGCATGTGTATTGACCTTGTTCACAAAGCAAAATCAGTGAATTGAGGAGGTTTTCTCCTCCATCAGGTGGCAGCAAAAAACAAAGGAGCATGTCTAACCTCCCTTCTTCCCCTTTTCCCATTTCATTACTAACATCCCCTCATCAGTTGAGATTCATGGAAGAATTATGGTTTCATGTTGATTCTTATTCTTTTAGAAGCCACATTTCCTGTGTAAAAGTTCTTTTCATTTTGATCTACTCCCTAAACTAAGTGAGTTTCAAACAAACTTAGTGGTATCTCCCCTCATCCACCCTTTTCATCCATATTAACTCTAACTCTATTATGTAATTCCCCTATGTTACCCTTCCCCTACTATTATTAACACCATGGTGTCTAAACCCCAAACATTGTATAAATATCCCTCCCCTTGGCATTATAGCCTTATGTTCTCTGTCAGGGATCAAAATGACATCTGGTCACTTTGACAAACCTAAGCCTTACTCCTCTCCCCTCATCTGAATCCATTTGACTCATTAAATATTCATTTGCTAAGAAAAAACCTTATAAAAGCCCCTCCTACCCTTAACCCGCTTTGAATTGCAAAATAACCCAAAAAACCCACTTTTGGCACTTATCCAAAGTATCGGCGCATATATTTTATTTTTCAAAATACATTGAAAAGCATTACAAAACACCATACCCCTAAGCTTTTCCGCCGGGCGCAGACTCCAAAAGATATGTTATTTTAATCCTCTGCCCGTGTCCGTATCGACCGGTCACTTCATCAACCCGTCAACTGTCCGATCGGGCACCTTTGATCGGACGGCTATTATGCATATCGGGTTGGGCTTGAGGTCCGACGTTTAGCACCCGAGAAACTATCAGAGGGTGACGTCAGGCCTCTGCCACGCGTCGCCCTCACAGTTTCTCAGGTCGGCCTCTGAAAAAACCGTCGTCGTATTATAGGCGGTCCGAGAAAACCATTACCGCCTTTCCATTTACCACCTGTTTTGTTGGGCTTGCGTCATCCCCACGTCAGAGCCACGTCACTGCCACCCCGCCGTCGCATCAGCTCCTTCGTCCGCCCCCGCGCTGATATGTCCGCCACCTCACTATCCCCGTGGACCAGTCAGAGCCTGCCACCTCACCCAGTGACGTCATGCTGACGTCATCCGACTTCGACCCCACCCGATGACATCATGCTGACATCATCCCAAAAACTTGCCAAAAATCCATATTTGGGCCAAAATGTCATGTTTTTTCCACTTTTGGCAAAAGAAACTCTTGCTATTTCTGCATGCTGCTCACGTTCAAACCAGCGCCAACCTGCTAAAGTTGATTCCGAGACCGCCGGCGCTTCCATTGCACCTGCATTTGCAACTCTTACCAGCAATTTCACCAGGTATTCCTCAAAATCATTCCATGAGCCTGGTTTTATCCATATTTCCTCAAGAAAACTGTTAAGAGACTGTAAAACACTGTTTTCACCATCAAATACACAGTGACCTGCACCTATTTCCAACCAGTGAAGCCATAAACCTTTTGCAGAGCCGCATTTGACAAATTAAGCTGAATTCACAGCTAGTTCGCGCAGTCGTGAACTAGAAGCCTCAGCAGACCAATTTCACCATAGAAATACTCCTGGTCAGTCCTGTTACTGTTTTATCAGTCCCTTGAACAGTATTTCAATTGCTGTTCACTCAATTTGCCTTCTGTTTCTTATAATTCACTTCCATTGCAAAGAAACACCTCTTTTGTGTTCTATTCACTCAAACCAGTTCACATATAATTCAAAAGCCTCAATAGCTATGGAGACCCCAATAGCCTTGAACATCCAGCCTCTGAATGCCCCTCAAAGAGAGATAGAATGGAAACCTCTGGGAGATGTAGATTATCAGATGTTAGATTGGTTTCCAATGAACTCCAAGTTTAATATTCATATGCTCAATGAAATAAAAGCCCAACACCTTAATGGAGCTGATATTTTAGGGATTTGGGATTCAAATTTGCCCATTTACAACCTCCCTCAAATCAATCCTCTGCCAGATTTGATCCACAAATGCCAGGAATGCTATGACCCATGCCAAAGAGCTGTTCTCACTCCTACAGGCTCAGTTTTGTTCTTCATTACTCCAGAAACCATCAATGAGATGCTCCATTTCCATACTGCAAGGCCATTGACCCCTCTTTCCATGTTGGATTTAGTAAAGAAGGGAAGTAACTTGTCAAGTGCCCAGATTGTCAAAATTAATCAGCTATTTGTACAGCCAAGCTCTGAAACTGTGAGAACTCCTCCTATTGGATATGAGTACATGAATGACTTGGGCAGAATGCTAGTGGATTTGATCAGCTATGTCCTTGGGTATAGGGGGATTGAAGATGTTGATGACACTATAATGGCAATGTTGTCCATATTTTCTCCTGGAAAGCCTCCAGCTGTACACTATGACTATGCCACATATATTGCAGAAAAGATTCATGAACAGCTAATGAATCTACCAAGGGAAAGGGTGTTCAGATACACCTCATACATTTACCATCTGTTCCTATACTATCAACCAGACAGCTTCTCTGTTCCCCTCAAGAAGCTAAATGCCCAGGGAATTCCAAGATCAGTTGTCTTTTGGTCCTCAGTTTTTCATTGTACTTCTGACTCACCTTACACATACTGTGAGTTCATAGACCTGTTCATTCACCCAGCAATGACCTTGCTGCATGGTGTTCCTCCTCCAAGGTTGACTGATGACATGCAAAGAGTCCTCCACCTCTCCAAGGCCTACAGCATTGGTGATTGGTATTTTTACCAACATCATACAGTAATCAGAATTTATGGCTGTGAGTTGAACCCTTTTAGGCTTCCAAGGTATGTCCCCATGAGACTTTTTGCCTTAGAATACTTCAGGCAGTTTGGAAATGCTGACTACATCCATTTCCAAAGAAAAAACAAGAAGGTACAACTGAAGGTAAGGAGCCAGCTAGGTCCTTTCTTATACAACAAAAGAGAGGAGGGATGGAGGGAGGCAGATAGAATCCTAGAGGGCCTCAGATTGCAGACCAGCTTCAAATGGTCACCTTATGACCGTAATCACTTTATTTCCCTCAGGAGGATAAAATACAAATTAGGTACATATGCACATGTAAAGCAGTCTCATATTGAGAAATATGCTAATACCTTGAGCTGGAGAGAAGGCACTCTAGAAGAGCCAATTACTAGAGAGCAGATGCTAGAGAGTGAAGCTAGAAATCTACAAAAGGAGGCTGACTTGGAAACTTGTGGACAGGTTTCTTTCTCATACCAAAGGCAACTTGGAGCAGCTGCTTCATCTTCAACAACACATCAGCAGGCTGCCATGGACACTCAACAAGCATCCAGCAAGGGCAAAGAAAAGCATCTGGAGGAGGAACAGCTACCTCCCATGACTGAAGAACAAACAGATAAAGAGATGGAACAGTAGGGATAAGAGAAGCAGCAAGAAGAACAGCAACAGCAACAACATGAATCCCAGCAAAGAGAAGGGCAGCATGACAGAGAGCAGCCCATACAGCCAGAGCGAACAGTTGAGGCCCCAATTCTCACTGAGCAGCAGGCTCAAAATTTAGTGCCTCCTAGGCAAGAAACATCAGCTGAAGCATCCATCCTCCAAACTCCACAAAAGGAGGATGTAAGCAGAAAAAGAGACAGAGAAACTCCCCTAACATCATCTATAAATCAGGGAGAAAAAAGGCAAAGATTGAATGCTCTTTCGGAAGAGGATATGGCAATGGGGCAGTCACTAGGCATGGGACCACCAGGCAGGGAAGCATCCGCCAGTTCCTTCCAACAGGAACAGGATAGAGCATTAGGAGGAGAGGTCAGCTCCTCTAGCCAGCAGAGAGAGGGTGAAATGAGCATTAAGCAACAGTTCATTGAAATTAAGAAGAGAAATGAGCCCATAAAAATACAGCTGCACAACCATTTGTTGAAAATGGCTCCCGCCAACCAGCAGCGACTAATGTCAGCATATGATGTCCAGGAGGGCAAAATGATCATGAGTCATTTCATGCCAACTACTATGCATCCACAGTCCCCTTCTGATTACCTAAGGACCAACCTTGAGGTCCTTGCCAAGGATATACACCCAATCGACAAAATTTAATTGCATAAGCAGACAGGTGAAATGGTGTATGCTTCCTTGGCAGACAAGACATTAGACAACTACAGGCTAGAAAGTAGCCTTAATAATACAACCTCTCAGCTGGAGTTGGAAAGAGCATCATCTCAGGCAAAGGACAACAGAATAAGGTCCTTAGAGGATATAATTATTGAGATTGGACATGATCCCAAAGATATCAAGGGAATACAGGAAATATTGAAATTGAGGGATGCTGATATGGCATCTTTGAGGAGAAAGATCAAACTCCCAGCCACAATTCACCCTCAAACAGATGAAGTAGCTCAACAAAGGCATGATAAAGATGCCACAGCTTTGCTGGTGTCTCTCTACAAGCAGCTTATCCAGACACAAGAAAAGCTGGGAGAATCAGAGGCTGCACAGGCAGCATTACAAGCAACTCTGAAACAAAGGGAAGAAGGTCAGACCTCTCAGCCTCCTCCTCAAATCATTAATCTTGAGGAAGCTGCTCCCACTACTACTCCTCCTCCTCAACAAACTGAACAAGTAGCACCATCTACTTCAGCACCACCAACAACAGAGCAGGCCCCTAGCTTGGATATGCAAAAGCTAAGAAATGAGATTCAGGCCCTGGAAGCTCAAATGACAGAACTGAATGAGACCAGGGAGAAATTGGCCAAAGTCAATGATAGATATGACAAATCCAAGCAGGCTGTGGCAGAAAAGGGCAGGGAGATAAAGGCCCTCAAAGACAGGATCAAAGAGCTAGAGAATGAGCTCAAGTTAGATAAGGTTGTGGCTGAACTTAGAACAGTGCTATGGTCCAATATTGGCCAGTCTATTACTCACCAATGGCAGTATATTGAGACAATCCATGAGCAGTTAGAGCTCATTCCAAAAGCACAGAAGGAAATTCAAAGATCAAGAGCTTCTCTAAGCAATATGCCTGAAGTGGCCACCAGAATGATTAATGTGCTTAACAATAGAACAAGTTCTCAGTTAGCTACCATGGGAATTACAAACAGAACTGAGACTATTCAATTAATCAAGAGGGTTCTTACTTTGAGAAACTTGGTGCAGACATTGGAAAGAAGAACCCAAGACATGCAGACTGAGGTAAACAGGTTTATGGACAAGTTTCAGGTGTTACAAAACAGAGGGCTCCCTAGCTTACTGAATAGCTCAGGGAGACTATTCACTCACGAGCAGTATGCCAAAAGGGTAAATGCTTTTGCCACAAGTTAGATTAATGAGAAGCCCAGCACCTCAGAAGAAACAGGGCCAGCTACAGGACAGACTCTCTACAACAAGGTAGAAAGTTTATTTTTTATAATGAATGAAATCAAACACTTGTTTGAGGTGGCTCCCAATTTTTACAAGTATACAGAGGCAGAGGAGACTGTGGATGCAATTCTCAAGCATCAACTGCCTACACAGGACTCGTGGACTAAGGAAATACAAATGATTTTGTAAACAGGAAGCCATTCACCAAATTTTGTTTATAAAAAATACAAATTGTCATGCACAGCGCAGTTTAATAGAATCAGCATGCATCAAAAATAAAAGCTGAGCCAACTCAGCAGAACTTATGGCCAACAAAGCAAGATGAGATGCTACAGGTGTCCAGGCCGAGAAGCTACAGCAGAGCAGCTCCAAAAGTGCATTCTTCAGCATTAATGCAGATTACTCCAACCGACTCGTTGGCTTCCAAAAGCCAAAATATCTTCTGACAGATAGAAAGATGCATTTATGTTGTATTAAAGGAAGCAATAACTTCTTATCTGCTGTTCTGTACTAAGTTGGTGAAATATTTATTTCTCAGATGACTCAACACCTTAGATATTTTGTAAAACTGTTTGTATATATTTTCCCCACGCACAAGCTTGCAGGGGTTGGTTGGTCATTGTTAATTTCTCTTGAAGAAATTCTTCTGTTGTAATCTTTTCAGAGTTTAACAAAGGAAAGTGATGGAGTTTCTCAAGGTCTGAAGTTGTTTGAATGCGCTCTGGTGTTTGTTGAATACTGCAGGATCCCTGTGTACTTCATAAATACAATAAGTTTTCTGTAACTCTTTCGTTATGTGTTTAAATCTTTTGCAATCCATATCTGTTTCTGAATTTCTAAATGTTCAACAGCACAGAAAAAGAATAGCCTTCAGGATTTATTCATCGAATACCCTGAGCTCAATCTATGTTGTTAACAAATGTTTTTCTTCAGCTATAGTCTTGATAAGTGTAATTCTTAATTGCTGCACTTTCAGAATATATCTTTCACAGTGATCATAGTCTTCAGGAATTCAAGTCTGCTCCTGAGGAACATATTCCACTTTCACATCACCAGCTTAGTGGAGAATTCTTAACTGCTTTCCATTGGCTAAACATACTTCATCACTTAAGTTTAAATTTTTTTGTTGGATACCCAATAGGCCCTGCAGGCTAAACATTCTCTTTCAAGCATTTCAAGCACTTCACACCTCTAGACTCCATTGCCCAATGAATTAAACATTACATCTTAAACATTGAGAGAAGTCCTCCAACCCAAATCATAAATCAAAACCTGAGCATAATAGCTAGCCTGAAACATTAACAAGACAGAGACAAATCATAAAGAGAGAGCCCTCTCTGATTACAGTTTGGCTAGAAACTGTAATCCAAAGATTGGTTAGTGGTTACCCCGGCCGTATTCCCTTGGGAGTCAAATGGAACAACTTGGGTGTTAACAGGCCCTATTTTCATAATTGATAGGTGACCTTGTGCTTAGCATCGATCAGTATCATGGGTCTTTGACTGAGTGGTTTCCCTTGTGTTCGACATCAGCGTACATTATCACACATTCGGATTCATGTAGTACCTTGGTTTCCATTTGACCCTATTGGTGGATACCTCGCCTCTGTGTCAGCTTCCATTATTGGTTGGTTCAGAGGGTTTCTGTTGTGCGCTAGCTACATCTTGTGTACGCCGGAAACATAATTCGGTTGGGTTACCACATCTCTTTCGTCCAATTCCTTCCACATTATTGGCCTACGGGTTAGACTCGCGCTAGATTGATGAAGGATGCCTTAATTCCTTCCTTCTAGCGGATCTTTCCCTATCGACTCTGACTCATTGCTCTGGGGCAAAGATCTAGAGTCCATTTGGCAGTACCTTGGGGTTTGTAGTCAATAGTGGCAGATCCTTTGCTATCGACAGTGGGAAACCATCATTGTCTCCTAATCGATAGATTCTTACAGGTGTTCGACTCCAGCTCATCTATTCACACTTGTTAGATTGTACTGGGTACCTTGACGCTCATTATCATTATCGGTGAGTAGTCTCGCGTTTGTTAACGGTATACATCAATGACTGGTAATCAAACGATTTCTCACATGGTCGACTTCAGATCATTTATTCCCATGGTGTAGAAATGTACCACGGTGGTCGGTGAAGACCTCAGGTTGTATCAGCATTCATTGATTCACTTGATAGTTGATCCTGTTGCTGCTAGTTGATACCACTCCACCTTATATGTTGCAGTCATTCATGGCGACATTTTATATGCTGGCACTTGAGTTTGCAGTGTAGTACCATCCTATTCCATCATGTTCAGTTGGTACCTTTTGGGATCAGTCTTTGATATCAGTGACCCGTTGCATCTTTCAACATCATTGACAGTCTTATATGTGATATTCAGACATGTACTTGTTTGATCATGATCGGATGATCCATTATGTATTTTCTAGTCATTTATACTTGTATACTTAGTGGATCCACTTGTACTTGATATGCGGACATGCTTTACTTTTTCTGAGCATGGGTATGCCCACCTCAGATAGTGTTTCTTTCTGATATCCTTTTGTGGCTTGGCAGGCTGAACTTTGGTGAAGTCCTCCTCGGTTTTTGACAGATTTCCTTTCCATGTACTTGCTTAATACATTTTGGCCATCATGTACCCCTTCTGACCTCATATATTAGGGGGCATCTGTTATAGCTCCAAATCTCACTCTTATGGTTTGTGATGCTGCACACATGGCCTAGGGAAACCCCTCCTTCCAGACCTGCTCCAAAAATTTTAAAAACAGTGTTTTATCCCTTATACGTGATATTGCCTTGAGTTAAACGCATGTATACATGGGTAGGCATATACCCAACCCACGTATATGTATTAAAACACTTAAAAAAATATAAAACTCCTTAATTTCGGGCGGATATTGCGGGTTTTACCTGCTGATCACCTGTTAGTGCCCGTGGCCCAACTGTTCCCAACCAACTCCCAACTAAAAAACTACTTTGGGAGGTATAAATAGACCTCAATGGGAAGGCCTAAGGGAGGAAAGAAGAAGAGAAAGGTTATTATGCTGAGATTTTTCCCCTGATCAGGTCTGAAGAGCCTTGTGCCTCCTGCACTTCCCTCATTTGTAAAGGAAACCCTTGTTTCCTTGTGTGTTGATGTTCATCCACTACTTGTGACATCATGGAGTAAGGCATGGAAGGAGTTTGTTAAAGGCTTGAGGCTGGACGAATCCAAAAGAAGACTTTGCTTGGAGCATTCGAAAGGGTGACTCAAGTGAAATTATTCATTTTCTGTACTTTATTTGTCTATAACAAAAGAAACACATGTCTTGGTTCCTGATATAAATCCTCTTTATGTTTATGATATTCATGTTTAGAATTCATATGTGAATGGTTATTTGAATTTCATAACTAACTACCTTTCTTTATAACATGAAGATGGTTTCTTTATAAGGTTTTGTCCATATACTATTGTGCTCTCCGGAATTGGTTGTTTTCCACGACAAAGAAACAAAAGGAACTCGAAGAAGGGTTTGGACCCTAAAGGACCTTCTCAAATGTAGGACCTAAGGTACGGCCCCTTTATCATAGAATTTGCTTATAATAGCATAATGGTTGTGTGAATGTGTGTTTCTCTATATAGATAACTTTCAGTCTGCTAGGGTTTCAACCCAAAAAGCCCTAGGGTAACATTTCCCTCCAAGACACCCAAGGAGTAATAGCATCGAAGGAGTAACAGCATCCGATACTTAAAAAAATTTCAGGAGTAACAACAATGGTGGAGTAACAGCCCAAGGAGTAACAGCATCGATAGAGTAACAACATCTAAGGAGTAACAACATTCGACACTTAAATTTTTTTTGGGAGTAATAGCAGCGGCAGAGTAACAACATCAGCCGAGTAACAACATCTAACACTTAGAAAATTTTCGAGAGTAACAACAGTGGCGGAGTAACAGCACCCAAGGAGTAGCAGCATCGGCGAAGTAACAGCATCCAAGGAGTAACAACATCCTACACTTAGAAAAAATTTGGGAGTAACAACACCCAATGGATCTGAGAAAACCATATACTGATAAGACTCGGGAACAAATGGATAAATATGGGGAAACATCATGAAACTTGAGAACTTCCTTTTATTTTGATGAAGGAACAAAATTTTTGATTTTGAACACCTGAAACATAAAAACATTAGAGGAATCATAAAAGAAACAACAATTTTATTGAAAAACAATAAATAAATAAATAACTAACTTAAGTTGCAACGGCTATGATTTTGACTGCAACAATGTTGTTTCCTAAGGGAATATCAATTTGTTTCCAAAAATAACAATCTGTCAATGGTAAATGAATGGAAAATTGTTTTGGTGGAAATGACTTGGATCTTCAAATGGAAATCAATTATCCATTTCTCTTGTTATGAATCCATTAGGAAATGAAAAAGTCTTCATGTTGTTGGTGAGAAATAATGGGAATAATTTTGTAACAAACTTTTATGATCAATTTTCATGGCACCTCGAAAGAATCAAAATTATATGATATTGGATTTCTTAATATATGCTTGGATGAAAATATGTTATTTTATTATCATTGCCTTCAATAATCACTTGTTCAAAAAAAAAAATGACCTCATTTATTCTCCTCGGACTTGCAAAAAAAAAAAACGAGCATCTACCTGTAATAAAACATGTAATCATGGAAGAAGAGAGGTGATCGGGCTCTCAAATCCAATAAATATGAAAAAAATTAACAAGTAGTTACTTGGAAAAACAAATCCATGGAAAACAAATAATAAAATAGAGTTAATTTATTACCTACGAGACAGCGGTGGCCAACCATACTAACCAGCAATATTTTAATCATAACTTCTTTGTTTTTCATCTGATTTGTGTGATTCCAAAGCAAAATGAAATTGAATTCATAAGGATATCTCTCATTGAAACATGTTTTAAAAATTCCATGATATGATATGTCAAATTTACTTAGAACAACCTGCATAAAAGAGTCATTTTCGATTTCCCAACTTAGACCAACAGTTGATATTTTAAGCATAACTTTTTTGTTTGATGACGGATTGAACCGATTAAAATTGGAGATTAAATTATATTCATGTAAATATATCCAATAGAAATAGTTTTTGAAATTATGAAGAAGTTATGGATCAAATGTGCGAAGGAACAATCGGAAAAACAAAGTTTTAAAGGTGTTGATTTACGATAGACAGTCAGTATTTGGGTCATAACTTTCTCATATAATATCAAAATTAGGTGATTCAAATTGCATTGTAAACTAGATTAATAGGGTGATATACCATAGAAACAGGTTTCCAAAATCTAATCATTTGGGCCTTCAAAAGCTGGCTGTCCCAACTCTGTTCCTGAGCTGCCTACTAGACATATTGTCAATGTTTTGGTCATAACGTTTTCATTTTAAATCCAAATTGAGTGATTCAAATTGGATTAGAAAGTAGAAATAAATGAATACTTATGATAGAATCAGGTTTTTAAAATATGCCCAATTGGTCCCTCAAAACATGATTGTACCAACTGTGATTTTAGTGTTTTATCAAGCCCACACACCATAAGATATGATAATCAAGCAATTTTATTTTTTCGAAATGATGAAGAGTGTTTGTAGAAATCTGATTTTCAATACAATACATCTACATACACAATTAAATTCAAATATTTACCACTGATATTTATATACTCAGCAAGTTCCAGCAAACACAATTCTTTCTACATATCAGGAAATTTATTTATTTATGTACTTATTTATCCTATTTCCTACTCTACCTTAAAAAATAAAGTATACTTATGTATAAGAGCACTTCCAATGGAACCATTTTCGAAATAAGGCCTCAAGTGTGTACATACCCAAATTTGAGAAATGCATGTCAATAAATACTAGGGTATGAGAGACCAACTTCCCTGTTAAGGATGGTGCCAAGAATTGTTGAAGTAGGGAGTGACGTTGCAAGCAAACAATAGAGTGAAACTAGTCTTCAATATAGTCTTGATTTCCCATAGTTGTCATATCGTGAAGTTCTTCGACTAGGTTCCAAATTATGTTGTTGCTTTCATCCTTGACTTCCACCCATGAGTTTTGAGGGCCTTCCTCTGCCCCTTTTGTTTGGATCTCTGTTCATGCAAATTGGTGTAGTGAAAATGTCGATATTTGGTCACAATGCTCAGGACCTGGAGCAGGGTGTCAAAAGACCATTCCCTCCCCAGGATGAGAGATCAAGTGGAAAGGAAAACAACTAAAGAAAAAGAAACCTAGGGTTCAGGGCCTGGAGCAGGGTGTCAAAGGACCCTTCCCTCCCCAGGACAAGAAACCAAACAAGAAAAAAATGCACACAAGGAAATCTAAAGCTCGGGACCTGGAGCAGGGCATCAAAGGACCATTCCCCCCCAAGATGAGAGATTAGTTTTTCACAAAATCAAAACAAACAAAAATGCAAGAAAAAATTAAGCTCAGGACCTAGAGCAGGGCGTCAAAAGACCATTCCCTCCTTAGGACAAGAGACTGGGCCTAAAGATAAAAATGGGAAAAAAATGAAAGAAAACAAAACAAAGAAATGACTACACTCAGGACCTAGAGCAAAGTGAGAAAACTCCTTCTCTCCCTAGGACGAGAGATTGACCTTCTAGTCGATACAAATCGTGTCTTGCACCTTGTTAGCCTTCCCTGGTAACACCACCAAAATGTTGGGGTCCGAGTGTGAATAAATTATTCAATCCTGTTTCCTACATTAATTCATCAATCCGGGTGCATACATTTTTCAAGGTAACGCGCAAGGTATATGCAGGAGCAAGGTTACAATCTTACATCAACCAAGGGTTCGCGACTAAGAAACTAAAGCATCGTTGTAACAATAATAGAAATTAAATCATAGAACTTAAAAATGTATTCACAACAATCTATGAAAATATGTAACAACAATAAGGACATAACACCATAAAATTAAACAACATACATACAAAGGAACCACGTAGCACCTGATCAGAAGAGCGGGCCCAAATCCCTAATCAGGGTTGTGGTAGAATGGATCAAAGGCTAGATAATCAAAATATCAATATTGCATTAATAAAAATGAAAATACAGAAGTCTCATGTTACATTCTCAAAGCAAAACATTCAATATCTGATCTATTGCCCTACATCTCCCATTCTCTCTGATTTGTGTCTTTTAAATATGTAAATAGTAGAGGGGAATTTACAACTAGATTGGTTACAAAAGAAAGATGAGATTTGAGAGATATTTCCATCGTGATTCAGGTGGAACAAGTCGAATTTGGTCATTGCAATTGGGGCAATTTGGAAAATGGCCACAACTGTTGTGGGGAAAAATGCCTATGCAGGACGATCCTATCCACCTAAGGTGTGACAGTGCCTTAGCAACAAACGAGTACAGCTATACCAGTTTCTTCCTTTATGAAATGTGAAAGAAGAGAGATCAATAGACTTACCGGTGTCTTCCGTTCGTCCCTCAATCCAGATCCTCTTCCCTTTGGGTGTTCACAGCTACTTGCCTCCTCGCTCGTCCAAGAGAACAGCTACTTGATTCCTGCGAGATCACAAGAGAACAGCTACTTGCAACAAGAGAACAGCTACTTGCGACAAGAGAAGAACACAACACAAAGGCAAATATTCATATTCATAAATGATTCAGGATTAGAAATAAATCAAATACACCAATGCAATCATACATCAAGAAAACATCAGCATATAAGAGAAACCAAGATAGCTTTATTGATGAATAACAAGGTTCAGGAAGAGATACAACCCAGAGGGCTCCAATCCAGCATCTCCTTCCGAGCAAATGGAATTCCTATCTTCAGCCCCTTCAAAGCATTAAGCACCCAATAGTTCCAGTCTCAAACCAACAGCAATTCTTTGCAATAACAAAATTTCAGCCTCTAGATCTCATGGAGGAGAGATCCATATATAGATGTTTGGAGAGAGGATGAGTCAGCTTGAGATCTGACTAGTGTCCTCTCCCTCTATCAGTTCTTGAGTCCACTTGGAGGTTCTTGCTTCCACTTGGAGATTTGGAACCTCTTACTCATCACCAGTCGAATTCCCTGAGGCAAGTGTCATTTTGGAAGCTTCCTGGCTTCTGACACCTTGAGGAATGAGTCTGCCACATGTCCAAACTCGCTCAGCGCAGGTAGCTAGTGTTGGAGTTGACATTCAATGCAGGTAGACAGTGGAGCCACTGACATTCAGCGCAGATGGTCAATGGAGCAGTTGACATGATCCTGAATTGACTTGTTTTTTAGCAGTTTCAGGTGGAGAACTTCTGTGAATTGCTGTGGTTTGTTAGCCTTGTTCCTCTAGGGGTAGGAACAACATGTTTAGGGACTTTGGATCCCTTAGATTATGGACATTTTATGCTCCATGCTGTAAGGCACAAAAATGTCTATAACAGTTGCCCCCTAAAGTATGAGGCTGTTTATCGGGCGAAATGCTTTATCAGGGGGATCCGAAGTTCATCCAATGCTGGGAGGAGACCTGTAATACAATACAATGCAATACATTATTTTTCATACTGCTTTCATGATCTAGCTGAGGCGGGCATTCCCATGCTCAGCTTTATAAATTCATTTTTCTGTACATAGAACAGACAATTGTCTGATGGTAGACTGATAATTTTGATGAAATTATCATCCTTTGAGTAGGATGATTATCTGCTGCAATGATGTACATGTCAATGTCTTTATCTTTCCTGAATATATATCGCAGCCCGGATGGATGAAACTAGATCCGGGGTCTTCAAACTTGTTCGATTTTCACTCTAAGTACAAGTCGATCCATGTGAGAATTGTTCTGAAGTCGAACATGGAAAGACATCGCTTGATTACCGGTCAATGATGTAAACCATTAACAAGCGCGAGAGGAATCACCAATAATGATAATGACCCTCAAGGTACTGCAGTACAATTCACGTGGTGTGAATAAAGGACTTGGCGTCGAACACCACGCAAAATCTTCTGGTCGAAGGTCATTGATGTATACCTGTCACCGGAAGTGAGAAACTTGCCATTGAGGCATGCAAGCTTCAAAGTACTGAAGGGGTTGTTCCTAGATCAACTTCTTGGATAATGAGCTGATGTCGACAAGAAGCGATCCGTCAAAGTAGGGCCTTAATGAATCCCACATCAGTGACACGGAACGGAGCTAATGATTTTAATGGAGGTGAAAACGATCTGTGATATATGATTCAGGGTGGCGGTCATGAATGGATGAAGGATAATGTATGGCAGTGGATGGGACCCGGTTGACTCTCTCTGAACGACTTCTCTTGAACATATGGCGACACTGATGCGATGGATCGGTAGCATTACCCCAAATATGGATGGTATGGCGAGACCATGGTGATGTGACCGGTGAATGAAACAACCCAACCCGATTGTGGTACGGAGGAAAAGTGTCATGTTCAAGAGCGACTTGCTACCATCAAAGTTTTCTTGATTTTCTCCCAATTTTTCCCCAGTCATTGCTGACCAGTACCTCTTTATTTTTGTCAAGCTTGAGGAGGATAACATATGCTTGTTCTATAACTTGCCCTTCGGGCAAGCCCATCGCTATGTTTTAACGAGCCTAGCGATAGTGAAACTCGTTCTCGTCTAAAGACAAGTTTGTCGCTATTTAGTGATTTTAACGAATCTAACGACAAGGATAACTCGGTCCTTTTCATTTTTAGAGAGTCTGAAAAGGTACATAAAGTTAACTCCAAAATTCATTTTTCGTCATCTAATCCCTTAAGTCCAAAAAAGTATAAAACAATACAGAAGGGATGAGTTTTCGATAGTTTTAACGAGCTGAACAAAACAAGCTCTCGATCTTTTTGTGCAATAATCCCTCAGGTCCAAAAAGATTAAAATCTAGAGGAGGGATAGCACTTCCTGTCCCTTTAACGAGCTAGAAGGCCAAGGACTCGGCAATCTTTTCATATTTTACGAGTCGGATGAAAAGAGCTTAAAGGAGACTCGTCTTTTGAGGAACAAGTGATAAACAGGGTTAGCAGCTGATTCTAGGTACAGGTTGGAATTTTCCAATCACGGCAGTGTCACAAGGATGGCTAGGTGAAATCACTCTTCGCAGCTATTCCTCAAAATGGGTAAACAATCATATGGAGGTGAACGATCGGCCAAATGAAAAGTGGAGGTGATGGTGCAAACACGACCAAGGCTTTAATGGCTGATAGAGTTACTTTCACAATGGTTATTTACCGGATAGGTTCATTTTTTAATTTAAAATGAGCTTAAACGCTGGTGGAAACACTTGCTCATTGCTTATGTTTATTTTTTAACGAGCATGAAGTCCGCGTTAAAACTACTCGGGTCTTGTGTTTATTTTTTAACGAGCATGAACTGTGTGCTAAAACTGCTCGATAGTTTGTATGCCCCCAGCATAATAACACAAATCAAGGTGCATGCCCCCCAAGATTCATTACATTCAACTTGGTGGTTGGAATGAAGGTTTACATTTGAGATTTGAAAAGGGGATTTGTTTCATTTTTTAATGAGGTTGACATAGTAAAAGAACTATCCTCATGACTCCTTGTTTCATTTTTTAATGAGGTTGACACGAGATAAGAACCGTCCTCAGATTCCAAATCCATTAGATATAGAAGGTTTCATATTCCACTGTGGCCATTTCCGCTAGATTACTCGAAGGCGGTAGGGCAAAAGTACCCATTAAGGCAGGGTCTTTTAGGAGACCTACTCCGATATTTTGGAGCGAATGATTCCTTTCATGGATCATGGGAATACTTCCAGTAACTTGAGAACCATTGGGGAGGAAGTTTTGCTAATCGACGATTGTAATCCCTCCTCGAAAGGGAAATGCAATCTTTCTGAAATAGGTCGACACAACAGTTGCCATGGCATATATCCATAGTCTTCCTAGTAGGATGTTGTAATCAAGATTCCCATCTATGACTTCAACATCTATTTCTACTGTTTTCCCTCCTAGTTCAACTTTCAAGTTATTTAGGATACCATATGGGGTATATGTCCTTCCGTCAAATGCTTTTAACGTCGTCGCAGACCGCGACAAGGTTGGAGATCCTAAAGTTTTCCAGCAACTCATCGACATAATACATGTAGATGCCCCCTCATCAATAATTGTTCAATGAACAGTTTTGTTGAGGGCTTTCACTTGAATAAGGAAAGCTAGTTGAGCTGGTAACTGAGGGTCATATCCTTTATGATCAAAGGCCACAAGATTGGAATCCATTGGGTCAATCCCACCTATTGCTGATAATAAAGCTTGCTCTTGGGAGAAGCAATTTTGCGGTACCTCAAGTGTCGACATAGCGGATGGCGATTGGGCCAGGTCCTCTATCTGTGCTATTTTCACACAAGGATTAAATGTCGATTTGTGTACTGTTCCCTTTTGCGACTTTATCATTGGCTCAGGAACGATGGGTGGCACAACTTTGGTCAAAGTTGTTGTCGAACTACTAGGTTGTTCATTAGCCTTGTTGTTCGACAGCTTTGGATTCCTGTAATCTTTATTCCTCGTCAAAGCATCATTTTGCTGCTTTGATACAGACAACATAAGCACTTGGGATCGGGAAGCATTTTGATTAGCAACCAGTTCGGTTCCCGGGCTTGGAAACGGATCAGTCAACACAGCTGAGGTTTTCGAACTCTTAAAGAATCTTTTAAGCTCAGCTTTGTATGGACAATCTGCTGTCTAATGATCCTCATCGCATATATGACACCCCGCAGGGGGTTTCCTTTTTCTCCCTTTTTTTTTCCTTCTTGCCCCCTGGTTGCTTCAGTTGTTTGCCCTTGTCGTCTGACATGGCACTTACTTCCGAGGCGAGAAGTTCCTCATTTGCATTTTGACCGGAAATCTTACGGGCCTTTTTAGATATAGCCTTTGTCGATTTCATGTTTGTTGCGCCAATCACGCCATCGCCAGCATGAGAGTCATTGTTTGATTTAGGAGGAGGAGGAACCAAGTCCAGATATTGCACACGAGCGATGACTTGCTCTTCCGTTACGACTCCCCCCTTTGCCACATCTTCCGTGATGGCAGGAAGTAATGACTTGATAAACCATTCAGCTAATAGCTGATCGGGAACGTACGTTTTTACCATCCTACGACGACATCGCCACTCATGTATATGATCAGATATGTGAGTGGTCGTTGTCTTTTTGAAGTTGGTAAGGATTTCTATTCCCGTTTCATACCTTATAGGTAATTGAAAATGGGTTAAAAAGGTAGTGGCTAAGGTGCTGAAGTTGTCGAACGAAGCTCTAGGCAATTCAATGTACCATTTTTCCGCTGCACCCATTAACGTCCTCTGAAAGAGGCGAAGTCTTATCGAATCATCATTCAGGTTGTTTGATGAACACCATAGATGGAATGTCATCACATGATTCGACGGATCTTCACCCGGATTTCCATTAAATTTAGGAATATCTGACGGAAGTTTATGCGGAATCGCTGGCCACCAAGGGGCATAAACAATTGGATCATTCATCAGCCGATTTAGATCTGGTAATTCTAGAGTTGCTACAAAGGGCAACTGTTGATTCAGGTTAGGCGAAGCATACCCAGGATAAGATGGAATCGCCTGAGCAGTGGGTCTTTGCATACCAGCATAATGCTGGCAACTTTGACAAGGTTGATGGGCATAACCACTATAATATGGTTGTCCATTACTTA
Organism: Pinus tabuliformis; assembly: GCA_031772625.1. NCBI lineage: Eukaryota > Viridiplantae > Streptophyta > Pinopsida > Pinales > Pinaceae > Pinus > Pinus tabuliformis. The sequence goes on from CM062817.1 coordinate 1,871,884,108, forward strand.
CAAAGACTTGTTGCTCAGGTCCTTGATATGATTGCTGGAATGGCGGTTGTTGAGATTGAACCAGCCCTGGTTGTTGGACCATTTGCTGTTGTCCAATACTGGATGATTGACCAAGATGAGGAGTCATAGTACTTGTTTGAGCCTGAGTCGCTCCAGATAAGGAGGCACTAACCGGAGGTTGTGATTGAGTTGTTGAGACAAGAGGCTGTTGTATGGCAACCTGAGAAACTTGGGGTTGACATACAACAGGTAGCGCTTGTACTTGCGACGCAATCACCATACCAGGTATAGTGGCAACATTCGACACAGGGTGGACTGGTTGCATTGAATATGCAACCCTTGGTTGCTGAGGCAGTATCGGTACCCATCCGCTGGATGTAATTCCAGTTTGACCTGAACTTTGTTGTAAACTCCCATATGGTTGTTCTCCGGGGGGGAACAATGAAATAGCATACTGCCCTCCATATGGTGGCAATCCAGTACTTAAAGGGTAGATTGGCCTTTGAAGACACATTGGATCAATTTTTTGAGTTTCAACATAAGAAATACCAGATGATAATCCGGATGAAGAAATAGGAACTAACCATGTCGTCGAAACAGTCTCTGATTGGACTCCAGCTTGTTGTTGACAATTTGTCGGGACAGATGGTATACCAGCGAACATCGTTGGAGTAGCGGAAGGAGGCTCTGCCGCTGCTGTGTCGGATGACACAGTCCTGGATGTCGACGGTTGTTCAGACATATTTAGTCTATCCAAAAGATTTCCTAGCGATTCTACAAGAACTTTGTGATGAAGGTAGACTAACTTCGAAGATCAACGAGGGAAAGGTGATGATTATTCCATTTAAAATAAATTTTAAGGACGCTTGGACACAACTTGCTTTTTCAATTTTAAAGAGTCGAGAAAAAGCTAAAGATGACTCTAGTCTCCTTCGATGTTTTAACGAGCCCGAAGTAACAAATGCTCGGATGGACTTTTTCTGTTATAGAGTCTGAAAAAGGCCAAAAGGAACTGCTCTGGAGTTCTAGGCAGAGGGTGTGCCAAACTTTTCACAAAACCGCAGAATACTTTTTAAGGTACGGGCGGTCAATCTTCCTGAATGCTGTGTTCAGTGCATTGCGATCAGTAGGGCGGCCGACACGACTTCTTAAGGATAAAGGTTATATGGCTATAGGGGTCTCCCAATATATACGCGACGGTACGTGGGAGCACAATCCGTACTGGCGCTATCGTCTCTCAGGAGGAATCACCCACCATCAATGAGATCGACAGTCACCAGGCTTTACGACGCCGGAACACGTCTCTAGCCTAGACCTCTATGTTGTGCGTTATGTTACAAAGCGTTGTTAAGTTCATTCAATTTATTTTAGGTTGATCTTTTTAAAGTTTGCCTTTCAAGGTTCACCACGAGATGTATGATAAAAATTCCTAAATGCAGTCTAAAGATGATAAGCAAGCTTTATATCTTTTCAACTTTGAAAATCCTAGCTACTAAGGGAAAAGAAAGACACCATCTTTTCTCAAAGAGCAATCAGCACACTCTAATGCACTTTTCCTAAATCCAACATGCAAACTTATCAAATGCAAATGCACAATGCAGGTGTTTGTTTTCCGCTTTCTTAGTGTTGATGCCTACAAAAGAAAGCTTTTTGCACAACTTTGAATTTGCTTTTAAATGACAAATACAAACAAGTTCACTTTTTCGAAATCAGAAAGGGTAGAAGAGATTACAACACTTAACGATTTTCGAAATAAACTTTTGTTTCGACAGTTTAAAAGAGACAAATTCAAACCAATAAGCAAAAGTAAATGTATAATCAATCTGTAAACAGCCAATGAACTCTCTTCTAAGACACAATCAACAGATCTGAATCAAAGGCTACAGGATGATTACTTCACTCATGCAAAGGAAGACTGTAAATGATGCCACAAACACATAAAAACACTCACAGTCTTTTTGTACAAAAGGAGGTGGAATTCAAGCAAAGAAAAGGAGTTATCTGACTGGTACCTATGCTGGTTAAAGGCTGCAAAAACAGAGATCAAAACAGGGCAACAGAAAGCAGAGAACCCCAGCTGCACAAGGCCAAACTGGTTCAGCGCAACCTCAACACTGAGGATTTGACATTCAGCGTAGGTAACCTTCACGGGACCTGCGTTGAAATGCAGACTGCCTTCACAACAGTTGTGTTGAAGGAGAAACTCTCGTTTCTCCTGGGTTCTGGGTCACAAATTGCTCAAAAATCAACAGTTTTAGGCCAAATCAGAAACACAAGCAAGGTATAACTAAAGGGATGCTTTGAGAGGCTACTAAGATCTATCACAAGGATCATCAAATCATTTGTGGATCCATTGTTAAGATCATAGACAAGTCCAGCAATTGGATCAAAGCAGCAACTTTCTACTTTGCATCCGGGAAAGATGCAGTTCGATTGTTGCTGTCAAGTCTATGAAACAAACAAATGATAGAAAAACAAATAAAATGACTAAACAGATCTCCCCAGTGGAGTCGCCAATTTGTTGTGGGGAAAAATGCCTATGCAGGACAATCCTATCCACCTAAGGTGTGACAGTGCCTTAGCAACAAACGAGTACAGCTATACTGGTTTCTTCCTTTATGAAATGTGAAAGAAGAGAGATCAATAGACTTACCGGTGTCTTCTGTTCATCCCTCGATCCAGATCCTCTTCCCTTTGGGTGTCCACAGCTACTTGCCTCCTCGCTCGTCCAAGAGAACAGCTACTTGATTCCTTCGAGATCACAAGAGAACAGCTACTTGCGACAAGAGAACAGCTACTTGCGACAAGAGAAGAACACAACACAAAGGCAAATATTCATATTCATAAATGATTCAGGATTAGAAATAAATCAAATACACTAATGCAATCATACATCAAGAAAACATCAGCATATAAGAGAAACCAAGATAGCTTTATTGATGAATAACAAGGTTCAGGAAGAGATACAACCCAGAGGGATCCAATCCAGCATCTCCTTCCCAGCAAATGGAATTCCTATCTTCAGCCCCTTCAAAGCATTAAGCACCCAATAGTTCCAGTCTCAAACCAACAGCAATTCTTTGCAATAACAAAATTCCAGCCTCTAGATCTCATGGAGGAGAGATCCATATATAGATGTTTGGAGAGAGGATGAGTTAGCTTGAGATCTGACTAGTGTCCTCTCCCTCTATTAGTTCTTGAGTCCACTTGGAGGTTCTTGCTTCCACTTGGAGATTTGGAACCTCTTACTCATCACCAGTCAAATTCCCTGAGGCAAGTGTCATTTTGGAAGCTTCCTGGCTTCTGACACCTTGAGGAATGAGTCTGCCACATGTCCAAACTCGCTCAGTGCAGGTAGCTAGTGTTGGAGTTGACATTCAACGTAGGTAGACAGTGGAGCCACTGACATTCAGCGCAGATGGTCAATGGAGCAGTTGACATGATCCTGAATTGACTTGTTTTTGAGCAGTTTCAGGTGGAGAACTTCTGTGAATTGCTGTCGTTTGTTAGCCTTGTTCCTCTAGGGGTAGGAACAACATGTTTAGGGACTTTGGATCCCTTAGATTATGGACATTTCATGCTCCATGCTGTAAGGCACAAAAATGTCTATAACAACAACAGAAAATCTGTGAATATATCCTTCGAAGAACCTTCCTTTTCTCCCAATACAAACTGAATTTCTGAAAACTGCTCAACCCAAAACGGATCTGGTCCGTTCTGAACAAAACCCATGTCTCGGACTTTTAAGATTCTTCTTCGTTTTCCTGAAATGTCCAATGAAAATATGTCACGTTTTATTCCAGCAAAATTATGAGTTGTAATATTTGATTATGCGTTGAAGATCAGATTTGCAATCTGCAAGAGAACTTGGAGGCTAAAATCATGAGTAATGTTATAACAAATTTATCTATAAACCAGTATTAGCAATATCACCAATAATACATCAATTTATTAAAAATAAAGGATAACAAATATTACTTATCCACAAGAGCATAATTAATTATGAAATGTAATTATATAATAAATTATGGTAAATAATGTGATAAAAGAATAGTAGAAATGGATGAAATGGATGTTAAGAAGTGATAATAATAATGACAAATTAGGGACCCAACAATTACCAGACTAATTTTCCATTATGTTCCTTTCAATGTTACAATACATATATACACATGCCGAAGCATCCAATACCATGAATCGAAAACCATTGCATGCAAACCCGTGTGCAAAAACCATGCACAAAACCATAGGTAGGTTCGCCCACCTAATATAGGGTCCCAAAAAAATTACCCAGGGCACTGCCCTGGACCCCATAGAGGGGGCCTAACCAACACCTTCAAACCCCCTATGACCCCCCCCCCCCCCCCCCTACGCAATCGACGCAACAAAGGGGGGGCTCTACCCCCCCACCCCCCCCGCCCCTCTAACCCCCCAGTTCACTAAGGGAGCTAGTCGTCAAAAGAATATAACACAGCCCAACATTTATGAAATACAAGGATATTGTATACATGCTTCTGGATGCAGGAATTGTGCTTAAGCAAACTCCTCAACACTTACTATCAACCCAGGGGTTTCGTAAACTTAGAGACGAAGCACAGGTAATGCCGAAAGTGGTATGAACTTTTCTTATTCCTAACCCTACTTATTAAAGGAAATGCTTGCAGAATTAGACATAAAATAATCATAAAGGCAATTAACACCAAGGCAACTCCAGTGCTGGAATGTAAAAGACAATTTGCAAGTAAATCAAGTAAAGGAATTTTCACACGACTTAAATAATCTTAAATGTTGAAATGAAATGCTATGTTCATCTTTAGATGGGTGGCTAACAGTCTGACAAGTGGGCCCTTGCAAAGTTATGTCTTCCTCCTGATCTTCCTTCCACACAAGCAACCTGTCCTTGCACAGTTGCAATTTGCTTGCACTAGTGCAAGTACAGTATCTCTGTGTAAAAGTATATTTGACCTTCCTTACTGAAGACCTATGTCTTAGTGAAGGTGCTCTAAGCCTCAAGGCTTAGAGCACTCTATTTCTATGACAAGAGACTAGCTCTCACACTGAAGTAGAGTTTCCTTCACCCAGTTTCCAAATTACTTTCGAAAAGACTGAAAGATGTGCGGAAAAATAATTGCAATTGTAGATGAAATCTTGAAGTAAATTATCTTTGAAAAAGAAAATGCTTTAATTCATTAAACCTTGCAAAGGAAATAAACTTCATGAAATAAAATCAATTCAAAGGAATCAAACAGTAGTCTAAGTGTTTTGCATGTGTTAATTAACTTTGGTAATCCACTCAAAATTCTTATGTTCTTTTCAATTATAACATGTTCATAATAATTTTATGCAACTACTTTCAGATCCTCTAAAGATGTATTTTTAATGTTGAAGATAGTTACTAGGTTAACGATTCATTCACTTGCAAAATAACTGGAAATAATATGCAGGTAAGTAATTCAATGTTTGTTGCAAAATGAATGACTGAACCAAAGTGCAGACACCCGCATGCATTGGTGCAAGAAAGAGTTCCTTTCATCATCTGATCAAAGACGAATTAAGACAAGGATTGAGAGTAAAGTAAATGCGAGAAAGGAATTTCATAAAAGAAATAAACTCAACTAACTCTCAAACCAAGGATCCATTTCACACTTTAACTACAAAATAAATTTAAATCAGAATTTGAGAAATAAATATTAAAATTGTAACATCACACAGCTGCAAAGGAAATATTCACACTATCTTTCTGAATAATGAAAGCATGAGGGGTAAACAAGCTGGGTTGGCTAGGCCCTAGCCAACCATCTTGTTCCCCTTCTAAGAAATGAAAAAGCTTAGCACTTCAAATATACATCAAAGATAAATTAGACACTGTGTATGAAAATCATGGTAGTTCTCTTGTATTACTTGATTCGGCAAATGTACATAACATAGCAAATCCAACCCCAAAGTTGAGGCGATAACTAGATTACATAGAAACAAAATTACAGTCAATGGTTCTCTAGCTAATCCTACCTATGATCTATAACTTATACATACGTTCAGCCCTAGCTATTTTCAATAATTACAGACATTTTCTTATTTAGGCCTTTTGGTGGAATAGAGTAGAAACCAAAATTACAAAATTGGCCAGCAGTTATAATGCACGTGTATCTCGCTTAGCCGTAACCTAACTTTGGAAAACATTCCCTGATTGCATGCCACTTGTTATCCTTCTTCAGTTCATCAGCAACTAAACTCAGAATCAAGGATCGAGACTCGTCCTCATGGAAGATTTGGCTCTCGGAAATCTCGGACAGTCTTTGTGGCGGTGCAGGAATCTACCTGCACTAGTCATACTCATTCATAATTAATACTAATTTCCATGATTACTATAGGAAATTAATAATGAGTGACAAGAGGTATGTAAATAGGCATGAAATCCATATAAAAATGATTAATAAAGTGTTGTAATAAATATTAATGTAAAATATGAGCATGTGCAAGAATGGGTAGCTATCTTGGACTAGTGCAGGAAAGAGGGGTCTTTATTGAGATAAAACAGAGGCTAATATTTATGGAAATGGGGTAGAAATAGGAAAATTTGGGACACCAACACATGCCATGTTATAATCTCTATAGCTTGATGCCCAATGTGTGATTATGAAGGTCAAAAAGAATAGATAAAGTGAAAAAGGGTGTCAAAAAGAAGCAATTGTGAGGCTCAGTAATTATGTTGTGAACAATAATTGTTGGTAGCCATCACCATTGGTAAAGAGAAAGCACTCTATCTAGGTTAAATAATGCCATCCTCTAACATTTCTTCAACCATACACTCAATCTCACCCTTTGGTTCATGTGAATACTTTTAAGGCCTAATGTTAGGTGGTACACCTCCATAGTGCAAATGAACAAGATGGTCATGATCTCGGGCAAGTGGAAGACCCTTAGGAATCTCTCCAAATACCTTAGAATAACTATTGATAACTATGTGGAGATCCACTAGAGTAGCTAGGATATAGATGTTTGCACATTTAATGAGCAAAATTATGAAATTACACCTTGATGTCACTTTTTGAGAAAACATTTCATGCTATTAGAGATTATCACTTTACTGGGTTTCCCTTCGATACCTCTAAGCTCAATTTTCTTTCCTTGATGTTGAAACATTTTGGCGACTATCCCCAATGATTGTAACCATTGGACCTCTAATACAACACCAACAACACCCATTTGGGTTTAAATCTCATTACTATCCAACAAATTGTTGGCATTGATGTCAACAGGGTCTTGGTGTTGTTCATCATATGCCTTATGTATACCTAGTGATAAGCGATCCTCATGATGTATGATGATTGTTTGGTACTTGCAGTGTTCAGCTTAATGGTCTTGTTGGTTGGCATTGATGTCAATATACTTATGACATGACTTAGTGGAGGTGATTTGGAGGCTAAGTAGAGATGGATGAAAGGCATGTTATGATTGGCTTGTCATATGATGTTGTTGTTGTAGGTGGTTGGAGTGCTGCTACAGGTGTTGCATATGCTTCTACATGTGTTGGAAGCATTGGATATGTTTCTGCAAATGTTGGAGGTGGTTGTATGACATGTTGTTGTTGTTGCAGGAGCTAGAGGTGTTGCTACAAAAATTAGAGATGTTACTATAGGTGTCGGATGTGTTTAGACAGGTTTTCATTGTTGCTTGAGGAGCTGAGGTGTTGGTATTGGTGATGAGGTTGGCACACTACACTAGGGACTTCTTATCACTGACTTGTTGTAGGAGTCCTTGGCCTATGTCATCAGTTTTATAATTTTCATAGATCCTTGGAGATGTGTTTTAGAGTTGATGAAGGTGTTCCTGAAGTTTGACAGAGCTTTGAGCTGACTTGGTTGTGTTTTTTCTTCATCCTTTGCCCAGTTGCATAGATGGTGAGTCATGGGAGAAACTGCGATTTTATAGTAGTTGGCAGGAAATCCTGTGGGAGTGACTGAGGAGATTCAGTCAATTCTGTGAAGTATTATCCCTGTGACCGAGCCTTTTCAAAAAAATTTCTCTGCATTCCTCGCACAACTCAACTAATTTTAGTATTATGGTGATGTCCTTGATTGGAAATTTTTAGTATATTTTCAAAAAAGGTAGTGGGACCTCTAGAAGCTAATCAAAGTTTAAAATGTCAAAGGGAAAGTGGAGTTAGTGTCTTGTTCAAGTTAATGAGATGAAACCAGAATAAATCAAGCATATGAACAAAGTTTGTGGAGCTCAGTAGTTCTTGGTAATTATTAAGTTGAGCACCTCAATTCATCTATATATTGGAGGAAGCTCAATGATAGTATGGTTAATTCTCTTGATGTGTTGAGTGAGAGTGAGAGTGAGAGTGGAGAAGAGTGTGAAAGTTGTGTGAGTGTTGTATTCCATATTTTCTGAAGTAGTTTGCAGGTGTAGCAATAGATAACAGAAATTTGTTTCAGCGAATGTTTTGTGGAGTGAGTGAGAAAGTGAATTGTGGATTGGTAGAAGTGTGTGGAGAGATTGTGTTGCAAGTTGTGGTTTATTTGGAGATTTGGTTTTTGATTGTTTTCTTAGATGATAAGTTGTTGTAGTGATCATGTTGAGCAGTTCTCGGTTCAAGTCTAAAATATTTTGAAATTAGAACCAAATGGAGGAGTGGAGTTGGAGGACTCTAGCGAAATCAATATAAGTGAGAAGTTTTCTCAGTCCACTAGTGGTTGGATAGTTTAGAAGATATTAGGCCAAGCTCATTAGTCATGGTGATTTCCAGCAGGTTAGAGTCTATAGAGTTGATCGTTAGTTCAAGAGTATCCAGGCAAGGATCATTAATCATGGTGGCCTTCAGCAAATGTTAGTCCGTAGATCTGCATGAAAAAGAGTCTCTATTTGATAGTAGCTATTTTCAAATCTATATAAAGAATTGTTTGACATAATATAATATTTGAGCAGCACAACAGCAACGAGTGGTTTTTTTCACTGGAGAGAGTTTTCCACTAGATATACTTGTGTCCATGCATTGAATGGTTTTCATGCTTTTATGTTTATTTTTGATGATCTAATCTCTACTTCTGTGTCTCAGTATATGCATGGTTAAAGAGTAATAGTTTGGTGTAGGAGTCCCAGCAGTGGGTGTTGGCTAGATAAATCGATCTTGCGGATAAGGCTTATCTCCCTAGTATCAAAAGATATCTAGCAACAAGCAGGACAAGCAAATCTATCTTTCTCTAAACATATACGATTCATAAATAAAAACTATAGAGATGTTTAGACCATACCTTAAGTCCAACGCTAGTTTGTAGCAGCCATCCTTCAACCGTCTGAAAGAGTTTCCTTTTGAGAACCTGCAATCACAAACAAGCACACATCAAATAACACCTGCATAGCTAATATCATAAATCATGTTCATTATGGTGATCAAGGAATCCATAAAATAAACCATAAAACACAGCTTATTGAGAAAAACAAACTTATTTGTATTAACTTTGAAGTAGAAGAACCTTACAACCTTTTCAGCCTTGATGTTGAACAAGCTCTTCCCGGGGTCTGAAACAGGAATTTCCTTTACTTTGACAAGCCTTTCACTTCTCCAAATGAGATCAAAGAGGTATGTAATCTTTCCTCATAAGAGATCAACTAAGAAGACTAAGTTCCAGCAGCATTTCACCTCAAAAATATTCAGCTTTCAACCTCCCCAGTAACCAGCCCAATGCTTCATTTTATAGTGCAGAGGAAGGAGGTTACAAGTCCACCTATGAAGGGATAGAGTCCTCCTTCAAAGGGATAAGCTCCTCACATCAAGGGGTTAGCTCCTTAAGGTATGGGATGCATGAACCTTAAAGGAGCGAACTTGCCACCTCAATATTCCTTCTAGAAGCTTCTAGAAATGACTCAAAGTGAGTTTTTAAGAATATACTTGCACCCTTTTTACTTTTACAGGGGTCCACACCCATAACACAGAGACAGAGCAGTCATGTGCATAGGGAACATGACCATTAGGTGCGGGACCTCAAGTAATGCTAAGAGAAAGTGCGGAACAAGAGTTTTAGAGACTTTTAAGGGATTTCTCTTATTTTCAAGGCTTGATATGAGGAATTGAGGCTTAAGACTTGGAAAGGAGGAAAATATGAGTGGTAATGGACTCATACAGATTGCATAATGCCAAGGTGACAATTATTTGTGCAACAAATTTCCCCTTAAAGTGCGAAGTCTGTAATAGATGAAGATAGAGTTTGTCATCTATGAAGAGTGAAGTATTTTATCGTTTCAAGGATCATCCTGTGGACACCCTAGTCGGAACCTGTAAAAACATTCAATGAAAAATATATATGTGTGAACATATCATCACTAAGGTAGGCATTCCCATACTCAGATCAAAACTGACTAGAAAACTAACTAAACCGTTCTGATATAGGAATGATTTTGTAATACACCACGAGTATAGACATATGTAGACACAGTATGGGCGCAACCATCTGTTTATGAATAGTCCATTGTATAATGAATAACAAAATTCCTCGCAGCCTGGATGGTAGAAACTAGATCTGGGGTCTTGATTTCTGCTTCCCGAACTAGTACAATTCTATCCATGTGAATGAATGTGTCGAAGTCAAACATGGTAGAAACCACTTGATTACTAGTTAATGATGTGAACTGTTAACAAGTGTGAGATAACCCACCAGTAATGTCAATGGCTCTCAAAGTACTCAGTACAATCCATGAAATGTGAATAGATGAGTTGATGTCGAACATGTCATAGAATCCTTTGATCAAAGGTCAATGATGCAACCTATCGTCGAAGGCGAGAAACCTTCCATTAGGGAATGCAGATTCCAAGGTACTGATGATTCCTAGATCATGTTTCTAGATAATGAGCTCAAGTCGATAGAAAGTGATCCATCATAGGCAAGCCCACAACACAAAATCATAGATCAAGTTTTGAAAAAATAAATTTGGCAAGGACTACCTCAGGGATGGTCAAAATGGATGACAAATATTTTGCAAATGAATGGTTTATTTGAACTGACCTCTTGAACACATAATGACACTGTAGATGGTTTGGTGACAATTGACCCAAAGCTAATACCCATAAACCGACTGAAGAATTTCAATATGGTTTGATTAAATGTTAGGCAAAGGATTTACCAACCCAGGTGAATAAAAGTGTCGTGTTCAAGAGTGGTTAATTGCTTTTCTAAAACACAAAGTGTAACAAACTAGTCCGTTTTTCTCTCTTTTCCCCCACCATTTCTGGTAAGTTCCTCTTTATTTTTGACAAGCTTGAGGAGGATAACATTTGCTTGTTTATAAGCTCATCCTTCGGATGAGTCCAACTTAGTTTAAAATTTGAACCCTAAGAAGGAGTGGTTTGATCCTGTTTAAAATTGAACAAGTCCTTTACTGTTAAATTTTAATGAGTCCAGTATAGGAAAAACTCAGTGTTTTTCAATTTTATGGAGTGAGAAGAAAAACTTAAGAAAACTCCATGGATGTCCTTTTTCATAAATTTGTGTCCCCCAAGCCCGAAAAAGTATAAAATAATACTTGAGAGAACCTCTTGACCATTACGATCAAGGAGTACTTTTCATAATTAGTGGCTCTGATCTGAAAAAGTAAAAAAGTGATCAAAGACATGTCGTTTTATAACCAATATCGAACTTGAAACGACAAAAGTCTGGCGATCTTTTCATGTTTATACGGTCAGAAAAGAGCTGTAAGTGGACCGCCTTTTTAATTTCTTTTTAACGAGTTTAAAAAGGAAAAAACTTGGCAATCTTTTCATATTTTACGAGTCAGAAAAAAGCTTAAAGAGGATTCGTCCTAGAGGAATGAGTGGTATAAAGGGTAGCAACTAGCTCCGACAATGGTGGAACTGCTCAAAACACGTAATTGTTAAGAGGCTAGCTAATAAAACCACTCATAACTGCAGTCCCTTAGGAAGGGTAAACAATCAAGTGGAAGCGTATGATCAGCCAAAGAGATGGTGGTGATGGAATGAAAACAACCAAGGCTTATCTAGTAGAATTTAGCAGATAAAAACAGCAATCACGAGATATAAATCTGGTATAGGTTCATTTTTACACAAGCTTGAATCATAGGGAACTCTGCTTGGATTCAGTTTCATGTTTATACAAGCTTGATATGAAAAACTATGCTTGTTATAAGTTCGCATGCCCCCAACATAATGACTCAAATCAAAGTACATGCCCCCCAAGCTTCATTGCATTCAACCAGGTGGATGAAATGAAGGTTCACTTTCGAGATCTTGGAAAGACTCAACTTGGAAAGGGAGTTGTTTCATTTTTTAATGAGGTTGACACAGGATAAGGAACTATCCTCAAAATTCTTGCTTCATTTTTTAAACGAGCTTGAAACAAGACAAGGAACTATGCTCAAAACCCTTGATTCATTTTTTAATGAGCTTGACACAAGACAAGGAAGTATGCTCTAAAATCCTTGATTCATTTTTTAACAAACTTGACACAAGACAAGGAACTATGCTCATGACTCCTTGTTTCATTTTTTAACGAGCTTGACACAAGACAAGGAACTATGCTCATGACTCCATGTTTCATTTTTTAACGATCTTGACACAAGACAAGACCGATTTGGAGTCGCCAATTTTTTGGCCGGATAAATCGATCTTGCGGACAAGACCGATCTCCCTAGTATTAAAAGATATCTAGCACAAGCAGGACAAGCAAATATATCTTTCTCTAAACATATACAATTCATAAATAAAAACTATAGAGGTGTTTAGACCCTACCTTAAGTCCAACGCTAGTTTGTAGCAGCCATCCTTCAACCATCCGAAAGAGTTTCCTTTTGAGAACCTGCAATCATAAACAAGCACACATCAAATAACACCTGCATAGCTAATATCATAAATCATGTTCATTATGGTGATCAAGGAATCCATAAAATAAACCATAAAACACAGCTTATTGAGAAAAGCAAACTTATTTGTATTAACTTTGAAGTAGAAGAACCTTACAACCTTTTCAGCCTTGATGTTGAACAAGCTCTTCCCGGGGTCCAAAACAAGAATTTCCTTTACTTTGACAAGCCTTGCACTTATCCAAATGATATCAAAGAGGTATGTAATCTTTCCTCATAAGAGCTCAAATAAGAAGACTAAGTTCTAGCAGCATTTCACCTCAAAAATATTCATCTTTCAACCTCCCTAGTAACCAGCCCAATGCTTCATTTTATAGTGCAAAGGAAGGAGGTTACAGGTCCACCTATGAAGGGATAAAGTCCTCATTCAAAGGGATAAGCTCCTCACATCAAGGGGTTAGCTCCTTAAGGTATGGGATGCATGAACCTTAAAGGAGCGAACTTGCCACCTCAAGATTCCTTCGAGAAGCTTCTAGAAATGACTCAAAGTGAGTTTTTAAGAATATACTTCTACCTTTTTTACTTTTACAGGGGTCCGCACCCATAACACAGGGACAGAGCGGTCATGTGTTCAGGGAACATGACCATTAGGTGAGGGACTGCAATTAATTCTAAGAGAGTGCGGAACCAGGGTTATAGAGACTTTTAAGGACTTTCTCTTATTTTCAAGGCTTGATATGAGGAACTGAGGCTTAATACTTGCAAAGGAGGAAAATATGAGTGGTAATGGACTCATACAGATTGCAGAATGCCAAGGTGACAATTCTTTGTGCAACATCCAGTCGTACGATATTGCCTTTAACGCAGTTGCGCGTAGAGGCAAGTAAGATGTCCCTGTTGGTAGAAAGGGTGTGACATATGCAACAATTCAAATAAGGTGCATGAGTTGTTCTAACACACGAAAGGTGAGCTGAGTGCGCCCCTTGGAAACCTGTGAAAGCACGGAGTTAATAAGGGAACACATGAGAAAAATTTTATCACACACTCGAAGGCAAGTAAGCTAGCAATCCAAAGTGATGGTTAAACCAATATCACATTTCACTAAGATTCATTTAGAGTAAAAAAGATAGTTGAAATACAATACAACATATGCATGAAACGCATTGACTCTTTTATATTAAGAAGTGAAAGTTCCGGACATACAATATGACCATGACCAACCACTAGTTCCGACAGTGAAACATTACAGTCAACGCTGCCTGCTCCTCCAAAGAGATATGCTAGCTCTGCACAGTGGAGAAGCCAAGGCTCATTACAATACTCTCAAAGCTTTCTCTAAGATACTCCTATCGGAAGCTTGGCTGACCAAAAGCCTATACAATGAGTTATGAGGGACTATATATAAAAAAGGGTGGGGTGGCCCTTCACATTCCCCTTTGTGACTGTTCATCTACCTTCATGACTCTTCATCTACTATATGAGTGTTACATCGAACTATCGACACTTGAACTTCCACTTGACAAGACATTACATATAATATGCACATGTACCCATGTGAGACAAAATAGCCTTGAACAAGCCATGCAAGACATCACTAGGACTCAGACAACTATGGGAAGACCAGCTCTTTGACATCCTCACGATGGCTAATGATAGTGAACTAATGCTAAGCTTGGTAGTCCGCAACGGTATCTATGTACTCTATGGTGACATCTTTCTAGAAGCGAACTCTTGCCTCCATTACATCCAGATACACTGCTCAGTCTCCTCTATCCAACTCGTCTAATAACATGCACATCATTGTCTTAAGTGCAACCGGACTAGCAACATACTGATGCATGGTGTCTGCATTGATCAGTAAGTTTGTTTTGGTGGCTATGCGCATCAACTCATCAAATACGAGTCAAGATCCAGTTGGACATGTCGCTTTGTATTTTCCTCGATGAGTGTCCCAATAGATGGGATCACATGTGCTCGCACAATAACATCCATACTCCTGAATACCCATGCATGGGAAGCCTGTAGACTAGTGATGAGTTGTGGGAGATATTCATAGTTCCATATCTGACTACAGATGTGTGCCTTTAGCTCAACCACTCTAGGCTTCATCATCTTGGGCAAGTGTAATGGGGCTCCCTTGCATCTCATTGTCCATTTTTGCATGTAGTCAACAAAAGTATGCATGTTTGACAAGATGCGTGATCTCCTAGCACATCATTGCTACCAACTGTTGAGATGGAAAACTTCCTTATGTACAGTACCAAACTTGGAATACAATGCCCGCATGACTGTCTCAAGGGACAATACTTCATCTAGTATCATCTTCTTCAACTCTGCTCGGGTGGATGTTGTAACCAATTCTCCTCCTTTCTTGGCCGTCTGTAACTTCTTAGTCATTCGCTCGTTCTCAACTATCAAGAAGCGAACACTCAAGATAGTGGCTTCGGCATATGCTCTGGTAGCATCAGCGAATGTTGTTTGTTGCTTGCACACGTCAGACATGATCACTCATTCTTCAAATTGTGCAGGAGATGTGTTGTCAACTAGAGTAGACACTCTACGTGATTGCACAACTCATATGTTGTGACTCGTCGAATTATATGTTTTGCATCTCTCCTTTTGGATTGTCTCCAAGGATCTCAATATCTCCTTGGTCACTTGGTACTTTCTCTACTTCCAGTTTTGGTGAAGATGGTGAGTCGACCTCTTGGTGATAAGGCATGACATCAATGTCTTTCTCTAAAACTTGCTTCTCCTACGACTTCTCACCCTGTTTGCTTGGTGCCAGCTGTTCAGATGAGTCTACTACTTGTACGGGTGCAGTTTCATCTGTTTGTAAATGTTGCACTGCCAGCTATACATGTTCTTGATGCACTTCCTTCTCCTATCTACGTAGCTCCTATTCCTTTCGGTGTTTCTCCTTTAACTCATGCAACGCCTTCATTGTTTCCTCCATCCTCTGTTTTTCTCTCTTCTTTGCACATTCTTCCTGTCACGTTGTTGCCTCTTCACCACTAGTGCTAAAGTTGCTTTCTGTACAAGTGGGTATGCTCTAAACTTGTAGCTGTGTTCCCCCTTTGCACTATCGACAATCTTTCTCTTGCCTTTGTCAAGCGTCATATGTTTACCTCTAATGTTGTTGTTGTTGGAGCTCTCCTGGATGCTGCTTCACGCTGCCTCGCTAACCATTCCACAGCGATGTCGACCGGTTCAGTGGGCTTGGAGAATATGTAACAATGTCTCTATGGGTCTTCCTCTGCCCAATGACACACCCCATGGATCCATTGAAATTGTACTCTCCGCAGTGATCTTTCACAATACAATGCGGGTCATACGAATTGAAGCTTCGGACGTTGAAAGGGTATTTCTTGATCTCCTCTGTTTCCACATCTGCATGCTTGAGGTTATGTATCTCGTACAATGTGATCCACAATGGAAGATTGGGCCAAGGTGACTTCTTCTTTCGGTGTAGCCTAGCTGACAGCCATGCCGTGATGTGGTATGATACTTATTGCATGGCGAGCTTGTCCATGGAAAACTTTGGCAAAACATGCGAAGGCTTCTCCATGCCATACATTCGTATGAAGGTGCCAGACAGTGAGGCATACCAATCCGCTATTTCAATCAGTGCCTCCATTGTTTCCTTTGACATGCAAGGTGGATCCTACCCAAATGTCATCTTATACACTAGGGTGACAAAATGATCTAACAGTTGTGTGATAACTCCTATAAAGTTGCATTCGAATAAAAGTTTACAATAAGTATTGACAAAGGTTTCTGCCAATGTCCATGCTCACTTCATGCCCAGGAACTCCTGACGAGCACAGATTGCATCCAAGATGTAGGTAGACATGTAGATTTCTGCTTGCTGACCATTGGGTGGCTTCTAAGCTCCTGTGACCTATTCCTTCAGCCTGTGAGCCAACACGTCAGACAAGTCGCATGCTTTACCTTCACTGGCCAGTTGGTCTAATGTGATCACCCAAATCTACGGGAAGGTCTCCGTGCTCTCTTGGTCATACAAGCAACATACAAATATTACAAAGTATTGATACGCCTTCCGCAATATCTTCATCTTGTAAATCTTGTTGGGTGTCATCCTAAATTTGGTCGGCTCCTTTACCTAGTTCTTCAAGATATCCCTGGAGTTGGCATTGCTACTGGGTATGTTGAAGAGTGTCTCCATGGTGATCATTGGCTTCGACAAATGGTACATCTATTGATAATCATGTGCCCTAAAAGTAGCAATCTCCATCCCACTAACACTGCTCAATGTCATCGTCTTTGGATTAGTGTGCCAGATGTTCCAATGTATCATGTCCACGCATGGGAACGCAGGATACCTGCATGCAATCTGGTACAAGTCGGACTTATGAATGTTCACATAGACTTGACGGTCTTCGAGATCTTCCCCAAATGTGCCTAAGAATGCATCATTGACCTATTACCATTTCAACTTGATGTCTTTGTCTATGATCATCTTGGTGTCTTCATAGATCAGAAAAATTGTAGACACTCACTCAATGGGAGGTCAGGAGGATGACCATGTAGATTTCTGCTTGCTGACCATTGGGTGGTGATACTGAGTGGAAGCAAAGGTGAATGATCATGCATGCAAATAGTGAATGTAAGATTTTAAAAATGGAACAAAATGCATGTGTGTGAGAGGAGTCACCAAATTGGCGATAATTCATGCAAAACAATGTCATGCATGTGACAATAGTGAGATACTAACAAAAACTGAAACAGTGCTTGTACAAGCTAACATGCATGCAAACGATAGCAAGCGTTCACAGAAATCAAGCAGACAACACACACAAGATGAAACACAAAAAGCGACAAAAATGCTGCAAAAGATAAGTTAAGCAGATTTATCCAGAAATAGTTGAGTTGGATGTGTCAAAGACTCCTGGATGTGTTGTGGGATGTCAGAAATCCAAGATCAATGTGAAGAATCAACTTTGAAGCATCTAATAAATAAGTTTGAGGCTCATGATGCACGTGCCAAAAATCTAGGAAAAAGCAACACTTGGAGGAAGGTTTCTAAAACAATCTTTGCATGTAATCTCCAACTGCCAAAAGTAGCTCCATAAAAGTTAGGGATGATTTTTTCATGTTGCTTATTTCTATTTTGGGAAAAACCATCCCATGTATGCAAGTCAAGTTTTCTTGGTCCCGAGTGGAATCGATCAACCTAAGGGCACATGCAATAGAATGCTTGACTGAGGGAAAAAGTTTGCGTAGTTTCAGAGAGGAAGTATGGCTGGCTGTCCAGCAGGATTGCGCAATTTTTGGGAGGAGAAGCTAACAGCAGCCAAAAATTGCACAATTTTTGGGAGGAGAAGCTTGCAGCTGCCCAACATTATGAAATTTCTGGGTTTAGCAGCACTGCTGGGTCATATTTCGCAATTTTCACTAGGAAGGTTGTCTGACAGCATTGCACAGCTTCTGAGCCTAGCAAGATGCCAATTATATTTGCACAATTTCTGGAGGGAAGACTGGTTCCCCTCTAGAACTGAGCAATTTCTTGAGGGAGCTGCTCAACCAGCAGTTGGACCAAGTCTGGGGTAGCATCCTTTGAAGGGAGTGGAGGCTATCATGCACAGGCTGGCAAGATGCTAGAAAACCAATGAAGCTTGTGTACTTCACAATGCAAGACATGTTGTTGAGGATGGTCAGTAGGGAGGCTCCAAAACGAAGCTAAGGAAAAATTTTGGAGGGTGGTTGTAGTTGCTACAACACTTGGTGACACAATGGTAGAACTCGAGCTCTCTGAATGGACCTTGTTCATGAAAAGCAAGTCTAACTCCTTCGGAAGTATTGTTCAATTATTTGTTCATCTTGGTTTCGACACTTGCTTGATTGTAATATGTAGTATATGAGAAGCTCTTGGTCAGTCAATACACGTTCCAAGCCAAGCCAACACAGTTGTTTTGATTGGGGATGAGGGTTATATTGGTGCATTGCAAGCAGTATAGTCATTAGAGTTTTAGTTTCATCTCTAGTGTTGCTCCACTACCAGCAGGCTTGGATAGTACCCCAACGGAGTCTCGCAGGAACACAACCATCGCTCCACTATCAGTAACCTTGGTCAGTACCTTTGCGGAGTTACTTTCATCACCTCTCTGCGTAGGAAGCATTTCTCATCTTTCGCGTTATTCAGTTTTCAGTTTTTTTTTTTTTTTCACTTTTTCAATTTTTCATTTTTTATTTTCATAATTATGCATAACACTTATTCATTTAGAGGCAAAAGAGGGATCCCGACTTATTGAGAGAAAAATAGGTTGTTCCTTCAGAGAATTAGTTTATATATGCCTCTGACATGCTTGTTAAGGTTTCCCCCTCACCTTACTCTACTTGACTGAGCTGCCAAGGATTAACCCAAAAACAACTGACTAGAGTAGGTGACACTAGTTAGCATGCAAGCATTGTGTTTTCACCAAGGTTCACTTTGAACAGTACATATTTTCCATCAACGTATCATGGACTGAAGATAACAAGTTCTTCATACATAGGCAAGACGACAGATAACCAAGTATTGATAACTGCACAAGTCCTCTTGTACTTTACCCAGCTTGTTTCAAGAGTCACGCACGGTCTCATGCGAAACTAACCTATGAACATAAACAAGCAAACAAAAAACAAAACAAAGCAGAAGCAGAAGTAAATGTGAAAGCAAAGTAAGTAAGCAAACAAACATGCAAGGTAAGAAGCAAACACACATGCAAGATAAGAAGCAAACATACATGCAAGAAAACAAACCAAAAGAAAATGCTACTACTACTCCTAAGCTAATGGTGCATGGGCCTAATCACGTGAAGTGATACTTCCAATGCAGCCACGGTGCATTGGTCAACCCATGTTGGTGAAGGCATGGTTCGTGAAAAACATAGTTGTGTGAACCAACAAACATGAAAGATATAACAATGAAGACAAACACACTCCAAGTTTAAATGTGTCCACAGAACACATGTGAGTGCAGGTGCATGACATGCAATCCACGGACTTATCATGGTGTTGTACAACACTGTGTGTAGCTATTAAGCATACACATACTCTTGACTATGACATGTAAGCAAATAAAATAAATAAAGACAAATTGCATCATGCACGTGTGCTTGCTTGTAATATTCCTCCAATGCATGAGTGATGGGATCGTGTAGTTCAAGTGGAGGAAGAATGATATGTGTGTGAGATTGATCTTCAATGCATACAAATGAGTGATGAGGAGCCTTGGTGTTATAGACATTTTTGTGCCTTACAGCTCTAAGCATGAAATGTCCATAAACCAAGGGATCCTAAGTCCCTAAAAGTGTTGTTCCGGCCCCTAAAGGAACAAGGTCAACAAATTACAGCTTCTCCCAGAAGTTCTCCACCAGAAACTGCTCAGAATCAGTCAAATCAGGATCATTTCAACTGCTCCACTAGCTAGTTGCGTTGCAAAGCACCCAAGTACACTAGCTAGGTGCGTTGCAACGCACCTAAATGCACTACCAGGGTGCGTTGAGCGGTAAATGACAAATGGCAGTGCCATTCCGTGAGGTGGAAAGACAATGGAAGCTTCCAGAATCTTCTCCAATGAAACTTGCCTCACTGAGTTCGACCAAGGATGAGTAAGAGGCTCTCAGTCTCCAAGTGGAAGCAAGAACTGACAGAGAGAAGCCACTAGTCAAAGCATAGGATGGCTCATCCTCTTTGCATACATCTATATATGGATCCCTCATCCCAGAGATCCAGAGGCTGGAATTTTGTATTTTGCAGAGAATTGTTGTTGTTTTTTAGATTGATATCAGAGTATTGGGTGATTTATGCTTTGTTGGAGGTGAAGAAGGGGATTTCTTGCTGGGAGGGTGATGCTGGATCAGGAATCATCGGTTGTAACTCCTCCTGGATCTTCTTGCTATATCAATAAAACTATTTGAGTTTCTCCTACATGCTTGTGTATCATTGATGTTTGTTACATTTGTATGTTTAGCTTAAATCTGATCCTAAGCTATTTATGAATATAAAACTGTCTTTGTGTAGTTTTCTTCTTCTGTGATCTTACAGGAACTTGGTGAAGCTGGGCAAGTAAGGAAGCAGGTAGCTGGAAGCTGTCAAAGAGGAGAGAGATTGGATCAAAGGACTAGCGTAAGACACAGGTTGGTTCATCTTATTCCTCTTCATTTATATTTCATAAAGAAGAACACGAAAGTAGTTTTCTCTGTTTGTTGCTAAGGTCGTTGTCACACCTTAGTGGGATAGGGTCGTTCTGAATAGACACTTTTCCCAACAACAAAATGGCAACTCCGCTGGGGAGCGTGTCTAGTTAGTTTGTTTGTGTTTCTCTTGTTGTTTGCTTCATAAACTTAGAAGTAGCAATCGAACTGCATTTGCCATTAACAGATGCAAAGTAGACATCTGCTACTTCAATCCATTCACTGGATCTGTTTATGATTTGAATAGCTGATTCACAAATGATCTGATTGCCCTTTGTGATAGCTCTTAGACCTCCTTTAAATCTACCCTCTAATTGTGCCTTACTGATTGCTTTTACTCGGCCAAAAACCATAGATTAAACTGCAAACCGCGACCCAGAACCCGGATAGAATTCTCGTTTCTGCCCCAGTGCAGGCTCTGTGAAGAGGCTCTGCAT
This sequence comes from Pinus tabuliformis, assembly GCA_031772625.1. Taxonomy (NCBI): domain Eukaryota; kingdom Viridiplantae; phylum Streptophyta; class Pinopsida; order Pinales; family Pinaceae; genus Pinus; species Pinus tabuliformis. Next base: position 1,871,905,559 of record CM062817.1, read on the forward strand.
TTCAATGCAGGTCCCGAGAGGGCTACCTGCGCTGCAATCCAGTTTCTCTGTGTTACAGGTGCGCTGATCATCCTAGCCCTGTGCAGCTAAGGTTCTTTGCTTCATTTTTTCCAGTTTTGTCTCTGATTTTGTAGCTTGTGATCAGTGTATGTGCCTGTCTGAAAACTCCTTTTCTTTGTCTTAATTCCGCCTCCTTTGTACAAAAAGACTGTAGGTGTTTTTGTGTATTTGTGGCATCATTTACAGTTTTCCATTGCAAAAGTAGAATAGTCATATTGTCGTCCTTTGATTTAGATCTGTCGTAACTGTCGATGTTGGTCTTAGGAGAAAGTTTATTTACTGTTGACAGTCGATTATGCTTTTACTTTTTCCTTTGGTTTGAATTTGTGACTTTCTAGTGTCGAAACGAGTATTTATTTCAAAATCATAAAGTGTCGTAATCATTTCTACCTTTTGATTTCGAAAAGAAGCTTGTTTGTGTTTGTCATTTGAAAGCAAATTCAGATTTGTACATCCACTTCCTTTTTAGGCATCAATATTAAGAAAGTGAAAAACAAATACATGCACATGTGCATTTGCATATTGATAATCTGTTTGGCTTGATTTAGGAAAAGTGCATTTACAGTGTGCTCTTTGCTCTTTGTGAAAAGATTGTGTCTTTCTTTTCCCCTTGTAGCTAGGATTTTCATTGGTGAAAAGAGATAAAAGATTTGCTTATCATCTTTAGATTGCATTTTAGGAATTACATCTACATCTCGTGGTGAACCCAAAAGGCAAACTTCATAAGAAATATCAACTAAAAATAAATTGAATGAATCTAACAACGCTTTGGAACTTAACGCACAACATTTAGAGGTCTAGGCTAGAGACGTATTCCGGCGTCGTAAAGCCTGGTAACTGTTGTCCTCACTGATGGTTGGTTGATTCCTCCACTGTGAGACGATAAGTGCCAGTACGGACTTGTGCTCCCACGTACCGTCAAGTATACATTGGGAGACCCCTATAGGCTTAAAACCGTTTATCCATAGGAAGCCGTGTCGGCCGCCCTACTGATCGCAATGCACTGAACACAGCATTCGGGAAGATTGACTGTCGTACCGTAAAACGTATTCTGCAGTTTTGTGATTGGTTTGGTACTCCCTCTACCTAGATCTCCAGAGCAGTCCCTTTCGTTCCTTTTCAGACTCCTTAACAGAAAAGGTCCATCTGAGCACTTGTCACTTCAGGCTCATTAAAAATCGAAGGAGACTAGAGTCATCTTTTGTTTTTTCTCGACTCTTTAAAATTGAAAAAACAAGTTGTGTCAAAGAGTCTAAAATTTATTTTTAAACGGAATAATCATCACCTTTCCCTCGTTGATCTTCGAAGTTAATCTCCCTTCATCACAAATTCTTGTAGAATCGCTAAGAAATCTTTTGGATAGACTAGATATATCTGAACAACCGTCGACATCTAGGACTGTGTCATCCGACACAGCAGCAGCAGAACCTCCTGCTGCTACTCCAACAATGTTCGCTGGTATACCATCTGTCCCGGCAAGTTATCAACAACAAGCCGGAGTCCAATCAGGTACGACGACATGGTTAGTTCCTATTTCTTCATCCGGATTATCATCTGGTATTTCTTATGTTGAAACTCAACAAATTGATCCAATGTGTCTTCAAAGGCCAATCTACCCTTTAAGTACTGGATTTCCACCATATGGAGGGCAGTATGCCTTTTCATTGTTCCCTCCTAGAGAACAACCATATGAGAGTTTACAACAAAGTTCAGGTCAAACTGGAATTACATCTAGTGGTTGGGTACCAATACTACCTCAGCAACCAAGGGTTATATATTCAACGCAACCAGTCCACCCTGTGTCAAATATTCCCACTATACCTGCTATGGTGACTGCGTCGCAAGTACAAGCGCTACCTGTTGTATGTAGACCCCAAGTTTCTCAGGTTGCAATACAACAGCCTCTTGTCTCAACGACTCAATCACAACCTCAGGGTAGTGCCTCCTTATCTGGAGCGACTCAGGCTCAAACAAGTACTATGACTCCTCATCTTGGTCAATCATCCAGTATTGGACAACAGCAAATGGTCCAACAACCAGGGTTGGTTCAATCTCAACAACCGCAATTCCAGCAATCATATCAAGGACCTGAGCAACAAGTCTTTGTAAGTAATGGGCAACCGCATTTCCAAAACGGTTATCAACAACCATATTATAATGGTTATGCCCATCAACCTTGTCAAAGTTGCCAGCATCAAATGCATTATGCTGGTACGCAAAAACCCACTGCTCAGGCGATTCCATCTTATCCTGGGTATGCTTCGCCTAACCTGAATCAACAGTTGCCCTTTGTAGCAACTCTAGAATTACCAGATCTAAACAGGTTGACGAATGATCCAATTGCTTATGCCCCTTGGTGGCTAGCGATTCTGCATAAACTTCCATCAGATATTCCTAAATTTAATGGAAATCCGGGTGAAGATCCGTCGAATCATGTGATGACCTTTCATCTGTGGTGTTCATCAAACACCCTAAATGATGATTCGATTAGGCTTCACCTTTTTCAGAGGACGTTAACTGGTTTGGCGGAAAAATGGTACATCGAATTGCCTAGAGCTTCGTTCGAAAACTTCAGTACCTTAGCCACAACCTTTTTAACCCATTTTCAATTACCGATAAGGTATGAAACGGGAAAAGAACTTCTTACCAACTTCAAACAGACAATGGCCACTCACATATCTGATCATATACATGAGTGGTGACGTCGTCGTAGGATGGTAAAAACGTATGTCCCCGATCAGCTCTTAGCTGAATGGTTTATCAAGTCATTACTACCTTCCATCACGGAAGATGTGGCAAAAGGGGGAGTCGTCACAGAAGAGCAAGTTATCGCTCGTGCGCAATATTTGGACTTGATTTACACTCAGTCCGGCACGCTCTACGATAAAATACCTGACACTCCTAGACTGGAATTCTCAGTTCCTCCTCCTCCTAAATCAAACAATGACTCTCATGCCGGCGATGGCGTGATTGGCGCGACAGACACGAAATCGATAAAGGCTACATCCAAAAGGGCCCGTAAGATTTCTAGTGCAAATGAGGAACTTCTTGCCTCGGAAGTAAATGTCGTGCCAACTAATAAGGGCAAACAACTGAAGCAACCAGGGGACAAGAAGAAAAAGAAAGGGAGGAAAAAGAAGCAGGATGAGTCATCTCCTGGAAAATCTTCTGCAAACCCTTCTGGGCAAAGGAAACCCCCTGCGGGGTGTCATATATGCGATGAGGATCATCGGACGGGAGATTGTCCACATAAAGCTGAAGTTAAGAAACTCTTTAAGAGTTCAAAAACCGCAGCAGTATTGACTGATCCGTTTCCAACCCCGGGAACCAAACTGGTTGCTAATCAAAATGTTTCCCGATCCCAAGTGCTTATGCTGTCTATCTCAAAGCAGCAAAATGATGCTTTGACAAGGAATAAAGATTACGGGAATCCACAGTTGTCGAACAACAAGGATAAAGATCAACCTGGTAGTTCGACAACAACTTTGACCGAAGTTGTGCCACCCATCATTCCTGAACCAATGATAAAGCCGCCAAAGGGAGTAGTACACAAATCGACATTTAATCCTCGTGCCAAAGTAGCATAGAATTATAATATAGTAGAGGACCTGGCCCAATCGCCGTCCGCTATGTCGACACTTGAGGTACTGCAAAATTGCCTCTCCCAAAAGCAGGATCTATTATCAGTAATAGGTGGGATTGACCCAACGGATTCCAATCTTGTATCCTTTAATCACAAAGGATATGACCCTCAGTTACCAGCTCAACTAGCTTTCCTTATTCAAGTGAAAGCCCTCAACAAAACTGTTCATCGAACAATTATTGATGAGGGGGCATCTACATGTATTATGTCGATGAGTTGCTGGAAAAATTTAGGCTCACCACCCTTGTCGAGATCGTCAACGACGTTAAAAGCATTTGATGGACGATCATACACTCCATACGGGATTTTAAGTAACTTGCAAGTTGAACTGGGGGGCAAAACAGTAGAAATTGATGTTGAAGTAATCAACGGAAACCTCGATTACAACATCCTACTGGGAAGGCCCTGATATATGCCATGGCCACAGTTGTGTCGACCTACTTTAGGAAGATTGCATTCCCCTTCCAAGGAAGAATTACAATCGTCGACCAACAAACATTCCTCCCCAACAATTCACAAGTTATGGGAAGCATTCCAATGATCCATGGAAGCGATCATTCACTTCAAAATATCAGAGTAGGTCTCCTAAAAGACCCTGCCTTAATGGGTGCTTTTTCCCTACCGCCTTCAAGTAATCTGGCGGAAGTGGACACAGTGGAAACCTACAATATGAAATCTTCTATATCTAATGGATTCGGAAGATTCCTAAACATTTTTTCAGCACGGATCATCGCCATAATAGAAATATTGTAGCAATCAATTTTCTTGGCTTGGGGGGCAAACCCAAATCAACGCTCATCGAGTGTTTGGATAGATAAGTCTAAGGAATATGGCACCTCTTCAGATCCTTGGTCGCATGTACATTCTACAGACGAAGGAATCAATCAATCAATGATGATAAGAGAGATACCATGGGAAGATTGCCACCATCGCTCCCATCTTCCGAATTCTAAGGAAGATAGTTCCAGTGACCTTAATCATCCTTCAGTTTTGATTTTCTATCAAATACTGTAAATACAGTGGATTTCGAGGATGGTTCTTATCTCATGTCAACCTCGTTAAAAAATGAAAGAAGGAGTCATGAGGATAGTTCTTTTACTGTTTCAACCTCATTAAAAAATGAAACAAATCCCCTTTCCAAATCTCAAAGGTAAACCTTCATTCCAATCACCGAGTTGAATGCAATGAAGCTTGGGGGGCATGCACCTTGATTTGCGTTATTATGTTGGGGGCATGCAAACCTATCGAGCAGTTTTAGTGCATAGTTCAAGCTCGTTAAAAAATAAACACAAGACATGAGCAAGTGTTTCCACCCGCGTTTAAGCTCGTTAAAAAATGAACTATCCCCTGGTAAATAACCATCGTGAATGTAACATTTCAACCATTAAAGCCTTGGTCGTGTTTGCACCGTCACCTCCACTTTTCATTGGCCGATCATTCACCTCCATTTGATTGTTTACCCATTTTGAGGAACAGCTACGAAGAGTGATTTCACTAGCCATCCTTGTGACACTGCCGTGATTGGAAAATTCCAAACCTTACCTGGAATCAGCTGCTACCCATTTTATCACTCGTTCCTTAAAAGACGAGTCTTCTTTAAGCTCTTTTCAACTGACTCGTAAAATATGAAAAGATTGCCGAGTTTTGGCCTTCCATCTCGTTAAAGCGACAGGAAGTGCTATCCCTCCTCTAGATTTTAATCTTTTTGGACCTGAGGGATTATTGCACAAAAAGATCGAGCGCTTGTTTTGTTCGGCTCGTTAAAACTATCAAAAATTCATCCCTTCTGTATTGTTTTATACTTTTTCGGACTTAAGGGATAAGATGACGAAAAAGGAATTTTGGAGTTACCTTTACGTACCTTTTCAGACTCTCTAAAAATGAAAAGGATCGAGTTATCTTTGTCGTTAAACTCGTTAAAAAGATTAATAGCGACAAACTTGTCTTTAGACGAGAATGAGTTTCACTATTGCTAGGCTCGTTAAAACATAGCGATGAGTTTGCCCGAAGGGAAAATTATAGAACAAGCATATGTTATCCTCCTCAAGCTTGAAAAAAATAAAGAGGTACTGGTCAGCAATGACTGGGGAAAAATTGGGAAGAAAACTCAAAGAACCTTTATTGGTAGCAAGTCGCTCTTGAACATGACACTTCCATTCCGTGTCCAAGTCGGGTTGGGTTGTTTCATTCACCGGTCACATCACCATGGTCACACCATACCATCCACATTTGGGGTAAATGCTACCAATCCATCACATAAGTGTCGCCAACATGTTCAAGAGAAGTCATCCAAAGAAGTCACCTGTGTCCCATCCACTACCATACATTATGCTTCATCCTTTCATGACCACCATCCTGAACCATATATCATCAGATCGTTTTCACCTCCATCAAAATCATTTTCTCTGTTCCGTGTCATTGATGTGGGATTCATTAAGGCCCTCCTTTGACGGATCGCTTCTTGTCGACATCAGCTCATTATCCAAGAAGTTGATCTAGGAACACCCCCCTTCAGTACTTTGAAGCTTGCATGCCTCAATGGCAAGTTTCTCACTTCCAGCGACAGGTATACATCAATGACCTTCGACCGAAAGATTTTGTGTGGTGTTCGACGCCAAGTCCTTTATTCACACCACGTGAATTGTACTGCAGTACCTTGAGGGTCATCATCATTATCAGTGATTCCTCTCGCGCTTGTTAACAATTTACATCATTGACTGGTAATCAAGCGATGTCTTTCCATGTTCGACTTCAAAACATTTCTCACATGGATCGACTTGTACTTCGAGTGAAGATCGGACGAGATTGAAGACCCCGGATCTCGTTTCATCCATCCAAGCTGCGATATATATTCAGGAAAATAAAGACATTGAAATGTACAGCATTGCAGCACAGATAATCATCCTACCAAAAGGATGATGGCTCTATCAGAATCATCAGTCTACTAGCAGACGATTGTCTGTCCTTTGTACATAAAAATGAATTTATAAAGCTGAGCATGGGAATGCCCGACTCAGCTAGATCATGAAAAAATAGTATGAAGATAGTGTATTGTATTGTATCTTATTATAGGTCTCCTCCCAGCATTGAAAGAACTTCGGATCCTCCTAATAAACCATTTCACCTGATAAACGGCCTCATACTTTAGGGGGCAACTGTTATAGACATTTTTGTGCCTTACAGCTCTAAGCATGAAATGTCCATAAACCAAGGGATCCTAAGTCCCTAAAAGTGTTGTTCCGGCCCCTAAAGGAACAAGGTCAACAAATTACAGCTTCTCCCAGAAGTTCTCCACCAGAAACTGCTCAGAATCAGTCAAATCAGGATCATTTCAACTGCTCCACTAGCTAGCTACGTTGCAAAGCACCCAAGTACACTAGCTAGGTGCGTTGCAATGCACCTAAATGCACTACCAAGGTGCGTTGAGCGGGAAATGACAAATGGCAGTGCCATTCCGCGAGGTGGAAAGACAATGGAAGCTTCCAGAATCTTCTCCAATGACACTTGCCTCACTGAGTTCGACCAAGGATGAGTAAGAGGCTCTCAGTCTCCAAGTGGAAGCAAGAACTGACAGAGAGAAGCCACTAGTCAAAGCATAGGATGACTCATCCTCTTTGCATACATCTATATATGGATCCCTCATCCCAGAGATCTAGAGGCTGGAATTTTGTATTTTGCAGAGAATTGTTGTTGGTTTTGAGATTGATATCAGAGTATTGGGTGATTTATGCTTTGTTGGAGGTGAAGAAGGGGATTTCTTGCTGGGAGGGTGATGCTGGATCAGGAAACATTGGTTGTAACTCCCCCTGGATCTTCTTGCTATATCAATAAAACTATTTGAGTTTCTCCTACATGCTTGTGTATCATTGATGTTTGTTACATTTGTATGTTTAGCTTAAATCTGATCCTAAGCTATTTATGAATATAAATCTATGTCTTTGTGTAGTTTTCTTCTTCTGTGATCTTACAGGAACTTGGTGAAGCTGGGCAATTAAGGAAGCAGGTAGCTGGAAGCTGTCAAAGAGGAGAGAGATTGGATCAAAGGACTAGCGCAAGACACAGGTTGGTTCATCTTATTCCTCTTCGTTTATATTTCATAAAGAAGAACACGAAAGTAGTTTTCTCTGTTTGTTTCTAAGGTCTCTATCACACCTTAGTGGGATAGGGTCGTTCTGAATAGACACTTTTCCCAACCACACTTGGGTGTTTGAACAATTTCCTGATTGGAAGTGAAACCAACCTCGGGAGAACGAGGCAATTACATAACCATAAGCTCAGGCTGAAGTGCCTCAACAATCTGGGGGGTTTCGACTTCGTCAACAAATAGATCATCATAAACAGGTGGCTTGGAAAAATCAACTGCGATAGAATCATCATCGTGATCAAATATGGGACTAAATAGATCATGACATCTACGATCATCAAAATCAATGATTTCAATGGTATCTTCATGATATGATGAATCAAACATAGGGGTAAATGAGAAGCAAACAAATTCACCCTTTGTGTTTCCAGAAAAAGCAGATGAAAAATCAAGTTGATTTTCAATGAATTATTTGTCCTCTCCATTTTCGAATGATGGACTGACATATGGTGTGTCCTATGAATGATCAATAATGGGTGCATCCATAGATGGAGATACACATGAAAAATCATGGATGGTAGAATCACCAAAGATGTCAGGAAAGAATAGTGGAGGCTCGGACGTAAGGGAGTCATCCTTCGCTGAGAATTTATGCTCAAGCTCCTAGTCATACTCTTCATGAATGACATCGTAGGTTGGTTTTGCAACACCAACTCTGTCGATAGCTTGATCCTCATTCACAACAAGTGTAGAGTCCGAAACGGAAGAACACAAGACAATGCAATCTAGAGGATCAACAGAACACGAAGATGGAGGTTGAGGTAAAACAGTCATGTGACAACCCATGGGCTTCGCAACCAAATCTGCATGAAAATTGAGAGAAGTGATGTTGGGAGGATGTGACAGTTGAATGGATGTGTGTGTCTGTTCTCCCACATCACTCTGCAGTGGTGGAGTTGTTTGATGAGGGGACGACAGACAGTCACTTGTGACAGCGACCATGTCTGTCTGTGATTGTGCAACTCCATCATCGAAGTATGTTGAGTGGGGCTTGGGATTGAACTTCTTCTTGGGATTGATTGATTTGTTAAGACAATATTTGAATCTGTCCCAAATATATGGAAATTTCATCTGACTTTTCGGAGCTTGAAATTTTAACACACGGAAGCATTCCCAAAATTCCATAGGAGATTCATGTGAAGCCTTCTGTTATTGTAACAGTTTTTGATCAAGATTTTTTGGATCAAAATGATGGAAAGTAAATTCAATGAAATCATTGAATTGCTCGAGTACACACTGCCAAGAGGAAGACTGCAGCACCACTGTTGTGGGGATTCATGAAGTGCGTATGAAAGCAGCAGGCTGACCTCTTCAGCATAAAACTCATCTGCATTCTCAAGGAATACATAGAATTCTTCTAAGTACACAGGCCAAGCTACTTCACCTTCACCATCATATGTTAATTCAGACAAGAGATCAAAAAAATCCCTTGTGATGTTGACAGGTTCGGCATGCGAAAGACATCGTGGAGGGATGAGTGTAATAGAATCCATGATAGATGTACAAAGGTTCAAAATAGGATGAGAGGACACATCTTCTCATCTAGCCCTCCTTCTAGCACCAGAAATGTTGACGATGTTGGACCCACCAACATGTCAGGAGATCTCCCCATTGAGAAGTCCCAACTATACCTCATATCGTTGTTGTAGGAGTCCCAACAGTGGGTCGTATGGTATCACCTTGACCGTGGATTCACAGAGGAAAGTAATATTTCCTTGTTTGTAGCAAGGGTGTGACATATGCAGCAAGTCACGGAAGGTGCATGAACAGTTCTAACACACAGAGGGTGAGGTGAATGTGCCCCATGGAAACCTGTGAAAGCACAGAGTTAAGAAGGGAACACATGAGCAAACATGCATCACACACTCAAAGGCAAGTAAGCTAGCAACCCAAAGTGATGGTTAAACCAAAAACACATTTTAGTAAGATTCATACATACATATACAGAAAGATTTTATACACACATGCATAAGAAAACAAACACATATATCATTTACAGTAAACAAGATAGTTGAAATATAATACAACATATGCTTGAAACCTGTTGGCTCTGTTATATTAGGAAGTGCAAGTTCCTGTCATACAATACAACCATGACCAACCACTAGTTTCGATAGTGGAACATTACAGTCAGTGTGGCCTGCTTCTCCAAAGAGATATACTAGCTCTGCACAGTGGAGAAGCCAAGGCTCATTACAATACTCTCCAAGCTTTCTCTAAGATACTCCTATTGGAAGCTTGGCTGACCAAAAACCTATACAATGAGTTCTGAGGGACTATATATAGAAAAGACTGGGGTGGCCCTTGACATTCCCCTTTGTGATTGTTCATCTACCCTCATGACTCTTCATCTACTCTATTACTGTTACATCCAACTATCGACACTTGAACTTCCACTTGACAAGACGTTACATATAATCTTCACATATAACCATGTGAGACAAAATGGGCTTGAGAAAGCCATGCAAGACATCACTAGGACTCAGACAACTATGGGAAGACCAGCTCTTCAACATCCTCACGATGGGTGATGGCAGCGAATTGATGCCAAGCTTGGTAGTCCACGATGGTGTCCGTGTACTCTGTGGTGACATATTTTTGGAAGTGAACTCTTGCCTCCATTGCATCTAGGTACACTGCTAGGGTTCCTCTCTCAACCTTGTCTGATAACATGTGCATCATTGTCTTGAGTGCGGCCAGACTGGCAACATACTGATGCATGGTGTCTGTACTTATCACTAAGTCTGCGCTAGTGGCTATGCGCATCAACTCATCAAAGTACGAGTCAAGCTCCAGTCGGACTTGTGCCTTTGTCTTTGCCTCGATGAGTGTCCCAATAGATGGGATCACATGTGCGCACACAATAACATCCATACTCCTGAATACTTATACATGGGAAGCCTGTAGACTAGTGATGAGTTGTGGAAGATCTTCATAGTTCCATATCTAACCCTGAATGCGTGCCTTCAGCTTGACCACTTTGGGCTTCGTCATCTTGGGCAAGTGTAACGGGTCTCCTTTATATCTCATTGTCTATTTTCATGTATTCAATGGCAGTATGCATGTTTGACAAGATATGTGCTCTCCTAGCACATCATTGCTACCAACCTTTGAGATGGACAATGCCTTATGCATGGTACCAAACTTGGAATAAAATGCTCACATGATTGTCTCAAGGGACAATACTTCATCCAGTATTTCCTTCTTCAACTCTGCTCGGGCGGATGTTGTAACCAATTCTCCTCCCTGCTTGGTTGTCTGTAACTCCTTAGCCATTCACTCAATCTCATCTATCAAGAAGCGAACACTCAAGCTAGTGGCTTCGGCATATGTTCTAGTAGTATCGACCAATGTTGTTGGATGCTTTCACACGTCAAACATGATCACTTGTTCTTCAAATTGTGCAGGAGATGTGTTGTCATCCAGAGTAGACACTCTGTGTGATTTCACAACTCTATGTTGTGACTCGTCGAATGATATGTTGTGCATCTCTCCTTTTGAATTGCCTCCAAGGATCGCATTATCTCCGTGGTTGCTTGGGACTTACTCTACCTCTAGATCTAGTGAAGCTGGTGGGTCGACTGTTGGCATTTTGGCATAGGTGTGGCACTATGGTTCTGGTGTTGTCCTTGATGGCAACTCTCTTTGATGACAGATCTCCGTTCAGCCTACAGAATGAAGAAAAATCTCATATACGCAGGTTAATTATGTCAAAGTTGCGTATACACGCTGGTGATCTGCATACTAAGTCGCGTATACGCAGGAGAGCTATATAAGAAGACGCGTATACACGCAGATGCATGAACAGAAAAAGGCGTATATGTCGGGAAGCTTCCCTTTGGTCCGTGGTAGTTAGTCCTCGGTACTTGAGCCTATGTCTTTGGACCAAAGTATCTCGACAGACGTGTTGATCCCTAGTTTTCAAGTTGATGGTATTGGATTTCTATGGTTTTGGCTCTTGGTATTGAGCAAGGCCTAAGGCTATATAAGGAGAAGAAGATCATTAGGCAAAGACATCTTTTTGAAGAGGCTTGAATATATGAAAAAGGAAGAGATTTGGTATGCAGGTTCTGGGTTGCTTGATCTAAGCTAAGGAGAGATCACATCGATTGATGGAAGACTAGATCTAAGGATAGATCGGGATCTAATGGTTTGAAATGCACTATTATGATATGGTTGATTATGCGCATTTCTAGATCTACATACTGACGCAATGTTATGTTCTGGGTCTAACTGATGTCTGGTACAGCTGCAAGTTGAGAGAATTTATTTTTAGATCTGTACGCAGGTTGTCTTCGGTAAAAGCACGTGTATACGCGGGTTTCTCTCATTGAAGTAGCGTATACCTTTTGAAGTCTGATTTTTGGGGTTGCAGTTGGGTTTGACTGCTATTGCAGAGTTCTGTAGTCTGCTCTGTGTTTCTGTGACTGATGTTGACAGGGTTTCAGTGGTTCAGTGTTTCAAAGATTGATGATGCTAGTATTGGTTGTTTTGTGCTTCAGTGATCTATTATGAAAGTTGAATGAACTGTGGTCTTCAGATTGTAATGTTGTGCTTCAGGAATATCCAGTCTGAAAATGTATGAAAGGTGGTACCTGAAAGAAAGAAGTTTGTAGGCCAGCACCTACGTACTAGTATCTTGGCTAGTACAAGAGCAAAGGGGGTTGGAGCTCCCTTCCAAGGAAGTTTGGAGAACGAGAGAAGGTTGTAGCCTTCTGCAGGTTGTAGCCTGCGTATTGGTATAAGGCTGCACCAGTACAAAAAGATTGTAAACTGAAGTTTCATATTAAAGAAAGATAGAGACGACTTGCAGCAGGTGGTTTTCACCCACATTGGGTTTCCACCTTATATCATGGTGTTCATGTGTGTGGTTTTTGTGTGATCTGTTTTACTGCATCTGATTACTCTTAATATGGTGAATAATGTCCTCATGCACTTAACTGAAGACAAACTAATTGAATTATAAGATTTCTGGTTATACGTTGTTTTCTTTAGACACAGTTGTGTGTACACACTAGTTCACTTAACGAAAGTAGCGTATATGTTTCTGAGCATTGAAAAGTTTTACAGTTCTGATAATACTGATTCACCCCCCCCTCTCAGTATTATTTCCAACAATTGGTATCAGAGCAGGTCCTTCAGAGAAGCTTGATCGCTTGAAGGTAGATCATTCATCATGAGCAACTACGAGAGAGAAGCATCAATCAGGCCACCGGTTTTTGATGGGACAAACTTCAATTATTGGAAGGTAAGAGTTACTGCATATCTTCAATCTCTTGGTACAGAAGTTTGGGACATTGTAGAAACAGGCTATGCTTTTCCTTCAGCTACTCCTACAGATCCAGCTGAGAAGAAGAAGTATGAAACAAATGCAAAAGCAGTCAGTACTCTATTAGGAAGTATATCCCAAATGGAATTCATGAAGGTAATGCACTTCAAATCCGCAAAAGAGATATGGGACAAAATGGTCACAAGCTATGAAGGAGATGATCAGGTAAAGCGTGCTAAACTTCAAACTCTCAGGATTCAGTATGAGACTCTCAAGATGTATAATGATGAAAGTGTGGCTAATTATTTTCTTCGGGTAGATGAGATTGTTAATTGTATGAAAAATTTGGGTGAAGAAATAAAAGAGGCTATAGTAGTTGAAAAGGTTCTAAGATCATTGTCCCCCAAATTTGAATCTAAAGTATCTGCAATAGAAGAAAAGGAAAATCTCTGAATTCTCACTATGTCTCAGCTTCATGGAATTCTAACCGCTTATGAAATGAGAAAGGGAGGTCCATCAGACAGAAGAGAAGCTACCTTCAAAGCTTCAGGCAAAGAAGATTATTATGAAGCAAATCATGTGCCAGAAGATGAAGAAGAAGAATCAAATTTTGTCAGAAATCTTCAAAGGGGTTCTGGAAGGTTCAGAGGTAAGTTACCTTTCAAATGTTTTGCTTGTGGAAGAGTAGGTCATTATGCTGCCAAATGTCCTCATAAAGATAAGAATGACAAGGGAAAGGAACCTGTTAGATGGAACAAGAAACAGAATGAAAAGAACAAAAGCTATTACACTCATGAGGATAGTGATGGTCTTTCAAATAGTGATGAAGATGAACAAGGTAATAGATATAAACTTTTAATGGCTTTTGAAGATGATGACTACATGGATGCTATAGATGCAGATGGATTTTATGAAGAAATGAATAATCTCAAAGTTTCCTTAGAAGAGAAAAGTGCTATTATTGATTCTCTGCAATTTCAACTGACTGAAAAGGAAAAACATCTTGAAAAATTGGAATGTGAGATTGTTTGTCTTAGAAAGGAGATTGAGAAAACTAAAGCAATTAATCTCAAATTTGTTAAAGGATCTGAAACCTTGGATGAGATTATCAATGTGCAGCAATCTCCTCTGATCAAGACAGGTCTGGGATATAATGGAGAAACATCTCAAGCCTCTACCTCTAAAAGTTATCTTAATGCAGCAAGGAGAAGCGAGCAAAGGCCAAATAAAAGTCATCAGGTGAATCAGGGACAATCTACCTCAAGAACAAATAAAGACCATCAAGAAATTCGGGGACAAACTGCCTTAAGGACAAACAGAAGCTACAGTCAGCCACAGGTAAAATCTTCCCAATTTGCTCCAAGAATGAATAGAAGCTACAATCGGTTGGATGATAGATCTGATTATCGCAGAAGTTTCTTTAATGGCCAATGCTTTTCCTGCCATAACTTCGGTCACAAAGCAGCTCAATGTGTTGCCTACAAAACAATCATGACTAGAGAAGCTCAAAAGCAAGGGAGAATGACTGGAAGCATGAAAAGGACTTATAACAATTTTTCGGTTCTTGAAAATGAAGTTGAATGCTCTATTTGTAATAACTTTGGTCATGAAGACTCTGAATGCAGGAGCAGGTTCCAGAAGACAACTCAGAAGGAACAAACCTCAAATGCTAGAACATGGAGAATAAAAGAATCACAACCAGAAAGATGTGGGATAGCCTTTTATGCAGAAGGTCAAGAAAGTCTATGGTACATTGACAGCGGATGTTCGAAGCATATGACAGGGGACAAAGAAAATCTTGAGTCATATACCGCATTAGAAAAGGGGAAGAAAATTTCTTTTGGGAACGACATCTCTGTAGCCATAAAAGGAAAAGGTGTTGCTCCGTTGAAAGAGAAGGTCAAAGCAAGAAATGTCTTATATGTTGATGGTTTGAAGCATAATCTTCTGAGTGTCAGTCAGATGTGCGATCAAGGAACCGAGGTAATATTCAGATCAAATGGATGTTGTGTTCGCGATCTTGATACAGGTAAAACAGTGATCAAAGGAAGAAGGACTCCAAATAATCTATATATCTTTGAGGAGAGACAACAATGCTACTTAAGCAAGGATGATGAACATTGGCTATGGCATCGGAGGTTGGGGCATCTAAGCTTTTCACAAATAAGGAAAGCATGCAAATATCAGGCAGTTCGTGGTCTTCCAGATATCAAAATTCCAGACAATACTATATGCAAATCTTGTTAGTTTGGAAAGCAAACCAGAACTAACTTTCCAGAGAAGGAAGGATCAGCTAGCATGCCTCTCGAGCTAGTCCATACAGATGTATGTGGTCCTTTTAGGAAGAGGACACCTCGAGGAGAAGAATATCTGATATTATTCATTGATGATTTCTCCAGATTTGTTTGGTTAGGGCTCATGAAGCACAAAGATGAAGCATTCTAAAAATTCAAATCCTTCAAAGCCTTGGTTGAAAATGAATCAGGACACAAAATTAAGTGCCTCAGATCTAACAGAGGTGGGGAGTTTACCTCAAACGAATTTTTCGATTTCTGTGAAGAACATGGGATAAGAAGAGAATTCTCTACAGCTAGAACTCCTCAGCAAAATGGGGTTGTGGAAAGAATGAACAAAACAATCCAACAAATGGCTCGTGATATGCTTGATGAATCAGGTACTCCCGCAACCTTCCGGGGTGAAGCTGCACATGCTGCGGTTATTATTCGTAACAAAACAAATGTCCGAGTAAACAGCACTCAAACTCCTCATGAGCTCTGGAGTGGTGAGACTCCTTCGGTGAAGCACTTCAAAATCTTTGGGAGCAAATGTTATATTAAGAATACTGATGAACAACTTGGAAAACTTGAACCAAGAGCAGATGAGGGCATTCTTCTTGGTTATTCTCCACATAGCAAAGCATACAAGTGCTACAATAAAAGACTTGGCAGAATTGTTGACAGCATTGATGTAGTGGTTGATGAGAAGGGATATATTCCTAGGCAAGTTCATCATGAAGACTTTGAAGAAGATGAAGGCTACCCTCAAAGGCGGAATGATGAAGAAGAAGAACCTCAAGAAGAAGAAGAACCTCAAGAAGAACCAGAGGAGCAGACAAGAATAGAAGAGAAGACTCCATCCAGATATGTTCAAAAGAATCATCCAGAATCTCAGATTGTGGGGCAGAAAGAAGCAGGAGTACAAACAAGAAGGACACTTGCAGAAGCTTCAAGCTATTTGGCATTACTCTCCTCCACTGAACCACAAAATGTGAAAGAGGCATGCAAAGATGAATGTTGGGTCAAAGCAATGGATGAAGAACTTGAGCAGATCGAAAAGAACAACACTTGGGAATTAGTTCCTAGACCAAAAGATAAGAATGTAATAGGAACAAAATGGGTCTTCAAAAATAAATTGAATGAAAACGGAGAAGTAATTAGAAACAAGGCCATACTTGTTTGTAAAGGGTATGCGCAGCAAGAAGGAATAGATTTTGAAGAGACCTTTGCTCCTGTGGCAAGACTTGAGGCCATCCGAATGTTCCTTGCTCTCTCAAGCTTTCAAAACTTCAAGGTATTTCAAATGGACGTGAAATCAGCCTTCCTGAATGGAGACCTAGAAGAAGAAGTATATATTGAGCAGCCAGATGGTTTCATTCTTGGGAATGATCCAAACCTTGTATGCAGATTGAAAAAGGCTCTCTATGGACTCAAACAAGCTCCAAGGGCTTGGTACTATCGGTTGGACAAATATCTTCACCAACAAGGCTTTTCAAAAGGATCAGCAGATAGCAATCTCTATATAAAAGTTGAAAATAACAAATTGCTAATTCTTGTTGTTTATGTAGATGATATTATCTTTGGCAGCAATGAAGAGACTATGAGTCAAAACTTTGCCTTGGTTATGCAGAAAGAATTCGAAATGTCACTACTTGGAGAATTGACATATTTTCTTGGATTGCAAATCCAACAAAATGAAGGAGGTATCTTCCTGTCTCAAACCAAATACCTCAAGCAGATCTTGAAGAAGTATGGCATGGAAGAGTCAAAGCCAGTATGTACACCCATGGTTACAGGATGCAGCCTCAGTGCAAATGATGAATCAGCAGCAGTTCACCAACCCACTTATAGATCCATGATTGGGAGTTTGCTTTATTTGACAGGTACCCGACCAGATATTACACATGCAGTAGGAATTGTTGGAAGATTTCAAGCCAACCCAAAGGAAACTCATCTTCAGGCAGTCAAAAGAATCTTCAAGTATCTTCAAGGGACCCAAAACTATGGCTTATGGTATCCTAGAAATACAGATCTCACTCTTCATGCTTACACAGATGCAGATTGGGCTGGAAGTGTGGATGATAGGAAAAGCACAAGTGGTGGTGCTTTCTTCATGGGTTCCAGATTAGTATCTTGGTTCAGCAAGAAACAGAGTTCAATTGCCTTATCTACAGCTGAAGCAGAATATGTGGCTGCGGCATCTTGTTGCACACAACTTCTTTGGATGATGCAGACCTTGCAGGACTTTCAAATCACTTGCACTCCACCAGTCTCTATCTTATGTGATAATACAAGTGCAATCATCATTTCAAAGAATCCAGTCATGCACTCAAAAACCAAGCACATACCAATCAAGTACCATTTTCTTCGGGAACAAGTACTTGAGCAGAAGGTCAAGTTGGAGTATGTTCCTTCTAAGGAACAAGTTGCTGATATTCTCACAAAACCACTGCCCAGGGAAACTTTTGAATATCTCAGACAAAAGCTGGGAGTAGTTGATGCTTCATCCTGCTGTTAAAGCTTGTCTGTTCTACAGAAAAGTTGGTATACGCAAGTTACATAAGGGATATCGGCGTATATACGCGGATTTATGCGGGGTAAGTCGCGTGTATGTTGTGTGTATGTTGTGGTGTATGTTGTACGCGTGTTGCAGAAAGTATATCCGTGTACATACGCTAGTTTATGCAGGAGAAATCGCGTATATGGAATTCTGAACAGCAAGGGCAATCTCTGGTTTGAAAAGGTCTGAGATGGGTATGTCAGAATTCTTCAGGCACAATTTCAGGGGGTGCAGCAGGCACAGGTTCAGGGGGAGCAGCTTAAAAGTCTCATAAAGCATTGTTGGCATTTAGATGTTTTGGTTGTTGGTTTCAGGAGAAGGAGCTCAGAAAGAAATCCTGGTTGCTGATCTAAAAGATGTTTATCAGATGCTGCCGGTGACTTTCATAAGTCCTGGTCTAGATCTGTTGTCTCTATGTCATGTATCTCTCTTGTGATATCTCTTTTATGGTGTCAAGGTCATGTAACGGCCTATGTTGGTTTCCCCACTATGCCTGGGATGAATGAGGTAATATATTTGGTTGTTTCTGATGTGTCCCCTCTTGGTAGGGAGTATGGATGTATGTATTAAGTCCTTTGGTGATAGGAAGGTCCCTTATGGTGTATAAGTCTTGGTTCTTGTTGAAGAACATCTTTTGCAGATCTGGCCTACAGTCAGGGGGAGCATGATTCAGCACAGCCAAGAAGAGGTATCAGCATATACTCAGGGGGAGCACAGCCCTTTGCCCTTGATGACAAAGGGGGAGAATGATTCTAAGGAGCTTGAGGTTGCCATCAAGTCCAAAGGGGGAGATTGTTGGCATTTTGGCACAAGTGTGGCGCTATGGTTCTGGTGTTGTCCTTGATGGCAACTCTCTTTGATGACAGATCTCCGTTCAGCCTACAGAATGAAGAAAAATCTCATATACGCAGGTTAATTAAGTCAAAGTTGTGTATACACGCTGGTGATCTGCATACTAAGTCGCGTATACACAGGAGAGCTATATAAGAAGACGCGTATACACGCAGATGCATGAACAGAAAAAGGCGTATATGTCGGGAAGCTTCCCTTTGGTCCGTGGTAGTTAGTCCTCGGTACTTGAGCCTATGTCTTTGGACCAAAGTATCTCGACAGACGTGTTGATCCCTAGTTTTTAAGTTGATGGTATTGGATTTCTATGGTTTTGGCTCTTGGTATTGAGCAAGGCCTAAGGCTATATAAGGAGAAGAAGATCATTAGGCAAAGACATCTTTTGAAGAGGCTTGAATATCTGAAAAAGGAAGAGATCTGGTATGCAGGTTCTGGGTTGCTTGATCTAAGCTAAGGAGAGATCACATCGGTTGATGGAAGACTAGATCTAAGGATAGATCAGGATCTAATGGTTTGAAATGCACTATTATGATATGGTTGATTATGCGTATTTCTAGATCTGCATACTGACGCAATGTTATGTTCTGGGTCTAACTGATGTCTGGTACAGCTGCAAGGTTAGAGAATTTATTTTTAGATCTGTACGCAGGTTGTCTTCGGTAAAAGCGCGTGTATACGCGGGTTTCTCTCATTGAAGTAGCGTATACCTTTTGAAGTCTGATTTTTGGGGTTGCAGTTGGGTTTGACTGCTATTGCAGAGTTCTATAGTCTGCTCTGTGTTTCTGTGACTGATGTTGACAGGGTTTCAGTGGTTCAGTGTTTCAAAGATTGATGATGCTAGTATTGGTTGTTTTGTGCTTCAGTGATCTATTATGAAAGTTGAATGAACTGTGGTCTTCAGATTGTAATGTTGTGCTTCAGGAATATCCAGTCTGAAAATGTATGAAAGGTGGTACCTGAAAGAAAGAAGTTTGTAGGCCAGCACCTACGTACTAGTATCTTGGCTAGTACAAGAGCAAAGGGGGTTGGAGCTCCCTTCCAAGGAAGTTTGGAGAATGAGAGAAGGTTGTAGCCTTCTACAGGTTGTAGCCTGCGTACTGGTATAAGGCTGCACCAGTACAAAAATATTGTAAACTGAAGTTTCATATTAAAGAAAGATAGAGACGACTTGCAGCAGGTGGTTTTCACCCACATTGGGTTTCCACCTTATATCATGGTGTTCATGTGTGTGGTTTTTGTGTGATCTGTTTTACTGCATCTGATTACTCTTAATATGGTGAATAATGTCCTCATGCACTTAACTGAAGACAAACTAATTGAATTATAAGATTTCTGGTTATACGTTGTTTTCTTTAGACACAGTTGCGTGTACACGCTAGTTCACTTAACGAAAGTAGCATATATGTTTCTGAGCATTGAAAAGTTTTACAGTTCTGATAATACTGATTCACCCCCCCCTCTCAGTATTATTTCCAACATCGACCTCTTGGTGATAAGGCATTAGTTCGATGTCTTTCTCTAACTCTTGCTCCTCCATATCCATATCCATCTACTCAAGTGCTTGTTCAATCTCTTGAGTAAATTCCTTCTCTTGTGATTGCTCGCCCAATCTGCTTGGTGCCAGCTATTTGGATGAGTCTACTACCTTTGCGGGCGTAGTTTTATCTATCTGTACATGTGTGCCCCCTACTGTACCTTTTCTTGCTATGCTTCCTTCTCCTGTTTGCATAGCTCCTGTTCCTTATAGAATTGATCCTTCAACTCATGCAACTCCTTCATTGTTTCCTCCATCATCTCTTTTTATCTCTGCCTTTGCACGTTCCTCCTGTCGCATTGTTGCCTCTTCACCTCTATTGCTAAAGCTTCTTTCTATACAAGTGGGTCTACTCTGAACTTGTAGCTTTGTTCCACCTCTACGTTGTCGACAATATTTCTCTTGCCTTTGTTGTGCGTCATATGCTTACCTCTGCTACTACTATTGTTGGTGCTCTCTTGGGTGTTGTTTCACGCTACCTCACTAACCATTCCATAGTGATGTCGATCGGTTCATTAGGCCTAGAGAAGAAGTAACAATATGGAATGGGCATTCCTCTGCCCAATGACACACCCCGTGGATCCACTAAAACTATACTCTCACTCAATGATCTTTCACAATACAATGCGGGTCATAGGGATTGAAGCTTTAGATGTTGAA
This sequence comes from Pinus tabuliformis, assembly GCA_031772625.1. Classification (NCBI taxonomy): domain Eukaryota; kingdom Viridiplantae; phylum Streptophyta; class Pinopsida; order Pinales; family Pinaceae; genus Pinus; species Pinus tabuliformis. The sequence continues at coordinate 1,871,926,554 of CM062817.1, forward strand.
AGGATATTTCTTGATCTCCTCTATTTTGACATCTGCATGCTTCAGGTTTTGTATCTTGTACAACCCGATCTGCAATGGAAGAGTGGCCCAAGGTGCCTTCTTCTTCTGGTGCAGCCTAGCTGACAATCCAAACCAGATGTGGTATGATACTTCTTGCATGATGAGCTTTTCCATGGAAAAATTAGGAAAAACATGTGGAGGCTTCTCCATGCTGTACATTCGTATGAAGGTGCCACACGGTGTGGCATACCAATCTGTTATTTCAATCAGTGCCTACATTGCTACCTTCGACATGGAAGGTGGATCCTGCTCAAATATCATCTTATACACCGGGGTGACAAAATTATCTGACAGCTATGTGATGACTCCTCTGAAGCTGCATTCAGATAATAGTTTACAATAAGTATTGACATAGGTTTTCATCAATGTCCATGCCCACTTCATGCCTGAGAACTACTGACGGGCACAGATTGCATCCAAGATGTAGATGGACATGTAGATTTCTACTTGCTAACATTTGGGTAGTTGTCGAGCTCTTGTGACCTTTTCTTTGAGCTTGTGAGCCAACATGTCATACCAGTTGCATGCTTTACCTTCATTGGCTAGTTGGTCCAACGTGATCACCCAACTCTACGGGAAGGTTTCCGTGCTCTCATGGCCATACAAGAAACATGCAAAGATGACCAAGTATTGATACGCCTTCCATAGTATCTTCATCTTGTAAATCTAGTTGGGTGTCATCCTAAATTTGGCCGCTCCTTTACCCAGTTCTTCAAGATATCCCTAGAGTTGGAATTGTTGTTGGGTATGCTGAAGGGTGTCTCCATGGTGATCATTAGCTTACACAAATGGTACATTTTCTGATAATCTTGTGCCCTGAAGGTAGCAATCTTCGCCCCGCTGACACTGCTCAATGTCATCGTCTTTGGATCAGTGTGCAAGATGATCCAATGTATCATGTTCGCACATGGGAAAATGGGATACTTGCATGCAATCCGGTGCATGCCGGACTTGTGAATGTTCACATAGACTTGGCGATCTTCAAGATCTTCCCCAAATGTGCCTGATAATTCATAATTGACCTCTTGCCATTTCAGCTTGATGTCTTTGTCTACGATCAACTTGGTGTCTTCATAGATCGGAAAAATCATAGACACTCACTCAATTGTTGCTCTAGTTGCGCTTCTGTCGGTGTCCTTTGACCCTTCTGTCTTGGAGGCCATTGATCCTGAACTACTAAGATACAAAAGAACATCTGCTATACGACATGCATGGAAATAAATATGTCAGTTATAACCAAAGCAAACTTGAGGGATGACATGCTACATACCTGGGGACTAACTGGCAAGGATTGTGCAATTTTCACTAGGAGGTCAAGAGACTGACTACTGTAACTGAAAAAAAGGTAGTCTAACTATCAGGAGGTTGGTTGACTACTGGAATTGCACAATGCACAATCTAGACAGGCCTGTTGGGTGTTGGGATTGTGTAATGTGTAATTTTAGTTGGCAAATGTTGCAGGCTTAGGGATTGCATTGTGAAATTTTTTGGGCCATTAGTCACTACCTCTTAGAATTGTGCAAGGCAAGACTGGAGGGTAGTCATTGGCAAAAATTATGCATTTTCTAGGAGGAAGGCAGAGCCTCCCCTCTCAGAATTGCGCAATTTTGTCTTGGTGAGGCAGATTTTGAGCCAAGGTTACCCAAACCCATCAACAGGAAACTGAAAAAAAATGAAGATGTGAATTCATGGTGATAATGAGTGTAAGAAGAGGTGAATGATCATGCATGCAAACAATGAATGCAATATTCAAAAAATGAAACAACATGCATGTGTGTGAGACGAGTCACTGAATCGACACCGTTCGTGAAAAATAGTGTCATGCATGTGACAATAGTGAGATGCTAATGAAAACTAAAACAATGCTTGTACAAGCTAACTTGCATGCAAATGACAACAAGCATTCATAGAAATCAAGCAGACAACACTCACACAAGCTGAAACACAAAAAGTGATAGAAATGCTACAAAAGACAAGTTAAGTAGACGTACCTAGAAATAGCTAAGCTAGATTTGTCGAAGACTCCTGGATGTGTTGTGGGATGTCAGAGCTCCAAGATCGATGTGAAGAATGAGCTCTGAAGCATCAAAAAAGTATGTTTGAGGCTCATGACATGCATGCCACAAATCTAGGAAAAAGTGACACTTGGAGGAAAGTTTCTAAAATGATCTTTGAATGTAACCTCCAGCTATTAAAAAGAGCTCCCTAAAATATAGGGATTCTTTTTTAATGTTCATTTTTTTCTATTTCAGGAAAAAGCAGCCCATGCATGCAAGTCAAGTTTTCTCGGTCCCAGGTGGAACCAGTCAACTTGAGGGCACATACAACAACCTGCTTTACTGAGGGAAAATTTTGTGCAGTTTCTGGGAGGAAGCTAGGCTAGCTGTCAAGAGGGATTACACAATTTCTGGGAGGAGTAACTGACTATTGCCAAGAATTACGCAATTTTTGGGCTGAGCAGCAATGCTGGGTCAGATTGCGTAGTTTTCACTGGGAAGGTTGTCTGACAGGATTATGTAGTTTCTGAGCCCAACAGGCTACCAGTCAAATTTGCACAATTTATGGAGGGAAGAATGGTTCCCCTCCTGAATTACACAATTTATTGAGGGAGTTGCTCAGCCAGAAACTGTACCAAGTCCAAAGTAGCAACCTATGAGGGGAGTGAAGCAGGCTATCAGGCACAGGCTAACAAGCTACTAGAAAACCAATGAAGCTTGTGTACTTGAAAGTGCAAGACATGTTGTTGAGGATGGTTGGTAAGGAGGCTCCAAAATGAAGCTAAGGAAAAATTTTGGAGGGTGGTTGTAGTCTCTAGAAAAAAATTGGTATCAGAACGAGACTCTCGTGTGAAACTTGATCATTGGAGAGTGGATATTGGAGTTTTTTGGAAATTTTCTGCATTTTTTTCAAAATGGATCAGCGAGGAGTTCCAATGCTTCATGTAGGTAAATTTGCAACTTGGAATATGAAATTAGAGTCATATTTTTTTATCTTGATGAAAGTATTTTCCTATTAATTGAATATGGACTTAAAGATGAATATAATGATTTGGCTAAAAAGATTATTTTTCTTAGTTTTTAGAATCAAATAGCATGTATGTGAGATATTGTGAAACTGCAAAAGAAATGTTGGGAAAGTTGCATAATTTGTATCTTGGAGGAAATTTGCATTTTTCAAAGATGGAGGAAAATAGAAAGGATTCAACACATATTGTAGTAGTAAATCAATTCTCCTCACAAGAAGAAGATGAAAGTTCAGATGTTGAAGAAGACGATGAAATTTCTAATGATAGATCGAGCATCAATCTTGAGAGATAGAAAAAATATATCAATATCAAAGATGATGAGCAATCCAAGATAATGGCACTAGAAGCATAATGCAAAGACTCGTGGCTAAAAATAATGATTAACGAATGTTGTTGCAAATTCTTGATTTTTCGAAGCTGATTGCAAGATGGGAGGAGCAGAATAGGAAGAGGGGAACGAATTTTATCAATGCAGATCCAAGGGTCATGGAGGTAGCCTCGCTATCCAATATTAACATAGTTACACGCAGAGGAAAAAGGAATGGAGTTGATTAGGGAACTCTGTACCAACCCATAGTCATCTGATTGGCCTCCCCAAAGCAGCCATATGGCCCTGAGAAACAGAAATAATATTACAAGCGGGCAAAAAAAATGTTTAACAATTTTCCTAAGAATGAAGGACTACAAAAGGGGCAGACAAAGTTTCATAACGATAATATCCCAAACCTTCCACCCTTCACGATTATCTAACCTATTAACGAATGGTTCAAGTTATTCCTACATATTGTCAATGATGACTAGATGTTGGGGAAGTTGTGGAGAATTCTAAAGGAATCCATCCCAAAGGAGGGGATTGAGGGAGGAACAATCTCCACTAACTTGCCTAAAAGACACGTGAGAAGATTATGAAGAAACAAGAAGAGAACGGGCAGATAATTCAGAATCAATGCTCAGATTATAGGATTTCAAATAAAGGATTATGCTAGATATTGGTTATGATGTCAACATCTTACCAAGGAAGACGTGGGAAGCTCTAGGGAAACCTAAGTTAACATGCTCACCAATCTAGTTGCAGATGGCGAATTAATACTATATGCTTCCAATTAGGAGACTCGAGTACATAGAAGTGGATGTATTAGGGGGTAAAGACACATGAAAATTTTGAAGTAATAGATATTACGAGAGGGAAGGATCCTTATCCAACAGTGCTAGGGATAGACTGGGCCTTTTAAAATTACACCATCATAGATCTAAAGAAGGAACTAATGAAATTTGAGGTAGAAGGAGTAAGAGTGATTCAACTGCTAGACCCATATCAGGGACCCGGATTCACAGAATCAACACATGACAGAGAAGATCCAGGGATTTTGGATCAACTTTACAGGCTGACAGTAGGTAAGAGGGGGGGCTATATAAATCCAAAAGTTGAAGGATCTATTAGTTGGAGAAGCATTCAGAGTTCAGAGGTTGGCTTAGAAGCCGCATGGGAAGATTGGAAGCAGGCAGATACGAGATCGGAACTAGGCATTGTACTGCAATATGTCGGGTCAACTGGATTTGCACAGAGGTAAATAACTTTCCTACCTTTAATGGTATAGACACGATAAATTCATTTCTCAATAGAATTGATGCAATGGTTATTGAAGAGCATAAGATAACATTACTAAATGTCACATTATAAGCAACACTTGCATGATGGTGGGGAGTTCATAGCAACTACTTTTGGGACTGGGAAAAGATCAATATCATGATGGAGGTATGATTTAGATAGGTGAGGGAGTACCCTCAAGACTTTGCAAAATACGGGGGGAACTCTGACCCTCGAAAACACTTTTAAAAGTGTAAGGACAAATGGAACCGGGAGGGTATCCCAAAGGAGTTATGGATACATGTGTTCATACATACCTTAGGAAGCTTCCCAAAAGCTTGGTATGTACAAGAATAAATAAGGAGGCAAACAGGAGATTCGAATAGTTTAGCCGAATATTTTGTCAGCAATTTCTTGTTTATAGACAACGAAAGGAGGTCGACTGAGGCATTGCATGCTATCAAGAGGATCCTACTCGCATCAGGTTAGTAATGGGATAGATACATAGACCAAATGACTTTATAGTACTTCTATGAGTGAGGGTATCTAAAGGAAATGTAATGTGGAAAGGTGGATAAGGAGCCAGATGAGGATGATCTTGGAGAACTATGACACCTGTCATTCCACAAAATTGAAGGGGAAAGAGCCATCAAGGAGGGACATGTAACTAGTGCTCTACATTCTCTACCAGTAAAGTTACAGAAGCATAACATCATCACGAATGAAAAACCAAAGCTGGCATCGATTGGAGACTATTGAGATGGACTAACTACAAAAGAGATTTTTGACGTCCTAAGAGAGTATGAGGATTTGTTTCCTGCATCAGTTGCAGAGTTAAAAGGAATCAAGGGAGACATAGGGGAAATGAAAATTGTATTAAAACCTGATGTAAATCCAATGAAGCATAGGTTGTAAATACTGAACCCAAGAGTCAAAGAGAAAGTGAAGAAAGAGATAAACAAGATGTTAGAGGTATGACTTCTTTTTCTAGTGGACGAGGTAGAATGGGTTAGTCTGATAGTGATATAGAACAAGAAAGATGCTACGGAGATAAGGGTCTTTGTGGACTACTGCAACCTTAACAATGCTTGTGTGCATGACCCCTTCCTAATACCATTCAGTGATGAGTTCCTAGACAATGTAGCAAGGAATGAAGCATATTCCTTCACAGATGGGTTTTTAGGCTACCACCAGGTTAGAATCATCGAAGAGGATAAGAAGAAAACAACCTTCACTACAAAATGGGGATCGTATGCCTATCATGTTATGCCATTAGGTATCAAGAATGCACTTGCATTATTCTCTAGAATTGTAATTGCAGCCTTCAGGGATTTCATTCACAGATTCTAAGAGGTCTACATGGATGACTAGATGGTATATAGCTTGTTGAATAAACATTCCAGTCTATTCAAGATAATGTTTGATCATTGTAGACAATTACATATATCCTTGAACTTGAAGAAATGTATATTTGTGGTCCCATTTGGAACTCTCTTGGGCTACATAGTGTAAAAATAAGGGGTATGCGTAGATCCTGCCACGGTTGCGACAATAGTAAACATGGACCCACCTGCAAATGTAATAAGATCAGATCTACATTGGGGCACATTGGGTACTATCAAATATTTATTCACAATTACACCTCCATCAATTCACCAATGGAGAAACTACTAAGGAAGGTTGAATCATTTACATGGAAGGAGGAGTGTCAATCTGCACTCAAAATACTGAAGGAAAAGTTGGTAAGTGTATTGATTCTAGTCTATCCCAACTAGAATAAAAAATTCCATGTCCACATTGATACATCTGGTATTGCACTAGGTGTTGTTTTGGCTCAGTCAGGAGAAGGGAGCCTTGACCACCCAATCTACTTTTCTAGTAGGAAGTTATCCGCCGCAGAAAAGAATTACACCATGATGGAGAGGGAGGCACTAGATATGGTTTATTCTCTCCAAAAATTTAGACACTACTTTCTTGTGGGGCCGTTTAAGTTTTTTACTTAGCGCTCCACTTTGAAATATCTGGTAAACAACCCTTTGTTGGAGTGAAGAATTTGGAAATGGTTGTTTTTATTTTAAGAATTTACTTTTCAAGTAATTGTAAATTTGGACCGATTAAATGTGGGATCTAATCACCTCCCACTATTGGAATCAAGAGAGTAGAGGATACCTGGATGATCAGCTGCTCGATTCTGATTTGTTCTGAATAGAAGAAATACCAGACTACCTATAAGAGATTGTAGCTTTCTTAGCTACAGGAAAATGTTTGAATGAATACACAGTGAAACAAAGGAGACATATGGGCATCTGAGCAGTTGACTATCATTTAATTGTAGGAAACTTGTACAACTTAGCGTTAAATCAGGTGTTTCATTGATGTGTCCTTCACCATGAGAGACACAATATGCTATGGGAATGCCATTTTGGGGTTGTGGGTGGCCACATTGGGGGAAAAGATACCACATGGAAGGTGTTACAAGGAGGATTATAGTGGCCAGGGGTTTTCAAAGATGTGAAAGAGTACACTAAAGGATTCGATGTGTGCCAAAGGGTTGGAAGATCGTCACATCGAGATGAACTCCCACTACTACGGGTAAGTGCTTTGCATATATTTGAGAAATGGGAATTCGATTTCATAGGGCCGATCAATCCATCGGTGCATCACTCTCATGCAAGGTACATAATCATGGTAACAGAATACCTCACCAGATGGGCCAAAGCAGCACCTATGAAGGACTATACATTAGATACCACCCAAAGATTTATATTTTAGAATATCATATCATGCTTCAGGTACCCAAAGACTCTAAGCAATGACCAAGTAACTCACTTCATCAATGAGATATTTGCTTCCTTGCTTCAAAACTTCATGATACAGCATCACAAGAGCAGTCTATACCACCTGTAGGCCAATGGTACCATAAAAGAATTCAACAAGATATTGGAAAAGGGTTTAACCAAGATATGTTCGGTGAATAGAGATGATTAGGACGAGAGCGTGCCAATGACACTATTGGCATACCTCAAAATGCTCAAGCAACTACACAGATGGACACCTTTCCAACTTGTGTATGGCTGAGAAGCAATGGTGCTAACCAAATTCACTATTCCAAGCATTTTTATCACCTAGGCCACTAAGATCACAAAAGAGGAATGACTCTAGAAGCGATTAGATGAACTCTTGGAGCTTCATGAAGCACGGTTCCTAGCGTATTTCCACCAAACAATTGAGCAGTGAATGAAAAAAGCGTGGCATGAACAACATATCAAGAAGAAGTCATTCACAGTTGGTGGGCATGTTCTATTATATTACATTAAGTTCCTAAAGTTTCCTGGAAAGCTACATATGCACTGGTTAGCCCATTCATTGTTGTGGAGATAAGGGATTCTATAGTTGTCAAGTTTGCACAACTGAACGAAGCATTATTACCAGGTTAGGTAAACGGCGCACACATGAAACCCTTCCACACATAAAATATTTCTACTCACAATTGAGCGAATCTATAAGAGGGGATCATAGGTAGGATTAGGAGAAGTCAGTAGGAGTCAGTTAGTTGCACACCGTTCATTTTTTCTTTCTTTCTTCATCTTTAGCTTTGCACTAATAAGCATGTCTTTAAAAAAAATTTCCCAATAAGGATCTGTGACATTAGTCCTAGTTTCGGTTTTCATTCCACCACACCACAGTTGTTTGTGGTCAGGGGGCGGGGTAAGTCACACATGTTAAGATTCCTTTTCGTAATAATTAGACAATAATTATGGCATTAGCTTAGATTCTCGTAAATATTTCCCATTATAACAATAATTAATTCCTAAATGTCTTTCATTATGATAACATCTTTACCCATCAACTTCACCTTTCCTTTTTCAGAAGTGTGTCAGCCAAGTTAGTTCCAGCTTGGTCAATGACAGGATTAACATGTTTAAGTATGCATATGGAAATTTGTCATACTAATTAGTTAAGGGGTCAATTCATAAACATGATGTCAAGTTGGCCTACTTATTTTGCATGGCCATGCTGAATTTCCTAGAGTTTTAAGCTAAGGTGGTAGAGTCACTCTAGTTGCAATCTGGTTCTAAGTGATGTTAGTCAAGGATTTGCTATCAACCCTTGGTGATTTTATTGTATTAGTGACTCTCCAGGATCAAGAAGGAAATTCTCTTTGTTCCTAAGGTTGGGCTAGATGGAATAATTTCAGTATCAGAGATGCTTTATGGAAAATATGAAAAATCCACCCTCGTCAATAATGATCTGTTAGACTCATTCCAATTCCTAGCTCTGAAGCGCGAAGTATACACTGAATCAACAAAAAAATAAGATGGGATTTCAACGATCAAGGTTAAGAGTGACTTCAGAGGAATCCAACTGTCTAGCCTATTAAATTTGAGGAGTTTTCCTGTGTTTGGCATAGCTCGCGTAACAAAGCAATGCACCAATTGTTGATTAGTAGAATGCATGGCGGGTTTCTCTGGTTCAACAAGGAGTACCCAATTCACATGGCTAACATTTAAATACTTACAGGTCTATCGACGACAAGGGATGCAGTTTCAACCACGTTTCAGACAAATTCAAAGAGATGGAAGAACGAGGGTGATGGAGACTACTATACCAAGTATAACACCAAGAGAGGAGGAAAGGGAGCGCACATAGACCTAATAAACAAAGATAAAATCTATTTTGCCTACTACATCATTGTAGGGAAGATGATGTGGCATTTCTCTAAGAACGAGGGCACCTTAGATATGTTCTCAGTCACGAAGCATGGCACTTAGGGTGCCCAACTGAACTGGTGTGTTTTTCTCTTCAATGAATTGTTTGAAGCTTGTAAAGATGTCTACAAGCAAACCACCAATTTCATTTATGACTACCTTGTTGTTTCTTTGGCAATGTGGAAGTGGTATCCACTAGAGGGTAGGGACTTAGAAATAGTCACAGAAGACCAGCCCTTGGCCCTCTGATACATGCCTTGGAGAACTTTGGTAGACCCGAGTAACAAAGAGATAAATGAGGCTTCGTTTGGAAGTTGGTATGCGAAGATGCTTGAGGCGATTATAGCTACAGAAAGGATCCCCAGGTCACTTCTTGATGAATATTCAGAAACAATTTGGTTCGGACATATTCATGGGAATGCCTTTGTAAGGCCACATTGTGTTCACCCCCATACCTTCCTGATGTGGGCTTAGAAATTTGTGATCTCAGTTGAAGCTTTTCACACAGAGGTCAGGTCATGGCTGAGGGTCACAGGGGAAATTAGAGAAGGAAAGTGCCTATATTTATTTGATGGTATGGTATTGTCACCACTGCCAAGGGAAATAGTGGAAGAGATGAGGAATTGAATCATTGACCATGAGTTACAATCGGTCCTCACAAAACTAAAGAAGCAGAGGATTTCGCTGAAGGAGACCATCGCAAATATCATCCTATCATTAGGTTTGGTTCCCAACTCTACTGAGTGTGAAACTTTAATACAATTGAACACTTTGGTTACCACCCCCATTGTTGTTGCAATATTGGTAGTAGGACCCCATTCGCAATCTAAGCCTACCATCCCTAAACCCCGTAAAGCAAAAAGCACCAAACCTCCTTTCAGAGCCAAGAAGAAAAAATCGAACCTTGCAAAACAAATTGTCGACCTCATCATCGAAGAACCCCATTCCACCATGGCCTCGCCCATCATAGAAGAAGCTCCACCCTCCATAACAATTGCATTTTCAAACTCATGCAACCCATCCCCTTACACTGCATCGACCTCTACTACACTCTCAGCACAATACCCTCTGGGACACTACTCGACACAGAGGACATGGAGGTTGATTCATTCATTCATCCCATCATCACACCATCACTTATTACTACTATCAAGCTCTTCGCACCTCCCATTTCGTTTAAATCCACCTGTTGCATTAAATCATATTTCCATACCATAAAACCACCAAATTATAGGGCCATCATAGCAAGCTACCTCACCTCACGGGCACTCAAACAATTCCATCACTAGTGGGCAACCCCTCTAGAGCCAATTTCCTTATCCATCGAGCGTGCAAAAAAATTATCTTCAAAGCTGATCTTCAATCAAGTTGCTCATCTTTATTCAGCAAGACACGTAGAGGTCCACGCTGCTACACAATGACCTTGCTACCAATCATGAGCAGCAGCAACAAAAAATTCATGCACTCACAATTGAATGGGACCAACTCCACCAAGACAAACAACAACTCTAGGAGCAAGTCAACTGTTGAAAATAGCAACAAGAAATGCTAAAAATATAAGTGCTAAAAATATCACTGCTATAAATAGTAGTTTGGGTACCAGTGTTGGACATAGCAACAAGGAATGAAAAATGGAAGTGCTAAAAATAACATTGCTATAAATAGCATTTCGGGTTAGATTCCAATTTTAGTCAGTCCTTGAACTATAATTGAGAAGTAAAATTCGAATTTGATCTTAGCAATTGTTTGTAAAATAATTAATTAATTCATCTTGAGTTAATTAGTTGTAGAAAATAAAACTTGAAGTCTATGTGAGAACATGCAACAATTATCCCATTGATTGAGGAATTTATCCATTAGTTAAAGAGATGAGGATGAGTTGTAATATTGAGTTGTAATTAGTTAGCTCAGTTAACTTAGTTAAGTCTAGTTAGATTAGCTCAAACAGTTTGTGGAATTAATTGTGAGATCAGTTAGTTGATGCTTGCATGCATGTAACTGTTGCTCTCCAGATAACTGAATATTCTCTCATAAATAACTCATGCATGTCAGTTCAGTGAGAGACCCAGTTGAGATTAGAGGAAGGGACAATGTACTATCAGTTGGAGGATTTTTCCTATATAGGAAACTCATCCATGCAGAAGGAATCATCTCCTTCAGGATTGTGTAGTTAGATCAGAGGTTAGTGAGTGTGTGAAGAGGCCAATTCACACAGGTGGTAGCACTGGACCCCAAGGAAAACTGCACAAGGAAATAGGAGGCTTGGAGGGTAAAGGAGAAGTTTTGTGAGAAGCCTTGATTGTCTATGAGCAGCAATTGGATTGTAGAGAGAGCAGGATAGTTTGTGAGCTGATTCTTTTTGTAATCTGAATAGATTTCCACTTGTATGATAATACAGAGATTGGGGTTTTAGGCTAAGGCTTTCCCCGGGTTATTTCTTCTGTGTTATGTGTGATTGATTTCTCATTCTCAGTTATATGTGTTCTAAATTGATCGTGCTCATATTCGATTAAGCTTCTGCAAATTTTGTTGTAGAAGTAGATCTTGTATTTTTCTTTAGTATATTGCATAATCTATTGATCTACAGTGGGAATTTCTACGTGGTATTAGACTAAAGGTGATCAAAGCGAAGAACAGTATACAAGAAGGGAGAAGTTCGTGGTTTGAGGTTCCTGAATATAGAAATCGAGTTCTTATCACATCTCAATTTCACCAATGGCTTTCAATAGTTTAAGACTCGAGTATGCCCTTGATGGTAGCTCAAATTATATAGCGTGGAAGGATCGCATGGAAGCAGTATTAGAGGATAACGGTCTAAAGGAATTCATTAATCAATAAGTCCCCAAGCCAATAGCATTTGATGCTACAGAATTGGCGGAATGGAAGAAATGTGTGGCTAGAGCAAGGAGAATCCTCCTAGAGGGAGTTCGAGACCACATTGACTCAAGCCTCCATGGGAAGGAGACACTATTTTCAATGTGGAAAACATTGAAAGATCTATATTAGAACAGCAGCGATCAGATGAAGTTGGCACTGAAAGACAATCTTTGGAAAATCAAGTGTGAAAAGGTCAACATGATCTCTACATATCTTAACGAGCTCACCACCTGGAGGGATGAGCTTGGAAGTGTATGGATCATGAAAGCCGATGATGACATGGTGAGTCTTACACTCCTCAGTCTTCCTAAAAGCTGGCATAGCTACCAAGACTTGGTAAATGGAAGAGAGAAACTACCAGATCAGGAATGACTTTGGTCAGATCTGATGCAAGAGGAGATAAGAAGAAGCACCAGAGATGGTTCTTAATCCAAGGAGGATGATGAAAAATGCACCTTAGCAAGTAAGGCAAAGGAAGGGAAGGAGAAGGATTCTCATCCCAAATCAAGTTCTTCCTTTGGTGGGAAGAAGTTTGACAAATCAAAAGTGTGATGCTTTCGTTATCATGAGGTGGGCCATTTTGCTACAAATTGTCCACTAAATAAATCCAAGATGGGATCCAAGGAAGGATCTGAAGGTGAGGCATTGGCCTCACAGTTCGAGTTGGATTTCACCCTCTTCGCATGCATGGTTTCCTCCATGGTGGGATGTGGTTGGTTTGTTGACAGTGGAGCTTCTTTCCACACGACCAGTGACAAGAGTTTGTTCAGTACCTTAGAGGAGAAAGATCTCCAGATACTCATAGTGATGGGTAATGATGAAAAGTATAGTGTCTCAGGTGTAGGCACGGTTGTTTTTCAGAGTGAGCATGGAGCTCACATTACCTTGACCAATGTCAAGTATGTGCCAGGACTGAGGAAAAATTTGGTGTCGATCGCAATACTGGAAGACACAGGCTATGATGTAGTCTTCAGTAAGGGAAATGTTTTCCTTCGACACATCACCACGAGACAGGTGAAGTAGATCGGTTCACGAGTCAAGAACTTGTATGCTCTTGAGGTTCAAGATGCATGCAAAGCCTTTAGGAGCAAGGCAACTGATGGAGACTTGGTGGTGGAGAGGGATAGTACATTACCTCTCAACATGCAGTGCCAGAAGAAGTCTAAGACAATCATGGAGGAGCCACAATTGGTGAACCAACTTCAGAAGGTTGTGGAGCAGCCACAACTGGAGAAGCTGAGAGGAGACCGAGTGGAGGCATCCACTCATGCAGAGATCTCTAGTAGGGGGAAATTTCGAGCCAAGTGGGCAGAGGGATCACATGCATCCATACCTCTAGGTCAGAGGTGGGCCAAAGTGGAGTGACAGTCCCAAGAAGGCTGGAATAGAGGAGGATAATTGAGGTACCCAACCTCTTCGATTAGACCTTACCACAAGAGCCCCGACGAGGAGTAGCAGGACTGGCTGAGTGGGTAGAGACAGATGTGGATGGAGTGGCAGAGAGAGCTACAGTGCAGAAATCCCAAGACAGTGCAGAGGGAGCAGGTTTTAGCAATGCGAGAGGCACAGGAGTGTTGCACTAGTGCAGGATGGCATAGAGAGGTGTGCAACAGTGTGATATGCATGGAGTGTTGTAGTAGCTCAGAGGTCACATAGGGAGCACTTGTCAGCGGCAGAGGAAGCTTTAGCATCAAAGGATGTTTCTAGCCCAACAGGGAGGTCAGTTGGGAGATTTCTTTTTCTAGAGTTGCTGGAGAAAAAACACTTGGGAGAAGTGTTGCATGTAGAACATTCCAAAGGTTCAGGATCGGGTTCAAGTGAATGTCTTTCTTGTTGAGAGGGAGTGCTGAAAATAGCAACAAGAAATGCTAAAAATAGAAGTGATAAAAATAGCACTGCTATAAATAGCAGTTCAGGTACCAATGTTGGACATAGCAACAAGGAATGAAAAATGGAAGTGCTAAAAATAGCATTGCTATAAATAGCATTTCGAGTTAGATTCAAATTTTAGTTAGTCCCTAAACTAAAATTGAGAAGTAAAATTCGAATTTGATCTTAGCAGTTGTTTGTAAAATAATTAATTAATTCATCTTGAGCTAATTATTTGTATAAAATCAAACATGAAGTCTATGTGGGGACATGCAATAGTTATCCCATTGATTGAGGAATTTATCCATCAGTTAAACAGATAAGGATGAGTTGTAATATTGAGTTGTAATGAGTTAGCTCAGTTAACTTAGTTAAGTCCAGTTAGATTAGTTCGAACAATTTTTGGAATTAATTGTGAGTTTAGTTATTTGATGCTTGCATGCATGTAATTGTTGCTCTCCAGATAATTGAATATTCTCTCATAAATAACTCATGCATGTCAGTTCAGTCAGAGACCCAGTTGATATCAGAGGAAGGGACAACGTACTATCAATTGGAGGATTTTTCCTATATAGGAAACTCATCCATGCAGAAGGAATCATCTTCTTCAGGATTGCGCAGTTAGATCAGAGGTTAGTGAGTGTGTGAAGAGGCCAATTCAGACAGGTGGTAGCACTGGACCCCAAGGAAAACTGCGCAAGGAAATAGGAGGCTTGGAGGGTAGAGCAGAAGGTTTGTGAGAAGCCTTTGACTGTCTATGAGCAGCAATTGGATTGCAGAGAGAGCATGATATCTTGTGAGCTAATTCTTTTTGTTATCTGAACAGATTTCCACTTGTATGATAATACAGAGATTGGGGTTTTAGGCTGAGGCTTTCCCTGGGTTATTTCTTCTGTGTTATGTGTGATTGATTTCTCATTCTCAGTTATATGTGTTCTAAATTGATCGTGCTCATATTCGATTAAGCTTCCACAAAGTTTGTTGTAGAAGTAGATCTTGTATTTTGCTTTAGTATATTGCATAATCTATTGATCTACAGTGGGAATTTCTACATCAACCATATCACCTTGCAATTCAAGGCAATATGGCCTGCCATTCCTAACGTAGTAACCAATGCACTAGAATATTTCTCTGCCTGCACCTTGGTTGAATTTTATGACCATATCCAAACTGTGTGCAATGGTCTAATTGTGACCAACCAAGAGCTCAGGAATAACCTTGAGGCTGTGAGAAATGCACTACCGAACCCTTCTATGATGTATGCCAATGAGATTGAGAAAAAGGTTACCATTACAGCCCCTCTAAAGGACTTCATCTTTGAGGCCTTGAATGATGGGTACACCCTACTGCAGTAGGTTCATGGTTGGTTTGGCAGCCTGGAAAAAAGGAATCAGTTGGTCTATCCACTCTGATAATTAATAAATCAGCTCCTCACTACTATTAAGATGACCAAGTACAAGGAGAACAAGAAGCAGTTCCATGCAGAAGTCACCACTCTAGAAAGCCACATCCAGCAAATCGAAGATGAGTCGACCAAGACAAAGAAGATACTCTGGAATATTTGGCCCCTAGTCAAAATTCATGTGGACACACTTCAAGAACTCATTAAAGATATAGAAGAAAAATGGGCTTCATTACTAATGACATGACTAGCTCAACCAACGGCCAACACCACGACTGAGTTCCTCAAGCAAGTTGATGCAATCATAGGACCCTGGCAAGTAGCACTGGAAAAATACAATCAATTCCGCCAGGTGACTATTGTGGTCGTGCTAGAGTTGGGGCCTTTCTTTAAAGAAGATGGCCAAGAAGAAGTAGTAGCACCAAAGGAAGCACCTACAGTAGTATTGGAAAAATCACCAGAAGAAGCAGCACCAGCACTAGCACCACCAGAAGCATCAACAACATCAATGGCACCAAGGGAAGATTGACTGAGGGATGATTCAATAGACTGTGGGTCAGGGCCTATTGGGGTATTCATTTTTGGTATTTTTCGGAGAAATAAGCTGCTAACAAATGGTGGAAGTGGTCGTTGAAAGGTTGGGGAGCTGACAGTCAAGGGAAGACTGGAGACTGAAGGAAGACTGGAAGTCACAGAGGAGTGGCAGGAAGAAGCAGGGACATCCGAGTGAGGAAAGAGAAGAAGAAGTCGAGGATGAAGACAACCGAGAAAAGGGAAAAGGAACTATCAGTTTGGGTTGATGGAAGAAGATAAAAAGTAGAAGGGGGAGAGGAGAAGGGGTTGGTTAGTTGCATAATGATTGTAATTTTTTCCATTCTTCCTGTGTTGCAGAGCTCTGAGAGCAACTCCATGCTTATATTTGTATGAGTTTGTATTATGGTTGTATAAAGTCTAATGTTGAGGAACAGGCCATGAGCCTTATGTATTGTGTTTATGTTATGGTAATGAAGAATATTGTTCTAGAGTTACACTGTGTTCATTGTGTATTATGCTGGCTATTCAAAAAATTTATATATGCATATGTTTAGGTAGTCTTTTTTTGTAGCATGAATAGACTGTTGTGATTTTTTTGTTTTACATGTTAAGCTAATTTCCTTTGTTCTCTTTTGGTTGATATGGTTCCCTTGATATCTAATTCCAATCCTTGTTTAACTTCGGTTGCGGCATGCCTCCAGAGAGACTCCTTCACCTTCCCGGGTAAGGTGAAAATGTTGGTGTTGTGCTAGACTACAATAGAGCCTTGTTGGCCCCTTGTGCCTGAACCTAGGGGCTTAACCCTGCTGCCATTTTTATGCCAATACTCATGTTGGATGTTTTCCTTCAAGGCTCCCATTAATATGTCTAACAAATTATCCTCTAAAATATTCCTTACCCTAAGACTCAACTTTTGGAATTGTTGAATGTGCTTTATAACAAGACATTTTTGTTGAATATTTTTCAGTTGACTAAAGAATGTATTACTCTTAATATCCCCATAATGTGTTATCAATTCCTTTGTAAAATATACCAAGATATAACTGAACCCTTATTTATCTCACAAATCCATTGGACATACCATACATGTTGGTCTTGTTCTAAAAACATGGATGTAATATTTACCTTTTCAAATTATTTCTATATCTTAAATATCCATGTTATAGGATCATTACCATCAAAATTCCTCATATCAATGTTTAGAATGTAGTAGTTCCTTGGTTCACTTGAAGCCCTAATGATCTAGATCTTGGATTGGAAATACATGATTATGGTTCCATGATTCAATATTTGTCCTCTCCAATTGTGAAAAAGATATTTCTCATAGATTATTGAGTTTCAGCACAATGGTTCTCCTTGTTTTTCATGATTTCCTTAGATCTCAATACTCTTTTTAGGAAGCCTACACAAGAGAATATTTTCCATGGTATTCATGGATTTTTGTATTTTTTCCTCAGTTTTATATTTCTTCCTTATTTTCATTCATTTTCTTTTCCATTTCATCCATAATTTATATTATAATTTTTCTTGAGAACCTAATAAATTTACCATTTTCAACATATTATTGTTGCCTTAGGTGGGTTGGACCTAGGTTCAAAGTGTGTTGCACACCAACAAAACCCTCAACCACTAGCCCTCTTGACAACGATTTGCAAGCATATCACAATCTCACCCGAAGTGATTATGGGAGGTTGCAGAACTAGGTTTCTACAGCCCGACGGATATTGCACTAGGGCACCCATGTATTTTCTTTATCATTTAATACTTATCTACTAATTAGCCTCAACAAATTACTTCACACGTATACTTTACTTTGCAGAGTTATATTCATCATTTAATCATAATAGAAACATTCATAAACTATATAGTACTGAAATAAAGTGTAGATACTAAGAAATGAACACTGAGACACAGATTTTACCATGGTTCATCCCAATGTTGGACTATGTCCACATGAACTGTTGCTTATAATATGAATTTAGTACAACAAGCAATTCTTCCCTACGCACACAGTTGTAGGGTGTCTATGCACTAAGTTATAGATGGTCTACACACTCACCTGTAGATCCAGGCCTCCACGCACACAGCTGCGGAGCCTTGAACTTCCTCCAAAGTAAATACCACAAAAGTTATCACATAAACATAGACCTACCTTAATTCGATGATTGTATGAGTCCTCTTCTTATTATTCATCCCAAAATATACTATTACATGAGGGATTTACATCATTACATTACCATGGACCCAATACCATTGTTTCTAAAATACAAGGGGCTATGGCCCATAACCAATAATTTTACAATAGTTTAATACTTTTAAAAAAAGGAATGGGCTTCATTACAAAGTCCTGATGCTGCACAATGACTTTGTTGCACGGTCTTCACCGTACTCTTATACTCTACTGCATGGTTCACTCCGTACTCCACGCCATCCTTTCTACTATGCGCTTCCACAAAAGTTGGATTCTTACCCAAAATCTACCTAAAATCTAGCCAAGTTGGGTTGCACCCAACAGGCCCCCAACACTCACATGTGACATGTACCGATTCACTCAGCTGATGTGCCCCGAATCTTTGTTTCGACGGTCATGTAAGAGACATTATACTGCTAAAGTATTTATGCTACCTGCTTCTCCTCTCAGCACACTTCTTCCAGCAGTGCCTTTATTGTTGGTCTGGCACTCTTCTAAATCACTTCTTTCTCCTGGAGGACCTCATCCTGCCAGGATTGAGTCCTCTCTCTTAAAATGTGCTCATTCCTTCAAATGTCTTCAATCTGCTTTTGAAGAGTCTGTCCTTCAATAATTATGGTGAGCCTCTACAAGATTGGTAAGGTCTTCGCAGTTGCCCGAAGTTCTTCCAACTGATTTTTCTTCGTCTGGAGCTCCTCTTCAATCCTATGAATGTTTGTATCCTCCTACAGTGAGGTCCAAATCTGCATAGTTTCATCTAGTAGTTTTCCATAGTTCGCCATTATGTCGGAGATGCCTTTCAGTGTAGATTTTAGATCTATTTCCCTCTTCTCACATACTTTTGGTGGCGTGACTAGTTGCAGCCTCACTTGCATCTCAGTAATCTTCACTTCATATTTGAACTTCATTTCTGCGAGCTTATTCTTTGAATCCCTTATTACGAGGCCAAGCTTCGCGACCTTCTCTGCTAGTGAATCTTCTTCATAGTCCTTTACGTTTGGAACTGTACTGCAAATTTTTGTGATGGCTTCCTCTAGCTATTGTTGTTGCTGGCATGCTCCATCCCTTTCCTTTACCAATTGTTCGAGCTCCTTCTTTACTGAAGCTCTTTCCTTCTCCACTTGAATACTTAACAGCGAAGTACGTTGTTCTTGCTCCTACAGTTTAACTGTTATATCTTGGTCGAACTTGTGCAGTATCTGAGTTGGTAGTGTGGTGATGTTCATGTTGACACAGTCCCACCCTTTTTCTCTCCCTTTGTCTTTAGTTGATTCAAACAGTAACGCTCCAACTGGTAACTTCATAATCCTTAACCCAAATGTTGACTCTATCCATCACTCTGGCTACATTTGTTGACCCGTCTATTTCGGTTTTCTGGCTATCTATGACAATGCCTTGAACTCTAGAATACCTTTTTGAACATATTCTAAGAGTACTCCGTAACGATTATCAATCATGTCCCAGGTTTCTACTGTTACTTCTTGGACTTTGTCTCCAATTTTGTCGATGTCCCCATTAGTAAGGACAAGTGGTATTGCACCCTTAGATTTTTCCGCC
This sequence comes from Pinus tabuliformis, assembly GCA_031772625.1. Classification (NCBI taxonomy): domain Eukaryota; kingdom Viridiplantae; phylum Streptophyta; class Pinopsida; order Pinales; family Pinaceae; genus Pinus; species Pinus tabuliformis. Next base: position 1,871,946,366 of record CM062817.1, read on the forward strand.
TTTTGCTTCTTCCTTGTGCTCATCGTAGGCGTTGTAGGTACCCTCTTCTTGATGATGAACAATGATTCCTCTTATAGCTATTCATTTCTAAGATGGTCGTTGGTACCCTGTTCCTACTCTGGCTTTGTCTCTTCTGTGTATTTTCCTTTGTCCTTTCCACTTGGATGCGCATCTGGCGTGGTGTCCTTCTCTGCTCCAATGTCTTCTACGTTTGGAGTCATCGAAAATAATTTCCAGTGTTATATTGTCCTGAGAAGGTCATCTTCGATGACCAAATATGCAGACGATTCCATGTCTCCATCAAATCCTTCCAAGCCTTCACATATACCCTGTGAAATTCTGCCTTAGATTATACTATATTGTGATATTGATCATACAAACTTAGTGATAGCTTAGGATGTTGGTTCACCACCATGTGCAAGTCCATGTACAATAGTATAAAGAAAATCTTGTTCTCTTGTGTGCAAGTTGGCTCCTTTTTATGCCAAAGTGAGGCATATCATGCAGCTTCTCGTACATCTACTTTGACTGAAAGAAACTGAGTCCTCGGACTCCTTCCATGTTAACAGTGCGATGATCAAGATCAACCATGCATAGTGAAATGTCTTACCCTTTTCCTATGCTTCTTGGAAGTCCTCCAAAAATTCCTTGCATAAATACCCGACCCAGTTGAACTGAACCTCGTCGTTTCACTGTGCGGCTAAGGAAACCATGGTTGCAGGACTCCGTTTTCTCTACACTTCTCATTATTTTTCTGGCTAATATGTGTGCATCGAAGCACACCCCTTGGTCGCTGATGGAGTTAATATCATAACCTCATGACTTTTTTATTAGCCCGTACTTATCCTTCAGGGTTTGTGCTACTGCCTTATCTTTGTTTTTTCCCACGAACTCTTCAGTAGGGTCCTTTGATTGGTAGGGAAATCCAGTAATCCTTGTTATCAACATTTCATCAATCGGGATACCCTTCCCCAACTAGAGGCATCTTTCATGCACTAATACTGGTAAGTGATGAACACAGGTTATGTTAGACGTGATTCTACCAAAGTGTGGCATGTTTAGAATGTTTAGCAAGCCTGATCTCTACAATCGTTGAGCCCACTAGTGTGGCTCCAACCTTGTAACTCTGCTCTCTAGATAGTATACCTACTGTAGGTACTTTATCAGCACAAACTATGGATACTTACTTCGGTCATTGAAGTCCCAATCCTCCATATTAAATTGCAAAATTTTTCTCCCTAATTCTCCTTCGAATGCCACTTTTTCAAGTAGTAACGATGTGAAAGTTTTGAATTTCATGTCTTTAGGATCTTTAACCAGCTTGGCATCTAGTTTCCTTGGTGGTAAATATGGTTCCAGCACAAAGGGAATTTTTATGCCCTTTGTCTCCATCTGGTGCATTTCAGCTTCCTCCTCACTGTACACTTGAGGTTATGGTTTTACCAGTCTGGGCTTCCATGACGTCCGCTAGTCCTTTCTTTGCAAAACTCTCTAGCAATCTCTTTGAAACTTCTCTCAGGCATACAACAACACACTTGTCTCACACTTGGTTGCAATTTCTCAAACTAAATTCTCCAGATGGAAAAGTGTAAAATGTGGAGTGAGACATGTATTTTATAGCGGATTTGAATTTCAAACCTCATAATTAGCTTAGGTCTTGCTCATTCAATGTAGATATGGTGCTAGATCTGGCCAACTATGCTTCATAATGGTTTCTCCCGTGCCTTTTAACAGAAACTTTTTCCTTCCAACAGTCATATTTCTGATGAAATTTGGTGATCCTTCCCTTGTGACATAGTAATCTTTCCTTCCTTATGGTTCTTTCAGATTTTGGCATCACGCAGTAATCTTCCCTTGGTGAAGTTCCCTTTTGCAAAGTAGTTTATAGTCTAGTTCTCACTTTCAATTGCAAGTGGCACTAAGACTCTTCTCCTTTCATCCTTTAGCATGAAGCTCCAAGGACAGGGTTGTCCTTGTATACCTTAAATCTGATACCATTCACTCATCCTGGAATCAGCTAACCATTTAACTTCACGAGCTGTACTACACCACCATCAAAAATGTGCTTGATGATATACGGTCCTAACCAATGTGTTTTAAATTTTCTTGGGAAGTTCGCAAATTTGCTATTATGAAAAAGTACAAGATCTGCTTCTCGAAATGTCTTATGCTTGATGTGCCTTTCATGCCAAGCTTTCTCCCTTGATTTCTTCACTTGTTGATGAAAATGTGCTATAAACCTATCTTCTTCCAGAGCAAGTAATTGTGCCATCCGTTCTTCCATTATATCAGAGTCTGCCATGTTTGTGAAAGTTGCAATTCTTAAACTTGGCATAATGAATTCCATAGGCATGATTGTTTCTTATCCATATATCAACCTAGAATGTGTTTGTCTTGTCAGTTTCTTTCATGTTTCCCTATATTCCCACAACACCGTTGGAATCCTTAGATCCCAGTCATTTTGTTCACATTGCATACTATTGTGAGTGTGTTCTCCATAATCTTATTGAATGCTTCCATAGTTACATTTTCCTGAGGCTAATAAGGAGTGCTTTTCTGGTGGTAAACTTGAAATTCCTTAGTTAATGCTTCAATGGTTTGATTCAAGAAATTTGACCCTTAATCACTCATTAATATCTTTAGATACCAAAATCTAGAAAAATATACTCAAATATGAACTTCGCAATAGTTTATGTGGTGCAATCCTTCACAGGATGTGCTTTGGCATACCTAGTCAAATAATTGGTCGCAGTGATTATGTACCTCGCACTAGTCTTTTTCCCTGGTGAATTTATCGATCCAACAAAATCAATAGCCCATTATTCAAAAGCTTGCAATGTTACTTGTGGTACTAGTGGAATTTCATCTCTTCTTGAAGGTTTTCTTGTTGTTTGGAAAATATTACAAGCTCGACAATATTCCTTTGCATCTTTGTGTAATGTAGGCCACCACAGTCCTGCTCTTAAAATTTTCTACACAATGGATTTCCCTACATAATGTCCACCAGCTGCGCCACTATGAGCTTCTGTCAAAACTATCTATTTTCGTGCTCAGGAACATACCTACATAGTATTTCATTTGGTCCCAATTTATACAAATTCCATATTATCAGTGAAAAATCTATTGCCTTAACCACCAACTCTTTCTTCTACTGTGTAGTGTATTTTGAAGGGACCATTCTGGTGGTTAAGAATTGAATAATATCAACGAAGTCCTCATCTACCACTCTGATCAAAAATAGCTATGCATCAGGAAGATTATCCTCTATATTTGTTGGTTCTTCTCCTGTTTCTATCCTTGACAAATGATCAGGTCCATCATTTAGTCTTCCTGACTTAACAATAACTTCAAAGTCATACTCTTGAAATAGTAATATCCACCTGCAAATTTTCCCTCTTAAAACATGCTTGCTTACCAAATATTTTAGTGTGGAGTGATCTAAGAACATCTTGAAATATGATCCCAACAAATAATTTATGAACTTTTGTAATGTATATACCATAGCTAGACCTTCCCTTTCTATAGTTGTATATTTCTTTTCTGCTTTAGATAGTTTCCTACTTGCAAAATCTATGGGGTGATCTATTTCTCCTGCACCAAGTTGTGCCAATACTACTCCTAAAGCTATGCATGAAGCATCCACATGAACATGAAATTCCTTATTCCATTCTGGGAAAACCAAAATAGGCGCAGTTACCATCTTTTGGTTTAGCATGTTAAGGCTCTTTTGACACTTTTCATTCCATAAAAATGTTACATCTTTCTTCAACAGTTTTTCCATCGGCATAGTGATCTGCACATATCCTTTGATAAACTTTTTGTAATATCTTATATGTCTCAGTGTGGTGCAAAGCTGCCTCACTGTCTTTGGTGGAGGTAAATTCACAATAATAACAATCTTCGCAGGATCCACCATCAATCCTTGCTTGCAAACAATGTGTCCTAGCAATATACCAAAAGGTACACAGAATATACACTTCTTGATATTCAGAGAAATTTGATACTTCCTGCATGTGTCGAGCATCAACCTTAAGCTTGCAACATGTTTCTTTAATAACCCAAACATTGTCCAATCATCGAAGTATACTTCCAAAAATTTGTGAATATACTCTTTGAAAGCTATGACCACTACTCTTGAAAATATGGTAGGGGAATTCTTCAACCCAAAAAGCATCATTGTATACTGATATGAACCCCATTTTGTAGTGAAGGTGGTCTTATTTCGATCCTCTGGTGCAATTCTAATATGATGGTATCCTGAAAATCCATCTGTAAATGAATAGGCTTCCTGACCTCCTACATTGTCCAATACTTCATCAATGAAAGGAGTAGGGAATGGATCATGTAGACATGCATCATTTAACTTCCTTAAATCAACACAAATCTTGATTTCACCCTTCGTTTTCTTTTCTTGTACTACCATAGGGCTTACCCACTCTGATTTATTCCACAAGTTCAATGATTCTAGCTACTTTCATTTTCTAAAGTTCTTTCTTCACTTTTTATTTGTATTTTGGATTCAATCTATAAGGCCTTTTCTTGACTAGCTTCGCATCAAGCTTCAAAGGAATCCTCATAACTTATAAATCACTTATAATTCCCTTCATATTTGAAAACTTAGTGGGAAATAACTCCTGATATTCATGCAGAAGATCTGTTACCTTGCTGATTGTTTCTTCATCCCAGTAATCTCCTATGGTTTCAAACTTCGGCTCATCTTTTGACCCTATATTCACCTTCTTTATCTTTAATGGATTTTTTATATCATACATTTCTATCTCATGTCCATTCACTTCGTGGTAACCTTCATATTATTCTATGCCAATATTGTGAGGGTATTCATCTTCTTCTACAACAATGTTGTGTAGGTTTTAACCCCGTAGAGAAATTACCTGCATATGAATTCTAAAACATAGAAAATAAAAAATGCAAAAGCATAACACATAAAACACATATACACAGAGATTTTCCCCTGGATCCCAAAACTGGGACTACCAGCTTGATTTTTCATTATGTTCCTTTCAATGTTACAATACATATTTATACATGTTGAAGCATCTAATACCATGGACCGAAAACCATTGCATCCAAAAACATGTGCAAAAAACATGCACAAAACCATAGGTTGGTCCGCCAAACCTAATATAGGGTCCAAAACCAAAAAATTTCGGGGCGCTGCCCAGAACCCCATAAAGTAGGGCTACCTACACCCCTCAAACCCCCTGTGACTCCCCCTGCTATGCAATCAACGCAATGCAGGGGGGGCTCCACCCCCTTCTAACCCCTCGGTTAGCTAGTCATGGAAAGAATATAACACAACCCAACATTCTCCCACTTCTTGTTTTCTTTCCACAGGGGGCCACAATAGAGATTAGTCATTTATCCAGCCTTGCAACGCCCATTGTTTCTCTACACCAATATAACTTCTCAGAGCTAACAGATTTTGTCAATGCATCTACAGTATTCTTCAAAGTGTCCATCTTTACCAGAAACACCTTCTTGTCTTCTATCATATCCCTCACAAAGTGATACTGAACATCAATGTGCTTTGTCTTTGAATGGTAAGCAGGGTTCTTTGCCAAGAAAATTGCACTTTGGTTGTCACAGTTTATCCTTGCAGCTCCCTATACTAACCCCATATTTGAACACAATCTCTGCAACCAAACTACTTCCTTGCTTGCATGAGTGGCTGCCATGTATTCTGCCTCTATAGTTGATAGTGCCACTACAAATTGTTTCTTACTCATCCAACTGATTACACCTCCAAATAGGTTAAACACATACCCACTTGTAGATATTCTCTGATCCAAATCTCTAGCCTAGTCTGCATCAACAAAGCCATGAATATCCAACACTCTACCCAATCATGGTCTTCCTTGGTAGCATAAACCATAATCACTAGTGCCATGAAAATACCTGAAAACCCGCTTCACTATTGCCCAGTGCTCCTTCCCTGGTTTTGAAATAAACTTGCTCAATACTCCCACTGCATGTGCACTGTTTGGTCTAGTACAGACCATCGCATACATCAGGTTACCGACTACACTTGCATATGGAATATGGGACATGTCCTCTTCCTCTTCTTGTGTCTTGGGACATTGTTCAGCAGATAACTTTACACCTACCGGAATAGGAACCTTCACTAGTTTACTATCCTGCATATTAAACCTCTACAATATTGTCTCGACATACTTCCTCTAGTTTAACCAGAGCTTCCCCTTTGTTCGATCTCTTTTAATTTCCATGCCCAAAATATGGTTTACAGCACCAAGATCTTTCATGTCTAATTTGGAGGACAAATGGGTCTTCAAATCCTAGATAATTTCTTTGTCATTTCCAACCAACAACATATCATCCACATACAAGGCCAAATAAATAACACAGTCACCAATTAATTTAAAATACACATAGTGATCTGCTTTGCTTCTGGTGAAGCCAAGTCCCCATATAAATGTATCTTTCTGATACCACATCCTTGGTGACTGTTTTAACCCATACAGAGACTTCTTTAACTTGCATACCATTTCTTTCTTCCCCTTCACTGCAAAGCCTTTAGGTTGCTTCATGTAGATCTCCTCTTTCAGATCCTCGCGAAGAAATGATGTCTTCACATCCATATGTTCTACCTCAAAATCAAAAGCAAGAGCAACAGATAAAAGTAATATAATAGAGGTTACCTTAGCAACAGGAGAAAAAATATCACCAAAATCAATTCCTGACACCTGGGAATAACCTTTTGCTACCAACTAGCTTTGTATTTCTCCACCTTTCCTTCTACATTTGTCTTCTTCTTGAACACCCATTTGCTGCCAATGGGTTTCCTTCCATCCGACAACTCCACCAGATCCCAAGCCTCATTTTTGTGCAAAGATGCCATTTCATCAACCATGGCCTCTTTCTAGAGTTTTCCATCCTCTGAATCTACTCCTTCCTTCACAGTTCTGGATCATCATCAGTAATAGATAAAGAAAAATTTGAACAGAAAGCAAATGGACTATACCTTTCTGGTTGCCTTCTTTCTCGAACTGATCTTCTCCCACCTAGAGTTTGTGGCTCTTCATCTTTTGATTCCTCCTCTGTTGTAGAGTCTGATTCTTCCTCCTTTAGCTCAAAATCTGTATTCTTAGGTTCCTTTGGTTGGACTTTGTGTTTAATAACATCTTTCACCTCTTTGAACACCACATCTCAGATGTACACAACCTTCCTTGTTACTGGGTTCCAAATCTTATAACCCTTTAAACCATCCTTATACCCAATAGATATGCACTTTTCAGATTTACTATCCAACTTGGTTCGTTTCTCCTTTGGAACATGTACGTATGCATCACATCCAAATACCCTCAGATGTGAAAGAGAGAGTTTCTTACCAGTCCATACCTCTTGTGGAGTCTTATCCTCCAATGTTGATAAAGGTGATCTGTTGACCAGGTAACATGTTGTCTCCACCACCTCTACCCAGAATTCTTGTCCTAACTCGACACCACTGAGCATGCTTCTTGCCCTTTCCATCAACGTCTTGTTCATTCTTTCTGCAACTCCATTTTGCTGAGGTGTGTATGGAGTAGTCTTCTATCGTGTTATACCAAACTTCTTACAGAATTCTTCAAATTCATTATTACAAAACTCTCCATCGTTATCTATCCTTAGCACCTTTATCTTCTTCTTTGTCTGGTTTTCCACGAGAGCCTTAAATTCTTTAAACCTATTAAAGACTTCAGATTTCTTCTTAAGGAAATATATCCATGTATTCCTTGAGAAGTCATCTATAAATGATACATAGTACACAGACTTACCCAGTGATGGAACCTTCACAGGTCCAAACACATCACTATGCACAAGCTCTAATATATATTTCGCCCTCTTACCACCAGAGGGGAAACTCACTCGATTCTGCTTCCCATATACACAATTTTCACAGAAATCAAAATCTAGAGAGCTATTACTCATACCTTCTACCATACCTCTACCATGATCGAAGGCCCTTCTCTCCAATATGTCCAAGCCTTTAATGCCACAACATGCTCTTCTCTCTAGAGACCACTAGATTTTCTACTCCACTTTCAGGAACCATGGAATTGTTGCACCCATCAACAACAGTGTTACCTTGCAGCTTGTACAGAGTTCTAATTTGAACTCCTTGCATCAATACCAGTGCCCCCCGCACCATCTTGTAGGTATCCTTCTCAAACACATTTTTTACACCTGCATCATCCAACTTGCTTACAAAAATCAGATTTTTGGCTAATGCAGGAATATGCAAAACACCTGGAAGTGTTCTAACCCTTCCACCTTGCAACTTCAACTTTACTTTGCCGCGACCAATGATTCTAGCCTTCCTATCATCCCCCAAGAAGACATCACCACCATCATATTTCTCATACTCGCAAAACCACTCTCTATGGTGAGTGAAGTGAAAGGATGCACCTGAGTCAATCAACCATACCTCATGATTTACATGTGTACTTGAAGAAGCCAAGTACACATCCCCACCTTCGTCTGAGGTGGTTTTCGCCTTTGTGGAAGGAGCATCATCAGATCCCTTTCCTTTATCAGGAGATTTAGATTTACAGTCCCTTTTGTAATGCCCTTCCTTTCTGCATTTCCAGCACACCACCTTTACAGGTTTTCCTGGAGATTAAAATCTCCCTCTAGATTTAGATCTCCCACTCAATGACTTATTTTTGTTTCTGCTCTGGGACCGCCCTCGTACATACAAGGCATCGCCATTCTGGCTCTCCATATTTTTCCGTCTCATCTCCTCCGTCAGCAAGGATGAGACTATTTCATCAAACTGTAAGGCGGTTGCATTGCTACCTATTGCAATAACCAGACTGTCCCACGAATCTAGTAGATAATACAACAAACTAATTCACTTATCTTCATCTGAAATTTTAATATCAACATATGCTAACTTACTTACCACAGTATTAAATGTGTTTATATGCTCTGTCACCGAGTCTCCATCTTTCATCCTCAAGTTATACAGCTTTTTCCATAGGAACAGTTTATTCACCAGAGACTTAGATTGGTACAAAGTCCCTAACTTGTCCCACAGCGCCTTTGTCGTAGTTTCCCCTGATACATTCAGCAATACTAAATCTGAGACACACAACCATATTGTGCTCTTTGCCTTCCGATCCAACATCTTCCATTCTTCATCAGACACTCCCGTTGGTTTAATAACTAGATCTACCGCAATCCACTGATCTTTATCCACCAACAAATCCTCCATCTTGAGTTTCCACAACTCAAAACTCTGACCATTAAATTTCTCGATCTCTATCTTTCCACTTCTCGCCATCTTCTTTCACCACTAGTCGATCTCGCAGATCCCCCACTGAATGGGGTCTACCACAAGCCCGAGCGAAACCCCTCAGCAACAAAGGAATCCCCTTGAAGCCAAAACAACTCTGATACCAAATGTAGGTTTTAACCCCATACAGAAATTACCTACATACAAATTCTAAAACATAGAAAATAAACAATGCGAGATCATAACACATATACCCAGAGATTTTCCCCTGGATCCGAAAACCGGGACTACTAGCTTGATTTTTCATTATGTTCCTTTCAATGTTACAATACATATTTATACATGCTGAAGCATCCAATGCCATGGACCAAAAAACATCGCATCCAAAAACATGGACAAAAAACCATCGCGTCCAAAACCATGTGTGAAAAACATGCACAAAACCATAGGTAGGTCCGCCAAACCTAGTATAGGGTCCAAAACCAAAATTTTCTGGGGCGCTACCCTGAACCCCATAGAGTGGGGTTACCTACACCCCTCAAACCCCTTGTGACTCCCCCTGCTACGCAATCGGTGCAATGGAGGGGGGGCTCTACCCCCCTTCTAAACCCCCAGTTAGCTAGTCGTGGAAAGAATATAACACAACCCAACATGTTGTAGCATTCTAGTACATTTTGTAGCTGTGCAGCCCAATCAAGCTGCCAAGTGAGTGGAATTGCATTCTCAAAAATCCTTTTTAACTATTTAAAGCATTGAATCTATATATGGAATGTCATCTTCAAATATAAATGTTAATATAAACCCATCAACCATCTCTATCCAGCTCGCAGTATCATGTCAAAGTTTTGTTTCCAAATACCAGTTTTGAGGAATCTCTTTCCATGCAATGATGCAAAGCTGGATGTGCTCTCTAGGATCAGTTTGACCATCATATTCATCATTCAATTCTATGTCTGCCTAACCAAACCTTACCCATATCAACCTTTGACATTCTTGCAAAGTTCCAATATTCTTCTTATGTGTACCCCACCATCTAGTAGGAGTAACTCTTAGGGATATATCCAAGGCTAATAGTCTTTGACACTCTGGTACCTATTCTTCAAGAAAATTATTTATGTCATCCAAACCATCATAGTAAGAAAAATTGCATACCTCAGATGTTATACAATGAAGTTATTTAATCACTCTTGCACATCATCTTGTAGACACTTCATGTAACCTATTTTTTCAATCTTCTAATTCTTCTTCTGAATGTGAAGCACATGAGTTGTTATGTCCCCAACTTAACTTTCCATATGTAGTAAGGTTGATTAATTCTTCTTCTTTGGTTGTCATTTGATAGATGTTATCTATATCAGTTGTGATGTACTCCTCTTTAATAGGTTTAGTATACCTTTCTCTATTTGATGGATCTAATGGAACAATGAATCTCATATTGTTGCTTTCAAATATCATTTTCCTCTTTTTTAAGTTGATTATAGCCATGTTAGAAAATGCCCATCCAATCCAAGTAATGCAAGATAGGGGTTACTATCATCCATAATTTCTATTACCTCAAAATATGTAGGAGTGCACACTTCTTCAATGTCAACTATAATGCCTAATAACCTTCCTAGAGGAACAATCTTTTGTTTATTCGCCATTCTCAACTAAATAGGTGACCATTGCAACTTTGGTTTACCCATTAGTTCCCATGTTTTCTTCATCAATACATTAGCTTCAAATCCCATATCTAAAATAATTTGGTCCATATCATGTTCTTCTATCTATGCACTAAGCCTCATTTCCTTTCCAGTTCTCTTGTGTCTATATAAATTATTTACTCTGCACATTTCAGTCTATGGAACTTCCTTAGATGTGCGAGAGTCTATCAATTCATGCAGTCCTTCTACAACCTTTTGGTTTCATAACAACTTCATACAAGTTTGTAGGAAATATTTTAAAATACCTAGATCCATATCCTATATCACAATTGCTATTGCGGTGTTGTTATTCTTCTGCTCTGGTTTCATGCTAGATGTCGAAGCTCCTGTGTCCATAAAGCTTCACTTAATTTCCATAAATACTTATTTTTCCTTGTGAATATCAAACATCGGTGCTCTTTCTGTAGTCTTTCTAAACCATGTATCTTCAACTACCTTCTTCTCATCTACTTTGTCATTTCCTCTCACATCTCCACTCTTTGTTACAATGTTGATGTGAGGTTCATTTATCCTCAGTTCCATAGTCATCATTTGAATGTTCTGGGTCGGCTATGGATTCTTCTTTTCTTTCATTGTCACTATAAGAATTAGACACTCTTCTATTACATGATCAAATGCTTTGCAATACTTACGTGTCATACTCGGATTTTGGAAATTTCTTGCGAAGTGACCTGCCTGGCCGCAATTATATCAAATAAGATGACCTCGACCTCAACAGCTCTGCCACCTCGACCTTTTCCTGCATAGCAACCTCGACCACCTCGTTGTCCACTTCCTTCATGTCCTTTTTCTTCAACTTTAATTCTATATGTATCAGCATCGCGATCCATCATCAATTCATAGGCTCGACATTTATCTTCATCATGCCCCACCAATTTACAAAATTTGCAAAATACATTCTTCATAGTATGCACAGATTTTGTAACAAATAGCAATCTGTGGAGTGATGTTCGCCTCTATTTCTGCATATTTCGCACCATATACTAGATCTAACATTCAAGGAATAGGTGCCCCACTAGCTATGTAATTTCTAAAAATAAGACATTTCTCTTTAGAGTGACCTTCTGCTTTGATTTTGTACACTACACCTCTTCACAAACTTCTTTACTCTTCTTCATGTCATGTAACTGTAGAGTCAATTTCACCAGCTGAATTCGTATCTGTTGCATACTCGCATTTATATCACATATTAGCAAAGCATCTAACCTCGTTGCCAACTCCAAAGCTTCGGCTTGAGCCTCTATTTTCTATTGTGTCAAAGGTAATCTGATGTGTGGTAGCAGTGCAGCTATAGACCATTCCTTGTGTTGTTACGGAGCTATATCTAAGCTCACATGATCCAAAAATACCTTGAACCTTTGATCAAATTCCCATATTGACTCAGTTAGCCTTTTTTTTAATCTCCTTTAGTTATGTGATGCACTACGACTCGGATTTTGGTTTCTTGAATTATTTCACCAATGTTGATTTTATATCTGTATAAGACTTGATCTAGTTGCTCAAATATTTCATATACCAATTTAATGCTCAATATCTAAATGTTGTGGCAAGTTGTGCCTTCTTCACATTTTCATTATGGACTTACTTTGTGGTCCATACTACTTTGCATAAGAACCATAACTGTTATGGATCCTCTTATCCAGTTCCTTTAAAGATCAAAAACTTAATATCATAGGCCATCATTCTTCTTGGGGGGGGAGGGATGGGGATGGGGGCTAGGAGGGGTAGAGGGTGGGGAAAACCAAAATTTGTCTGACTCTGGCTAGATTCGGGCTTTAACACTCTTTCAGGTCGAAAGGGTGAATACTGTGGGGTTCCTTTGGGATTCTCATGGGGGTTTCCTTCACCTTTAGATTCACTTAGTAGAGGGTTATTGTCAGTATCTATGAAAATCTTTAGATCTTGGCCACAAGATCTCTTCTTAGTGTCTACTTTATACCTTTTTCCACTTCGTGTTGTTCCAGTCTCTTCTTCATATATTTTTCCAAACATAATCTACTAATCTGACTACATTCAAAGAATTCACGTTTTGCACAAAAGAATTTCAATCAAGAATTTAAAAGATCTCAAGAACTTACCTCATGGTCCCTTGAAAAATTTACGTTCATCTTTGTTGTATGACACAGTTGAATCCACCACAAATTTAATAATAAATCCTCCTAAAATGTTGTCAACCCAGAAATTGACAGCCCTTGAAATTTTGTTATCAATGTTTTTGAGTTGTTGTATTAATTCTAGAGTCCAATGTGTAGGTTCATCTCCTTTAAAACAATTCTTTCTCTCCACCAATCTTGAAATCCACTCGTATATCTCAATGTGAAATGAACTAAAGAATATTTCGTAATGATCTTTAAGCATATACTTCTCCAACCATCTTCTAAATGATGGTTTAGGGTTTCTGTTCTCCTAATCCGCAAATTCACGTTCCTTCTTTTATACCTACTCTTGTATTTCTTTCTTCGACGGATGCCAAAACATATCCCTCAAATAGATCCTGTCTTGGCAACGGAACCATTTGTTGGCTTAGGTGGTCTAGACCTAGGTTCAAAGTGTGCTACACACCAACGAAACCCTTAACCACTGGCCCTCTCGGTAATGATTTGCAAGAATATTGTAGTCTCACCCAAAGTGATTATGGGAGGTTGTAGAACCAGGTTTCTGCAACTTGAGGTATACTTTACTAGGGCATCCGTGTATTTTCTTTATGATTTAATACTTGTCTACTACTTAACCTAAAAAAATTACTTTACACTTATATTTTAATTCACGGAGTTAAATTCATCATTTAAGCATAACATTAACATTCATAAACTATATAGTATTGAAATAAAGTGCACATACTAAGCAAATGAACGTTGAGACATAAATTTTACTGTAGTTCATCCCAATGTCAGATTACGTCCACAAGAAATGTTTCTTATAATACGAATTTGGTAAAAAAAATTGTTCTTCCCTTCACACACAAATGCAAGGTGTCTTTGCACTAAGCTGCAGATGATTTGTGCACTCAACTGCATACCCAAGCCTCCGCACACATAGCTGTGGAGCCTTGCCCTTCGTCCAAAGTACAGACCACAAAAGTTATCACATAAACACAAATCTGCCTTAATTCGATGATACGATGGATTCTCCTCTTATTATTCATCATTATATATACAATTACATGAGGGATTTACATAATTACATTACCATGGATCTGATACCATGGTTTCTTAAATACAAGGGGCTATGGCCCAAAACCAAAAAATTTACAATATTTTAATGATTTTACAAAAAGGAAGGCACTTCGTCACGAAGCCCCGATGCTGTGTGGTGACATTGTTGCACGATCTTCATCTTAATATGTTTCTATGTTGTGTAGTTCACTCTGTACTCTGTGACATCCTTTCTATTGCGCGCTTCCATAAAACTTGGATTCTTACCCAAAATCTAGCCAAGTTGGGCTACACCCAACAATTACCATCCATTTTCTTATCTTTATTCTCTAATTGGGATGACCTAAATTCTAGTTGTACACTTTACTCATGATTCCAGGATGAGCTTTCAGGAGGTTTAATTGGTGTAGTAGCTTTCTTTGCATGCATGTTGGAAAATACTAATGGTACTCCTCTTCATCAAAACTTGCAATCGCCAAAAAAATGTTGGCATTATGACTAATGTGTTGCCCTTGATATAAACGTACTTGATAAAGATGTCAACATGATGGTTATGCAGATGCTACAGGTGAGATAGTCATAGGAATATCAGTTCAAATACAAAGGAATGATAAAGGTGAAGTTTGGGAAGTATACACGGTTCCTATGAATAAAGGTCGCATATATACGTGGGTATGGCGAAGAAAAGTTGCGTACAGTTTTCGCACCATGGTATTGTCAATACCATGGGTCTTTACCATGGTATTGACCAATATTAATGAGTGAAAAAATGGATATTTTATCCTGTCAAAGAATGCCATCGACATTACTAAGTGATTTGCCTAAGGTATTGGCTAAGTCATAATCTATATAACGAGATGGAGATCAAAGTTTTATGTGTGCAAGTTATGGGTTATTGATGAATGATTTGATATGAAATAAGAGTGCACCAAGGAGCATGAAGAAGGATCAAATTTGATAGATCTAAAAGCATTGTAGTGACTAATGAACATTATTGCTTGATCTTTTATGATTATGACTAAAAATGATAGATTTGTGATGGTAATGTTACTCTAATATTAAAATGTGACAGTAAGGGTTGTGAAGTATGTTTTAAGGTTGCAGCAAAGGCGTGATTCATTGATTATCAGAGAGGTCGCGTACATACGCGGATCTACTTCAGGGGATTCACATATATATTATGCAAAAATACAGAATTTGTATGAAGGTGTCAAGTATTAAAAGCGCATACATACATGGGTGTTCTTTATAAGAGTTGCACACATATGCTAGGGTTTTGTAGTATGAACTGTTAATGATGTTTGATCAATTTTTTTATGTTTGTTGTTGTATGTCAATGATGTCTCTCTCATGATAATCTGTGTTTGATAATACTGGTTGGGTTGAACTGATGAAATGTTGATGATACTACTGTATTGTGATCTGTATTTGGTTCAGTGATCTGTGATGGATTTAACATGTAATTTAGTGATTGATTCAGTGTGACAATAATTTTGATTTAGGTATTAGTGTTTTGAGATCTATACACTGGTATTCTTCGGGAGAAGTGTGTACATATGCGGGTATGATTAAGAACACTAGCATATACAATATGATGCATGCTTGATCAGTGTTTGTAGTGGAAACAGTTGGTTTCTGTGATGGGTAACAATGTTTGGCTTGGTATATTAATGAGTGGCTATGCATTGATATGATTTGTTCTGATCTAGTTTGATATAGTTGCATTGGTTACATTAGTATATTTGATGATTCAGTATTTGAGTAGTTTATTTCAGAATTGTTGGGAGTGGATCTAGTTTGAAACATTCTAAAAAGTGATCCATAAAGAGCTGAAGATAGTAGTCATCAGAAAGGGGGTTTTAGTTCCCTTCCAGTAGGAATTGGAAAATGAGAGAATTTTGTAGCCTTCTATAGATAGGATCCTGTGTACTGGTTAAAGTTTGTTCTAGTATAAGATTGTAAGAATGTTATTTTTAATAAAAGAAGACAAAGATGAAAACAACAGTGGTTTTCTCCCACATTGGGTTTCCACCTAAAAATCCTGGAGTTCATATGGTTTTGTGTGTTAATGTTCTATCTACTTCTTAATGGATCATAATTCTTGTTTAATTGATGAATAATGGAATAATAATGCATTGATTAATACTTCACAGATGATCAGATAATTTATTTGGATATATGTGGATTTCTATAGTAATAGTCACATACATATTCTAGTTTCCTTTACAATAGTCGTGTATAAAAATCAGAATAATAAATTGAAATTGAAGTGTGAAATATACTAATTAACACCCCTCCCATCTCAGTATTTTTCCCAAACAATTGTTATTAGAGTAGGTCCTTTAGAAGAAGCTTGATTGCTTGAAGGGAGATTCATCAAGATGAACAATCAAGAAGGAGTGTCATATATCTAGCCACCATTATTTAATGGAATGAACTTGGTTTTTTGGAAAGTTAGAATGAGAGAAAATATGCAGTCACTTAGGGATGATGTTTGGGAAATCGTTGAAGTAGGTTATCAGTATCCATCATCCATTCCCACAGATGAAGTAGGAAAGAAGCAACATGAGACCAATGCAAAAGTTGTCAGCGCTCTTCTGGGAAGCTAGGAAAATCAGAATTTGTGAAGTTCATGCAGTTAAATACTGCAAAGGCTATATGGGACAAGATCATCAAAAGTTATGAAGGTGACACTATGGTAAAGAGTGTCAAACTTCAAACATTTAGAATTCAATATGATGCTCTAAGAATTCGTAATGATGAAAGTATTGCAAGTTTATTTCTTAGGGTAGATGAGGTCATTAACTCAATGAGAAATATTGATGATGAAGTAAAAAAGTCAATGCTTGTTGAGAAAATCCTAAGATATCTAACTCCGAAATTCAATTCAAAAGTCTCTACCATTGAAGAAATGTAGGATTTAAAGAATCTTACTATTGAACAGCTTCATGGGATCTTAACAACCTATGAAATGAGAAAAGGGGGTCCATCATATATCAGAGAGGTTACATTCAAAGCTACTTATAAAGGAAAATAAAAGGAGGAGCTCAAGGAATCAGGATATGTATCAGATGAAGAAGAGGTGAACTTCGTAAAGAAAATCCAAGTAGGAACTGACAAATTTAGAGTTGAGCTTCCTTTAAAATGCTTTTCTTATGGAAGAGTTGTTCAATATGTTGCTAAATGCGCTTATAAAGAAAATCATGAAAAAGGTAATAATTATGAAAAAGTAGATATTAGAGGAAGGTTAGAAAACAAGAAAAAAATTTCTAACACACGAAGATAGTGATGTTCTTTCAAATGGTGAAGAAGGTGAGTCTAGTCAAGAATAACAATTACTTATGGCATTTGAAGATAAATGTATTGATGAGTTTAATGATGTTTTTATGGATGCCCTAGAAAAAAAGGATAATCTCATTGAAGAAATAACTCAACTTAAAATTCATCTAAAAGAAGTTAAATTAGCAAAAGAAGCACTGAAGAAACAAATTCTAGAAAAGAAGAGGCATAATGAAAATTTAGAACTAGAAATAGTAAGTCTAAGAAAGGAACTTCAGAAAACAAAAGGTATAAACCTTAGATTTGCTAAAGGATCTAAGACCCTAGAAGAAATCATCGAAGTAAAATGCTCTCCTCTAATAAAAATAGGTCTTGGATGCAATGGATAATCATCAAAGACTGTAAAATATTTTGAAACAAGTACGAGAAGATATCCCAATGCAGTAAAAGGAATCAATCAACAAAATTCCAACTCTCAACCAAGGAATGAGGGATCAAATGTACCTTAGGTAAAACATCCTTACCAAAATCAAAATGGAAACTACACAAAAAGGTACTATACTCCCAAGAACTTCTACTTCAATGGTAAATGTTTCGCTTGTCATAATTTTGGTCATAAGGCTACTCAGTGTGTTGCTTATAAAACTATCATGACTAGAGAAGCACGAAAACAAAAGAATCAGATTGGGTCAAATAAATACTCTTACAATACATTCTCATCTCTCCAAAATGAAACATAATGTTCCGTTTGCAATAACTTTGGGCGTAGAGAGACTAAATGAAAAAGCATAATGATACCAACTCTTTAGAATGAACAAAAGGCAACAACATCCAAGGTATGGAAAAACAAAACCATAGAATCTGAAAATTGTGGTTTAGCTTTGTATGCAAGAGATCAAGAAAAATTATGGTACATTTATAGTGGATGCTCAAAGCATATGACAGGTGATAAAGATAATTTTATGTCCTTTATTGAAATAAAGAAAGAAAATAACATAACCTTTGGAAATAACCCACTTGATGCTATCAAAGAGAAAGGAATTATTTTTCCAAAGAATAAGGTTAAAGCTGGAAATGTTTTGTTTGTTGATGGATTAAGACATAAAAAAATTAGTGTCAATCAAATGTGTGACCAAGGGCATGAGGTTGTTTTCAGATCAAATAATTGTGCAGTACGGAATCTATATACAGGTAAGATTATAATATAGGGAAAAAGAACTCCAGGTAATGTTTATGTCTTGGAAGGCGGCCAAGATCATTGTTACATGAGAAAATCAGAAGAAAGTTGGCTTTGAAACAAAAAATTGGGACATCTAAGCTTCACTCAATTACACAATTCAAGCAGAATGGGAGCAGTACATGACTTTCCTAATATCTCTCTACCATAAAATAGCATATGCATATCATGTCAATTCGATAAGCAAACTAGAGTCCAGTTCAATGATAAAGAAGGTACTTAAACTCGAACTTATTCATACTAATTTGTGTGGTCCTATGAGAAAGAAGTCTCCTCGAGGTGAACAATACTTCATATTATTCATTGATGATTTCACTCAAATGTGTTGGATTGGCTTATTGAAATATAAAGATGAAGCATTTGATAAATTTAAAGTCTTCAAAGCTCTAGTAGAAAATGAGTTAGCTTTGAGAATAAAATTTCTTAAATCTGATAGAGGAGGAGAGTTTATATCAAATGATTTTTTCGACTTTTCTGAACAAGATGGCATCAAGAGACAATTTTCTATAGATAAAACTCCCCAACAAAATGGATTGGAATAAATAATGAACAGAACAATTCAATAAATGGCATGTTCCATGCTTGATGAGTCTAGAGCACCCCATACCTTATGGCGGGAGTAGCACATATAGTCGTCAATATCCTCAATAAATCTCATATTTGAGTAAATAGTGATAAAACTCCTTATGAACTATGGTTTGGTAAGCCTCCAACTGTCAAACATTTGATAGTTTTTAGAATCAAATGTTACATAAAGAATAATGTTGATAACCTTGGAAAGTTTGAATCCAGAGCTGATGAAGGAATTCTCCTTGGATACTCCTCTAGAAGCAAAGGATATAAATGCTATAGTAAAAGGCTTCAAAAGATTGTTGAATGCATTGATGTTCTGATTAATGAAGCACTAGCAGATGACGAACTTGTTCCTACAACAAGCCAAAAGGTTGTAGGAGAGGGAATTAATAAAGCACTAGAAGAAGGAATTGAAAGCACAAAAAAATTACTCCTTCAAGGTATGTTTAGAAAAATCATCCGGAATCTCAAATTCTAGGTTAAAAGAATGTTGAAGTACAAACTAGGAGAACAATTGTTGGAACTTCCAGTTACCTAGCCTTATTATCCACAATTGAACCTCAAAATATAAATCAAGAAAGCAAAGATGAATGTTGGGTTAAGGCAATGGATGAAGAACTTGATCAAATAAAAAATAACCATACATGGGAGTTAGTACCAAGACCTCATGATAAAAATATTATTGGGACAAAATGGGTGTTCAAAAACAAACTAAATGAAAATGGAGAAGTAATTAGAAACAAAGAAAGACTTGTTTGCAAAGGCTACGCTCAACAAGAAGGAATAGACTTTGAAGAAACATTTTCACCTGTAGCTAGACTTGAATCCATAAAAATGTTTCTTGCATTTGCAATCTTTCATAAATTCAAAGTATTTCAAATGGATGTTAAATTTGCATTTTTAAATGGGGATATAGAAGAAGAAGTTTGTATTGAAAAACCTAGAGGATTTATTCTAGGAAATGATAAAAATATTGTTTGCAAGCTTAAGGAGGCTTTGTATGGATTGAAACAAGCTCCTTCTTCTTGGTATTATCGTCTTGACAAGTATCTTCAACAACAAGGTTTCAGAAAGGGGTCTGTAGACAACAACCTATATATAAAATTTGATACAGATACAAAATTTTAATAATTGTTGTTTATGTAGATGACATCATATTTGGAAGTAATGTAGAAACTATGAGTCAAGAATTTGCTTCAGTTATTCTGAAAGAATTCGAGATGTCTCTACTTGGTGAACTAACATACTTTCTTGGTCTTCAAGTTAAACAAACAAAGAATGGTATCTTTCTCTCACAAACCAAGTATCTCAAGCAGATTTTGAAGAAATATGGAATGAAATATTGCAATCCTGTATGCACACAAATGGTAACAGGATGTAATCTTAATCAAAATGACGATTCTCCTTCAGTTAATCAACCAGAATATAGTTCCATGATTTGAAGCTTACTCTACCTTTTAGGAACAAGACTAGATATTATGGATGCGGTTGGGATTGTTGGAAGATTCCAAGAAAATCCTAAAGAAACTCATCTTCAAGCAGTTAAAATAATATTCAAGTACCTACAAGGAACTCAATACCTTGGTCTATTGTAGCTTCCATGCTTACACAGATGTAGATTGGATTGGTAATATTGATGATCAAAAGAGTACTAGTGGAGGAGAATTTTATCTGGGACAATGCTTGGTATCATGGTTCAGCAAGAAACAAAGCTCCATCACCTTATCTACTACTAAGGTAGAATATGTTGCAGTTTCATCTTGGTGTACTCAACTTTTATGGATGATGCAAATTTTGCAAGAAATTCAAATCACTTTCTCTCAACCTATACCTGTCCTTTGTGACAATACTAGTGCCATAAGTATTTCAAAAAAAAATGGCATACACTATAAAACCACGCATCTTCCAATCAAATATCACTTTCTGAGAGAACAGGTACTTGAACAAAAGGTAAAACTGGAATATCTTCCTTTAAAGGAACAAGTTGTAGATATATTTACAAAGCCACTTCCACGTGATTCCTTTGAATATCTCGAACAGAAACTAGGAGTGGCCTCTACCTCATCACTTTGCTAATTATTCTAACAGACCTTTCATGTTCAGGGGGAGCTGAGGTTGTAAATTATTGTAGTTTACTTTCTGTATATGGATCACATGAAGGACAATCGCATATATATGTGAGTCTGTTTCTATATAGTAGTGTATGTTTCTCTATGACTAAGAAACAATGGGATAGTCTTAGGATAGGGTCTGGTATATTTCAGTTAGTTGTAAGTTCTTTGGCCCTCTAGTTCTGGTTTTTATTGGTTATAGTCTGTTGATATTCAGATGCTACTTAGAAGTGATATTGGCTTATGATGGTTATGAGTTGTTATTGTTGTTTTGAATTTACTAATTGATGAGTTGGATGTGATCAAACCTGACAATGAATAATTGGCACAAGTTCAGGGGGAGAATTTTCTATATTTCTAGTAGTGCATTGTTGGCATTATGATTTCTTGAGAATTCCTTGTTACATAATGATGCTTATGATTGGTGATGTTGTTGATGACATATTTGCTACTGAATTTTTGGATGATGACTATATGTTGCTTAAGAAGCTGATTATGTTATGTTTCTTTATGATGACTTAAGTTGCATGATGCCTATTTTTCTTGAGCTACATATGAAAAAGTTTCTATGATGATGTCCTTGGTTCTCCTATATGTTGGTGATACATGATGATGATGCAGGATCATATATGGTATATGATGGTTGTTGAAGACTCTCATGGTCTTGCTACCTCACTATTGAGGTATTTGGTTTTGGTCATAAATGTCATATTTGTCTCTTGATGTAAAGGTCATGTAAAGACCCATGATGTAATCATTGTAATATTTAGTCATGTTTGGAATATTAGGGACAAGTCCATTATGTATGTAATCCCATTATTTCGGGCCTTTGATGTAATGTTGAGTCATGATATGTAACCCCATTGTATTGGGTGATTGATTTAAGATTGAGTCCTTGGTGATGAGAAAGGCCATATTTGGTTGATTCATAGAGTCCTATACTTCTTTTTATATCTTCCATAAGATTCAACATTTCCTCAAGGGGAGCATGCTTAGTATACAATGTTCATTCAGCAGATAAGATCAAATCAAATCAGAGAAAAGTCTTCATTTAGCTTTGGTCAGACCTTTTCCCTTGATGTCAAAGGGGGAGAGTAGCTTAGTGTTTGGAGAAGAATGCTTGGTGTTTCTTGGTGCTTAGCTTGGTGTGTTTGCAGGTACTAACACATGGACAATTGGTGGTGACCTAACACAAAAGTGGTTGCCATCAAGTCCAAAGGGGGATATTTTTGGCATTATGACTAATGTGTCATTCTTGATCAAAACCTACTTGATAAATATATCAACGTGATGGTTATGCAGATGCTACAGGTGATATAAACAAAGGAATGATAAAGGTGAAGTTTGGGAAGTATACCTTGATCCTGTGAATAAAGGTCGTGTACATATGTGGGTGTGGTGAAGAAAAGTTGCGTACAATTTCTGCTCCATGGTATTGTCAATACCAAGGGTCTTTACCATGGTATTGGCCCATAATAATGAGCACAACAATGGATATTTGATCTCGTCAAAGAATACCATCGACACTACTAAGGGATTGGCCTAAGGTATTGGCTATGGCCTAAGTTATATAATGAGATTGAAATCAAAGTTTTATGTGTGAAAGTTATGGTTTATTGATGAACGATTTGTTTTGAAACAGGTGTGCACCAAGGAGCATGAATAAGGTTTAGATTTGATAGATCTGAAAGCATTATAGTGACTAATGAACATGCTTTCTTGATATTTTATGATTATGACTAAAAATGATATATCTATGATGGTAATGATACTCTGACATGGACATGTGACAGTAAGGGTTGCAAAGTTTGTTTTGTGGTTGCAGCGAAGGCTTGATTTAGTGATTACAGATCTGTACCCAGGTTTTCTTTATAGAGGTGTGTACATATGCAGATCTACTTCAAAGGAGTCGCGTACATATTATGAAAAAGTACAAAATATATATGTAACTGTCAAGTATTAAAAGCACGTACATACGCATTTGTTCTTTATAATAGTCACGTATATTGTTAAGGTTTTGCAGTATGAACTATTAATGATGTTTGATCAGTTCTATTATGTTTGTTGTTGTCTATCAATGATATCTCTCTCATGATAATTTGTGTTTGACAGTATTGGTTTGGTTGAACTGATGAAATTCCGATGATATTGTTGTATTGTGATATGTATTTGGTTTAGTGATTTGTGATGGGTTCAAAATGTGATTCAATGATTGATTCAGTGTGACAGTAATTCAAAATCAGGTATCAGTGTTTTGAGATCTATACGAGGGTATTCTTCAAGAGAATCGTGTACATATGCAAGTATGATTAAGAAAAATAGTGTATACAATTTGATGTATGTTTGATCAAGGTTTGCACTAGTAGTAGTTGGTTTATGTGATGGGTAGCAGTGTTTGGCTTGGTATATTGATGAGTGGATATGCATTTGTATGGTTTATTTAGATCAAGTTTGATCCATTTGCAATGGTTAGATTAGTAGATTTGATGATTCAATATTTGATTAGTTGATTTCAGAATTTTTGGGAGTGGATCCAGTTTGAAACATTTTAAAAAGTGATCCACAAAGAGCTGAGGATAGTAGTCCTAGAAAAGGGGGTTGTATCTCACTTACAGTAGGAGCTAGAAAATGAGAGAAGGTTGTAGCATTCTGCAAGTAGGAGCCTACGTACTAGTTAAAGTTTGCACTAGTATAAGATTGCAATAAGATTATTTTTAATAAAAGAAGAAGACAAAGATGACAACAACAGTGGTTTTCTCCCACATTGGGTTTCCACCTAAAAATTTTGGTGTTCATATGATTTTTTGTGTTAATTTTCTATCTAATTTTTAACTTCTCATAATTATTTTTTAATTGATGATTAATGGAATAAAGATGCACCGATTAGTATTAGACTGGTAATCACATAAGTTATCTAGATATACGTGGGTTTCTATAGTAACAATTGTGTACATACACTAGTTTCCTTTATAACAATCGCATATAAAAATCAGAATAAGAAATTGAAATTGAATTATGTAAAATACTAATTCACACCCCCCCCCAAATGTTTTTCCTAACAAAAAAATTGCACCTTCTAATAAAAGGTTAGGTCAATTGTAAGTTATGTACCTTTAAAACCTTAATTTGGAGAATATTTATTTTTTTTCTATATTAAGACTAACCTATGTACCCACGGGAGATTTGAACTGGTGACCTATCGCAAGGAGTGCCTTAACAGAGCACCCATTCACCGTCAATCCAAACCCCCATGGGAAATTTGGAGAATATTTGAATGGTTGAACTTTTTCTTGATATCTCTAATATTTGAGCCCTTTTGAATTTGAAAATTCGGTTCTTAATACTCTAATATTCCTTTTCTATAATTCCACTGGCGTGACTAGAATATCATGGACCAAGTGAAAGTTATGGTGACTTTCACAAAACTTGCTGATTTTTGCCACTTCAAAAGAGCAAACAACTTGTATAGTGTGCCACATGTCCAATTCTTCAAAAAATAATTATAATATTTGTACCTAAATTACTTTTGTCTATCTCTTAATATCACCAAATATTTCATAGTCTGAAAATTCCCACAAAAAAATTATAGAAAAAATAGCATGCTAACATGTTTAAAATTTATTTTTAGATCATTCACAAACCCTAAATTCCACAAGGTATAAATTTGAAAGTATAGTGAACCAAACTATAGGGTGTAACTCTTAGGTTCTTCCACCTACTTGATAACATGACCATACTACTCATTTGTAACCAAGAATTGTACCACCTAACATTATGCTTTACAAGTACACATATGCACAAAAGAGTAAGATTGAGCGTATGATCCAAGAAATGTTAAAGGTTGGCATCATCCATCCTTGCAAATTTCCTTCTCTTCACCAACATTAATGATTAAAGAAAAGAAACATTCATGTTATATGTGTCTATAGTTTAGACAACTAAATAAAATATCCATTAAAAGTAATTGTATTGTTGTCATTAATGAATTTTTAGATGAGTTTCAAGGAGCAATTTTAGTTACTAAGTTGGATCACTATTTTAGATATCATCAAATTAAAATGAGGCACTAAAGACACAAAAAAATATCATTTAGAACACATACAAGTCATTATGAGATTTTGGTGATGCCATTTGGACTTTTTTTTCCTTTTTTTTATGTTTTCCACAGACCCCAAAAATCATTGACCACTACGTCCACAAAATATTTTTACCAAGAAAAACCACCCAAGAGTTTCAATAGAATTGAACCCATGACCTCTCAACAGAAAATGTGTCTTAATGATGGGACTCAACCAATTGAACTAACCACCAGGGTTAATGCCATTTGGCCTTACTAATGTGCTTTCAACATTTCAAATATTGATGAATTCTATTTTCAAACCCCTCCTTAGAATATATGTATTACTATTTTTTTATGATACACTAATCCATAATAATTATTAGGAAGAACATGTACAACATTTTGATATGGTCTTATACTTGTCGGAAGGAAAACAACTACATGCAAATCCTTCCAAGTGTGGTTTGGGTTTAAGTAGGAGAATATTTGGGTCATATTGTATCTCATGAAGATGTCAAAATGGACCCTAAAAAAAGTCAATGATATGATGGAAGGGTCAGTTCCAAAAAACTTGAATAATATTATTGGATTCTTAGGTTTGATGGGAAATTATTGCAATGGTAAAATAGAAGCTCCTCTAATAGCTTTCTTAAAAGATGAGTCATTTTTTTGGATTCATGAATCAACCAAAAATTTTGAAAAACTTGATTTTACTTGTATGTATTCTATCATGTTGTTTAAAGGGGAAATTTTTGTTGGACATAGTGTTGTCAATAATGTCAACTAGTGTCATTAATGTCAAATGGGAATTATAAGGAAGTAGTATCGTCATTCAGGAATCAAAGGAAGTAGTACGATGATGTCAAAGTGAGTTGAATTTTATTTGGTTTTTTCCTAAGTTATTGTGTTCAAATGATTCTATGAATTGTATGGTTGGATAGTCCTATCTGAGAGCTTTCCAATGATATATCACACTTGGTCAAAGTCTTCCCGGATGAGAGGATATGTCAGTTTGAGGTTGACAACTGTAGTGAGTAAAAAATCATCAAATTTATTTGAAAAATAGTAAATTTGTTAAAAGTCAAGCGTCTTTAGATCAAATATATGATCTTATGGTACAATATATAACAAATGGTGCATGGAATTGTACATTTTTAATAGGTTAAAAATCCCACATATTCTAGCAGATCCAAAGGTAATGTATGAATGGAGAAAGATATATGGTGGAAAGGGCATGAACTTGTGCAGCATTTAATGACTAGCACGCCCCCACATATCCATGACATGTCAGCTCAATGATGATGTCAATAGTAAAACATGGCCCAGTTATAGCACAACACATCACCATGATGAAATCAATAGGGTGATGTGGTAGCACGGATTACTGCCACATGGAAGGTACAATTAGAATGTTTGAGTGCCCAATCAGCCTAATTTTAGGTGATACATGGCACCTCTCATGGGGCTCTATGTGGTGAGATTATTTCATGACAATATCATTACGCAAATAACCATTACCCCTAGGGATCTGGTAGCATGAAATGAGAGGATATGCCCAAATGAACATGGCATATGGAACAATCTTGGTCATATGAAAGGTCATATGTTTGACCCTAGAGCATCAAAATTATTCATTGGTTAGATCCCATACACCCTAGGTCCACACAAACATGTATATATGTGACCATGATCTCACTAGTAACGAATAATGAGTTCTGACTTTGTGGTTTCCATTGTTTATTGATAAAATAACTTGGTTTGATGGCTCTGTGGTTTACGTTGATTTGTTGTTGACATAACTGGGTTTGTTTCCTCTATGATTTTCATTGGTTCATTGGCAACATAACTTTTGGCTCATTGGCTCTATGGTTTGCATTGGTTTGTTGGTGACATAACTTGGTTCATTGTCTCTATGGTTTGTGTTGGCTAGTTGTTGACATAACTTCTGTCTTGTTGGCTCTATGGTTTTCCTTGGTTTTTTGGTGACATAACTTGGCTTACTAGCTCTATGGTTTACATTGGTTCCTTTGAATATTGTAGCTATCACACCGCCCTCCAAAATATTACTTTCTTCTAAATTTTGGAGCCCCTTAATGATCATGTGAATTTTCATTCTAAGTCATCAAATTCACCCTTGGTCATACTTTTCTTAGTGTTAAACTCTTATTCTAGAAATCCGAAGTGTCACAACTACTTACTTTCACATGCCTAGTTCTTTATGCCTTCATATCACATGCCTTCCAAGCAATCCTAGCACACTTCTTCGAGACTGTGGAGCAAACTTCTTGCCACTAGGTAGAGCACACTTCCTATTAATAATCAGTGTGCACACTTGAACACATGAAAGTGTGCCTCTTGTTGATGGACATAGTGTCATTCCTAGATATAATCATTACGTAGTTCTTGGAGATAGTGATTGCACACTCCTTGTTGATAGTCA
The DNA here is from genome assembly GCA_031772625.1 of Pinus tabuliformis. Taxonomy (NCBI): domain Eukaryota; kingdom Viridiplantae; phylum Streptophyta; class Pinopsida; order Pinales; family Pinaceae; genus Pinus; species Pinus tabuliformis. Next base: position 1,871,974,177 of record CM062817.1, read on the forward strand.
GTACACAATTATTGTTGATAGTAAGAGCACACTTCCTAAAGTCAACGTTGTCACACTTCTAAAATAATTCAACACATACTTATCTCTTAGTTTTATGACATGCGCTCAGCGCACTCACAAACCATAAACCTAATTGTATGTGTGCTCTGTGAATTCTTTGAGCACAAGAAGCATTCTTGGTTGCAAGTGCATCATTTTTCTGGTAAGTTTCTCAACTGTCGCTTTTGTTTGATTTTGCTTTTGCTTTCGCTTTCTATTAAAAGTGTCGTTTTTTCTTATTTTTTCTCTTGCATATGTCTCTTCACTTTTACATGTGTCATTTCTAGTGTATCTTCACATTCTAAGACCTTTTGCATTCCAATTATGATTTTGGTTGAATATATGAATGCATGTGTGTTAGTCTTCTCATTCTTATGGTTCTCCTAGCTTGTTCTTGCTTAACACTTAGTCAAATTTAGAGAAAATAATTGTCTCCATGATTTCTTCACCAATGCATTTCTCTCTTCCAAGCAATAAGGTCTCAAAACCTTCTCGCTCTTGATGTGGCATGAGCACATCAAAGGAGTTTCCTATCTACAAAATTGCATTGCGCACTTTCAGCTATAAATCAGGATTCCCTTGCTCATTGTGCTTATGACCTTTTCCCAACCTGGCCAACAATTATGCATTACGCACTTTCCGTGTCAGTAGCATGTAACCCACTACTTACTGCTTATGCAACTTGTGCTCACAGGATAAGCCTCTTTGCTAGCAATTTCCCATTGTGCAGCTCCAAGACCTAAGACCTTAACCTTGTCTCTTGTTGATCTGACATGCACTTAAGTTAAGGCTCTCTTCCTTTCCATTGTTTAGAGTGCACTTTCAATGGCCAGTAAGGTCACCTTGCCTCAAGCTTACATGCTTCTGCTCAAAACCAACAAAATATTCCCTCATAGTGGCTACCTTTTGCATTGATAAAAAAGATATAATAAGATATTTTATGGAACTAATTTTGTGTTACCATGAGTGAATTTCCACTTCCAAGCCTGTAGATAAAAATCACATTAGTCTATCATCTTCCACCGTACAATTCCTCCATTCACACATAAAGGACCAACAAGGGAGGCCTCCAAAAGTAGTGTTGAAGGTGTCATGGAAAACTATAGACCAAAACTACCCATTATGTCAGATACAAAGTGCTTCATTGACAAGTCCGCCACCATAACATGCCAATTGATATACAAAGATTTTATTGAGAAAGAGTTCCCAAAAGACTTGGAGGATAAATACTTGGAGGATAGAGAAGTATACATCAATATTAAAATATCCAAATTCAACAGGGTTGTTAGAAGGTATCCAATTTTATCATGTGTAGAAGTGATAATATGGATATTGCAACATCTAAACTCCAAGAATATGATTCTCAGTAGTGTAAGTGGGTAAGAGCTCACTATATATCAGCCCCATGATCTCCACTCTTATTACAAGCTACCGAATATAGTGGAATATTTGAATTCAAAATTCTGTGTAGCTTGGTCTCATTTAATTACAAAGGATGTTCTTAAGACATAGTGGTAAGAACTAGGAAATTTTTTCCATAAGCCTAAGGGAATCTATAATATGAAGTCACTAAGGAAATTATATCAATACCTCATGGATATGGGATGTAGATTGTATAGGCATGAAAGCACTAAGTTCTTTGAATAAGTGTTGTAGTGTTTTCTTCTCAATGATGTATGAAAAGAACCCACTTAAGATCGTGGATAACAAACAATATCAACAATAGAAATGATTGTTAAACATTGTAGATCTGCAGCTACTGATAGAAACAGAACCTGCCAAAATCCTGATCTATGCTACAATCATAGTTAAATAGTAAAATGAAGAGTAATAACCCCAAAACATCCAATGGAAACCAGATTTGTAAAGAATGATTTTATTATAACACCTATGAAAAGAAAAAATATATGTTACCAGACTCCCTCTATGGTATGGGTTCTTGGTTATCCTCAAACGTCTTCAGCTTCTATAGATTCTCTCTCCTCTATAATGCAAAAACCCATCAAAAATATGGTTTGCGACAATGAAAATAATAAGAGTTACAATAGTGAGTGCAACAATGAAAATAATCAAAAATGAATAATGAATGGAAAGCCCTCCTATATATAACAAAATATTGAGTTATCCTCAAATAATGAGCAATAATAAAATATTATTGATCCCATTCTTGAATTACCAGTTGGAATATTTTATTATATTTGTTTAGGAGGGAAAAAGTATTTAAATTTTTATTTAGAAATAATAAATAAATAAATGGTTTATTTAATATCTCAAGGAATTAGTTAAGGAATAATAAATAAATAAGGATTTATTTAATTATTCCTAAGGGATTTAGTCAAATTTAACAAACAATAATAATTAATTAGTGATTAATTAATTTTTCTTAGAGAAAAATAAGATAAATAATGATTTATTTGTTTATTTTCATGATTGGGTCAAATTTAACAAGGAATAATAATAAAACAATGGTTTAATTAATTATTCCTAGAAGAAAATCAAATAAATAGTGATTTATTTAATTATTCTTCATGGGTTTAACTATAAATTACTTAATAAAGGCAGTTTATTAGGTAATTTCTCAGAGTGAAAGAAATTTTACGATGGTAAAATTGGCTTTACATGATGTACTTCGATCCATCTAGTAAATTAGGCTAGATGATCAATTTTTTGGTGATAACAGATTTCCCCCCAATGTACGAGTTTTAGGAGAAAAACGTATGATCGAAGTACGATGTAAAGACACAATCACTAGACAACATAGGGGAGTCAAGGAGAGAGAGAGAGAGACCAATGAAGTTAAAGCCGAGAGAGAACAGTGACAGAGGGGGCGAGACTAATGCAAGTCTCCTTTTTGTTGTGGTACTGGACCTCAATGAGGTCTGGGAGGCATACCCATACCTGCCGAGATAACTTAGTACAAAAATAATGGTTCGCTCAAAAATATGAAACTGAGCAATAAAGTACATGTTGAATGGTACATGACACGCTGGCATAATAGGGCCAAAAAATAATACAATGTGTCCCATATACATAATGCACCTGGTAAAAACATGAGCCAGGAATGAATACAATAATATCTAAGTACATGAGATACAAAGTCCCTTCCCTCAAAAAATGGGTGGGAGGGAGGGTAGAACAACCAAAGAAGCCCTGTTGAACAAGGAAGGGCTCTGCAAAACTGAATGGATCATCTGGAGGAGACATGCATGCTATGAACAATGCGATTAATAAGAACCGAACCCATCAACTCTGCGGAATTGCATCTGAGGCTGTAGCATAGTAGGTATGCATCCAAGCATGTGGGGGGCTACCTGAAGGGCCACCCCATCATGAGGTTTGAAACATCTCACACACACCCGGGAATCACTGGTACAATCTGTTACATCACTGGACCATCAAGTGTATGGATCATGAACATGAAACGACCAAGTCAAAGGGAAATAATGAGACCCTCTGCTCGATCCAAGGTGCTGAACAAGAATGGAAGCTGGAACTGAGATACACCACCCTCTAGGCCATTCTTCTGGAATAAATGAGTTGATGTCAATAGAATAGGGCCCACGATAGGTGAGGAAATGAGGATCCTCAACTAAGGCACGAGGGAAAATAGTAATGTGACTGATGGATTGACACCAAGGATAATGGGGAAATGGGGACCGAGGGACAATTAGACAACTACCCTTGTCAGAGCATAAAGTGCATGGTTGACCTGGCAGCAAATGACGCAACTCCAGAGGGGATGGGGACAGTATGATTGGAGGCCAAAATGGGCAACACAAGATGAACGGTATGCAAATATGGCTGGAATACTGTGACATGATATAATGGGACATGAAATAGACTCCAAGAATTCAAGGGTGACTCGATGACGCTGCCACACAGACTAGGCCCGATGGGGACCATGAGAACATGAGTAAATGATGGTTACTCATGACACCAATCACCATATGGTACAACAAGTATTTAGAGGAGGTGGACCTCAAAGTACAAGTGTCGCTTTATGACGAAAGTCAATTTTTAGGGGCGATGAACTAACCTGCTTGGAAAAATGGTTTCCTGGTGAAGTGTAAAATCATGTAAAACTAAAGAAGACCCATTTTAGAGCTCGGTGAGAGATTTCCAACGGTGTTGATAGCTCATAAAACTGAGCTATGGTCTAGTCACAATGCATAAACCGACCATTGGAATCAAGATCTATGACTTTCAGGGAAGTGGCCTTACTAGTCTAAAGATGGCCTCAATGCTTCTTGGAATGATGGTTCCTAGTGAAGGATTAAGGGAAGAGGAAAATGAGAATGAACTACTAGAGGAGGTCTAGCATCATCGTCACCCATGAAGTCAAACATAGGGACTATGTGGACCTAGAGTAGAATATTTGAAGATATGGTATCAAACATCTATGATATGTGATGTGCATATGGCTCACTAGAGAGGCTGGTAGGAGAAACTATCCAAGGAATGGGAGGATAATCGACCATACCTAGATCCAGTGGGATCTAGGCCGAGACTTAATTGAGAAGATGGTCAGGGGAAAACCATCATGCTCCCAAGCATGGGATACTGATATGATATGCAAAGGTGGTAATGATGCCCCCTAGCAAGAGGAGTTTATGGAGCGCCATTGTGTTCCAAGTGCTTGAAAAAGGGATTCAAGCATATCGACCCAACTTGGCACGTGATCCTCCAAAGGAGATGTAGGGGCCTACGTGGCTGCCCCAGTACGCTATGGGCGTACCCGATGTATTTAGAGCTAAGGGCTCCAAACACTTATATGATACATAATATGATCATGAATTTTATATGACGATGATAGTTCACCATTTGTGTGGTTATCTTTTGTGGTATACATGTGATAAGTGCCAATCTAGAATGTTGTTTGCAATGGTGTCTACATAGTGATTTTGGGCTCTAGGCACATGACTAAATGTGATGGTTCCAAATTCACATACCAGTAGCTTCACTCGTAGATATTTTCTAAATAGGACTTGGTTATGCACATGATACACACCATTCAATTGCATGACAAGTAGCAAGGAATCTAAATGAACATGAAGATGAAGGATGCGATGAGTGAGGGAATTGACTAACAAACCTATCATTGCATCATATTCGGCCTAATTATTAGTGGAAGATCCAATGCACACGCCGTTTGAAAGGACTAACGTATGCAAGGGGGTAAAAATGGCCTAGGCTGCCGAAGCTAGATTCCAGGAGAAGTGACTTGCACCATTGGTATGGCTGATATATGGTGTGGATGATGGATCCATCTGAAAGGTGCAAAAGACAATGGATGAGATGATGCAATCTACCTAACTATATGGCAGAAATAAAGACACGCAAATCAAAGGGATGTGTTGTGAGCAACATTTCTGGAGGTAGAGTGCATTAGGAAAACCAGGAAGGAGATGGATTTCGAAATCCTCATGAAGGAATTCCCCCTTACTCAAGTGTAGGGGTAATCAGGGGTAGCCATAGCTTCCATGGTGTCCTTATTAGGTTGGGATATGGGTGGATGGGAGGAATTCTGACTAAGTGATGCGGCGGCATTACCCGATGCATCAACCTGAGGAATAAGGTTCACATACGTATCATCCTGGAAGGCAGACGACGGGCTAGTAGATGGAGGGTCTACTGATGTTGAGACCCACTGGCCTAGGGGAGATGCCAATTTTTTGTAGTGTTTTCTTCTCAATGATGTACGAAAAGAACCCACTTAAGATCGTGTATGACAAACGATGTCAACAATAGAAATGACCGCTAAACATTGTAGATCTGCAGCTACTTATAGAAAAAAAACCTACCAAAATCCTAATCTATGTTGCAATCATAGTTAAACAGTAAAGCGAAGAGTAATAACCCCAAAACATCCAATCGAAACTAGATTTGTAAAGAATGATTTTATTATAACACCTGTGAAGGGAATAAATATATGTTACCAGTCCCCCTCTATGGGATGGGTTCTTGGCTATCCTCAAACGTATTCAGCTTCTGTAGAGTCTCTCTCCTCTATAAATCATAAACCCAGCAAAAATATGGTGTGTGACAATGAAAATAATCAGAGTTACAACAATGAGTGCAACAATGAAAATAATCAAAAGTGGATAATGAATGGAAAACCCTCCTATGTATAACAGAATATTGAGTTATCCTCGAATAATGAGCAATAATAAAATATTATTGATCCCATTCATGGAATTACCACTTGGAATATTTTATTAATGGGAGGGAAAAAGTATTTAAACTTTTATTTAGAAATAATAAATAAATAAATGATTTATTTATTATCTCAAAGAATTAGTTAAGGAATAATAAACAAATAAGGATTTATTTAATTATTCCTAAGGTATTTTGTCAAATTTAACAAAGAATAATAATTAATTAGTGAATAGTTAATTGTTCTTAGAGAAAAATAAGATAAATAATGATTTATCTGTTTATTTTTCATGATTGGGTCAAATTTAACAAGGAATAATAATAAAACAATGGTTTAATTAATTATTCCTAGAAGAAAATCAAATAAATAGTGATTTATTTAATTATTCTTCATGGGTTTTGTTAGAGCCTAGATTTACCTCAGGTTGAAAAGGTAGGATCCAGGACCAACATCAAACCATGCTCAGCCTCGTAGCTAGCCCTACGAGGATAGGAGAGGGCTCTCTCCAGGTCAATCTCAGCAAAAGATATTCAATGGGGATTGAGATGACTGAAATAAAAACTAATTTTAGGCTAGGTATGAAGTGCAAGGATTTGATTTGATTTTTTTGGGGTTTTGTTGGAATCAAGGGAAAGGCAAATTTTGGGGTACGGGGATTGAGGCTCAGTTCTGCAGAGATCTCGATGGGGCAAGGTAGGCAATCATTTTGGCACGTAAATTTTAGTGAAATGGATGAAAAAGATAGATGAGGTGTTGAAGAGGGCAATAGCATCCAATAATCCTCCCCAAACAGTTGAAAACATCAAACAACTAAAGCAAAATTCAAGTAGAGCATTGCACTTTCAATGAATTCTACTTACACTCTTGTTTGTTTAGTTCAGAAGACATAAGATAGATGATGGCATACATAAACAAAATTCACAATTACAAAGAGAAGAATTGTACCAATTTAAGTTGCCACATGAATCCCAAAGAGTGATGCAAATCCCGGTCTTAATTCCTTAGCCAAAATGAAAATATGAGTGTACAATGAAGCTCAAGGCTTTCTCAAGATTCCAACCATGCTAATGACTAAAAAACAACATAATATAGACAAACATAGCTCATCCTTGCCTCTAGGGGTCGAGCTCATGATTTTAGGAGCTGATCCAACTGATTCTAAACTGAGAACTAGAAACTAGGCAACATAACAACATGCCTCTAAAAACAAGGAAACTGATCCATTCAGTTTGAAACAACCTCTAAATTGATGAATCTACCTCTACAAGTGAAAATCCATCATATTTACATCATGATCCATCAATACACATAAAATTACATCATAAATTTGCCATTAGGAAAGAGAAAAAGTCAAACTAGGCGAAGCTGGGCGAAAAACCGAGCAAAACTTGGTCAAACTGGCAATTTTTCCTCTATGCGCCGCGCCTGTTTCTCTATGCATAGCGCCTGTTTGGACCCTCTTTTGGATGCCTTCCCGATGTCAAAATGAGCTCTAGGTGTGGTTGTTGGAAAGGTCTGCCTGTCTACCTTCCAACCAAAGTGGAATTTTTCAATTTGGCCTCCATTTTCCCCTCCCAAAGTCCATTCTCCCAACACTACTTCCTGTGTGTCAAAATAGGGGCAGTGAGGTCATTTTTTGAGTGTTTTTTGACCTTTTGAGGGCTCAAAACCTACCCAAATTTCTTGGCCATAGGCAGGTAAGCATAAATTTTCATGAAAAATCCAAAAATTCAAAGTTTTTGTGATTCAAAGCCCTCTAGCAAAAACGAGCACCACGTGGTGCAGCGCATAGGGAGGAAAACTCTGTTTTTTGTGCCAAAAATTTACAAAAATGCAAAAATTGCTCCAAATTTCTTGAAATTTGGGTTGAGTTTTCTCTATCAAGTGTTGTGATTGGCCAAATAAGCCTCAGCCAAGATTTGAAGTCCTTCATCCTCTTTTTGCCTCCTTGATGCTCTCTTCAACTTAGCTTTCAAATTCCTGATTCTTGCTTAGCACACCAAGTTCCGAGACAAATAATGATATGACAAATTTATAAGCATGTTCTTCTCATTTATTGCCTTCTCTAGCTTCCTCTCCAAGTGGGTATTGACTCTTTCAAGCCATGACTCTTGATCGGCATTGATATCTTGTTCCAATGAAGTGAACTCTATCCTCCTCCTTCGGGCACTTTGGCGGTTTTGTCGAATGTTCTGTAACTCCATCACCACTTGCTGATCCTCAAGCTGCTTGTTCCTCTGCTCCAAATACTGTATAGTCCACTGGGCTCTATCCAAGTTGGTGGACAAGGCATCAATGTCCGCCTGCTGCTCCTTGATGATCTGTCTAAGGTTTGCACTTTGTGGGCCCATGTCAGTATCATCACCCTCAATGAGGATGAAATCAGTCTCTCGTTCACCTAATGGTCCTTCCTCCTGTGGAAGCCTCTTGCCTCGGTCCTGAACCTGTTGTGCTTATGGAGGAAGCGAGGCCCCTTCCAACCCAGGTGGAGATAACACTCGCTTCACTGCTGCAAACAACCGTCTAGTGCCACTCTGATAAGAGATGAACACCAGCACACTAGCGGTCTCATGGCCCTGCTGATAAGAAGGTCCACATGTCTCATGCCCAATCTCTGAAGGTCCTTGTGAAGCTCTGAAAAATTCATGAGAGATGAAGTCATCCCAAGTGATGCCCTATAAACCAATCTGATGAACGACCACAATTTTGATGAGAGCAAAATGATAAAGACTATTAAACTGCTGCTGAGGGGTCTTGTGCTGCACAAGAGTGGCCATCTTCTCTATGTTTCAGCATATGAAATAAGGAATGTTCATCATTCGCACCCGGGTGAAATGCATCAGCAGCCTGATGTGATAAGCATACAAGCAGTAGTACCGGCCCTCACAGGTGAAATACTTCATGATGAGTTTCATTAAAGGAGCATACTCATCCTTGAGAAACCGAAAACGAAACACTCTCTTGAGCTGCCTCAGAAAACCAGGTTTGATGTATGGTTCATAGTGTTTCCGGTCAATCTTATGCCTCTTATTCCATGGTTCTCCAACATTTGGTATGCTGGTTGCCAATGAAATGGTTTCTGGTGTTAATATGAAAGTAACACCAGCAAGAGTGGCTTGATCACCATGCAAATGTAACACAAATAAGTGGGCCAACTCATGATGAAACTGAATATTAGCAACCTTCTTGCAAAATTCATGACATGACTTATGCTAGAAACAAAAAATGGCAAGAGGGCAGACCTGCAACTCGGAAAGAGTGGTAGGTTCTTCTCTGATATGTCTACCACCTCTATGAGGCCTCCTAGGTGCCTGTCCCTCCATGGGTGAATCACTTTGGGTCTCTTCTTCATAATCATATGAAGGATTAGATGCCATAACTGTTGGTAGACAAATTGGCTTAGAGAAAGGTGCTGATGTGTCAAACTGTGGTGGACTATTTTTTGGTGATGTGCTTGATCTCTACCACCAAGGGAAAATAGTGAAACAAGGGATTGTTAGGAGAGGGGAAAACTAGTGGGAAATTTGGGACTGTTGGGATAGACTTAGTTATGGAAATATGGGATATTATGGGAGTTTTGTATAGGATTAGGGTTTGGGGTTTACATTTGGAAATTTGGGAAAGGGAATTTGGGATAGGGAATTAATGAACTTAGGGGGGTAGGGGAACTTAGGGGACAATGAAATCCAGGGATAAATGGGATAGGGGAGTAATGGAGGGATGATGAACTTGGTAGCAAAATAGGTTTTCAAACCCTAGGCAGCAAATTTCTTCAAATAGTAGGGTTTGATTGCTTTTCACAAGCACCATAAAACACATCATCAAACCATCATCAAACTTAGATGAAATACAACTTTGAAGATTCTACCTACTTGTATCAAGACCGTTCCAAGCGATTTCGGGCGATTAGAGTGAGTTTGGAAGTTTTTCGGGCTCTTTGGCTATGTGCGCTACGCAGCACGCCCAATGCGCCGCGCCCCACCAGTGCGACGCGCCTGTGTTAAAATGCACTGAGTGCTAAGGCCCAGTGCACCGCGCCGGTTGTATCCGTCGTGCCTCCTGCCCAGTGCGCCGCACCGGTATTCTTTCACTTGGTTACCAAATTTGCTCTATCTTGCTTCTCTTTTGCAAATGAGCTTATCACATGAAGGAATAACTTATAAACAAAGAGCTTTTGAAATTTTGGCTCATGAAACCCACTTTTATAATGTTTTGGATTTGACTTTATCTTTAAACTTTGTTTTTGAACTTTTTCGCTGCTTTTTCACTTTGTGATGAATTTAATGACTTGAGCTTGCTTGTTTTTGCAGGTGTTGGAGCTTTTGGGCTAAGGAAAGAAACTAGGATGCAGATGAATGAATTTACAATGAGGATAACAAAATTTTCATGATTTTTTAACAATTAAAGCTAAAAACTCTGTTTTTTCCTCAAAACAGAGTTTTGAGGAAAAACACATTTTCGAACACTTGATGATGCAATTTATTGATATTGAACCCTCCTCATGGCCTACTAGCAATTATTGGACAATTTAACACATTTTTTGACAAAACCCTAATGAAACGCTAAAGACAACCTTTGCTACTTTCAAGATGAAAAGAAGACTATATATGCTTTTTTATGAACAAAAATGAGCCAGCAGGTAGATAACATGAGGGAAACTGAAGGAATGCCACTACCATCAAGTGATCTATGTGCCTAATGTAATGCAAATGACTGGGTGGGACACCTAATATGAAATGTAACAAGAGGATTTGATCTTTGACGGAGGGATGACAATACTGACTCTAACAAGTTTAACTATAAATTTAATAAAGGTGGTTTATTAGGTAATTTCTCACGATGAAAGCAATTTTACTATGTTAAAATTTGCTTTACATGGTGTACTTCGATCCATCTAGTAAATTAGGCTTGATGATCAATTTTTTGGTGATAACAATAAGAAAGGACTTTTATGCTCAACCCAGTTGTTTTAAAAAGAAATGTCTTTAATTTGGCAGATATACAAGCCCAACAACTGAATATGAATGTGTTAAAGGCAAAAAGGGTTTTAAAAGGAAAGAATGCTAAGTTATATATGTTTGCAAACTTGTTTTATGGGATCTATGCTCGAAATAAGTTTCTAGGTCTAGAGTGAAAATGGACTAGACAAGAACCCTCTTTCAACATTCATTGCATACTATTGTTAGAAGTAAATTATAGGGGAGTATATGATAAGATAGCTAAGCACTTCATTTCCGTGCTTTATCAGAAGATATTTGAGGTTGAGCCACCATGCATTACTAACAAGCACAAAGAAAATATTATTGAAGTTGTCAATTGGTTTCCTTCTTCTCGAGGCACATGTATCAAAGTCCTCAAATCCTATATTCCTCCACATCTTATGCCAAAGTATGTGACCGACAAAGTATTCATGCAAGAGATTGGTTAGCAGTTGAGCTTAGGATTATCACAATAGCTGTAGAAGAAGAAGAAGTCACCTTGGCCTATCTTCCCTCTATAAGTAGAGGTGTATGCAAGTGACATTTTCCAAAGCTACATTTCACCTGGCCATATGCATCTGACTCTTGGGAAGATGAAGGTAAAATTAAAAATGGGTATAATGATTCTAGATTATTTAGAACATGTGATGAGGCAGACCCTTCTCGGGCAACTCATGTACTAGATATTGATGAAGAAGGGACCAAGCAGGAAGTGGTTGCTCAGGTTAATGATGGGCCAAAGAGGAAGTTGAGAAATGACCCAAAGAGGAGAGGAGTAGGAAATTCAAAATTGATCAGCATATCAAGGGTGAAATAGAGGTACAAAAGAAAATTAAGGAATGGGAAGAGGAAAGGAAAAGCAAACATGAAGAGGAGCGTAAATGAGAAGAAGAGCACAAGCAGGAGGAAGAGTGTAAACAAAAAGAATATCAAGAAAAGAAGAAGTGGGAGGACATATAGAAAGGGAAGGAAGGATTCAAGAAGAGAAAAGAAGAGGAAGCTCAGAAGAATTAGTAAGAATAACCAAGAGGAAGAAGAGGAACAATGAAAGCTATTAGAAAAGGAAGAAAACATGAGGAAATAGGAGGAGGAGTTTGCAAGGAAGTTGGAGGAATATTTGCAAGCCCTGAATATAGATGAGGAACAACATGAGGATGAACTGGTGGTAGATAATGAAATGATTGCAGAACAACCAAACATTAAGCCCACAACTCCTCTGACTGGTGGCCATCTCTTGTTCAGTGAAATGGGGATTCTTCCTCCACCTGATGATAGGGTCATGGATATTTCTAACTTCACCTTCGATGAGTTGAAGAACAAGATCATACAATAAAGTTGAAGGTAATTTCCAAATGATCTCGATCATCATGTTTCCATCAACATAGAAAAGGTGATTGTGGATAACACTAAGAAACATCCTAGAGCATTTTTTCAACCAATGCGAATTTTGTAGTGGCCACACAAAGGAACACAAATTTCCTAAAGAAAATGAATGAGTAGTTGGAAAAGGAGTTGGCTACTTGTTGATGGTGCTGGACCCGCCAACATTCAAGGGATCACCCCAGTATGAAGTCCCAATTATACCTCACACTGTTTAGTGTGGGAGTCCCATCCAGTATGATGGCCTGGTTTCCATTGTCTTAAGGATTTGCCTCAACTCTTACTTGTCAAAATAGGAGAGAGGTTTGTTTTGTCTTTGAGAAGTGGCATTCGCATGCCTCGTGAATGCTAGTGTACTTTTGTTAATGGTTCTTTCACTATAGAGAGAGAGGGTGGGATTGAGTCCCAAGTTGGTTGGGATGAAGTCCCAACTCAGCTAGGAACACACAACACAACAGGATCTGCACAGCTTTCGGAGGACCAGTCCACGCAAATGCAGCAGTCACAACACACAAGGTAAAATAACACGTACAACACTCAATGGATGAGTCCCCACGAGTGCGACAGTTGTTACAACAATTTTTATGTGAAAGGTTTGTCTGATGTCCTAGAAGGTAACCACCATGGGTGAGACAACCTTAACAGCATATACAACACATTTTCATTAACAGATTATGCATTACAATAAGTGAAATAAGTTCAAGTGTTCAACATAGGTTAAAGCAACATGTATTACAAGTGTTCAAGATTAGTCCTACAATAGTTACAATACATGTGAGAAAATGTGTTGGCCTATTAGCAGGCTTCTAAATTAAGCGAAAGTTCCAAGGAAAATCATTACACCATACATCACTAACCCTGAGCGCGGGGTATTGGAGCCACTACTTACTACTCAAAGAAAATATTATAGACTCTCTTGGCTATGTGGGAGGAGCTGAGGTGAAAAGTCCCTAGCATGTACAAATGATGGGGTATTTATATCAAAGGGTGAAACTAACCCTTGTGGCTATTCGACTACCCTCATGATTGTTTGACTTCCATGATTTTTTGACTTTACATGTCTCTTTACACAAGAATTAGGTCCCTTGGACTTCCATGTTACATTAAATTGATTTGACAACATGGCCCACAGTGGAGATGTGGAAAACATGACTCATGACATGACTCGAAATTACAGTTCTGGTACATTCGTGTTGCTCCTGGAGTGCATCTCGAGCTACATTGCTGCTGGGTGATGGATGTCTTCATAGTGTATCACAGCTTCACCTCTGCATGGCAAAGTGCACGGAGTCTTCAATGGTAGTTGGTTCACTTGATGTTGCTTTGGCAAAATGATCCTTGCTTGTATGTTGGGAGTCTTGACATGCTCATCTATTCGCAAAAGGTGCATGTCCGTCCGTTCATCCGTCTGTGAGCACATCTTGCATATTTTCTCATCCGTCCGTCCGGGAACACATCTTTCCATGATCATTCATTCACGATCACATCTCTTTGCATGCATCATTCATTCATCCATTGGTGAACATATCCTTCTACATGTGCTCCCTTTGTTCATCCCATTCGTCATCATCCCATGTTTGTTAGTGTACCTGTGCATGCAGTCACTCATGACGAGACGAAATCAAATCCAAAAACCTCCTAGTCTACCATGACACATGATCATTTTGAATGCAGGTGATTGGGAGAGGAAGCAAGGTTATGAGGTGGGATGAGGGCTCTGGGCGCTACTGATGAAAACTACGCAAGATTCACTAGGTGGTGAAGATGGGCAATCCAAGTCGACAGTGACTATCTGCGAGGTTTGGCTCGGCTAGAAGGAAAAACTGTGTAAATTTTGGGAGGGACATTCTGAGCTACAGGAAGGGGAGGTAGACAGAATATGTGCATTTCCTATAACGAGGGGGCAGCAAGAGCTAGAAGGAAAAATTTGTGCAATTTTCTAGGAGAACAGGTCGGGCTGCATGGAGGATCAGTAGGCAGAAATTGTGCAATTTTTTGGAGGAACTAGCCGTGAGCCTGGAAACTGACACTGTGAAATTCCCAGAGGGAAATGATAGTTGGTTGTTGAGCCACTGGTAGAAGAAACTGTACAATTCCCAAGGGGAACATGCAGTCATCTGCAAGGAGTTTGGTAGCAGAAACTGTGCAATTCCTGGAGGGAACTAGAAGTCTGCTGCTAGGAGCTGGTCGAAAGGGAAACTACACTGAGACTGGGAGGTTGGTTTACTGATCATCTCTGGGCAATTTTTGAGTTGAGTAGAATGCTAGGTAGCGGAAGGCCTACTCATGAAAATTGGTCAATTTCCTGGATGAGCAGTCCGGAAAACTGTCGGGAAAACTGACTTGGAAAACTGCACAATTTTCTGTGGGAGATTGGGATGGGCACTTGGTGTCTCTCTGACCTGTCTATGAAATTTCCTCAGTCAGAAGAGCAGGCAAGGTCAGCAGCCCCTGCGCAATTTTTGAGGGGAGTCAGACTCGAGGTGACTACTGGGTCTGACTCTCCAGGTAGATAGCACGAAAGCTTATTGAATCGCTTGCGATCAACGCAACTTGGAAAGACTTTCTTGGTGCTTCTACGCTGTTCTAGGTGACATTCGATCGAGTCGATGGCAGGGTGATAGTCTGGCTGTCAGAGGGGATTCCAATCCTTAAAACTTTGGCAAAATGATTAAGTGTGTGAATGATCGAAACATACATAGGTGATCATGCAAACACACACTCACATGACTCCTTGACGAGACAACTCAAACCATCTAGACACACATGTTCAACATGACTAACCGATGGTGCAAGCGACAAGCGTGACACTCGTGATTGATCATTGATCAACCGTGACAATGCTTTTGTGATAGTGAATGTGACTTCGTGTGTGAGTGCGACAAATGCTTTCATAGCAAACATAACAAGTACACACGAAGCGAAGACTTTGAGCATAACCAGAACATGGTCGCAAGCATGACTTAGACACCAACATGCAAAAACTTGAATGAAATGAACAAGCAAGGCGGATGCAAAGACTCACACGGGCTCATGGAGTGAACCTGAGGGTGTGTAGTCATCAAGTGAAACTCTCAAGGGAGGCTCCGAAATTGGGTGCAGGCCAAAATTTTGGAGGGTGGTTGTAGTGCTACAACACTTGGCGACACATTGGTAGAACTCTAACTTCTCTATTTTGGTTCATTGATAGCATAAGGCCTTGGTCTCTCGGGGAGTATTGAAATGCTATGTGGGTTACTTCGGCTTCCCCACTTACCTCATGGACATACATGGTTAACATTTTTCCAACTCAGTCAAACACAATCAAAAGTTTAGCTTGATCACAGTGTTTTCAATCCTAGAAGGGTAGTTTAGCTCACGAGTTGAATATTTTCAAAGTATAAGTTTTCATCTCTGGTGTGCTACCAACAGGACTAGACAGTACCCCGACGGAGTCACATAGGAATACACACATTGCTCCACTACCAGCAAGCCTGGTCAGTAACCCAATGGAGTTGCATGCTTCACCTCTCTGTGCAGGAATTTGTTCTCTTCTTTTTCTTTTTTATTTTCAAGAGTATTGTGCATAGGAACTTATTTATTTTTGGGCCAGAAGAGGGATCCCAACTTATTAAGATAAGAAGAGGTTGTTCCTTCAGAGAAGCATGTAATACCTCTAACATAGGTTTGCTCGTCTAGATTTTCCCCTTCTCCGTTTCTACTAGTTGGATGAGCTTGACACACAGAGCAGAAGGTTGAGTACAGGTATGGGGATTCCCAGTGTGGACACAAGTTCATGGTTGGACCAAAAATTCCCTTGCAAATGGTTCGTATTTTCCGTCAATACTTCATCAGCTGAAGCTTATAACCAAGCACAGAGAAGACAGACACAATACTGGCCAAGTGTTGCAGTGTAACAAGTCTCTACAAATTTCAGCCACATGCTCTATTCAAATTCCAGAACATAGTAGTTAGCAGCACTTATTTCTGGAAACAAAATAGTAATATACCAAGTAAACAAAAAAAACGTAAACATAAATAGTAATCAAAATCAAACAAATTAAAAATAAAGACAATAAGAAAAGCAAACAAGATGAAAACAACAAGCAGCAAGAAAATTATGTACATGGCACGAGCGCAGCTCGACCTAATAAAGGTAATGCTTGAGATATTGGCCGTCAAGAAGAAGGTTGTCAATCCTCCCATCAAGTGATTACAGATGATACGTGTGTGGGCCAAGCTTCTCGTGGACCAGTGTATGTCCACCGGGCTCCGCTACCATAACCTGGTGGCATTTGAAAAGAACTTTAAGTGAAGACAACACCACTGCTTTAGGTATTGTGTGCAACATAGGCTCGGATGATGGCATGGGGTAGTTGTTTTTATTCCAGGAACGGTTCAAGTTCTTGAAATCAATGCATAGGATTATTTTCCTGGATTTCGTACGTGCAGAATTTAAATTAGAAACCCAAGTATGATGACGAAATTTGCAAGTAACCCAAACATTCAACAATTTAGTCAATTCGATATGTATAAGGAGTTCAAACAACATATGTGTTTTACCTAACTTTTGTTGCAATGGTTTCGCTCCTCCTTTACCTGGAATCTCGTATTGGGTTATTCATGTGTCATATGTACTCAGGTCACTGTCTACCCTCATGGACACATCCTGGTACTGTTCAGGTGGTCAAACGCTGACCACTGCTACGGCGTGTAGTTTGTACCAAGACTAACCATATTCGGATTGTGATTAGTCCCCAGGTTTCTTTGTTCATTCGTAGTGGTGGGCTTGTGGGTTCTGCTATTTCTAGGTCCTTGACCAAAGCTCTGCAAATAATAGAGCTTGTTGATAGAACCCAAGCCCTCAAGGACGGGGTTGCCTTTCTTGCCCTTAGCTGCATTTTTCATAGATTTCTCATGCTTACCTTCATCAATTGTTATGTGCTTGAAACTATCAACATTGTTCAAAGAGTGTAGTATCGCTTTGAGTACAACCATGTTGAGGTTGAGGGTTATTGGTAATCCCAACACAAGTGCTTCGTGCTCAGTGATGTTGTTTGTGCAGTCGAACTTCAAGCAACTTGAAATCATGCATTTTCTATTCTTTTGGGCGACTGTGTTATACCTGGTCCTTGAGCCATCATACGTCTTTGATTTGTTAAATCCATGGCCCACAGCTTGTTTATACATGGATCGTTTGACATGCTTTTACTGCTTCTACTACTGCTACTATTGGTACAATGAACTATACAGGTTTCATTACCATCATTTGGGCAAGGAAGGAGTCCCAACTGTGCATCTAGTGGGGTTGGAGATGGACATGCAGGATAACACTCCAATGTTGTTTCCAGGAGACAGTTTCCAAACGTAAGTTCTGCGAAGGCCAACGGTTAGTTCTCGCCATTAAGGGGAGTGACATTGTGTTTCATATACCTCTTGGATAACACATGGATTTGGTTGCATTTTCCCTTGTATGGAAGCCACATGTGAGACCAGTCTATAGCAAAATGTCCATCTAGCTTGCTGGGCCAGGCTCTGCTAAGTAGTAGACCATATGCTTCCGGTATGTCCAAAACGACTATGTTGATGCATTGGTGGACTCGATTGTCATGAGATAACCAAATGATCACATCTTGCAATTCACCAATGGCTGGTATCGATATTCGATCAAGTTGGATGATTCACATGGATGTTTCACTCCATTGCGCATTGATCTTCTTAGCAATGGAGAGCGGCATGATGTTGGCTACCGCACTAGAATTAACCAAGAAGTTGTGAACATTGTAGTTAAAAACTTAGAAAGAAAGTAACAATGGAGGGAAACCTAAGTTTTCTTCTTCCATCCAGAGTGTGTTGAGCATGCTGGAAAGTGATCTGGGAGGTGTGCTTGCCCCTTTGCTAGTAGATGTTGCACTGTCCATTGCTGCCTATCCCATAGCGCGCACCAGGATATCTCGCTGACTCTGGACCTTGGCTAACTCGAAAAAACTGATGTTCACTTGAGTTTTCTTCATGTCTTCAACAATGTTGTAGTTTAGAGGTGGTAGACTTACCAAGGTGTCCTAGATGGAATGGATGTTCATGTTATCCGGAAGAGTGTTTTGAAGCATACTACTCATGGATGCACTCTTCTGTGTTGTTATCTTCTCGGACTTGCTTAGTGTTTTCTACTTTGGGGCGGGTGGTGGATCGGCCTTCCTAATTAGTAGTCTCATCTTCTCTTTCATTTCCCCAAGTGTAGGGGGGGGGCCTTTACTCCTAAGATGGTAATGATCATTTTGCTTTTGGGGTTGCTTCTCGGTGTTCGTCTTCGACATTACTTGTGAGCACTGATATGCATTCACCACATGCCTAGAACTTAATGCTTCATCAGGTGCAACCTCTTTGTCATCATTTGTCTCTTCTGGTTTCCCCTTCATATTGCTTTCTGCATCGAGTGTATCACTGTAGACAGAGCTAACAACTCACTTCTAGTATGAACAAGAGTTCTTGGGGTGGTACTCTTCATGGAAGGAACATAGCTTAGGATCTGTGCATTGTTCGAGTTTGAAAAGAGGCTTTTGCACAATTTTTGAAGCAAACCGATTGCTGCTAAATGAGTTGATCAATGAGTTTTTTGCCTATCTCTGTCTGGGTGGATGGCTACTTGCAAATGTGTCCATTTTCCATTGTTTGAGCTCAGACACTTCCGTAGTCAAGTTCTTGACAAGGCGAGTGAGGGTCTCAAGATCGGTTACTTCTTTATCTCTACCCTTGCTCATCATTGATTGGGGCTTCCTGCTCACACCCTTGGAGTCCTTCATTGATTTGTCATCCTTGATAACTCTGATTATGCACGGGTCTTTCTCAACAACAATATCCTCTTTGCAACTTTCCAAGAGTGTTGGTTTCACAACTTGCTTGATGCACTGCGCAATGTTGGTTGGCAGTGCGGACGTGTAGCAGTCAATAATGATGGAGTCATGAGGTTTAGTGTCTACTACAAACTTGTTCAAAACACGTGTAAACCTCTGACTGAAGTCTTTTACTTTTTTTTTCCCTCCATCTTGAGGCTTCCCAACTCTTTGAGTAGCATGGCTGGGGTCTTATCATCAGAAAAATTTTCAAGGAACAAGCGTTTGAATGCACCCTAGTTCTATATAGAGTTCAGTGGAAGGTTTTGATACCATGCAACTACATGACCATCCAAGGTACATGGAAACAGTCTACATGCTATGTCATCATACCATACCTCAAGGGTCTACAGATGTAGGTAGAAGTTGTCTAAGTGGTCTTCCACCTTCACCGTACTATCAGGGTTGAAGTTGATGTTCATTCTCTTTGCTCACTTCAACATCTTGTGCATAACAGCTGGGAGAGCCAATGGTCCCTAAGTCATCCATTCAAGATTTGGGTCAACCATATCTTCTTTTTCTTCACCCTCTTCCTCTCTTTCAGAGTCTGATGGTTCTAGCTCTAAGTCTGTTGGTTGGTCTCCACCTTCGCCTCCTCTGCTGCCTTCCCCCCCACCTCCTGTACTGGAGTCTGATCCCAAGATCACAAGAGTGTCTTATTTGCCTTGCTGGAAGACTGGAGGTTCCTCTTCATCT
Source organism: Pinus tabuliformis (assembly GCA_031772625.1). Classification (NCBI taxonomy): domain Eukaryota; kingdom Viridiplantae; phylum Streptophyta; class Pinopsida; order Pinales; family Pinaceae; genus Pinus; species Pinus tabuliformis. The sequence continues at coordinate 1,871,994,297 of CM062817.1, forward strand.
TCAATAGCTTCTGCCAGACCTTCAAGTGTGGCAAGGATTGCTTGTTCCACAGATGATACAACAACTCCTATGGGAGTGGATTTTAACTTCCTTCATGCATATGGAACATGATGTATTCCTGGGATCATTCTGACTGCTTCCTCGAACTAGCGAGTGATGGGACGAACAGTGTGAACTTGATGATACGAAATCTCATGTTCAATCCTGAGAGGTGAGGAGTAACCAATTGCAAAGTCGCGTGTAGGTGAGAGGGAGTGTGAGTTACTGCCTTGACCATATGGTTGATGAATGAGTGTGAGGGGATGTTCAGCCATATACAACTAGCTACCCTCCTTCAAGCGCTAGAAATGTTGACGGTGCTGGACCCACCAACATTCAGGGGATCACCCTGGTATGAATTCCCAACTAGACCTCACACTATTTGGTGTGGGAGTCCCATCCGATATGATGGTTTAGGATGCCATTGTCTTAAGGATTTGCCTCAACTCTTGCTTGTCAGCACAGGAGAGTGGTCTGCTTTGTCTTCGAGAAGTGATGTTCGCATGCCTGGTGAATGCTAGCGTACTTGTGTCAATGGTTCTTTCACTGTAAAGGGAGAGGGTGGGAGTGATTCCCAAGTTGTCTGGATGGTGCCCCAACTTGGCTAGGAACACACAACACAACAGGACGTGCACAGCGTCCGGAGGAGCAGTGCACACGGATGTGGAAGTCACAACACATAAGGTAAGATAACACGCATAGAAAATCAACGGATGAGTCCACACGAGTGTAACTGTTGTTACAACAAGTTTTATGTGAAAGGTTTTTCTGTTGTCCAGGAGGGTAGCCACTATGGGTGAGACAATGTTAACAACATATACAGCACATTTTCATTAACATATTATGTATTACAACAAGTGAAATAAGTTCAAGTGTTCAACACAGGTTAAAGCAACATGTATTACAAGTGTTCAAGATTAGTCTTACAATAGTTATAATACATGTGAGAAAACGTTATAGCCTATTACCAAGCTTCTGAATTAAGCTAAAGTTCCAAGACATATCGTTACACCATACATCACTAACCCTAAGCGCGGGGTGTTGGAGCCACTACTTACTCCTCAAAGAAATGATTACAAACTCTCTTCGCTATGTGGGAGGAGCGGAGGTGAAAATTCCTTTGCATGTACAAATGAGAGGGTATTTATAGCAAAGGATGGAACCGACCCTTGTGGTTGTTTGACTACCCTCATGACTGTTTGACTTCCATGACTTTTCGACTTTACATGACTCTTTGTACAACAAGTGGGTCTCTTGGACTTCCACATTACATTACATTGATTTGACAACATGGCCCATAGTGGAGATGTGGACAACATGACTCGACATGACAGTGTTGGTACATTTGTGTTGTTGCTAGAGTGCATGCCGAGTTGCAGTGTTGTAGGGTGATAGATGTCTTCATGGTGTATCAAAACTTCACCTCTACATGGCAAAGTGCATGGAGTCTTCGATGGTTGTTGCTTCGCTTGATATTGCTTTGGCACATTGCTCCTTGCTTGTATGTTGGGAGCCTTGATAGGCTCATTTGTTTGTGAAAGGTGCATGTTTGTCCATTCGTCCATCTGTGATCACATCTTGCATATTTTCTCGTTCTTCTATCCGCAACCACATCTTTGCATGATCATTCGTTTGCGAGAACATCTCTTCTCATGCATCGTTCGTTCATTCATTATTGAACCTGTCCTTCTGCACGTGCTCCCTTCATTCATCCTGTTCGTCATCGTGCCATGTTTGTTAGTGTACCTGTGCTTGCAGTTACTCATGACAAGACAATATCAAATCCAAAAACCTCCTAGTTTACCATCATACGTGATCATTTCGGATGCAGGTGACTGAGAGAGGCAGCAAGGTTGCGAGGCGGGATGATGGCTTGGGGTACTGCTGATGAAAATTGTTCAAGAGTCACTGTGTGGTGAAGATGGGCAATCCAAGTCGATAGTGACTATCTGCAAAGTCTAGCTCGGCTAGAAGTTAAAATTGCGCAAATTTTGGGAGGGACAGTTTGGGCTATAGGAAGACAAGGTAGAAAAAATCATGTGGATTTTCTAGAACAAGTAGGCAGCAAGAGATGGAAGGCAAAATTTGTGCAATTTTATAGGAGAACAGGTCATGTTGCATGGAGGATCAGCAGGCAGAAATTGCGTAGTTTTTTGGAGGAACTAGCCAGGAGCCTGGCAGCCAAAACTACGCAATTCCCAGATCGAAATGATAGTTGGTAGTTGGGTCACTGGGAACAGAAACTATGCAATTCCCAAGGGGAATAAGCAGATAGATGTTGGGAGTTTGGCAGCAAAAACTATGCAATTCCTAGAGGGAATTTCCAGTCTATTCCTAGCAGCTACTAGTGAAGGAAACTGAACTGAGGCTAGGAGGCCAGACTACTGATCATCTTTGCGCAATTTCTGAGCTGAGAAGACTACTGGGAAGTAGAAGGCCTACTCATGAAAACTGCGCAATTTCCTGGATAAGCAGCCAGTCAACTGTCAGGAGAACTGACTAGGAAAACTGTGCAATTTTCTAAGGGAGACAGGAATGAGCACTTGGTGTCTGAACGACCTATTTGTGTAATTTCCTCAGTCAGCAAAGCAGGAAAGTTAGCAGCCTCTACGTAATTTTTGAGCAGATTCAGTCTCCGGGTGACCGCCAGGTCTGATTCTCTGGGTGGCCAGCATGAAAGTTGATTGAATCGCTTCTGATCAGCGTAACTTGGAAATACTTGCTTGGTGCTTCTGCGTTGTTCTAGGTGACAATCGATCAAGTCAATGGTGAGGTGATGGTCCAGATTTTAGAGGGGATTCTAGTCATCAAAACTTCAACAAAATGACTAAGTGTGTGAACGATCGAAATATGCATAGGTGATCATGCAAACACACACTCACATGAATCGACGACGACACGACTCAAACCATCCAGAAACACATGTTCAACATGAGTGACCGACGGCACAAGCAACAAGCGTGACGCTTGTGATTGATCGTTGATTGACCATGATGACACTTGTGCAACAGTGAATGTGACTCCGTGTGTGAGTGCGACAGATGTTTCCATAGTGAACACAACAAGTACACACGAAGCAAAGACTTTGAGCATAACCAGAATATTGTCGCAAGCATGAATTAGACACCAACATGCAAAAACTTGAATGAAATGAACAAGAAAGGTGGATGCAAAGACTCACACGGGCTCACAGAGTGAACCTAAGGGTGTGTAGTCATCAAGTGAAGCTCTCAAGGGAGGCTCCGAAATTGGGTGCAGACCAAAATTTTGGAGGGTGGTTGTAGTTGTTACAACACTTGACGACACACTGGTAGAACTCCAACTTCTCTGTTTTGGTTCATTGATAGCAAAGGGCCTTGTTCTTTTGGGGAGTATTGAAATGTTGTGTTGGTTACTTCGGCTTCCCCACTTACCCCATGGACATACGTGGTTCACCTTTTTCCAACTTAGTAAAACACAATCAAAAAGTTCAGCTTAATCACAGTGTTTTGAATCCAGGAAGGGTAGTTTAGCTTGCGAGTTGAAGATTTTCAAAGTATAATCTTTCATCTCTAGTGTTTCTCCATTGTCAGCAGGCCTAGAGAGTACCCTGGCATAGTCACGAAAGAACACACACATTTCTCCCCTGCTAGTGAGCCTGGTCAGTACCCCGATGGAGTTGCATGCTTCACCTCTCTGCAGAGGAAGCCTTTCTCTTCTTTCGCCTTTGTATTTTCAAGAGGACTATGCATACGCACTTATTTATTTTTGGGGCAGAAGAGGGATCCCGATTTATTGAGACCAGAAGAGGTTGTTCCTTCACAGAAGCATGTAAGACCTCTGACATAGTTTTGCTCGTTTATATTTTCCCCTTCTCTGTTTCTACTAGTTGGATGAGCTTGACACATAGAATAGAAGGCTGAGTACAGGTATGAGGATTCCCAATGTGGACACAAGTTCATGGTTGGACCAAAACTTTCCTTGCATATGGTTCATATTATCCGTCAAGACTTCATCGGTCGAAGGTTAACCAAGCACAAAGAAGATAGACACAAGACTGGCCAAGTGTTGTGGTGTCACAAGTCTCTTCAAATTTTAGACACATGCTCTATTCAAATGCTAGAACATAGTAGTTGGAAGCACTTATTTCTGAAAACAAAAATAGTAATATACCAAGAAAGCAAAACAAACGTAAACAAAAATGGCAAGCAGAATCAAACAAAATAAAAATAAAGATAATAAGCAAAGCAAACAATATGAAAACAACAAGCAGTAAGCAAGCTATGTACATGGCACGGGCACGGCCCAACCTACTGAAGGTAATTCTTGAGATCTTGGCCGTCAACGGGAAGGTTTTCAACCCTCTCCTCAAGTGATTGCAAATGATATGTGTGTGGGCCAAGCTTCTCATGGAACAATGTAAGTCCACCAGGCTCCACTACCAGAACCTGGTGGCATTTTAAAAGACCTTTAAGTGAATACAACACCACTACTTCAATTACTGTGTGCAACATAGGCTCCGATGATGGCACGGGGTAGTTGTTTTATTTTGGGAACGGTTCAAGTTCTTGAAATCAATTCATAAGCAGATTTTCCCAGATTTCTTACGTGCGGAATTTAAATTAGAAACACAAGTATGATGACGAAATTTACAAGTAACCCAAAAATCCAACAATTTAGTCAATTCTTTTTGTATAAGGTGTTCAAATGACATATGTGTTTCACCTAACATTTTCCACAATGGTTTGGCTCTTCCTTTACCTGGAATCCCGTGTTGGGTTATTGTGTGCCGTATATACTCAGGTCATCGTCTACCCATGTGGACACATCCTGTTACTGTTTGATCAGGTGGTCAAAAGTTGACCACTGCTGCGGCGTGCAGTTTGTACCAAGACTGGCAATCTTTAGATTGTGATTGGTCCCCAGGTTGCTTTATTTGTTCGTAGTGCTGGGCTTGTGGGTTCTATTGTTTCTTGGTCCTTAACCAAAGTTTTGCAAATCATAGAGCTTGTTGATAGAACCCAAACCCTTAGGGATGGGGTTGCCTTTCTTGCCCTTAGTTGTGGTTTCCAGAGATTTCTCATGCTTACCTTCATCAATTGTTATGTGCTTGAAAGTATCAACATTGTTCACGGAGTGTAGTATTACTTTGAGTGCAACCATGTTGAGGCCGAGGGTTCTTGGTAATTCCAGCATGAGTGCTTCGTCCTCAGTGATGTTTTTTGTGCATTCGAACTTCAAGCAGCTTGAAATCATGCATTTTTAGTTGTTCTGGGTGACTGAGCTATACCTGGTCCTTGAACCATCATATGTCTTTGATTTGTCAAAATCAATGGCCCACAACATGTTTAAACACAGACAGTTTGAAATTCTTGAAATACTGCTACTACTACTACTATTGGTACAATGAACTATATAGGTTTCATTACCATCAGTTGGGCAAGGAAGGAGTCCCAATTGTGCGTCTGGTGGGGTTGGAGATGGCCGTGTAGGATAACGCTCCAATGTTGTTTCCAGGAGCCAGTTTCTAAACATATGTTCTGCGAAGGCTAAAGGTTTATTCTCGTTGTTAAGGGGAGTAAAATTTTGTTTCACATGCCTCTCGGATAACACCCGGATTTTGTTGCATTTTCCCTTATATGGAAGCCACATGTGAGACCAGTTTGTAGCAAAATATCCATCTAGCTTGTTGCACCAGTCTCTGCTGAGTAGTAGACCATATGCTTCCTGTATGTCCACAAAAACTATGTTGATGCATTGGTGGACTCGATAGTCATGAGATAGTTGGATGATCACATATCGTAGTTCACCAATGGCTAGTATCGATGTTCGATCAAGTTGGATGATTTGCGCAGTTGTTTCACTCCATTGCGCATTGATCTTCTTAGTATTAGAGAGTGGCATGACGTTGGCTGTCGCGCCAGAATCAAACAATCAATTGTGAACATTGTAATTAAAAACTTCAAAATAAAGTAGGAATTTAAGGCAAACTCAGTTTGCTTCTTCCATCCATAGTGTGTTGAGTATAGTGGAAAGTGATCTGGGAGGTGTGGTTTCCCCTTTTGTGGTAGAGTCTGCGTTGTCCATTGTTGCCTGTCTCATAGTGCGTCGCAGGATATCTCGCTGACTCTGGACCTTGGCTATCTCGAACAAACTAATGTTTGCTTGAGCTTTCTTCATGTCTTCAACAATGTTGTAATCCATAGGTGGTATACTTATTGAGGTGTCCAGGGTGGAATGGATGTTCATGTTATCCGACGGAGTGTTTTGCAGCTTGCTGCTCATGGATGTACTCTTGTTCGCCATTTTCTTCCCGGAATTGCTTAGTGTTTTTAGCTTTGGGGTGACTGGTGGATCGGCCTTCCTCATTAGCAGTCTCATATTCTCTTGCATTTCCCCAAGTGTAGGGGGAGCCCCTTTACTCCTAAGATGGTAACGATCATTTTGCTTTTGGGGCTACTTCTCAATGTTCGTCTTCAACATTACTTGCAAGCACTAATATGCATTCACCACATGCCAAGAACTTGATGCTTCATCAGGTGCAACATCTTCGTCATCATCCGTCTCTTCTGGCTTCTCCTGCATATTTCTTTCTGCATCGAGTGTATGACTATAGACAGAGCTAATGACTCGCTTCAAGTCTGAAAAACAGTCCTTAGGGTGGTGTTCTTTGTGGAAGGAATAAAAATTAGGATCTATGCATTGTTCGAGTTGGAACATAGGCTTTTGCACAATTTTTTAAGCGAACCAGTTGCTTCTTCATGAGCCACTCGATGAGATGTTTGCTTGTCTCTGTCTGGGTGGATGGCTACTTACAAATGTGTCAGTTTTCTATTGTTTGAGCTCGAACACTTTCGTAGTCAATCTCTTGACAAAGCGAGTGAGGATCTCAATATCAGTTGCCTCCTTGTCTCTACCCTTGCTCGCCATTGCTTGGGGCTTCCTACTCACATCCTTGGAGTCCTTCGTTGGTTATTCATCCTTAATGACTCTGATTGCGTGCAAGTCTTTCTTAACAATAATGGCCTCTTCGCAACTTTCCAAGAGTGTTGGTTTCACAGCTTGATTGACGAACTGCGCAATGCTAGTTGGCAATGTGGATGTGTAGTAGTCAAAAGTGATGGAGTCATGAGGTTTAGTGTCCACTGTAAACTTGTTCAAAATACATGTAAACCTCTAATTGAAGTCTTTTACTTTTTATTTTCCCTCCATCTTGAGGCTGCCCAACTCTTTGAGTAGCATGGTTGGGGTCTTGTCATCAGTGAACTTCTTAAGGAACATGCATTTGAATGCACCCCAGTTCTGTATAGAGTTTGGTGGAAGGCTGTGATATCATGCAGCTACGTGACCATACATGGTACATGTAAACAATATACATGCTATGTCATCATACCGTACCTCAAGGGTCTGCAACTGTAGGTAGAAACTGTCTAAGTGGTCTTCCGCCTTCACCATACTGTTAGGGTTGAACTTGATGTTCATTCTCTCCTCTCGCTTCAACATATTATGCAGAATAGCCGAGAGAGCCAATGGTGCCTGAGTCATACATTCAAGATTTGGGTAAGCCATCTCTTCTTCTTCTTCATCCCCTTCCTCTCCTTCAGAGTCTGATGTTTCCAGCTTTGATTCTATTAGTTGGTCTCTGCCTCTACCTCCTCCGTTACCTTCCCTCCCACCTCCTGTACTGGAGTCTGATCCCAAGATCACAAGAGTGTCTTGTTCGCCTTGCCAGAAGACTGAAGTTTCCTCTCCGTCTTCAATAGCTTCTGCCAGACCTTTAAGTGTGGCAAGGACTGCTTCTTCCACCAATGATACAACAACTGCTGTGGGAGTAGCTTTTAACTTCCTTGATGCATATGGAAGATGATGTATTCTTGGGATCAGTCTAACTGCTTTCACGAAATGGCGAGTGATGGGATGAATGGAGCGAAGTTGATGATACAGAATCTCATGTTCAATCCTCTGAGGTGAGGAGTAACCAACTGCAAAGTCCCATGTAGGTGAGAGGGAGTGCCGGTTATTACCTTGACCAGATGGTTGATGAATGAGTGAGAGGGGATGTTCAGCCATATACAACTGGTTGTCGTCCTTCTAGTGCTAGAAATGTTGATGTTGTTGGACCCACCAACATTCAGGGGATCACCCCGCTATGCAGTCCCAACTAGACCTCACACTGTTTGGTTTGGGAGTCCCATCTGGTATCATGGCCCGGTTGCCATTGTCTTAAGTATTTTCCTCAACTCTTGCTTGTCAGCATAGGAGAGTGGTTTGCTTTGTCTTCGAGAAATGATGTTCGTGTTCCTGGTGAATGCTAGTGTACTTGTGTCAATGGTTCTTTCACTATAGAGGGAGAGGGTGGGAGGGAGTCCCAAGTTTGTTGGGATGAATTCCCAAATCGGCTAGGAACACACAACACAACAGTATATGCACAGCTTCCAAAGGATCAGTCCACATGGATGTGGTAGTCACAACACACAAAGGTACGATAGCACGTACAACACTCAACAGATGAGTCTGCATGAGTGTTATGGTTGTTACAACAAGTTTTATGTGAAAGGTTTGTCTGTTGTCCGAGAGGGTAGCCACCATGGGTGAGACAACGTTAACAACATATACAACACATTTTCATTTATAGATTATGTATTACAAGTGAAATAAGTTCAAGTGTTCAACACAGGTTAAAGCAACATGTATTACAAGTGTTCAAGATTAGTCTTACAACAGTTACAATAAATGTGAGAAAATGTGCTGGCTTGTTAGCAGGCTTCTGAATTAAGCGAAAGTTCCAAGACACATTGTTACACCATACATCACTAACCCCGAGCACGGGGCATTGGAGCCACTACTTACTCCTCAAAGAAAAGATTACAGACTCTCTTGGCTATGTGGGAGGAGTTGAGGTGAAATGAGGGGGTATTTATAGCAAAGGGTGAAACCGATCCTTGTGGTTGTTCAACTACCCTCATAACTGTTTGACTTCCATGACTTTTTGCCTTTACATGACTCTTTGTACAAGTGGGTCTCTTAGACGTCCACATTACATTACATTGATTTAACAACATGGCCCACAGTGGAGATGTGGACAACATGACTCATGACATGACTCGACATGACAGTGTTGGTACATTCATGTTGTTATTGGAGTGCATGTCTAATTGCAGTGCTACTAGGTGATGGATTTCTTCATGGTGTATCACAGCTTCACCACCACATGGAAAAGTGCATAGAGTCTTTGATGGTCATTAGTTTGCTTGATGTTGCTTTGGCACGTTACTCCTTGCTTGTATGTTGGGAGGCTTGACAGGCTCATCTGTTCACGAATGGTATATGTTCATTTGTTTGTCTTTCCATGAGCACATCTTGCATATTTTCTTTTTCATCCATTTGCAAACTCATCTTTGCATGATCATCCATTTGTGAGAACATCTCTTCACATGCATCGTTCGTTCCTCTGATGGTGAACTTGTCCTTATGCATGTGCTCCCTTTGTTCATCCCGTTCTTCGTCACGCCATATTTGTTAGTGTACTTGTACCTACAATCAATCATGATGAGATGACATCAAATCCAAAAACGTCCTAGTCTACCATGACACATGATCATTTCGGATGTAGGTGACCGAGAGAGTCGGCAAGGTTGCGAGGTGGGACAATGGGTCTTGGCACTCATGACAAAAACTGCACAAGAGTCACTGGGTGGTGAAGATGGGTAATCCAAGTCAACAGTGACTGTCTGTGAGGTCTGGCTTGGCTGGAAGAAAAAACTATGAAAATTTTGGGAGGGACAGTCTAGGCTACGGGAAGGCAAGGCAGACAGAATCTGCGGATTTTCTAAAACGAGCGAGCAACAGGAGCTGAAAGGCAAAATTTGTGCAATTTTCTGGGAGAATAGGTTGAGTTGCATGGAGGATCAATAGGAAGAAATTGCACAGTTTTTTGGAGGAATTGGCCAAGAGCCTGGCAAACAAAACTGTGCAAATCCTAGAGGGAACTGACAATTGGTTGTTGGGTCACTGGCAGTAGAAACTCTGCAATTCCCAAGGGGAACAGGCAGTAAGCTGTTGGGAGTCCGGTATCAGAAACTGCGTAATCTCTGGAGGGGACTTGCAGTTTTCTACTAGGAGCTATTGGTGAGGGAAATGCATTGAGGCTGGGAGGTCGGCCTATTGATCATCTCTGCATAATCTCTGAGCTAAGCAAACTGCTAGGAAGCAAAAGGCCTGCTCATGAAAATTGTGAATTTCCTTAGGGAAACAAGGACATGCACTTGGTGTCTATTTGGCTTGTCTACACAATTTCCTCAGTCAGCAGAGTGGGCAAGGTCAGTAGCCGCTGCGTAATTTTTTAGGGGAGTCAGTCCCAGGGTGACTGCCAAGTCCGACTCTCCGGGTGGCCAACATGAAATTTGATTGAATTTCTTGGGATCAGCGCAGCTCAGAAAGACTTTCTTGGTGCTTCTGCACTATTCTGGGTGACATTCGACTGAGTCGATGGCGAGGTGAAGGTTCGGCTTTCAGAGGGGAGCCTGATCGTCGAAACTTTGGAAAAATGACTAAGTTTGTGAACAATCGAAAGATGCATAGGTGATCATGCAAACACACACTCACATGAATCAACGATGACACGACTCAAACCATCTAGACACACATGTTCAACATGAATGACCGATGGCGCAAACAAGAAACGCGATGCTTGCGATTGATCGTTGATCAACCATGACAATGCTTATGTGATAGTGAATGTGACTCCGTGTGTGAGTGCGATAGATGCTTCCATAGCGAACACAACAAGTACACATGAAGTGAAGACTTTGAGCATAACCAGAACATGGTCACAAGCACGACTTAAACACCAACATGAAAAAACTTGAATGAAATGAACAAGCAAAGCAGATGCAGAGACTAACACAGGCTCACGGAGTGAACTCGAGGGTGTGTAGTCATCTAGTGAAACTCTCAAGGGAGGCTCTGAAATTGGGTGCGGACCAAAATTTTGGAGGATGGTTGTAGCCACTACAACACTACTGTAAAACAATAAATTGATCACCTCATTGTCGAGAATTAGAGAATGTATTCCACCAATGCTAGCAAAGAGGAATTGCAAGAAGCCATACTTGAGGTACTCAAGCCACTGGAAGATATAATGAAGCAATTGTATGAAGAGATGATCACTCTACATAAGCAATTCGTGCCCTTGTATGAAGTACATAAAGGAGCGCAAGATAATTTTAAAGTATTGAAGACAACCTATGTAGCCATGGATGTAATCCAAGAATGGGGCACCAAATATTTGAATTTACTTACAACGTTGGTTAGGAAAGGAAGGCGGGAAGCTGAGATGGACAAAGTAGAGATAATAATGTTTATACAGGTCTATGAGAAGCTAAACAATCATGTAACAAAAAGAATGTCATCATATTCAAACATTTACAATGGATTGGATGCCTTGGTGCGAATGCACAAAATACCTTCTATAGGTACACTTGGGGAAGTCAAAAGCAAGAATGTTATCGAGAAAGAGATATATGAGTTCACGAATAGTATTAGATAGGTTACCACTCAGGATATGTTAGAGGTGACAAAACACTTTGTTCTGTAATAAGTAGATGAGCCAATCGAGCTAGATATTGTTAGATAAACTTGACTCGGGATAGAGTCAAAGTTGACCAGGTTAAACAGTGATGGTTTTGGGGCATATGGTATTGTGCACCCATAGTATTCTGCCCATGGTATTATATGTAATGGAGCTTATAAAAGGTTGGAAGGACTTCATTGTAATGCAAGACCTGGAGGTGAGCGGTGAAGGCTCACTTGGTCGAATTGGCCAGGGTTTTGGCCAATGCTAATAAGATCTCATTAGGTTTGGTTTTTCCCCGGATTTCGGGTTTTCCTGGATAAACATTTGTGTTTATGTGTTTATGGTTGTTGCTGGTTATTTTTATATTTATTCCTCTTAGTAATTATTTATGTTATGCAGTATTTTATGTGTTCCATTGCTCCGTAATAAATAATTCTCTAACAACTGGTATCAGAGCCAGATATTGGCTTCAAAGGGATTCTTTGATGCTAGGGGTTTATTGTGCCTGATGAGATCAATGCAGCCTTTTTATAGATCTAGGTGGAACAATCGTACACGGAAGAACCTCAAGGAGAATGTGCGGAAGATAGTGTTGTAACTGCCAGGGATCATAGTGCATTTGCGATATTTACCGGTTTGGAACATGCTGACGAATTGTTCGAGATTCATGCGGCTTCGAAAATTGTTCGTTTTCTGCTACGTGAGGCCACTGGTGCTGGAATCTACGAGGTTCTCGTCGGGCTCATAGTTGGAGCGGTTTGATAGAAGTTTTTGAGCAAATCGAATTGAGAGAGGATGGATCAGAATCGCAGCAGCAATAAACAAAAAAAAAAAATAATGAAGTCAAAATTATTGCATGTAAATGGGAAGACTACTGTAAGACCTGGTAAGACATGTGTACCCCTCGGTGATCACTGGTAAAGTCTGGGTTAGGCCTAGATGATAAGGGGGATGTCGGGTTAACAATACCCCGGGTAAAAACTCTAAGGGGGGTAAGAGCTAGAGTGAGCGGGATTGTCTCACTTAGCAGATTTGGCTGGAGTTAGTCAAGGAACCCCAAGTCAAGTTTAAGGGGGGAATTGTTAGATAAACTTGACTCGGGATAGAGTCAAAGTTGACCAGGTTAAATAGTGATGGTTTTGGGGCACATGGTATTGTGCACCCATAGTATTATTCCCGTGGTATTATATGTAATGGAGCTTATAAAAGGCTGGAAGGACTTCATTGTAATGCAAGACCTAGAGGTGAGCGGTGAAGGCTCACTTGGTTGGATTGGACAGGGTTTTGGCCAATGCTAATGAGATCTCATTAGGTTTGGTTTTTCCCCGGATTTGGGTTTCCCTAGATAAACATTTGTGTTTATGTGTTTATGGTTGTTGCTGGTTATTTTTATATTTATTCCTCTTAGTAATTATTTATGTTATGCAGTATTTTATGTGTTCCATTGCTCCGTAATAAATAATTCTCTAACAGATATGAAGTTAGTCATGTTGTGGAACAACATAAAAACTTGCTCCAAGATTATATATCCAAATGCATTAAAGGGAAAGATCATGTATAATCCAAATCTACTGAAAAGGTTGGATACATAGTAGTAGAATGTAAATCTTGGGACCAAAATCTGACAATGGAGGTACATGTCATAGTCGTTAAGTTACAATTTCCTTAAGCTTGAAAGTGATGTGTTCATTTTGTCTTATGGTTATGGCCACATTTTTATCAAATGTAATAATTTATTTTGAAAATAATTAAAAATGTAAATTGCGTGAGTAGAAGCCCAAGGGTCACATGAGGAATGTGAAGAGAATCATTAGGTAGTCCAAATGTTATAGAGAAGCTCAAGACTCATATGGGAGCTTAAGAGTCATGAGGGAGCTCAAGAATCACATGGGGAGGTGAAGGGTCACCTCACTTGTTATAAATAAACCATCAAGCCTCAAGAAAGGGCTTGGACTTTTAGATTCTTAGCCTTGGCTTCTATAGCTTAGGATAGGAGAGAGGATCATTTTTTGGAGCAAGTGGTGGTTTCATGTTACACTATTGGGGCTAGTGATGCATCATTGTAATTGTGTATTTGAAACTTTCAATTAATATCTTGAAACTCTCAAAGTCAACACACTTTCATGCATGTATCGTGGATGTTGAAAGACTATTCTTTTAATGTTTAAAATATATGTTTTTGTTCATATGTATTAAATACAATGAACTATTTTGTTATCTTTAGTACACATATTATTAAATGGAGTGTCTTACTTTTTCTCATGATCATTGTTACTTTGCAAATTATTTTGCAGTTTAATTAATGATTCTTTCTATGTATGTGTGTGTCTTTATTAGGATGGTACTATTAATTTTCTTCTAAAGGCTCACACCCTCTACTTCATCTGTGAAATCACTTTATATACATTGCAATTGGAATTTCACAAAGCTAACTTACTTCCTTATCTCAAAAGTTATGTGTATGATCTCTTATGTTGATAATTGCAGCCAAAGAAAATATTTAAGATCATTAGTCAGGTTGAATTCTTGTATGGGGATCTATCCCAATCGGTGTGAGGTCTAGTTGGGACTTCATACTAGGACTACCCCTATGTGTTGGTGGACTTCTAGTACCATCAACAATGACATAACTTGGTTTAATGTCATTGTAGTTTGCATTGGTTCGTTGGTGGCATAAATTCTATCTCATTGGCTTTGTGGTTTGCGTTGGTTTTTTAGTTAAATAACTTTTTTCATTGTCTCTGTGGTTTTCATTGGTTCATTGATGACATAACTTTTGAATCACTGGCCATGTGGTTTGCGTTAGTTCATTGGTGACATAACTTGGTTTTTTAGATCTATGGTTTGCATTGATATAACTTGGTTTATGGTTCAAGTCCATAAAGGGATTCATTTTGTGCCACATGCATATAGGTCAAAAGTGAAACTACTAATGTTATGCAAGCATATCGGAAAACAAAATGAAATACAGATCAATGACTTGAAAATTAGCCTGTTCGAGGGGGCAACCTCCTTTACTTCACATAAATGAATAATTATTGGATGATATAAATGACAAGACCTCCTTGGTAAATATAAGAGTCTAAGGGGTCACAATATAATCATAGGCTACATAACAATAATGTAAGGGCACAACAATAAAAATAGTGGGCTTCTATGGGGCACAACAATAACAATAGTGGGCTTATATGCGGCACAACAATAACAATATGGTGGCTACATGGACACAACAATAACAATAAGGGGCTACAATAGTATTATAGGGACCTAACATGCCCCTCTCCTTCAAAAAAGGTCATGTTTTCCTCAATGCCTGAGTATTTTTCGATGCTTCTGTATAAAATTACCATCCTCCCATGTGGAATATTCAATGGGTAAGTCCTTCCACTTAATGAGATACTCTAAAATTGATCAATTCTGTAGCTGTTAGGTTCTTGTTTCTGTGACTTCTTTAGGCTTCAATATGATTTTTCCTTCCTTGTCAAGTTCTAGCATTATTGTTTGAACTAGGATATTTCCAATCGATAACCTTCTTTAAGCATGAAACATCAAAAACTGGGTGTAATCAAGAAGATGCGGGAGAATCCAATTTGTATGCCATAGTACCAATATTTTGCAACACCTTGTAAGGACCATAGTACTTGAGTGATAATTTATTATCCTTCTTAGCTTACTTGAGGGACATTTGTTTGTATGCTTGTAGCCATAAAAATACTCAGTCACCTATGTTAAAACTTCTTTCACTGTGATGTTGACATGCCTGTTGTTTCATTTGATTCTACACTAGAGTGAGCTTATCCTTTAAGAGTTGGAGAACTTGTTGTTGATACTCAATGTGATTTTCCACTACTTGAACCTTAGAATTTTCTCTTACAGATGATGTGATAGACAATGGATGATATTCATAAACTGCCACAAATGGGGTCATTTTCGTTGTAGTATGGAAGTAAGTGTTATGCGACCATTTAGCCAAAGGTAACTTGACACATTGTGTTTGTTTATCAGATACAAAGCAACAAAAATATCATTCCAAACATTTGTTGGCTATCTCGGTTTTCCTATCAGATTAAGGATGATAAGATGAGCTATGAGCTAATTAATACCAAGAAAAGAAAATAATTTTGTCCAAAAATTTCCCGTGAAAATGGGATCTTTGTAACTTACAATAATCTTGGGGTTTCCATGTAGCTTTTGAATTGTTTCCATAAATGTAGTAGAAATTGTATTGGCTTTAAAACGATGAGATAATGCACAAAAGTGTGCATACTTGGTAAGTCTATCAATTACCAACATGATGACACTCTTTCCTTCAAACTTGTATAAACCTGTGATAAAAGCCATTGAGACATCCTCTCAATGCTGACTTGGAATGGCTAAAAGTTGTAACAGACCTGGGGTCCTATTTTTCTCAACTTTATTTTGTTGGAAAACCAAACACTCTGCCAAAAACTTCTGAATATCAAATTTAAGGCCATCCCAAAAAAATCCTACTTGACCTTGTGGTGAGTTTTTAAAAAATCATGAGTGCCCTCCTAAAGGAGAGGTGTGCAATTCCAAAAGAATACTTTGTTTGAGTTTGGAATTATTACATAGATGTAAGCGATCTTTGTACCACAATGAGTAATTTTTCTAGATAAAGGTATCAAATGTATTGGGATATTGTTGCATCTTTTGTATGAGTTTCCACACATCTTCTTCATTATTCCATTCCTCCCTTTCTTCAGTTATCCAGTCATGTTGGATAATAGAAATGGCATAGATCAATTCTTCCACAACCTCATCCCTTCTTGAGAGTGCATCTGGAACAAAATTTTGTTTCCCTTTTTTGTAGATGATTTCAAATTCATAACCCAACATCTTAGTGACCCATTTTTGTTTCTCTTCTGGAGATAATATTTGTTCCAAAAATTATTTAAGACTATCATGATATTTTTTTTTACATTGAAGTGTCTTGCCATTATGTAAGGGTGCCATTTCTTTAGGGCATGTAGTATTTCCAACATTTCCTTCTCATAAATAGGTTTGTGTAAATACTTTCCCTTGATTATATGAATCTAAAAAGTAATGGGTCTTCATTCTTGCATTAAAATAACACCAATTCAATTTCATGAGGCATCACTTTCCACCATAAACGTTTTTATTAAGTCTGGAGTAGCTAAAATCAGAGCTTGGCACATTTCCTCTTTAATATGTTCAAAGGACTTAGTTGCTTCTTGAGTCCAAAAAAATACATATTTCTTCATTAATGTTGTGAGAGGTGTTGTTATTTTTCCCTAATTCTTAACAAACTTGCAATAATACACTGTCAACTCGAGAAATCCTCGAAGCTGATTTAGGGGGTCAGGGATTTTCCATTCCTTGATGGATTTAATTTTGTTAGGATCTACCTTAACACCCTCATGAGATACAATATGACCCAAATATTCCACCTCCTGTACCCCAAAGAAACATTTGGAGGTTTTGCATACAATTTTTTCTCCTCCAATAATTTGAGCACCTTGTCAACGTGTGGAACATGATCCTTCCAACACTTGTTATAGATTAGTATATCATCAAAAATTGCTAACACAAATTTTATAAGGAAGGGTTTGAAAATGGAATTCATCAAACCTTGAAATGTGGAAGGTGCATTAGTAAGGCCAAAAGGCATGACCAAAAATTTATAATGACCTTCATGACTTTTGAATGTTGTTTTCAAAATGTCTTTAGTCTTCATTCTCATTTGATGATATCCTGAATGAAGATCTAGCTTGGTGAAGTAAATTTCTTCATGTAATTCATCTAACAATTCATCAATGACAGGAATGGGAAATTTATCTTTAATAGTGATATTTTTGAGTTCCTTATAATATGAACACATGTGCCATGGTCCATCCTTATTGTGTACTAAAACTACTAAAGCATAGAAAGAACTTCGGCTAGGTTGAATCATACCCGACTCTAGCATTTTTGCAACCATACATTCAATTTCACTCTTTTGGGCATAGGGATATCTGTAAGGTCTAATGTTTGGATAATTCTTCCTGGAATAAATTGAATAGCATGATCATGATCGTGAATAGGTGGGAGGCCTTTGGGAGTCTCAAATACCTTGGAATGATTGTCCAAGATTCTTTGGAGATCTAGAGAAACAAATGATTTCGATGTTTGAACATCTAGTGAGCATAATTGTGCAATTATTCCTTGTTTTTCTTTCTTCAAAAGCTTTGTCGTGCCATTAGAGCTTATTATCTTCCCTAGTTTCCCTGTGATGCCCCTTAATTCAATTTCCTTTCCTTCCTAGGAAAATTTCAAGAAAAGTTCTTGAAAATTAAAAGTTATTGTCCCCAAAGATTGTAACCATTGGACTCCTAATACAACATTAGCACCACCCATTGGAATGGAAAGCATTGGACTATTCAATACATATCCCCCCATGGTTAGATTGATATTATGGAAATTCATGGAGAAATTTACACTTCCTCTATTTCCAACCATAACTTGACACTCTGGTATTGGGTTTAGAAATCAATTAAATTCCTTCTCTGTCTTATAATGAATAAAATTATGGGTACTATTAGAATCAATCAACACTATTATTTTTTTCTTGATATATCCTTCTTCCTTGAGAGTTTGAGGAGTGGTAATTCCTTCCAATGCATTACAAGATCTGGTCGGATTCATTTCTTCTTTCTCTGGGGTTGATTCCTGGTGTATATCGTCTTCTTTTGATATTCATTTTTCCTTTTCTTCCTCCTCTTCACAATCTATGTAAAATAATTTCTTCTCAGCACACTTATGACCCTTGGTGTATTTGTTATCATAATTGTAACAAATCACCTTTGCTCTTTTTTCCTCCATTTGTTTTGGTATAAACCTTGTAGTTTGTGGGAGGCTAGGATCAGCAATACTTCCATCTTTATAGTTTTCAGTGGTAGACTTCCTTGTTGCCATAATTTTTCTTTAAAATTTTCTTTCCACCTTGAATGCCTTCTCTAATGAATTAGGTTCCCAAAATTGAAACTCATGTTTTATGTTATCCTTTAAAGTAACTATGAATACATCAATCCTATGGTCCTTTGGAATATCATTTACCTTGATATTCAATCTTTGGAAGCCCTCAATGTGCTCTGCCATTGAACCCTTTTGTTTGAGATTTATCAATTGGCTAAAGAAGGTATTTCTCTTTGTATCCTCATAATTTTCTAACAATTCTTCCATAAAAATTGTCCAAGCAAAAATTTATTTATGAGAACAAAGGCATTGATGCCACACAAATTTATTTTGTTCTAAATATAAAGATGCAATGTGTACCTTTTGTGTGTGCAGCACATCATGTAGATCAAAGAATTGCTCCATATATAGTATCCATGTTACTGAATCCTTTCCATCAAAATTCCTCATATCAATATTTGGAATGTGGTTAGTCTTCAACCCACTATTGGAGTCTCTAAAATCATAATTTGTATTCCTTTTTTCCTCATCATGATTTTCATGGAATACCTTGTCACCACTAGGAAGCATTTCTTGTAGAAACTTTTCCAAACCTTCTTTCAAACCTTCCAGGTCCCTTTTTATTTTTATTTTTATTTTTAAACCATCCTTCAAACCTTCCATCATGACATTCATCATTGCTTCCATGCCATATTTTAAACCATTCTTTAAATCATCCATCTTAGCTTCCAGTTCATTTTTGGTTACTCTTTGCGAGAGTGAAATTTGTTGCACTTGGTCTCATAATTTTGATATATCATGTTGCATTTATTCCTCTTACTCATGTGTTGTACTAAATATTTATATTTTCTTACTAGGAGTATCCATTTTCTTATTACGAGGCATATGGGACCAAATAATGATTTCTATGCTTCACTATGTTCTTTGAATTACTTCAAACAATTTAAAAAATAATACACACCTTTTTCTTTCTTTTAGGAGCTCAATATTGAAACTATTGTATCTCTGTAATTTCACCTCTTCAAGGTCTAAATTTTTTTTGTATTTTATCCCTCTAAGTCATCTTTCCAATGCCACAATTCAAACTGATATTGGATTCTTCAAGGTAAAGTTATGCCCAATATCCCACGATGACCTGATTTATGACTAGTTCAGTAGAGCAAACTTGTACAAACTGCCAGTGTTTATGTTTCAACCTTTGGCCCTAAAACTAAATTCCATGAAATTTCAATCACTTTTTATGAAATTCAAATCCTATGCTCATAGAGAAATCTATGATTATTTTCCCTAGGTCACATGTTTGAGACTGAATTCTGGAGCATGCAAAGACCGTAACTTCTTCGAACCATGTCTCAGAAAATATAGTGAACCAAGATATTAAATCTTTACATGACGTTCATCAAGATTTCGGCTCCACGTGGTCAAAATTTTGACTTTTGAAGACTCGTAGAAAAAAAATTATAGCGAAAATTCCAAGATGGTCTGTTGGAAGTAGCGAAACCCTAGAATCTAAAGCTCTGATACCAAATGTTATGCAACTAGATAACAAAATAGAAGAAACGATAGATCAAAGACTTAAAAATTAACCTCTTCAAGGGGGAAACCTCCTTTACATCACATAAATAAAAAATTCTTGGATGATACAAATGACAAGACCTTATATATATGATTCTAAGGGGTCACAATATAATCAGAACCGACATAACAATAATGTAAGGGGACAAAAATAACAATAATAGGCTTCTATGGGGACAAAAATAAAAATATGGAGTGCTACATGGGAACAAAAATAACAATAAGGAGGCTACATTAACAAAAAATAATGGGTCTACACTAGTATTATAGGGACCTAACAACTAACGAGTCACTATATGACATGAGGTATTGCAAAAACAAATTAGTAGTTGGTGTTGGTTTGTATACAGGGGGTCACAGGTTTGATACCCAGAGTACTTTCTTTTTTTATTTTTTAAATAAAGTTATTGGTGTTCTAGAAATGGTTTATTTGTAGAACCATTAAATTATTTTATATAGCCATTAAAGGGCCATTTTGTATAATGAGCCTAGAAATTGTTATTATGTCACAATTAATTTATTATATGGTTTTGTATGGTTTCTAGGTTGATTTTGAAGCCAAATTGAATTCTAGAAAAGTCCAAATGATCAAAATTTAGTTGTGATATTTCTAGGGGTTACGAATAGTCATGAAGATGCATTTTTTTATGTTGTAAAAATATATTTTTCAGTTTAGTGCTTATGAACATGTTTCAGGGTTTATGAGAAGGTATTGTATGTATGACAAAAATAGGATATAGGAAAGGTGTTATGGTACCAGATTGATCAAAAGGTTGTTGTGATGAACACGGTATGACATCATTGGTAGTATCTTGATGAGAATTTAATGACATCTTGGTGAACATGTTTGTGACAATATTGGTATGATCAGTTTCTGAGGACATTGCTCGTGATATTAGTTGTGGATCCAGTTTGAAATATTGTGAAAAGTGGTCCACAATAGATTGGAGAAGGAGGTGGGTGCCTCCAGAGGTTGGATCCTTAATCAAGTTGAAGCCTGCTACAAGTTCATGCTTGCACATTTTTGAGTTTGGTACCTATTGATGGTATTGGACCGGCCAACATTCAAGGGGATCTCCCCGGTAAGAAGTCCCAACTAGACCTTAGACCATTTGGAGTAGGAGTCCCAGCAATGGTTAGTAATGTAGTGTCTTGATCATGGTAGCACGCAGAGATAAGTATGATGACTTTGGTTGGAAGCAAGTGTGTGACCTTGCAGTAATTCAAATGAAATGAATGGGGGGTTCTAACACATGGAGGGGAGAAGCAAGTGTGTCCCTTAGAAGCCTGTAATAGTACGCAGCCTGAAAGGAACACATAAGAAGAATGACATCACCAGCTGCAATGTGGAATAGCCCACAAAACAAGGTGATGGGTTGATCCAACAACATGCCTTCAACCATATTCATACAATTGCATACAAAATAGTTCATAAGCAAATGTGTAAGTTAAACAACAAACATTGCTAAAGAAACCAAAATAGTCCAACTACAATAACAACATATGCATGAAAACATGTTGCCTCAGTTATTATACTATAAGAGAAATTTCCATCCATACATACACCATTATCAGCCACTAGCCCCAATATTCGAAAATTACAGTCATGAACACCTGCTCCTCCAAAGAATTATACTCACTCTATGTTTTGGAGAAGCCATGGCTTGCCACAATACTCCCAACCTTTCTCTAAGTCTAAGCCTAGCCAAAAGCTTGGCTCCCAAAAACCTATTCCATGAGTTATGAGGTTCTATTTCTAACAAAGGGTGGAGTGACCCTTGACATCCCCCTTTGACTCTTTGACTACCATCATGACTCTTAGCCTTCTTTTACAAATAACTCATTATACTAAATAGTGACTATTGATATTCCACTAATGACACTTGGAATTTCACTTACAACATATTTAAAAATAATATACATTTTCCACATGTACCCATGTAAGACAAAATAGGCTAGAGACAACCTAACAATAAAAAACACTATGACTCTGAAGTTTGGGGAAGACCAACTCAACAACCTCCACTTGGTGTTTCTCGCTCATATTCCAAGCTTGGTACTGCATGATGGTGTCCCCATATTGCTTGATAGTGTCTTTCTGATATCGAACCCTTGCATCCATAGCTTTTGGGTATATGGTCTTAGAACTCTTGTCCAACTCATCTTGAAGCATGTGCAGCAAGGTCTTGACCATAATAGGACCACCGATGTACTTTTGCAAGTTATCTGCATTCAGCTCCAAGTCATCCTTGGTGGCCTCTCGCCTTAGCTGCTCCATGTACGTGTCAACCTCTAGTTGGATTTGATTATTCTGCTTAGCTTTGGTGAGGGAACCGATTGATGGATCCTATGTGTTATCACCATGAAATCCAAACTCTTGTACAACCGTGCATATGAAGCTTGTATGTTGTTGATGTATGCATCGAGCTACTCATAGTTCTAGATCGACATCTGAACCTTTTCTTTGTCTATCTTTATCGGTGACTTGATCATCTTTGGCAAGTGAAGTGGGGCCCCTTTGTACGCAATGTCCACTTTTGCACATGGGTGCTGGCAGCATGTATGTTCCTAACAGTTTGAACAAACTCCTTGCTCTGTTGTTGCAATCCATGCACACAGACAACTCCTTTATGCACGATGACAAATTCATCATAGATTTTCTGCATGGTGGTCTCAAGTGTTCATACTACAGTGAGTATCACTTTCCTCATCTCTTCCATTGCGGAAATTTCACTCTGCTCTTGAGATTTTTCTGCCTCTTTCCTAGATACCTGTAAGTTCTTTGCTAGTTGTTCATTCTAAGACAACAAGTAATTAAAATTGGAGCTTATTGGTCTGGGATAGGCCAAGGTGGATTCGGTAAAGGTGATTGGATGCTTCCTGGTGTCTAGAATTATCACCCTTTCCTTCATGAATGCAGGTGATGTGTGATCATCCAGAATGTGCTTCCTTTGCACTTGTACAATCTTACAACTTGTCAAATGACAGATTGTATGCATCCATGACCAGATCATCATCAAGGAGGAAAACATCTCCTTGTTCACTCGGTACTGGTTCTAACACTAGAGGTGGTGGAGACTGAGAGGTGGCCTTGTGTGCTCTCGAAATGAGGTCAGTTTCTTCATTCCGTGGATCCTTCTCTAACTCCATTTATGTCTGCTTCAATCTATTGAGTCAGTTCTCAATCCTACGTATGTTCACCATTTACCTCAGTTGTTGGTTGTTCTGACTCCTCAATCTGTATGGGCATTTTTTGCTCTGTCATTGTGCCTTGCCTTTATTCTTCCTCTAATATCTACTTTTCTTCTCTTTCTCTTATCCTCAACTCTCGTTCCTCCTTCAGCTTCTTATCTACCTCCTGCAACTTCAGTTCTACTTCCTATAGCCTCTACTTTTCTCTCTTCCTTCGCTCTGCTCTCTCCATCCGCTACTCCCTATTTGCTTCTGCTTCCAAAGCTACCTGCATGAAGATTCAATATTCTTTCACTTTGCACTTTGTTCTCCATGTATTATGTCAGCAACTTCCTCTTTCACTCATCTTATACTGGATTACTTCCTTCTACTACTAAGGCTGAACTTGCTACCATGTTAGTGTTGACTCATTTTCATGGAGAGCCGAGTGTCTGCATATATGGAAAGTTAACTGGCACTTACTCGACTACTTCCCCAGTACTTCTTCTACCGATCTTTCTTAAATCAACTCTCGTAGGTGCCATGGTACAATGAATATTAGACAGAAGTTTTTCACGAATGTGGTACCTGTGGGACAGAAAGGACACTTATGGAAAGCAAACATTAGCTCTTGCAAATGTAACTTCACATCATGATCAAGAAGAAACCTATGCATCTTATTAGAGGGGTTGTATAATTTTTACTGACAGGGGTGACAAAAAAACTGTGGGAACTGCACACTACACAGTCCCAGTAGTTAGTGTGGAAGCTTGATGACTGGAACTATGCAATGTGCAGTTCAGTTTGGTCCAAGGCATTGGAGAGACTGTGCATTGCGTAGTCTCAGTGGTTAGGACTAGGAGCTTGGCTCCAAGTAACCTTTGTGTAATTCCTGAAGCCAAGGCAACGCCTTGAGTTCCAGAAATGCACAGTGCATGTGAGGGGAAGCAAGATCTGTGCCAAGGAAGCCCAAATCTGCCCAATGGGAGTGTGAAAATAAGAAAATATTAAGGATGGTGTGATGCTAAGTGTATATATGATTGTGTGATGATGCATGCAAGTAAAACAAGTGTAGGAATAAATCAAACAGAATGAGAATGAAGCATGTGGAGAGAGTCGCTGCAACGACGACCATTAGTGCAAAAACAAGGTAATGCGTGCGACACTTGGGGAAGACAATGAAAAACTTGAAACAAAACTTCTACAAGCTGAAACTCCAGCAATCACTCAAAAACACAATTGAAATAGCACTTTCACAAGCTAAACAAGCAAAAGAAACAAAAAAGGTGCCAAAAGATGATAAAAGCAAAACTCACCCGAAAAAGTGAACGCGATGCTCCGGAGGTTCCTTGATCTCCTTAGGCATGTGAGAGCTTAATGATCAAGTATACAAATGAGCTCTATAGGCATCTATTATGTCGAATTTAGAAAAATTGGAATTCATGACGCGCATGCCTGAGATCAAGGACAAAAGCGACACCTGGAAGGAACTTCTAAAGATAACATTGTGCCAGCTTTGAAAAACTAATAATAGATCCTTACTTCCTAAGGATGCCTTTTATTTTTTGAGTAAAGGTTGTCATGCATTGCCAAGAGAGATTGCGTAGTTTTGCGGAGGACTGTGCAAATATTTGGCTTATGTATTGAGCAGCTTCTTAGCAAAAATACTTTTGCCCAATTTTTGGGCTAAGTGACTCTAGGTTGCCTCTCATGCTCTGCGTTGTTTCCCAGCTAAACGTAGGTTGTTAGCTCGAACTATGAAATTCTAGACCTGAAGGCTCACTGCCAGCTTAAATTGTGCAATTCCTGAGAGCAAGGTTGGTTTCCCTCAAGGATTGCGTGGTTCTCTAAGGCAAGCCTGGAACTGGGTGGAAACCATGTCAAGATATCGACTTGTGGGTTAGACAGTAAACCAAGTGAGAAAACACAATCTCAATGAAAGCATAAGTACCTAGGTCCATGTGAGATAAGTTGATGTAATTGTAGGAGGGAGGCTCCAAAATGAAGCACAGGCAAATTTGTGGAGGGTAGTTGTAGCCACTACAACATTGGCAACACACTAGTGGAACTCCAGCTCTCTGTATGGGCCTTGTCTCGTGTAAAGCGAGCCTAACACTTCTAGAAGTATTGTTCGATTCTTTGATTGTCATGGCTTCTTCACTAGCTTGAATTAAAGATGTAGCCCCTACCATTCTCTTTATCGGCAGCACACATACCAAGCCAAGTCAACTAGTTTGTTTCGATTGGGATGAGGGGTATATTGGTGTACAAGTAACATAGACTGTCAGAGTTTTAGTTTCATCTATGTTGTTGCTCCGCTACCAGCAGGCTTGGATAGTACCCTGACGGAGTCACTGCAAGAACAAAAGCATTTCTCCACTACCAACTAGCCTTGACAATACCTGGATGAAGTCACTTGCTTCACCTCTCTGTGATGGAAGCCTTTCTCTTCTTTCGCCTATGTAAGGATCCCTCTTCCGCCTCATGAAATAAATAAGTCCCTATTCACAGTTATATATATGTATATGTATATGTATATATATATATATATATACATATACATATACATATATATAATTGTGCATAGGCACTTATTTATTTCATGAGGCGGAAGAGGGATCCTGACTTATTGAGAGAAGAAGAGGTTGTCCCTTCAGATAAGGATGTTTATATATACCTCTAACATACTTGTTAAGGTTTTCCCCCTCACCTTACTCTACTTTACTGAGTTTACAAAGGTTAACCAAATATAGAAAACCGATTAGAGTAGGTGGTACTAGTTAAAAGTGTAAGCATTGTGATTTCACCAAGACTCACTCTGAAAGGAACGCATTTTCCATCAGGGTGTCATCGACTGGAAGAAACACAATATATTCATAAAGAGAGGGAATAGATAGATAACCAAATGTTGATAGTTGTACAATTCCTCTTGTATTTCACCCTACTTGTCTCAAGAATCCAAACATGGTTTCATGGGGAAACTAATCCTAAGGGTGTTCAAAACATGTTGGGTTGTGTTATATTATTTCCACGACTAGCCTAGTAGTTATATTCTTTGGACCCTACATTAGGTGGGCGGACCTACCTATCGTTTTTTGCATGGATTTCGCACATGCTTTTGGGCGATGGTTTTCAGTCCATGGTATTTGGTAGATTTGTTCTAGGGAACTATGTTTATGTTCTATTGTAGGGTTAATGGATTGGGGTTTATGGATGCTTCGGCATGTATATATATGTATTGTAACATTGAAAGGAACATAATGAAAAATCAATCTGGTAGTCTCGGTTTTGGGATCCAAGGGAAAATATCTGTGTATATTTGTTTTATGTCTTATGCTCTCGCCATTATTTATTTTCTTTCTTTTAGAATTCGTATGCAGGTAATTTCTATACGGGGTTAAAACCTACAAAACAAAGAACAAGCAAGACGAAAGAAAAATCAAGTAAGAAAAAAAAAACAGAAAGAAAAAAATACTCCTACTCCTAAGATAAGCAAATCATGGGCCAACTCACATGAAGTGATATTTCCAATGCAACCATCAACACATTGGTTGACCCAAGTAGGTGATGGCATGGTTGACGAGAAAGAAATTCAAGAACACCAATAAACAAGAAATATGAAGAAATGCAAACCAAAACGTTTGAAGCATGAATGCGTCTATAAAAAAGAAAATATTGAAAGAAAATGAAAGGAACCTTGTAGATGTATCATGGTATTGTGTCACATTGTATTTAGATGATAAGGATGTACACTCTTTCCAAGGAGACAAACGACCAAACACAAACAAGGAAGAAAATTTTCATTTCGCAACAATGCTTGCTACGTATGACTCCTCCAATGCATGAGCGATAGGATCATGTGATTCCAATGGAGGATGTGAAAACTGTAAAACAAATTGATTTTCACTGTAAACAAGAGAGTGATGAGGAGTTTGGGGTGATTCAATAGATTTATGATCGGAAGTGTAACTGATCTCAAGGCTACGAAATCCTGACATAACCATCAACTAGGTTTGAAATGCCTCAACAACTTGAGAGGTTCCCACTTCATCAAAAGATGGATCATCAAAAATTGGTGGCTTGGAAAGATCAATAGTAAGTGAATCGGAATCGTGATAAAACGAATGATTGAAAAGATCACAACATCCACGACCAGAAAATTTGAGACGGACATCGGCATCCTCATGATCTAACAAATCATAAAGAGGGATTGATGAGAAACAAAAAGTTTCGCCCTCTGAATTTCTAGAAATGAAATATGAGAGGTCAAGTGAATTTGAGAAGAAATATTTCTCCTCTCTGCCATTAAAAGGCAGACTGACATCCTATGTTTCCTGTGAATGATCAGAAGTAGAAACATCTAGGGATAAATTTTCACAAGAAAAATCAGAAATGGAACAATCACGAAAGATGTTAGGATAAAATGGATGAGGTGTAGACAGAAGGAGATCATCCTTCACCACAACTTCTTGTTCATATTCCCACACATAATCATAAAAAACGATAACGCAAGTTGGTTGCTCAACACTAACTCCATCCATAACTTGATCCTCGTGAACATCGCATGTGGAGTCTGGAACAGATGAACGCAACACACCAAAATCTGAAGGATCAACCGAACCAATGGATGGAGGTCCATGGGATGAGACCAAGTGACAACCATCATGCTTGCAGTCCAATTCTGCATAGAAATCTAGAGCAGGTGAGGTGGGAGGAGGTGACAGTTCAACAAGTAGATTCACAACTTCTCCCACCTCGTCCTACGGAGCTAGAGTTGTTTGATGAGAAGGGGACAAAGGGTCACTTGGGACAGCAACCTTGTCCGTCCCAGATTTAGAAGCTCTAACACCGAGGTATGCGGGGAGGGGCTCGAAAGATTATAACTCATGTGGATTTTTCAAGATGTGAAGAAGATACTAAAATATTTCAATCAGAATTTCTAATCAACTTCGTCTTCTCGAAATTGAAAACAATAATGATGCAAACATTTATAAAAGTGTGCAATAGATTCGTTAAGTGTTTTTCATAAATTTAAGATTTTTTGATTGAGTGATTTATAGGCATACCAAAATAAATCATGAACTAACTCTCTAATCATGTGATTGAAAGAGTGTATAGAGGTTGTAAGTAATGTGAGACACCATTTCATAACACACCTTTTGAATGTGTAAATAAACAACCGAGAGGCAATGTCATCTGAGGGGACTTCAATCCTATCATAGAAACCCAAAAAGAAAACTGCATAAATCAATAGGGATTCATCGCTTTCACCATCATATTTAAGTTGTAACAAGTCATCTATAATGTCCTCCAACACTTCGAAATCATGAGCATGAGAAAAACATGTCGGGATTGAGATTGTGATGTAAGTCATGAATGATGTGTAGAGATTCAAAACAAACTTTGAGGGCTTAGCTTGTCATCTGGACCTCCTTCTGGCACCAGAAATTTTGGTGGTGTTGGACATGCCAACATTCAAGGGGATCTCCCCAATAAGAAGTCCCAACTAGACCTCAAACTGTTTGGAGTAGGAGTCCCAACTATAGGTGGTAATGTAGTCCCTTGACCATGGTAGTGTGCAGAGATAAATATGATGACTTTGGTCAGAAGAAAGTGTGTGACCTTGAAGCGAGTCAAGTGAGATGTATGGGGGATTCTAACACATGAAGGGGAAAAGGAATTGTGTCCCTTAGAAGCCTGTAATAGTGCACAACCTGAAAGGGACACACGAGTGGAATGATATCACTAGCTGCAATGCAAAATAGTCCACAAAACAAGGTGACGGGTTAGTCCAACAACATGCCTTCAACCAGATTCATACAATTTCATACAATATAGTTCATAGGAAAATGTGTAAGTTAAACAACATACATTGCTAAAGCAACCAGAAAAATGGACCAGCTACAATAACAACATATGCATGAAAATGTGTTGGTTCAGTTATTATATTATAAGTGAAATTTCCATCCATATATACACCATTGACAGCCACTAGCCCCAATAGTAGAACATTACAGTGATGAACACCTTCTCCTCCAAATAAGTATACTCACACTACGCTGTGGAGAATCCATGGCTCGTTACAATACTCCCAAGCCTTATCTAAGCCTAAGCCTAGCCAAAAGCTTGGCTCCCAAAAGCCTGTTCTATGAGTTATGAGGTTCTATTTATAACAAATGGTGGGGTGACCCTTAACATTCCCCCTTGACTCTTTGATTACCCTCATGACTCTTCAACTTCTTTTACAAATAACTCATTACACTACATAGTGATTGTACATATACCACTAATGACACTTGGAATTTCACTTACAACATATTTACAAATAATATACATTTTCCACATGTACCCATGTAAGATAAAATAGGTTAGAGATAACCTAACAAGACAAAAAACTATGCCTCTGAACTTGGGGGAAAGACCAACTCGGCAACCTCCACTTGCTGCTTCTCGGTCATATGCCAAGCTTGGTACTGCATGATGGTGTCCCCATACTACTTGATAATGTCTTTCTAATAGCATACTCTTTCCTCCATAGCTTATGGGTATATGGTCTTGGAACCCTTGTCTAACTCATCCTGAAGCATGCGCAGCATGGTCTTGACCATAACACAACTACCGATGTATTTTTGCAAGTTATCTACATTCAGCTCCAATTCATCCTTGGTGGCCTCTCACCTTAGCTTCTCCATGTACCTGTCGATCTCTAGCCGGACTTGATTCTTGCGCTTAGCTTCGGTGAGGGAACAGATTCATGGGATCCTATATGTTCTCACCATGAGATCCAAACTATTGTACAATCATGCATATGAATCTTGTATGTTGCTGACGAACAGGCCAAGCTGCTCATAGTTTTGGATTGACATTTGAACATTTTCTTTGTCTAGCTATTCCAGTGGCTTCATCATCCTTGGCAATTGAAGTGGGGATCCTTTTTACCACAATTTCCACTCTTGCACACGGGTGGTGGGAGCATGTATGTTCCTAAGGCTTTGAACAAAATCCTTGCTCCACTGCTGCAAGCCATGAACATGTACAACTTCTTTATGCACAGTGAAAATTCATCATCGAGTTTCTGCATGGTGGTCCCAAGTGTTGATACTACAACAAGTATCACTTTCCTCATCTCTTCTATTGCAGAAACTGCGCTCTGCTCTCGAGATTATTCTGCCTCTTGCCTAGCTACCTATAATTTCTTTGCCAATTTTACATTCTTTACCAACAAGTACTTGGCATTGGAGCTTGTTGCTCCGGCATACTCTGGCATAGGCCAAGGTGGCTTTGGCAAGGGCAACTGGATTCTTCCTAATGTCTAGCACTATTACCTTTTCCTTCATGAATGCAAGTGATGCGTGATCATCCAGAAGGTGCTTCCTTTTCTCCTATACAATATTCTTCTACAACTCGTAAAATGACAAATTGTACACATCCATGACCAGGTCATCATCAAGGAGGACAACATCTCCTTGTTTGCTTGGGACTAGTTCTGACATTGGAGGTGGCAAAGACTAAGAGGTGACCTCGGCTGCTCTCTGCATGAGGTCAGTGTCTTAATTATGTGGCTCCTACTCTAACTCCATGCATGTATGCTCAAGAAACTACTCAATCTACTAAGCCAATTCTCGATCTTGCATATATTCATTGTCTACCTCAGCTATTGGTTGTTCTGACTCCTCAACCTGTATGGTCGTTGTTTTCTTTGTCATTGCACCTTGCCATTATTCTTCCTATTTTTTATTCTTTTCTTCTCTTTCTCTTCTCCTCAACTCTAGTTCCTCCTTCAGCTTCTTGTCCACCTCTTGCAGCTTCAGTTCTTCTTCCTGAAACCTCTAATTTTCTCTCTTCCTTCTCTCTATTCTCTTCATCTATTTCTCCCTATTTTCTTATGCTGCCAAAGTTGCCTACATGAATATTGAATACAATTTCACTCTGCAACTTTGTTCTCCCTGTATTATGTTGGCAACTTCATATTTGCCTGATCTTATACTAGATTGTTGTCTTCTACTACTGCTTTTGGACTTGGTACCATGTTAGTGTTGACTCCTTTTCTATGGAAAGTTGAGTGTATGCATCTATTGGTAAGTTAACTGGCACTTGCTCAACTGCTTCCCTAGCAATACTTCCAGTGGTCTTTCTTAAAGCATCTCTCTTAGGTTCCATGGTACAATGACTATTGCAGAGAAGTGCTTCACGAGTGTGGTAGTTGTGGGACAAAAATGACACTCATGGAAAGCAAACATTACTCTTACAAATATAAATTCACAGCATGATCAAGCCGCAATATGGGCATCTTATGAGAGGTATTGCACAATTTTGACTCATAGGGGTGACTGACAGACTGTGGGAACTGCGCAGCCCCAACAGTCAATGTGGAAGCTTGATGACCGGAATTGTGCAATGTGTAATTCAGCCTGGGCCAGGGCTTCAGAGAGACTGCACATTGCACAGTATCAGTGGTCAGGACTAGGGGTTTGGTTGTTGGAACTACTTAGTGCACAGATGGAACCAAGCCCATGCAGCCTTTGTGCAATTCCTGAAGCCAAGGTAGGACCTTCAGTTCCAAAAATGCATAGTACATGCCAAGGTAAGCAAGCTTTGGGCCAAGGAAGCCCAAATCTTCCCAAAGGGAGTGTGAAAATAAGCAAATCTGAAGTATGGTGTGATGTTGAGTGCATATCTGATTGATTTTTGATGCATGCAAGTAAAACAAGTGTAGGAATCAATCAAATAGAAGGAGAATGAAGCATGTGGAGAGAGTCGCCGCAACGATGATCATTAGTGCAAAAACACTGTAATGCATGTGACACTTAGGGAAGGCAATGAAAAACTTGAAACAACACTTCTACAAGCTAAATAAAGCTAAAATGCAAGAAGTTCCTCAAAAAACAAGTGAACCAACACTCTCACAAGCTAAGCAAGCAAAAGCGACAGAAAAGGCGGCAAAAGACGATAAAATCAAAACTCACCCAGAAAAGTGACCACGATGCTCTGAAGGTTCCTTGAACTCCTTAAGCATGAAAGAGCTTGATGATCGAGTATACAAATGAGATATAGAGGCATCTATTACATCAAATTGAGAAAAAATTGAATTCATGATGCACATGCCTGAGATCAAGGACAAAAGTGACACCTAGCGAGAACTTCTAAATATAACATTGTGCCACCTTTGGAAAACTAATAATAGATCTCTACTTCCTAGGAATGTATTTTTCCTTTTTTGGAAAGGTTGTCATTCATTTCTCGGAGAGTTTGCACAATTCTGGGAAGGACTATGCAACTCTCTGGCTTATGCACTGAGCAGCTTTTGAGCATAAAGACTTATGCGCAATTTCTGGGTTGAGTGACTTTGGGTTGCCTCTCATGCTCTCCGCAGTTTCCTAGCTGAAGACAGGCTATCAAATGGCTCTATGAAATTATGGAGCTAAAGAATTACTATCAGCTTGAACTACAAAATTCTCAAGAGCAAGGTTGGTTTCCCTCAAACATTGCACAGTTCTCTAAGGCAAGAAGTAAACCAAGTGAGAAAACACAAGCCAAAATGAAAAAGATAAAGCTCAATGAAAGCACAAGTACCTGGGTCAGTGTGAGATAAGCTACTATGACTTAGCAGGGAGGCTCCAAAACAAAGCATAGGAAAAATTTTGGAGGGTGGTTGTAGCCGCTACAACATTGGCGACACACTGGTAGAACTCTAGTTCTCTCTGCAAGCTTTGTCTCATGTAAAGTGAGTCTAACTCTTTTAGAAGTATTGTTCGATTCTTTGATTGTCATGGCTTCTTCACTAGCTTGAGTTAAAGCTGTAGTTCCTACCATTCTCTTTAATGGCAACACACATACCAAGCCAAGTCAACTGGGTTGTTTCGATTGGGATGAGGGGTATATTGATGCACAAGTAATATAGACTATCAGAGTTCCAGTTTCATCTCTGGTGTTTCTCCGCTACGAGTAGGTCTAAACAGTACCCCAACGGATCACTTCAAGAACACAAGCATCGCTCCGCTACTAGCAAGCCTGGACAATACCCCATCAGAGTTACTTGCTTCACCTCTCTACACAGGAAGCCTTTATCTTATTTCGCCTTTATTATTTTAATTTTTTCATTTTTTTTCACTTTCAAAGAATTGTGCATAGGCACTTATTTATTTCATGAGGCAGAAGAGGGATCCCGACTTATTGAGAGCAGAATAGGTTGTCCCTTCAAAGAAGGATATTTATATATACCTCTGACATACTTGTTAATGTTTTCCCCCTCACCTTACTCTACTTGACTGATTTGACAAGGGTTAACTAAATATAGAAAACCGATTAGAGTAGGCATTACTAATTAAAAGTGCAAGCATTGTGATTTCACCAAGACTCACTTTGAAAGGAACATATTTTCCATCAGGGTATCATCAACTGGAAGAAACGTAAGATCTTCGTAAAGAGAGGGAATAGATAGATAACCAAATGTTGATAGTTGTACAGGTCCTCTTGTATTTCACCCTACTTGTCTCAAGAATCCAAACACAATTTCATGGGGAAAATAATCCTAAGGGTGCACAAAACAAAGAACAAGAAAATGGAAGAAGCAAGACAAAAACAAAATCAAGTAAGAAAAAACAAACCAGAAAGAAAACACTACTCCTACTCCTAATCTAAGCAGAGCATGGGCCAACTCACATGAAGTAATATTTCCAATGCATCCACCGGCACATTGGTTGACCCATGTAGGTGATGGCATGGTTGACGAGAAAGATATTCAAGAAAACCAATAAACAAGAAATATAATGCAAGCAAACCAAAAAATTCGAAGCTTGAATGCATCTAGGGAAATGAAAAGATTGTAAGCACATAAAAGGCACCTTTCCGACGTATCACAATGTTGTGTCACATTGCATGTGGATGAAAGGATGTACACTCTTTCGAACGTGACAAACGAGCAAACATGAAGAAGAAAGATAAAAAAATCGCAATAGTGCTTGCTATGTATGAATCCTCCAATGCATGAGTGATAGGATCATGTGATTCCAGTGGAGGATGTGAAAACTATAAACCAAATTGATTTTCAATGTAAACAAGAGAGTAATGAGGAGCCTGGGGTGATTTAATAGATTTCTGATCAGAAGTGGAGCTGACCTCAAGGCTACGAGAACTTGACATGACCATTAGCTCGGGCTGAAGTGCCTCGACAGCTTCAGGGTTTCCACTTCATCAAAATATGGATCATCAAAGATCGGTGGCTTGGAAAGATCAATAGTAGGTGAATCAGAATCATGATCAAATGAATGAGTGAAAAGATCACGACAGCCACGATCAAAAAATTCAAGATGGACATTAGCATCCTCATGATTTGACAAATCATAAAGAGGGGTTGATGAGAAACAAAAAATTTCACCCTCTAAATTTCTAGAAATGAAATATGAGAGGTCAAGTGGATTCGAGAAGAAAAAATTGTCTTCTCCACAATTAAATGACGAACTAAAATCTTGTGTTTTTTGTGAATGATCGGAAGTGGAAACATTTGGGGATAAATTTTCACAAGAAAAATCAGAAATGGTAAAATCGCAGAAGATGTCAGGATAAAGAGGATGAGGTGCAGAAAGAAGGACGTCATCCTTCACCACAACTTCTTGTTCAGATTCCCACACATACTCATCAAAAATGATAACGCAGGTTGGTTTCTTAACAAAAACTCCATTCATAACTTTATCCTCGTGAACATCACATGTGGAGTCTGAAACAGATGAACATGGTACACCAAAATCTGGAGGATCAACAAAACCAATTGAAGGAGTTTAAGGGGATGAGACCACATGACAACCATCAGGCTTGCAATCCAATTATGCGTAGAAATATAGAGCAGGTGGGGTGGGAGGAGGTGACAGTTCAACAGGTGGATCCACAACTTGTCCAACCTCATCCTATGGAGCTAGAGTTGTTTGATGAGAAGGGGACGGAGGGTCACTTGGGACAACAACCTTGTCTGTCCCAGATTTAGAAGCCATAACACTGAGGTATGCTGGGAGGGGATCGAAAGATTCTAATTCATGTGGATTTCTCGAGATGTGAAGAAGATACTAAAATATTTCAGTCAGATATTTCCAACCAAATTCATCTTCTAGAAATTCAAAACAATAATGAAGGAAACATTCATAAAAGTGCGCAATAGATTCATCAAGTTCTTTTCATAAATTTAAGATTTTGCACTTGAGTGGTTTATGGTCATAACGAAAGAAAGGAAAACCTAACTCTCTAATCATATGATTGAAAGAGTGTATAGAGGTTGCAAGCAATGTAATACACCATTTCTTAATGCGCCTTTCGAACGTGTAAGAAAACAACCCACATGTAATGTCATTCGAGGGGACTTCATCCCTGTCACAGAAACCCAAAAAGGAAACTGTGTGAATCAACAGGGATTCTCCACTTTCATCATCATTTTTAAGTTGTGACAAGTCATCTATAACGTCCTCCAACACTTTGAAATCATGAGCATGAGAAAAACATGTCGAGGTGGAGATTGTGATGTAAGTCATGAATGATGGGCATAGATTCAAAATAGACTTTGAGGGATCAACTTGTCATCTAGCCCTCCTTCTAGCGCCAAAAATTTTTACGGTGTTGGACCCATCAACATTCAAGGGGATCTCCCCAGTAAGAAGTCCCAACTAGACCTCAAACCATTTGGAGTAGGATTCCCAACATTGGGTGTTAATGTAGTGCCTTGACCACGGTAATGCACAAAGATAAGTATGATGACTTTGGTCGGAAGAATGTGTGTGACCTCGCAGTGAGTCAAGTGAGATGCATGGGGGGTTCTAACACACATATGGAAAAAGGAAGAGTGTCCCTTAGAAGCTTGTAATAGTACGCAACCTAAAAGGAACACACGAGCAAAATGAAATCACCAGCTGCAATGTGGAATAGTCCACAAAAAAAGGTGACAGGTCAATCCAACAACATGCCTTCAACCAGATTCATACAATTGCATACAAAATAGTTCATAAGAAAATGTGTAATTTAAACAACATACATTTCTAAAGCAACCAGAATAGTCCAACTACAATAACAACATATGCATGAAAACGTGTTGGCTCAGTTATTATATTATAATTGAAAGTTCCATCCATACATACACCATTGACAACCACTAGCCACAATAGTGGAACATTACAGTCATGAACACCTGCTCTTCTAAAGAAGTATACTCGCTATACTCGCTCTACACTATGTAGAATCCAAGGCTCGTCACAATACTCCCAAGCCTTCTCTAAGCCTAATCCTAGCCAAA
This sequence comes from Pinus tabuliformis, assembly GCA_031772625.1. Taxonomy (NCBI): domain Eukaryota; kingdom Viridiplantae; phylum Streptophyta; class Pinopsida; order Pinales; family Pinaceae; genus Pinus; species Pinus tabuliformis. The sequence goes on from CM062817.1 coordinate 1,872,030,842, forward strand.
ATATTGGCTCCTAAAAGCATGTTCTATGAGTTATGAGGCTTTATTTATAACAAAGGGTGTGGTGACCCTTGAAATCACCCTTTTACTCTTTGACTACCCTCATGACTCTTCAAATTCTTTTACAAATAACTCATTACACTACATAGTGACTTTTCATATTCCACTAATGACACTTGGAATTTCACTTACAACATATTTACAAATAATAAACATTTTCCACATGTACCCATGTAAGAAAAAATAGGCTAGAGACAACCTAACAAGACAAAACACTATGCCTTTGAACTATGCTCTATGAAAATAAAGAATTGAAACAACAAGCATGTGAGAGATACCATATAACTTATAGAATAGTCCATAACTTAGAAGTGTACATCTCACAAAGTAGATACATAAATGAATTATTCATGAATAGTCAGAAAACAAATACAAGATGCATTTAACCTTACAATTACAACAATGGACTTTCAAGACTCTAAAAAGTACAATATTAAGTATAGAAGCACCAACTTCCTAACTCCGGTTTGCATTGAAATCAATTAGATATCAAAGTTCCTTTCAAATTCATTCTTTACAAATTTATAGGAAGATTTTAGTAATTTCCTTTTGTGACCGTTGAGCTTCTAAATAGGTCAGTTACAACTTTCCAACTTCCCCAGAATTTTCAAATTAAGTAAAGAAACATAATTTTTAAACTCTTAGGAATGAGTTAATAGTTGTTATGATCTATATGGATCCTTAGTGCAGAACCTCATAATTTTTTCAGAGCATGCCACATAAGCTCATAGGATGATGTAAACACTTGAACCTATTAGGTGGAAAGTTCCCCATGTTTCCATAAACTTCAGTTGTGTCCCACAAAGGGATTAATTTGTCCTCTTCCAATGAAATAAAATGAGTTCATGGTAGTGTGTAGTTGACCATGTCCCACTGGCTATTCTATATTATTATTCCATTTCTTATATACCTTTAAAGTTTAGAATACAATAATGGAGACATGGATTTATCCCTTTGCTAATTTTCGGGCTTCACTGGAGGTCTGAAGATATTCTTTGGGCTTCTATCACTACCAAAATACAACACATAATACTCCTTTCAAGTAGTTAATTTTCTTTTAATTGGCCTCTAATAGGTACACTAATGAAGACATTGAAGGGCCCATCCTCACATCCAAGAACCTTTTCAAATTATGTGCTTCCTTCTTTGTCCAAATTTACTTTGTCCTAGACTTCAACTGATGAAGGTTACCCATTCAATTTACATGTGTTCCATGGTTACAACTAATTTTCAATGTAAGATATCTCTTATAGCTGAGAGCTTTTCTCTTTGGTTATCCTCTGGAAATGATAGTCCTCAAATTGAAATTTCCTACATAATCACTTAGAACATTAGATACTCATTATAAATATTGACTTAACACATAATGTGTAGAAAATTGGGAATTGATTTTCATGATATGATTATGTATATGTAAATGTATTATATTTTTAGTGGTGATGAGACAAGATATTGATAAATTCAACCTTGGAACCTCTCCTAACCATCACAGTTATATGTTCACCAATATGGCCAAGATGGTTATGTTTTTCCCCATAGACACAATTCTATGTGCATATAGGAGGCAAATGGGGTTTTGGAGGAACACACTTTCTTTAAATTTCCAATATTAAATGAAAATTGGTGGTCAAATTCGATCCCAAAATATAAATAAATGGTATTGAGGTGTTTCTAGAACATGAAACTTTGGGGTTATGTTGAAGGAAGCCTTAAGAAATCAAGGGGAAACAATATCTAGGAAATTAACAGGCATAATGGAATGGCTTTAATGAACTTTACAATACTTGAGAAATTATCACTTTTATCCAAGTTAAATCCTTCAGTATAGGTTAATTACGCTCGGGAAAGGATTAGGAGAATCCCTATTTAGTGATGCAAATGCCCAAGGGAGGCTTCCTGGTACAATTTTTGGGCATGAGAGAAATTTGTAGCACTAGATAAGTGGCTAATGTAGTTATATATCACTAAATAAGTGGCTCGTAAATTTCTACATGAACTTTGGAAGGCCAAATTGAGCTTAAAAGTTGAATTTTGAGGTTCCAAAACATGAAACCCTAAGATTCATCATGAGGGTAAGCTCAAGGGAAAATCAAGGGAAAGGTACCCTATGGATATTTACAAGAATATAATGAAGTATTAATTATAATTATATCACTTAATCCTCCCTTTTCCTTGAAATTTACCACCAAATTAGGTCATTTTCCACCAAAAAGGCTTTGGAGAAGGCCCCATAACTTCGGGAAAACTCTAGGAAAATCACTAGGAATCAACATGGAAACGTAGGAGGATAATTCATAACTATATACCTCATTAATAATTTTCTATATCGCACCATTGATCACTTTCATTTCTCTACAGAGGCTTAGGAGGCCCATAAACTAAAGAAAAACATCAAACTTTGACCTTGTGACTCAATAAAGAAGGCCCATAAAACCATGTAACATTGACTATATGATTATTGAAGTGATACGGCACAACATAAATGATTATTGGAGTGTTGTTTCACTACAATAATGGTTAGTGATGCACTACAGAGGCCATAGAGGCAAAATTTTGGTGAAAAAACCTCAAATTTTGATTGAAGTGGGCCTTATAGTGTAGTGAAGATGACTTGTGGTGTGCTATGGAGCTAAGGGGAAGGTAAAAGATACCAAATATCACATCATTGATCATTAAGGGATCACTATAACACTGCATAAGGGAATTATAATGTGTTATAGAGGTAAAGAGAGACCAAATTTGGTGAAAAAACCACAAAATTTGACTAAGTAAAACACTATAGCACAACATTGATGATTAGAGATACACTATAGTGCATGGTATAGGCCTAGTGAAACACTAAAAGAAATAAAAATACTCAAAATTTGGATAGAGAGCACAAGTTTAATATTTTCCCAGGGATTTCATTAGTCAACTAGGGGAGGAGGGTGTCTTTAAGTTGCTTGATTTGTTGATAAACCATAACTAATCGCAAAAATTTATCTCCATTTTTTCAATATTTTAGAGGGTTAATTATACCTCTCAAAAATAGATAGTCTTAGCAGGGTATAATTGGTGGAAATATGGGGCCCCTCAATTCCTTCCAAGCACAAGGCATTCAAAGGAATTAAGGAGGGGGGGTTGTTGTCAAAGAAACAATACTTATGGTTAACTTTAAAATACCTTGATTATGTAGTGTGATGCTTTTATGCATGTCATTTTTGTAGTTTCAATTCAACAAGGAAGACCTAAAAAAATTTAAAGTAGTCATCTTAAAGGAAATAACTTACTCAAGCTCGTTTATGAGAAGAAATGTTAGCACTATTACACGCAATTAAGAAATGACACCATTACTTAATTAGAAAACACTTCAAGGTAAACACATATCATGATATTTTTAATTACTTCTTGGAATATTAATTATCTTCAGAAGAGAAACTAAAATGGGTAACAAAGATACTAAATTATGATTATAAAATTATCTAGAAAAAAAAAACAAAAACAAAAGATGGCGATAGATGAAATTTTAAGGAAAGAAGAAGACCCAAAAGGTTTACTATGTGTTATTTGTAACACACCCCCTTCAAATTATGAACATGATGAAGTGGTTAATATATTACCCAATTCTCGTTGCAAGGTTACAAGAATGGGGTAAGTGCTTTTTTTGTCTCACTCTTTTTAATAGATATATTTCTTTCTCTTCTGTGAAAGTCTAAGTGAAAGGATTGGCCTAGACCCTTGTTAAGTTGGTATTGTTTTAATGTGTGGGTTCACTGTGAAAGTCTAAGTGAAAGGATTGGCCTAGACCCTTGTTAAGTTGGTATTATTTTAATGTGTGGGTTCTCCACACTATAGCATCATTACTCTTATGCATAGATTCTTCCAAGGATGTATGGAATATCTTGAAATTAGGCAATCTCACCTATGATTACTAGCACCTTGTTGTTGAAAGTTTCAAGGTACAGTTCGATGCCTATTGAAATCACCACTCACCTGAACACAACCTAAAGGTAGAAGTGAATAATTTAATTGGTTACATACACAACACTTAGGTGTTGGTATAAACTTTTGGGAATTTCCCCTTGGTTTTTTGGATTCAACTAGGTCTACGTACTTCCTTTTTTCCTATAAAAGAATGAAAACCATAATATAGGCTCAAACGTATTCACATTTCATGTTAAATTAGAATACTTACTCCATTTTCTAGGCCAATCGCTACAACAAAAGTAATTTTTCGAAGTACAAACCCAACTAATGGTTATCATCTATAGGAATACAAAATGCATCGAAATATTTTTATTTAGTGCACCATTCATATGTCCTAAAAGTGATTCTCTGAGCATGTGAAAATTTACATTAAGATCCCTCCGAAGGAGTCAAGGCGATATTTCCTCTTTTAATGAGTTATCAAGAGAGTAGTGCAATTATGAACCCATTACATCTTCATGACTGGTCATGTAGTGTTTTGATAGCTGGGTTGGTAAAGGATGCTTGATCAATCTAAGGCAATTAACTTCTATGGTTTTTAACTATAACTCATTTATCTCTTCATTACATTGCCTTTAATCAAGAGACCCTAGAGACAAACATGAGAGTGCCTATCATAATCTTGGCAGTTAATTGAAAAAGTGACACAACCACATACAACCTATTTGATCAATAGTCCATCACAAGGAGTCAATTGATGCTTGTCTCAATTGTACATTAACTAGGTTGTAATGAGTTTGCAGACCATAGGTTGTTTTCTTTTAGATGGAGCGAGTGTAATGGCTTCCCACTACTCACATTTGTATTGGCATCATTATCCCAACAAACAACCCCATCCTTGCAGGTCTGTTGAGTAATAGTGAGTGTTGTCACTTACTGCAAAATGTGTTTCCATCTATCCAAAGAGCAAATGAGCAGAGAAGTTTACAGCCATTTTCCAAACAGCAGAAGGACTCAAAGCCTAAATCATACCCTCTCCATTGGAAATTTCTCTAAATGTGATTTCAACGACATGTGGAAGTCCAAAAATAGACTCTTGGATCAAAAGATATGGTCTGCTAAAGTTCAAGGATTGAAGCCTTAGGAAGCAATATCAAAGGTCTAGTATATCGAAGATCACATATTGGAGGTCCAGCAACATCAGAGATAAAAAATCGCACACCAGAGCATCAAGCATATTGGTGATCTCATATCAGAGGTCCTGCATGTTGTAGGTCCAATGCATCGGAGTAGGCAATATCGGAGCCCAGAGGAGATCACCACATCGCAATATCGAACATCGGAACATGAGAACATCGGAGAATCAGAACTTTTGAAGGTGACAACCTTTTAAAATTTTCAACATGGGTAATGTTCCGGTAGCGTAAAAACCGTTGAAGGACTCCAATAAAGATTAACATAGGATTCCATCACAAAACCAAAGGTAGACGGGCTTTTTTTCTCTCTCCTCTAGCAGGACACGTGGCACTATATGACTGGTTCTGATAAGCACACATGGAAGGTAGTTTTAACATTTTGAGGGAGCCTAAGGGGGGAATATGGGTGACACATGTCACCACTCATGAGGTGTCACGTGGAAGTTATGACCTCATATCGGAGATTTCATATTGGAAATTGAGGATGTCAGCACTTTACAACAGTTGATACTTGAAAAGTTTCAATAAGGGGGCTCTAATATAGGGCTGGCACATGGTCACAAGAAGAAATCAAAGAATCAAAGGTGTAAAGGTTGGGGCTGAGCACCAAGTCATATTGGTGATCAAAGAATTAACATATCACAAATCCAAATTTATTTGGAAACCTCTGATGAGAGGGGCTATGATATTTGACTAATGCATGGTCTAGAAGAACTTAAAGAACTAGGGGCTGAGAGTTGTTAACAAAGGGAGAATGGGCCATGGCAGGAGTCTAAACACTCTAGCATCCCAAGGCTAAGCGGCAAGTCACAACCCTCAGTCCTATGGTCAGAAATGTAGAAAGGGGCTAAACAAAAGGGGCCAAGGGCATCAGAACTCGTTTTTTTCGTAATATCTTTTAAGAATAAAGTTCCGATGAGTAAAATATCTAATCTAACACTACTCCAATAATACAGGACATATTGGGCTTCGATAGTGTAATACAAAGAGTTATGAGATGGATGGGTCAGCAATTGCAATATTGAATGTGGGAACAGGGGAGTTGGTCTTGGGAGTTATGGTGATTGTCAAAGATCATTGGGTTAAGGTAGCAAGGACCATGATCTGCAGGAAAGAGTGTTGGGTATGCTTTGAAGTGATACAAGCCATCCCTGTGCTCTAATGCATGTCTTCAGTGAGATAAATTGAGGTATGGGACTCAGGAAGAAATGGGCAGGTCACCTAAGAATTAATTTATCAGCATAGAGACCCACACAGTCAAGCAATGAAAGATTGCCAGGTCAATCTCTGTTTCTTCTCTGTGTCAAGCAATCGATAGTTGATCTCTCTTAGCTCCAGAGAATGGGGAATTTAGGCAGTTAAGGTGAAAGCGACAAGAGAACCTATCAAGTAACAAAGGAAGAACATCATGGCCAAGGCATGGCCTGATTAGAGGTGATCACATGAATCGGCATGGAGATATTTTGCTAAGTTCATTATTCAGTTTTCCCGTGTTCTATATTTTGTACTTTGTTGCATTTTAAAGAAGAAATCAATCTGTTGTAATCATTTTGGGCAACAGAGCCATCGCACGCCGAGACAGCTAGTCAATTATATAGTTAGATCTCAGCTGAGATATTTTGTAGTTGTTGTTCAAAGCTCCCTCTCCTTATAAATACAGGGAATAAACACTTAAATAAGGTTCAGAATCTTTGGAAAGAACTATTGGAAAGGGCCTTTTCCTATTTTTATGAAAGTAGTGTTATGAATATTGATGTATGCACATTTCTCAGAAGGTTAATACAAGATTTCTGGTGATTCGAACTTATTGGATTGTAGTATGTTCATCTCCCTTTGTGTTTTCATATATGCTAAATATTCTTCTTAGATTTCATGTCTCCTAGCCGCTAGACGTATTTCTCATTAGATGCAGATTCATTTATATCAAATTATCAATGGAAAATGCATGTATTGATGTGCAAATAAAGTCTTTAAAAAGTGCTCCATGTATCTTAGCATTCCATAAACATTCCCTTCCTATCGTTTCTCTTTAAATCCATATATATATAATTCTTAAAGTTTAAGATTTGTATGATGGATTTCTCCTCTACTGTCTTCTACCATTACATTTGTCTTAACAACTGATTTGCTGCAATTTCTCAATCTGATTTGGCCACCACTAACTGATGATTATTTCATGTGTATTCCTACATGTATGTTGGTTCATACATTGTATCTTTATGAATGGTTATAAATCAATCCTATTTGGATTACTTGTGATAAACTATCATGCTAAAAGTCCTTAAGACACACTTGACAACACTAACTAAGATGTCCTATGCACTAGTCTCCTATCAACCCAGAGGTTGTCTCTAGGAGTGACAACACTAAGGACTTCCAATGAATCATAGACCATTGATTCCCTTGAAGATCATGCTTTTGAAATTGTATTGGGAATATGTCTAACTGATAATACAAAAACAAATACACTAGGACTAATTGATATTTAAAATTTTTTTCAACTCCAAATTTAAGAAATTGGTCATGAATGGCCTCAGATAAAAACTAGTTGAAATTGAATAAGGTTTGTGGTTTCTTATCTAGACAAAAATTTGACAGAAAAGCTAGAACTACTTCATCCACTTTCTCATCACTCTAATACCCTAAAATAAAACATAAAATGGATATGATTTGTCTTGAAAATTCTGGAAACATTGATGAAGGGTAAGGCAGACTATGAGTGGGAATACCAGTCCCTTTAGGCATGAATAATTCAAAAATAGCCACTCTTTTTTCAAAAGTTAACTTCTGATATATTTCCAAGATAATTTCACTAGAGAATGGGTGCAAAGAGTTGGGCAAAGATATGCACAAGGCCTTTAAAATGGACTCAGAAGTTACAGAAAACAAGGTTTCACCATTTTGAGCAATTATGGTTTTCTCACTGGGTAAGTACTTGTCTACACACCATACTACAAATTCCAGAAAATGATGAGTTTGAGGAAATATAAACTAGGGTAAAAAGGACTCCCACAAAGAAAAATCATTGTTATTATCTTGAAACCTTTGGGAATCCCAATTCTGCAATTCATATAGGTCAAAATCTGAGTTTGTATCTTCTATTATGCTTTCCCTATCAACTAAGGGCAATTCATCAATTTTTGGGAGGGTTTCAGACTGAACTTGAGACTCTTTTCCTTTAGTTGAACTCATTTTGAACTATCAACTTGTAGCAAGGAGCAGAATTACCTGTAAAATGTACAACTGTATTTTTGAGTTGTCACTAAGGGCTTTCTGTAATTATGCACTTTGATTCTCTATGTTTGGTGACTAAAGGAAAGGTGAGAGGGGATAGACAAAGGTGGGAGAAATTAAATTATGAACGAGAGTGAGAACGCAATGGAATGAACATTCAGATAAGGGGCATATTTAGAATTAAATGGAAAATGGTATTCAGAATTAAATGGAAAATGGTTAATAAAATGGTGGTGGGAGATATTTATTAGTGAAAGTCAGATGGTGGGGGAAGTGGTAAGTGGTAATGAGTGAGGGCGGGGGGTGCGCAATTCATATATCATTGCCACGTTGCGAAAATTGTTATGGAAAAGTAATTTTTGCACCTCCCTCCCCCTTTTTAGTTAAATGTTGAGCAAGCGGGGGAGTGGGCAGGCGCACAATAGAACAAGAATCGTTGTTCACCAAAGCGTCAATCGCCGCCAATAGAAAATGAAGGATAGTTAGTGTCTGGTGATTTGACATTTTATTATTAATATATATATATATATATATTGGAGCATTATATATTTGTGCACAAACTATTACAAAGTGTAATAAAAACAATATTTTTTGAAATTTTAATCAAGATTTTTAAATTTTCAATGTAACAAGAAAATGTTACAACACCCCAAGTGTTGGTGTAGTGTTGGGTGGCATAAACACCCCTTTGGCTGCCCAATTTCAAGCTTTGACAAGCAAGATGAAATGGTTTTCTACCTCTTAATTGTTACAACATTTTTTGTTACAACATCTGTTTTTATAGCATCTGTTGTTATAACATATGTTGTTACAACATCTGTTGTTATAACATATGTTGTTACAGTATTCACCGTAATGGTCATTGTTTTAGTAGTTTTAATAGTAGAAATAGTTATAGCATCAAATTTTATAGAAGTTTCAATGTTTTCAACAGTAATGGGTGTTACAACATCAACTACTACAACATGTTCATCATATTTAACATTGCCATGTTGTTATGGCATATGATGTTACAACATCTATTTTTCAATCCATTGTTAAATATGTTTGTGCTTCTCAATTTGTTTTCTTGATCCCTTAAGTGTTGGTGTAGTGTTTGGTGGAAAAACACCTCTTTGTTTGCCCACTTTCAAGCTCTGACAAGCAAGATGAAATGGATTTTTTTTACAACATCCGTTGTTACAGCATCTGCTTCTCAACCCAATGTTACTTATGTTTGTGCTTCTCAATTTTTTTCTTGATCCCCCAAGTGTTGGTGTAGTGTTGGATGGCAGAAACACCTCTCTAGCTTCCCACTTTTGATATTTTACAAGCAAGGTGAAGTGGCTTGTTGTTATAACATCCGTTGTTAGAGCATTTTCTATGGAATATGTTGTTACAAAATTCTTTGCTACAACATCTGCTTCTCAATCTATTGTTGCTTATGTTTGTGCTTTTCAATTTGTTTTCTTGATCCCCTAAGTGTTGGTGTAGTCTTAGGAGGTAGAACCACCTCTTTGGTTTCCCACTATCAAGATTTGAAAAGCAAGATGAAATGGCTTTCTACCCCCTCTATTGTTACAACATATGTTGTTACAATATCCATTGTTACAACATTTGTTGTTACAGAATCTGCTGTAATGGTCACTGTTTCAATAGTTTCAATAGTAATAGTTGCTATAGCATCAACTTTGACAATAGTTCCTGCATTTTCAAAAGTAATGGGTGTTACAGCATCAAATGTTACAACATTTTCAATAGATTTAACATTGACATGTTGTTATGGTATATGTTGTTACAACATCTACTATTACAACATCCATTGTTATAATTTCTTCTTCTCAATCTGGTGTTACCTATGTTTGTGCTTCTCAATTTGTTTTTGTGATCCCCCAAGTGTTGGTGTAGTGTTTGGTGGCAGAAACACCACTTTAGCTACCCACTTTTAAGCTCTAACCAACAAGATGAAATGGCTTCTGGTTACAACATCCAATGTTACAACATCTTAGTTGTAACTTATTTGAAATTTTATTATCATATGTGCACTTTGATATGATGTAATATGATTATTGTTTCATTTCATATGTTGTAACATTAGATATGTAACAGAGAAATTAATTATTGCATGAAATAAATAAAAACTTTTCATTCTAAATGTTCTTTTTGCAAAATAAGGATCTTCCAAAAGATCCAAATGATCCTCAACACATAGATCTATATCATGTTGGTTCTTATGTTGAGATGGCAGATGATGTTCATGATGACACAAATAAAGATGACAACGAGGTCGATGTCGATACAGAAGATGATCATCATCATCATGAGGCAGTTGTTGGTAGCAGTTACTGACATTCATGGTCATATAGACTACATCATGGATGATTTTTTACATATTTTTATGATGTCGATTTTCATGGTTACTATCATATTTATCATTTTGACAGCCTCTTGTACCATATTATTGAGTTGTATTTTTTTGATATGTATCATTTTGACTTATATTATTTGGACATGACATATCATATTGACTTGTATCATTTTGTATTACATAATTCATCATTTTTATTTATATCATTTATACATGATGTATCATTTTGGATTATGCCGATTGTTGGACATGAATCATTTTGACATGTTATCGATCTACTAGTATATGTGCATTTAACATGTTTTAGTTAACAATGCTGATGATCTTTTCAGTATTCATTCGACAATTTTTATATGTTAAGAGTGGTTGATGATTTGGATGTATATTTATTACGTATGATGGATTTTACTTACTACTCATGTTGGATGTTGTCAAATTCACTTAAATTATAGATATTTTACTCACTTGTTTTAATTATAAATTGTGATCATGTTACAATATCACTTTACAATAATTTTCTTGTTATTTTATATATACTCGATGTTGTAGATTCTATTTTGATGGAGATTTAATAAGTATAATGATGTTGTTAATTGGTACGGATGTTTGTTTCCCTGAAAATTATTTATAAATGTTACCCTATAAAATATTTCTAATGCATTCATATGATGTATACTCATATAATTTATTTAAGAGACATGATAAATTTAACTAATTAAATTGAAATGAAGCATATTAATTTAATTGTATGCAAAACAATAATCATTTTTTGAAGCAAACAAAAAAAGCAACAATGGAAGCCACACTAGAAGCAAAATTGGAATCCAAATCAAAAGCCAAACTGGATGTAAAACATGGCACTAAAACTGGCATTATTCTCGATGCTTGGAAGCAAAAAAAGAAGCAACAATGGAAGAAAAATTGGAAGCCACACTAGAAGAAAAACTGGAAGCAAAATTGGAAGCCACACTAGAAGAAAAACTGAAAACAAAATTGGAAGCTACTCTAGAAGCAAAAATGGAAGCTGCACTAGAATCAAAACTGGAAGCAAAATTAGAAGCCAAATTAAAAGAAAAATTGTAAGCAAAATTGTAAGCCACACTAGAAGCAAAACTGGAAGCAAAATTGTAAGCCACACTAGAAGCAAAGCTCGAAGCAAAATGAGAAGCAAAATTGGATGTTAAACTAGAAGCCAAACCAGGAGCCAAATTGGAAGCGAATCCTGGCACTATTTTCGGTGATAAACTGGTGCTATTCCTGGCGCTATTTCTGACATTATTCTTGGTACTGTTTATAGTGTTATTTTTGGCACAACTCCAGGCAAGATTTTGGTCATTATTTCTAGCACTACTTTTCTGACCCTATTTACGATATTATTTCTAGGGCAATTTACAGAGCAAAATCTCGCGCTAAGATAAACAAACTTGGTCACGCGCATTTTTGCATTGTGAAAAGTGTCCAATTCATGAACTGCAAAACACTATATTTCAGCATTATTTTAGGATCTCTTTGCTTGTTATGTTGTAGTGTTTGTCCAATTTTCAATTGTAAATCATAAGACGATTCCTTCAATAGATCTACTTCTCTAAGGAATTTTCTTTCTTTGCTTCAAATTGTTGCAAGATTCTTTATGATACCTGTCTTCTCAAGTTTCTTTCAAGTTATCATTATAATTCTTATACAGTGACTATAATTTTGGGTGTTGGGTACCACCAATCATGCACCCAATATTCATACAATCAATAAATCTAACTTCAACGCATTTTCGACTTGAATTTGGGTCAAATTCTTGCCAAGATTTCACGACTTCATTACATCTAAATAATTTGACTTGACTTCACCCACTTCAAACTCATAACATTCCATCACTCATATCCTTTGCATAACTCCTTTACATTGATCAATCCATATGGTGATCATTAACATTCAACTTATTTTGCTTGTTTTCTTAAATTTGATTATTGCTTGTAATTTTTGACTTGCTTGATTTTTGTCCCAACTTGTGCATCTCATAGTGATTTGAATGCTTGAGTGTTCTTTGTAGTTATATTTTATTGCAATGTGCATCAATTATGAGCCTTGATTTCTTTTCCCTTATATGTCGTGTTCAATATCAAAACTAAACAGAAAATCATGGAACATCACAAATGTACTCAAGGTGTACCTAAAATCCCCTTATTCAAAATTTAGGCATCTACGACACAACAACACCAAAAAAATGGTATCCTTTTTTATTAAATATTAAAGTAAATAATATTGTCAAGCTTTCATTTAAACACTTTACCTTCCCAACAATATTGTTGGAATTGTTCAAGCAATAATAATGCAAAGCTCTACAACTCCTTGGAAGCAACTTCTCTCCAACCAACCTTTGACTCACTTTGATTTTTGAATTCAACTTAACCTCAAACTTGGAATTTACTATGGCTTTAGAATCTCGAACTTTGAACACAATATTAACTTAGTATTTGACTTCATTTTCTAACAAAGCTTGAATTTGGCACCTCACATTCATGAAATTTGAACTTCGATAACATTATGTCAACACTCCATACTTTACTATGGCTTTAAAATCTCAACTTTAAACACAATATTAACTTAGTCTTTGACTTCATTTTCTACGTAAGCTCGAATTTGCCACCTCACATTCATGGACTTTGGACTTCAATGACATTATGTCAACTGAGTTTTTATAAACCTTGAAAATATTGGGATGACCTAAAAACAATAACCAATTTACATCAAGGAAAATACATTTTTGAAATAATTCCCACGCATCATATCATCTTCCACCATAATATATTCACCTCGCATCATTTGACATGCTTCATGAATTTAATGTTCCCTTTGACATTTTTAAAATCTCAGGGTGAACTGTTTCTCCAACTTTAATTTGACTCGAATCATTACACCACTCAATTTGAATTTTTGAACTTAATTTAAATCTTTTCACAAAAAAAAAAATACCACCTTCACATGACGAATTCATAAATTCTGGAGAATATATTTTTCAATATTTAAAGTTGGTAATCATCACTTGAATCTTGTGGCCCATGTGTCATCCAAGATGTGCCAAAGGTTATCCATATTCTTTATTCGTAATGCAGAAAACAAATCTTATCTTAAAGGAAGAAATCTGAAAACGACTTTCAACAACTGCATCAATTGATCTTACAGGTGATGTCTTTCTGCAGAGGTAATTCGTTTTATAATGTTCAATGCATAATAACCAGACCCTTCACGTAGGTTTATCCTTCACACGAAAGTGACTTCTCTCAAAATAAAACTTCTCACAGTTGCGACACCAACCAACAATGGTGTTAACAACTTCTACATCATTGGAAATTCCACCTTGCAATTCTCTACCACACCATCAACGCTCTTAGACACACCATCAACGCTCTTAGACACATAAGCGTCGAAAAGTTAATTTCACAATGCTTCTTAATTAGACAGGCGACCCACTTCCCTTCATGGCCACATTTACAAACAATAATAATAGCAATGGCTCCACCTTAGCGGCTTGAGGTTGTGTTTCTTGTTGGAGAAACCCTCCAAATGCACATTGCATAAAAAGATGAAACACTTATTCGAGCTCCCAAGGGTCGATGGTAGCAGATTGATTTGTTTGCATCGGTAGTGCTAAAATTCCATAGTGCTAGTGTCACCAACAGCAAACACGAAGAAGTTTGCAGAAAGAAGAAGCACCTTGATTCATTCACTGTGGAAGCAAACTAAATATGAAATCAACAATGTTGACATGATTCTCTTTTACATGTACCTTTGAGTCCAACATCTCTTATCTCTCGCAAAACAATGACTTGACCCTTCTCCACATGGGGAGATAATTCCTCCAACAACTATCTTTTCCTAGGGCAGATAATGCAGCAATCTTTCCCACCTTTACTTGTCGTAGCTACAATAGTTTTCATGTACCTTTTGCTCCAATAGTGGTAGTAATGCATGACTATGAAATTGCAATGTGTGGCTTCTTCTCGACGGGGTTTAGTGGTATCAATAACCGACTGCGCTATCACTCGCAACCTGACACCACTCTTTTCCAAGCAACTAGAAACTCCACAATGGTGGAAACTCATGATTATTACCCTCAACCTAGTTCTCATCCGAGCTATGATACCAAAAATGATGTCGACGAGCATCGTTTCTTTTAGAATGGGCCAGTCTATTCGACCCTTCCTTCTCCCTTAATACAAAATAAACACACGTATCATATTCAAAACTCACACACTCTCCATTAACACGCCAAATCCATAATTTTCATTAAAATAAAAATTATGGACAAATGGCAAGATTTACCATATAGGCATCCCTCTATGCTAACATGGATTTATAAAAGTAGATTTGAACCAAAATTAGTTTCAAATCCTAAACTAACTTTTACAATCTCTTTAGATCTGAAAAATCCTCCTAAGATTTCTAACATATCCTTGATTCTTATTCCCACTCAATTATGTGGAGAATATCTACATTATTTTTCTCCAACTCCTAAACAAAATTTCCTCAAATAATTTTATACATGTCATTAAGGAAATTCTCTCCTTATTTCTCAACTAAATTGCTATAATCAATTCTCTATTCCATAAAGAAAACATTCCTATCTTTTATTTACAAATATTTTACTTAAATTAAATTACGGGAACTCACTCATCTTTGTAAAGATGAAAATGCCTCCTAGGTCTTGTTATTATGTAGAATGCTCTTGCATCACCATGTCTGTTTCATAGATTGAGGAGTATTACGAGAAGAAACTTCTAGGTTCTCCTCTTATGGATTCTCTTCATGGATGCCTTGATCCTCTTTTATCCCTTGAAATGAAGATTCATTCCTAGTGACAATTTTGGATTGTGGACAAGGATTTGAGAATATCCTTGTGGTGGCTTTCCCTTTCTTAATGAATAAAATCTTTAGCGTCTTCCTTTGTAATTTGATAGCTCATGTCTTGCAAACGGATTAGTTGGACTTGTGAAGAATTAGCTAAAATTAATGCATAGGTTCTTACCTCTCATCTTAACGTCTTCACTCCCCAAGGACATAAATGTTTATAATTTGAAAATAATAAGAATATAATGAATCCAATTTTTTAAGAAATGCTTCTAAATACCGTTCTCATAAATCAAGACATAATATTTAAATCAATCGATGTGTTTGTAAACTTAGAATCACATTACAATATGTAAGTAATTAGGATAGATTGGTTGTCATGATTAAATTAAGACTAAGTGCTAAAGTGAACTGGTAGAGGTTAACTATTTAAATTCTGGAACTCTAATTTAACAAAAATTGAATAATAAGTTAAGAAAGCATGAAACAAAACTTTTAAAGGGAAACTAATCTAATCACACTTCTTGAAAGTAAAACACTTATATCCTCAAAATATATTGGATGATCAAATATACACTAATGTCCCAAATGTTGTAACTCTCGCATTTCTGCAAATTTACAATGGTTGACTACTAGTCTTTTACACTATCATGCTTAGTCAATTTTCAAGTATTCTCTTTGAAATCAAATGCTTGGAAATGGAAATGACAAGAATTGAAAACAATGCTCGAGTAAGTCTAGTTTGATGGAATTTGCATGAAATAGGGGATTTTCCACTTGTGTGAGAGAGAAAGGGATTGAAACTCCTAGTTTACCCAACCCAACAATAAGATTGTTTCTCAAGTCATTGAAAAATCTAGGAAAACACGAACAAATATAAGAAATAAAGAAATATGATGCCTTGATGCAACACTGGTTTGAGAAGCATGAATGAAATAATACCTATTTCTACTTGTAAGAGAGAAAAGGATGGACACTCCTAGTTTTTTACTTAGCTTAACAATAATTTATTGTTCATGTGCATTGATTAACCTATGCTAATTTGTTCATGAACAAGGGCTAATCAAATGAATATGGACAACAAATGATAAACAAGTATAGACAACAAATTATGCACAAGTATAGACACATAGAAGCATGGAATATGAACAAGATTGCTTGAAAAAAAATGTTTATATAAGCATACAAAAAGAAGACATGCAAAAATATATACCACCATATATAGTAGTGAACAATGAAGAGAATAAGTGTGCAAACTTAGATAGTGGGGGTGTCTTCCATAGCCCTAACTCACACACCTTAAGGCTCTGTCGAGGCCTCGAAAATCGCTACAACAACATCGGGGAAATCCACCCGGTCCAGACCTTAAAGTAGTTCCTTTTCCGTTTGGAATAGTGGCTCCGACAGATTTAACTAGGTCCAGTTACCTTCTCCCAACCACTATCATATTTAAATATGCCTTCAATTGCTAATAGCTAGGGCCATCAAATCAATTCTTCAAGCTAATCAAGCAAGAATAATGATCTTTAAGTTGTTTTTGTGGAACAAACAAACCAATCTAAAGTTTTGCCTCAAAAGAGGACTTCTAGAAATGTAGAATTAATCTAAATTCAAACTAATTCTAAAATGTAATAAAAAGGAACTAAATCCTAATCCTATCTCAATTAGGCAGATATAGATCTAACCCAACCGAGAGCAAGATATTTAATTGATTTGGGATTTAAATATGTTTGGCTTATAATGAATATCAAGCTAACGAAATAGTTCAATTAATTGACATTATGAATACCAAAACATATTCTATTTAGAGACCTCTTAACTGAAATAATCAACCAATAACATTTATGAAGTAGTTCACAAAATGATATTGATTGTTAAATCAATAATTCGAATGATTAAACAAGAATATGAGGAAATAGTTCACAACATATCATTATTTGTTAAATCGGTATTAAAATATAGATTTATGAGTAAATAGTTACTTAGAAATCAGAATTCAACACATAAGAGCAGAGATAAATAATAACATATGATTGAGACAAATTACTCATATCGACAATAGTGCACAAACATGAATAAAATGACACATTCCTGTGATTATAAAATTAAACTAGTATTTAAAACTAGAGTTGTAATAGTACAAACCCTGCCCATCAAAGCATAATTCAGAGCGCAAAAGAAAAATCCTCAATAATCCCTCAAATCTGAGTTTTATCCTCTAACCTACAACTCAAAATCCTTTATACAATAGTTCCTTCAAGAATTTGTGAATTGCAGAGAAGAGTAGAAATACCATGTAATAAGAAATCTGAAAAGATAATTTCACTATTTATTTATGAACAAAACAGAGGCACAAAGATAGAAATACTAGATGCACGTTGCTCAACTCATAAAAGAAATAGCAACAATTTATTCCTTCTCACGAAGATGATTTTAGGAGTACAAAAGTGCAACTTCTCGAAATTCTTTATGAAAATTCCTAAACAATGTTCCAGTCGTTCTATTGAGAAAAACGTGAAAGTACAGTAGTGCGAGCTTTCTGGCCTTTCTTCATAAAATTCAGGACCTTTATTTCATACAACAAGTAAGCTTAAATAGCAGAAAACAATTGAATCTATTGTGCAGAGCGTTGAGGGCATTTAAACAAATCCCTTCAATACGCTTAAAGAAAAATAGTTTTTTGGTAGCAATGTTCTGAAAGTGATTTGTTGTCTTCATCAACTTTGTTTGTTCCATTAGATTCTCTAGATGTTTTTCTGTCTGTTTGAACTAAACTGCCACTTATTAGCACAGTTGTCCTCTTCTGTCATGAATGTGAACAGGAAAAACATGGATCGATAAGATGGAAATAAATGAAACTGATAAGCGAGTTTTATTTGAAACAAATCACTTTTGTAGGAAATAAGGAAAAACATAGAGTCGTAATAAATTCTGAACACAACCATCATGGAGAGTCATGCAGAGTGAGGAGTGTGGTAAGACAAGTCGGTCTTTTATGGTTTTATCGCAGAATCGCAATCGCTTTTAGGCTGAGGGTTGAATTATCGGCATATTTAAAGCAAGGAGAATCCCTCTTTGAAATAGATGAAAATTTGAATAAGACCAAATCTTAATCGGAATGGGTAGAGGAGGAATGGCTTAAGGTCCGTGAATTTTACGATTGCGTGGATGCAGGGGATTTATGAATTGGAGTGAATAATCCCATCGGGTTCAGGGCTTTATCACAATCACAATCGCCATGAGGCAGGACCCTTTGGTAACTGTGATAGCTCCGAATGTGGGGTTTTATGGTATAGATTTTATAATCCCGTCGGTTCCAGGGCTTTATTGCAATAGCAATTATGGAGGGGCAGATGATAAGAGTTGGTCGAGAGATTTTCAATATGCAGGAAGGGATGATGTCATGGCAACGTGGCAGATAACATGGAGGATCCACGTGGCAGATGACGTGGCAGAATGATGTGCTATCGCAAATCGCAAAACAGTTGGGAGGCTTAGTCATTTTTTCGGAGGGGGTTCGAAGTGGTAAGTGGTTTGTGAAGGGGGGAGTCCGAAAGAACAGAGGAGTGACAGGTAGAGATAGGGCTTAGACGGGAAAACCACTTTTCAGACCCCCCCCCCCCATGAGAAACTTAAATTTGAGCACAAGGGGGTCCGAAACCATTATCTGTCATTGATCTGAGCGGATAGATCTGGGTCGTTTATTTTATAAGATAAGTATGGATTTAGTTTTATCGCAATCAGAGTTCAGAAAGGAGGAAAACATGACATATGGTTTAAGTCTCGAAAAAAGTTGTGATTTGCGATATGCGAGATGACGCCACTATGACGTGGCGGATGATGTGGCGTGATGATGTAGCTGATGACATGGAATGGTGACGTGGCAGATGATATGGAACCGACATGGTAGCTGACATCATATTGCAATCAGCATTAGCATGAGGCATGATTTTAGAACTTTGTGATTGTGATATAAGCCCTAAACGCGATATTAATATAAATTGCAGTGAATAATCTAGTTGGGCCTTATCGCATATCACAATCGGCAAAGGGAGTGGGGTATGGACTTAAGTTTTTTGCGATAGGCCACGGACGTGATATTAATATGTATTTGCATGTATTTTCCCGTCGGGTCCAGGCTTTATCGCATATCGCAATACGTGGTGTAGAGGGGTTTTTTGTGTTATGTTGATTTATTATGGGATATGCGATGTGGGGTATGGCAGAGTGTTGGAGTTTGTAAAGACTTCAACCTTTGGGAATCTTTAAGAAAATATGTTTTATTTTGTTTTTTAATCAAATAACCCATAATATTTAATACTTAAGCCTAAGTATAGTTTGTGTCTCGGGGGCTATTTAATTTGGTTTTTTGGGTAATCCAAGAATTTTCTAAAATTGAAGGGTCCCTATTTTAAAATAATAAATTTCATATTAAATTTATAATATATTAAAATGGGATTTGTTGAACAGTACAACAGGCTCCAAGTTAAAAAAAAACATAATGAGTTCCATATATTAATGAAAGAAACATGTAAAAAGTTATAACACAAATTTAGAGATATGAAACTAAAGCAAAAACTCTCGAAGGTTGAGATCTAGAAATTACAAACTTACTAAAGTCTTTACATACTTGGGTATTTATATACAAATTTTTGGAACTGAAAAGCTATACAAATTTGGACCATAAACTAAAATGCTAATTTAGGCAGCTAGTTGGGTTGAGCTCCACCTTTAGAGTGCCTCAAAGTTTGATCAAATCTCTCAAAAATCAAAATAGTTCTAATTTTTAAGCAGAACAAGGTATTTTGATGAAAATAGGTTGGGTTGACCAAGCATTGATTGGGCACGTGTGAGATGATTTTTGGAAACTGAATAGGTATTCATCCATTTTTGGTTCCCAAAGAATAAAATCCATGTTTTAGAATTCGTGCAGTTGTCCTATACATATCCCAATGAATGAAAATTTACCGAAAATTCCATTTTCTGGTTACATTTATTTTTCTAATGTGCAAAATTTGTCAAAAATTCACAAGTTAAGAAAGAATGACTTGAATATATTTTTGATTCATTTTAGGTGAAAATTAGGATAAATCAAGAAAAATTAACTATAAATTAGGTTTATTAAGTTACATTTTGGTTTAGGCTAGAGCAAAATCGTCACCAAAAAATATACCCAATAGTAGAATGACATGTAGAAATGATTGGGAATTGATTAGGTGATGACATGGTTATATTTTTTCATTAGTGCGCGATTCCTTGTCCCTATGCTCCTTATCCACAAGTGCCTAATAATTTCCTATATTTGGAGACAAGCCTTATCTAAAACCCTATCTACTTATCCCTTTATTCTAGGAAACCTTATCTTCTCATATTTTGTCCTATTTTGGGTTTTTTTTGTTCTTCTAGAGTTAGGAGTCATATGTGTGAATTCCTTTTTCAATTCTCACTTATTTTTGGCTCATCCTGTCCTTAGTGAACTCTATTATTGACCCTAATTGTATTTTAGACCTTGCAACTACATTTTTGGGCTAATTAATTGAAACTGAGAGTGAGTTGTTTTTCTACTAGTTGTGTATGCACAAGGAACCACACCCAATGCACATCGTTCCTCTTTATGAGGTAATTATTTAATTGTACTTAATTTAATTGATAATGCAACAAGATAATTCAAATTGGTTTTTTTAGTCTCTTAAAATGAAGAGTGATAATTCTTTATTGCCTCTTTTTTTCTTTGTCTTGCAATTGTTCATATAGATTTTTGTTGCAACTAGACTGTTATGCTTCTGCTTAAAAATCCAACAGTAATATCCTACCAACCAAAGTTGATCCCAAAATATCAATATCCAACAAAATTCCAAGAAAATTCTATATGCTTGGCCACACACTGTCTACCGCATAATTGGCCCACCAGTATTACAGGGTATCTCTATCATTGGTTCTTTGCGTATCATGGTTATGGGTCAGCCATGCAAAACTCTTGCCAGCGAAATACATTTTCTTGGCCACACACTACCATTATCACAATTGGCTGACAAGCATTATAGGGTATCTCTATCCTGGGATCTTCATCCATCATAGTTATGGGTCATCCACAAACCCTCAATTATGGATCAACCAAGAAAAACCCTTGTCTTCTACAACACTTGGTCATCCACAACTCATCTTCGACAAAAGCTTCTCCAGAGGGAACTTCACGCAATGGGAACCATTGCTTCCTATGGAGGGAGGAATGATCCGAATGGAAATCCACCCATGGTACTTTCCCACCCATGGTATTTACCCATGGTAATGATCCGAATGGAAATTTTCCCATGGTATTTACCCATGGTAATGTAACTAAAAAATGTTATAAATAATGAGCCTCTTTTTGTAAGAGGACATATTCTCTAGCACAGTGTAGTTGCAACTATCATTTTATGTTCTAATTGGAGTTAGTTCATGATTTATTTTCTGGTTTTGTTCAATTTTGTTCTTTTCTTGGTGCAACAATTACTTGGATCTTGGGCCCTCCCCAAGATCTGAATACCAAGCATGGTCTATGTACCTTACAAAAAAGTCCTAGTTAACTCCACAACTTGAGAATGGGATCCAAAATTTCTCATGCATAAAGAAGTGTTCATGGGGAACGAGAGGGGGATCTTAAGTTGTTGAGTTTGAGGATTGTAGCAATTGGATAATGGATCCATAGAGAAAGAAACCCGAATTATGTGTGTGACCCTAAATCCATTATGAATAAGTGACCTATAAACCTGTGTTTGGAAGTTGAGATGTGGATTCCATGCTTGAATTGAGTTTAACTAAGGGAACTGGTGAGAGATCACCCAATTTGAGTCAGGTAGACCAAGGGAAACTCATTTGTTTGGTTGTTTTATGCATGTGAAACACTAGAAATAAAGAGACTCTTTGAGGAACCATATGAAGTAGGAAGGGGTTTCTTTTAATGCTATGTAGGACTTTATTGGCCATATTTTGTTGTGTGAATTTCCTATACTCAACGCTTGATAGGTGGAATTCTTGTTTCCTACCAGTGAAGGAGAGTGGCCTTCATGATACCCACCTTGTTTGAACCTTATGAACTATGCATGAAGCTTTCCTTAAGGCATCAAATATGGCACAAGGGTGGCCATCCAAAATAAATATTGTAGTGTAATTGAGCCTATGGTAGGTTGGAACGTGGCTCACTCATATTCAATTTCCAATAAGTTTAATTGAACCAAATAAGTGTAATTTATTCTTCAGTAAATGAAATGCAATTAGTTTTTGAGTGTTAAGCTTATTGTTATGCTGAATTTCTATGTGAACATGTAATGATGATCTTAAATCCATTTGTATTGCATTATAGAATATGTATGAGTAGTGAGCTAATTAGATAACACAACATGCTTGAATATTGTTTTGTATTCCCTTTATGAATAAAGTGTTGTATGCAAGGAAAAATTCCCCATTGTTTTTATGTGGTATTGATCTATTATTTACGCATGAACTAAGATGTTAATGGTGACTGTATGAACTAACCATGAAATCATTCACATGCCTGCCTATAATTATCTATGAGCCTTTATGATGACTGGTAAATTGTGTAGGTATGCAATGAGAGTCTAAAATTTGTTATGATATCTTATGGAAATGTGTGTGAGAAGTGAGTTGAGAGTAATGTTCAATCTACTTGAAAATTTATATGCATTCCTTTTATGAATAAGAATTCCATATGCAATAGAGGCCTCTCACTTTGGTTATCTAAGAATTATTATATGTTGTATGTTCATATATTGAGATACTATCCATGGTTGTAATGGATTTACACTCTTAATGTTTCATGGATGCTACCATAATGGATTTCTATGCATTATAAAGAAGTGGTGAAAAATGTATGTCACAAGGAGCTTAAGGCTCTAGACAACCTCGAAGGTAATCTAGCTAGTGGGCCTCTTTGTTATGAGGAGGTCAGAAGTGAGAAGTTTGAAGTCGCTTGGTTAAAAGAGGTGGGTCATTTTATTGAAGGTGATTGAAGACCATTGTGTTATTAGAGGTGATATTGAGTAGAATCCCCAATTTTCCTTAGAAATTTAGAGTCTTGGGAATCTTGGCCTTAGACCTAGTCGCATAGCCTGATAGTAGTCAGGACCAAGAGCCAACGTGAAAAAGGGCTTACTGAATTATCAAGCCTTGGAGGAATGAAAGTAGTACCTTTTTAAAGATTCCTAATATGTCATGGCTATGATTAACATATTGTTTCTTGGTGGAAAATTCCCCATTAATTGAGTGCATTAATAGATGGCAACAGAGTAGAAGAGCTTAGGAATTTTGAAGGATGGCGTATTATGACATTAAAAGTGGGTAATATGGTAGTTCCACATGCCACCCCAAATTGGTGTTCCAGAATGCCAGCTAAGAAGAAAATGGGTGACACATGGCACATGTTAGTCTTTCCGCATGGCAAGAGACAAATAAAAATATTCCACATGTTAGGTGGTGATTGGATGTTGTAGTATGATGCAGTAGGCTAAGTCGTCATATCAACATATCATCTTATCAGGACTTCATGAGGAACTATACCCCAAAATTCCCCAATATCCTTTTATCTCGATATCCATGTCAACAGTTTCACATGGTAGTGAATGTTTCAACACTTAACATGTGTTAGACGGTGATTGGAAGCAAGAGGTATGAGGTGACATGTCAAGTTAGTCATCATCCTACAAGCAAATCAAAGTTTGGTGGATTTTAAAATTTATAGAAATTCAATCGACATCTCAATACTTTGCATTAGTATATCATGGATATAGGACTATTAGCCCATATCATAGTAGCAACTTCAATCGACATATTGACCATATCAAAGTATCGGGCTATATCGACTTATTTATTATACTAGGACCCTAGAGGAACAGATAATGCACATGGTATGGAAATCACCAATATGGCGGGTTCTCGATATGACAAGCATGTTGAGGATGTGGACCAATGCAAACACAACTTGTGGCCAAGAATGCCACATGCTAGCCACATGGACATGTGTGATGATGGTGTGGCCCTTAAGGGGTAAAAATTCAAATAGGGATAACTTATGGACGAAGCTCAAAATGACATGAAATTTATATCGTTGTAAAACTCTTGGTGAGTATAAGATGATGGTGACATGGAAATTATGATTTAAGGTAATGGAGGAAGGAGGAAATATGATAACCCTATCTTCATAATAAACCTTGAAGGCCAGGCCTTCTTATGCCCCATAACCCTAATATGACATTAGGGGGTTGGCTAGGTTACACAATTATTCAAATACATGTGTAAAGATAGTGTAAATTCAATAAAATAATTAGGATATAAACAAAGTCTAGACTTACTACAAATGAAAAAGAAAAACTTGATGAACTTGAAACAATACAGAATTAGGAAAATGAGTAATAAAACATTTGATAATATCACTTCTCCTCTTACATGTGAATAAAAAGCATAATCAACATATCTCTAAATTATTAAAGACATTTGGAAAGCATATAATGTTCTTAACTTAAATAAACTTTTAAATTCATTTTTTAAGTAAATAATTTATCTAGTTTATTGATACATTGATGTTTTTTTTATACAATGCATCTTTTATACTAGACACATAATTATTCTTAAATTTTATGTTCATAGAAAAATACATATAGTATTTCTTAAATAAATTTTATGTTCATGAAAAAATACATATATATTTCTTAGGCAAACTATTAATTATCAAAGTAAACAATAAGATTTTTCACTTAAACCATTTTAAGATGCATTTACAATAATAAATTTAGGAGTCACATTGATGTCATAATATTTTTGAAAGTAGTTTGCACCTAAAATCAAAGGAATAAAAGAACAATATTTTGATTTTGTAAAAGTGAGTGAAACCAACCATAATACATAATCTATCGTTGTACCAAAAGTTGAAGGGGAGTCTTATGACAAAGAAATTCACTAGGTAAGAGATTGGAGTGGATAGTTTTTTTAAGAAAAAAGTTTGTATAAGATTTACAAGTACTATACAAAGATGCAGAATTTTAAGTATATAATTTCATTTTTTTCGTTTAAGCAAATTTCTTATCAATTAATTCATATTTATTTATTTATTTATTTATTTCAATCAAATAGAATAGTTTCAATCTCAAATTTAACACCACAAATCTTATCATTTTTGTTATAAATTTTTGTTTCATCTCATTTCAAACCCTAACCATCTTGGTTTAATTTTTTACACTTCCATACTAATATTTTTTGTTATATTTTTTTGTTTCATCTCATTTCAAACCCTAACCATCCTGGTTTAATTTTTTACACTTTCATAATAATATTTGTTTTTTTGGAACTTTGGATATTTGTTAGATTGAGTAGTAGTTTTAATATAAAAAAAGATTTTCATTAGATTAGATTCCAAAACCTAACTTTATTAGTTAAAAAAAATATGTTATACAAAAATGTGTTAGTATATATTTTTTATATACCATATCATTTAGTTTATTAATTGAAAAAAAAATAGATTTCAAATGTAATCAGAAAATAAATATATATCGATATATTTAATATTATAATATATACCATTTCACATTATCATTTAAAATAATAATAATAATAATATTTTCAAATTTCACAATGAACCATGTAAGTTATATAATAATGTTTTGAATATTATTCTACAACTCACCACCATGCCCAAAAAAAACACACAAAAATATTAGTGCATGAGAGAATATGTAGTTGCATATTATATTTTGTAATGCTTCAAGAAGAATTAATCGCATTGTTGCATATAATTATTGTATAATAATGTGTAACACTTAATCTATTTTTTTAGATTGAATTTATCTATTTAGTTTGTAAAATATATTTTATAATTTGTTTATTTTACTATGCATCTTTCTTATTAAAGATCATATAAAATAACTTGATAAGCATAAAGTAACCATATCCCAAACAAGTTATTTGAAGTTTTAATATAAAAGTAATATATTATTTGTAAGTTTAAATAACATGTAGAACTTATCAGATGTCATCTAAAATAAAATAAAAAATTGAAAAACGTGATAAGATTAATAACAATCCAAGTGAAGATGAGTGTAAAAGATTTATGGAAATGTTGTAAATAAGTGAATTAGATGAATCGAATGGTGATTAATCTGAAGTTTTTTTGTTGACTTTTTACTAATAATGTCCTCAACAACAATAGCTAATATATTTGAAAGATTCAAATTTTTCATATATTGAATGATGTATAAGGACCAATAAGAAAGGAACAAAAGGTCCTTCTAAGAAGGAAAAGGTTAGAAAGGATTTAAATGATGATTAATTGGTCTTTAATTCATCTAAAGTGATTCCGATTTTTTTGTTTTGGAAAATGACTTACATCATATTAACAAAAATTGTATATATAAGGTACAAGTAGAAATGCATGGGGGACATGGCCCAAAGGCTCCACAGAGAGAAACAGAAGGGTGACCATCTGCCCCAAGAAGGGGAAACAAGATAATATACTAGAAGAAAGAAAGTTTGGTGCCTTTACAATGTTCAACAAAGGCAAAAAACAAAATGAGTTGTACAAAGCATTTACAGAGGCGACTGCAACTACAGTTGCTCGAACATCTGACATTATGAAAAATAGAAGACATAGCATAAAATGCAAAAAGACTTGTTCATGTTGGGATAAAATCTCGTGAGCCTATGGGAGCTTGGGCTGACAATGTCTTTTCATGTTGCTCATTGCTTAGACCAGCTGCAAAGTTGTTCTGGTGCTAGAATGGTCCGCTTCTGGAGGTTCCTCCTCAATATAGTGGCCAAAGGATTGGGGCACAAAGGGGAAGTCTCTTTGCCAATAAGCTGTATTTCCATGGACCGAATTAGGTTTCCCAATGACTCACAAGCCAGAGATTTGCATCTGGCGCCAACAAAAATGGATGAAGGTGATGAAGAGCCAGGTCAGGCCGAGTTCTATTTAAAAGGGCCAGCGAAGGGATATGAGGGGAGATCTAGAGGGAAGTTCAAACCAAGGTCATGTGAAATATGGTGAAAGGAAGAAAAAAGGTGAATGGTGTAGTAAATGACCTCAATGATTCTATGAGTAACTTTGTTTTGGCCACATTCATGAGTCTAGAGGTGACGACGGGCTAGGAGATTTCTAACTGCCTAGAGCACATGTCCTAGTTGTCGATGTTCTGCTACTTCTGTACATTTAAATTGTTGCCTTATGTGTTCAAGGATGTCTCTATCAAAGATATCCAAGTTGTATTCCATTGCAGGGGTTACTGGTGGGTGTCCCCTCCCCCGCCCTCGACCACCTCAATGGAAGTTGGAAGAGCATAAAAGAAATAAGTGTAGGGTTGAGCATGGAGAGGAATGTCAAGAGAGGGAGGATGAATGGACCAAAAAGGAGACATGGTGTGATCTAGGGATCTTTTGCTTATAGATGTATGAAAAGAATCACATGTAGAAATTGCAGCTTAACCCAAAAATTTAATGTGCACTCAAGAAAGAAGAAGGAACACATAAAAAGCATGAAAAGAAGACAATAATACTTGATAATGGAGTTCATCCAACTCGGACTACGTCTCTAGGCCCTTCTCGATCAATGGGGAGGCCTTCATTCATTAAAAGGCATGAAAATAAGAGAATATAATCATCAGTTACATAAAAAGAGGCTTATACCTCCATTCTAGGAAATGGCTGAGAAAAGGAGACCTCAGGTGGAGAAATGGACAGCACCACTGTGTCTGTGGTGTTGAGAGGGGCTGAAAACATATAAGATTTGTCCAATTCAGACAAAATGCACTATCGGCCCTCCTGTAAGCTCTCTTGCCTCGAACTGTGTGATAAAATTCCTCTCCCCCTTACTTTTCCAATCATCGGGCTTTTAATATGTCTCTTTTGTGACAAAGGCTGTTAAAATCGAGGTTGTTTTGTTTATAATGGAAAACCGGTGGAGTAGAAGGATCAGCGGGCACAACAAACCCTTTAAAATAACCTTTTCTCACTCAAAGCGATATACACAAAAAACATTGAAAAATACAAAAGGCCAGACTTCAAAATATATAAAATCGGCTCTATTTTCCTGTCAGGTCTGGTCCCCATATCGCAATCGGCATATCGCTAGTTCGCTAGTCATGTTAGCGGGGATTGCTGATCGCTGATCGCCGATCGCCGATATCGGCGTATCGCATCACTGCGGCTCAAGGGTCCTGGTCCTTGGTCCTTTTGATCGCCGATCGGATGATTTCTCCGATCGTTGATATCACAATCACAAATCGGCGCTGCCCGGTTCCAATATCGCGTGCCTAAAATCACAGATTGCTTGCCCCAGACTCTGATTTCTCCCCCGATCGCCGATGACGATCGCATGTCACCTGCCTTAAGTCTCGGTATTGGAGATCGCTGATCGGGGATTCTAAAGGCCTTGCCTTAAGTCTGCCCCTTTGGACCCTCCGATTGCGATTTGCCTTCATAAGGCTTAAAACCCATTTTTATAAGAAAAAGCCATATTTTCCAAAGGAACAACCCAACCTTCTTTCTGCCACAACTTCATCATCCAGACTCGGATTGGAGTGCCATTCACACCATTGGAATTAGGGTGACGAGCACTTTGATATGATGTCAGGATACTTGCTTTTCTGCCACTTTGAATTTTGAGATTTTCCATGTCACTGTGTCTGAAGATCCACCTGGATCAATCCTCCCCATTGAGGAGCTTTTGGACTTCCAAAAACTTTCATTAGTCAATTGGCAAGTGAGGGAATTGTTCCCTCACCCTTTCCTTCTCTAGCCATTTGGCATTACTGGGGTGCATTCCCTTAAAACCAACTCGAAGGTATTCCACATCTCCTCATCGTGAAGTCCTAGTTCTTTTGTCAAGGATGATGTCTTCAGGTAACTCATCGAGATATTCTGGTGCAAAATCATCATTTGTAGGAATTGTTCCCACCTCATCTATGTCCATGATCAATGGTGGTTCATACAGCTTTAGGTTCTCCACATTCACTACTAAGTACATCTGCATATATATTAGCAAATCAAGACGAAAGGCATTGTTCCCAATATTCTCCAAAATGGTGAATGGACCATATTGGATTGGTCGCAACTTCTTCCCATCTCCCTTCATCCTGTCCTTGCTGATGTGGAACCACACTTTTTCGTCCACTTGGAATTGATGGTCGACTCACTGTTTGTCATGTCGAGCCTTGTAACGGGCTTGACTTTTCTCCAACTGCTCTTGTACTGCTTGGTGAATCAATTGGATTCGCTGAATGAACTACTGAGATTTGTCCCTATCATTACGTCCACTGGAGTCATCTTCCCTTCCAAAGACCATGTCAAAAGGATCCTTTGGGAGGTAACCAAAACATGTATCAAATGGTGAACACTGCGTAGATGAGTGCACTGCTCAGTTGTAGGAATGTTGTACATATGGGGGATGTTCATCCCACAACTTAGGATGTTTCCCACAATAGCCTCGTAACAAGTGTACCACGGTATGGTTTACAACCTTTGTCTATCCATCAGTCTGCAGATGAAATGTCATGCTTCTTTTTAGCTTGGTGTCCGTCATCTTCCACAAGCTGGTCCAAAACTCTCCAAGAAAGCGAGAGTCTCGATCTGACACAATCGATGTGGGCAGCCCAAAATGGACCCAAACATGTTGAAAGAAAAGAGAAGCAGTCTGCTCTGTAGTAATATTCTTTTTACAAGGCATTAGAATACACATCTTGCTAAAATGGTCAACGACAACATACAAATAGTCTTGACTCTTCCTAGACAAAGGAAAACCTCCTACAAATTCCATTGACACATTTTCCCATGGATGACTCGGAATAGGGAGTGGTGTGTAGAGCCCAAGTTTTGTATTAGAGGGCTTTGAAATAGAACACATCACACAACCCTTTACATAGCGAGTCATAATGTTTTTCATATGAGGCCAAAAACAAAATCTTTGTACATGACCTAAAGTCTTTTCGACACCAAAGTGTCTAGACACAAGATAGGTGTGGGCCTCTCAAATTACATGTATGCTTTCCCCTATGGGAATACACAATTTACCAAGGTGGTACAACAGTTTTCGCTGCAAGTGATAGTTTTCCACCTGTGAACCATGGGTTAGTTTTGCATAAATCTCCTTAAAGTCATCACTGTTAGCATATTGTTCAGCATAACTCTCAAAAGACAACGAAGCATTATGCAAAATAACAGAATCAAAAATAGGAGGGAGAGATAGCATATCGGCCACTTTATTTTTAGTGCCCTTCTTGTACTTTATTACCAGATGAAACTGTTGAAGAAAGCCCATCCACCTAAAATGACGAGATTGTTGTAACTTGGTCTGTGACTGAAGGTACTATAAGGGCTGATGATCTATATGGATGATGGTCTCCTTGCCAATTAGATAGTGTTTCCACTTTTTCACACTCTTCACCAAGGCATAAAGCTCCTTGTCATAAGTGGGATAGTTTATCACAACTTGAGAAAACTTCTCAGAATGGTAACAAATCGGCTTCTTTTGCTGCATCAATATAGCTCCCATGGCATAACCGTTGGCATCAGTTTCGATCTCGAATGGCTGTTGGAGATCTGGCAAGGCTAAGACTGGTGCAGTGCTGATCTTTTCCTTCAATGTTTCGAAGGACTTCTGTTGTCTTCCTCCCCATTGGAAGACATGTTTCACACTTTTCAATGTGTGTAAAGGTGCTACAATAATAGAGAAATTAGCAATAAATCTTCTCCAATACTGGACTGCACCTAAAAAGCTACGGACCTCGGTTACACTAGTAAGCTTAGGCCAATTTACAATTGCTTCAACTTTAGAAGGATCAATCTTTAACTGACCATGACCAACAATATGACCTAGGTAACCCAAAGAGGTTTTCCCGAACTCACACTTTGACAACTTTACATAGAGTTTTTATTTTTTCAATACATCAAGCACTTTCTTCACATGACACACATGTTCGTTCCAAATTTTACTAAAGACAAGTATATCATCTAAATATGCAAGAACAAATTCATCAATGAAAGGCTAAAAGAGATCATTCATGACCCTCATAAAAGTGGTTGGAGCATTGCAAAGTCCGAATGGCATCACCATCCATTCGAACAGCCCCTGTTTGGTCTTGAAGGCGATTTTCCACACGTCTTTCTCTGCAATTCGGTCCTAGTGATAACCACTACGCAAATCCAACTTGGTGAAATAAACAACATTCTTTAACTGATATAATAAGTCATCAATGCGTGGAATAGGGTAGCGATTTTTCATCGTGATCTTGTTTAGTGCACGGTAATCCACACACATCCTCCATGTGCCGTCTTTCTTTGGGACTAAGACAATCGGTGAACCACACAGAGAAGTGCTCGGCTTGATGACCCCTTGGTCCAACAATTCCTGCACCTATTTCTTAATTTCCTCCATCTCAATGGTCGACATCCTATACATGCCAATATTTGGTAAAGGAGCGTCATGCTGCAAATGGATCTCATGTTGGATTTCCCTCTTCAAAGGTAATCCCTTCGGTTCCTGAAACAACTCATCATAATTAGAAATTAATTCAGATAATTCTTGTTTATGTTCCTGATCACAACCCTAGAAAGCATCAACTAATTCTTCCTCTTTTTCCCTTACAACCATCAGCATGCAACCCTTACTGGAATTCACCAACCTTTTCATTTGTCCAGTGCTTACAAGGCTGGCATTGATTTTATTTTGATGAGCCCTTACTATATATTCTACCCCATATTTTGTGATTTGGTATTTGTTTTCATGACGGAAAAAGACTACGTTTCTATCATATAGATACGGACTCCCTAACACCATACCACAGATATCCAATGGTATTACATCTAGTTCTACTTCGTCCACTAGCTTAGAAGCGATCACAAATTTGAATTTACACTACTTGGTTACATTCAGTTTTGCTTTATCATGTATCCATCTAAGCGGGTAAGGTTTCGGGTGTGGTTTTGTTTCTAAGCCGAGTTTCTTTATCAAGGATTCTGCAATTATGTTTGCTTGGGATCCAATATCAAACAGAGTTTCAACTTTAGTATCATTTATGACAACTCTGATATGAAACAGTTCAATTCTATTTCGATCATTAGGAAGGGACTCATTTATAGAACTAGTGCCTTCATGCGATTCAGAATTAACATGAGGTGTAAGAGTACCTTTTGTTCCCACGGCTGTGATTAATGCTTCATCTCTAGAATCCGATCCAAGGTCTTGCTGCGCAGTTGCCACTGTCTTCTGCTTCCCTTTTCCTCCATACTTCTTTGGATGCTTTTCTGGGTGTTGTTTCCAACAGTGATCGTCATCGTGGCCTTCCTTTTTGCAGTGATTGCAATACGACCTTTCTCCTTCTTTGGTTGATGTCGTCTTCTTCTCCTTTCCTTTCCATTTCGCTTTAGCTTTACCATTTGGAGGTTTGAACGGTGTTTTTCTCGAATGATCATCTCTTTAATTTTTGCCCATGTTCTCAATATGAATTTCCTTTACACTGGCTAAGTCAATAGTGGTTGGTTCAAACAACAACAATGAATGCCTAATGTAGCTATGCAATGAGCCAATATACTTAGTTACAACTTCAGGTGTATCAAGTGCAATACTCAAATTTAGTGCTTTCTTTCTAAACTCCTGTGTAAAACTCTGAACATCCTGACCTTTGCCTTGCCTTAAATGCTGCCAATTCATTAAAGCTTTTTGCTTGTATCCTAAGGGATAAAACTATTCCTTTAATGCAGAAATAAAATCAGGCCATGAGGAGAAGAGATTACCCACATTCTTACTGCACTGCAATTTGCTCTCCCACCAAATGAGAGCGGTGCAGCTCAGTCGTAGAGAGGCTAGCTAAATCTTTGCCTCATCCTCCATGATCTGTTGAATCCTATAGTAGACCTCAATCCGCCTAATCCAATTATTAAGCTCTTATGCATTACTTTCACCATTAAACATGGGAAGATCAAATTTAACATCTAATTTAAAGAAAGTTTTCTTAGATGCATCCTTTGAATTTCTACGATTATGGTGGTGAGAGGAAGGAGAACCTTCACTCGTGGAAGGAGAAGGAGGGGTTTCTTCTCCACCATTCCCTTCTGGGTTCCTCTCTTCTTCTTTCTCTAGCCTTAAAACCAACTAACTGATATTCTTTGCCATTGAATAGAAGGTCTTGCGGAAATTTCACTTCTCTTGAAGATGACCTTCATCTTCTACCATGTTTCTCCTTTGATGTGCACACCCCGCTTCGGGATCGAAAGGCTCTAGTTCTCCTTCGCCTCTTCGGAGCCTGTTTCTTGTTAGCATACAAACATGCAATTCACATCTAAAAAGACCTGCTCTGATACCACTTGATCGAGGGATCTTTTGCTTATAGATGTATGAAAAGCATCACATGTAGAAATTGCAGCTTAACACAAAATTTTAATGTGCGCTCAAGAAAGAAGAAGGAAAAAATAAAAAGCACGAAAAGAAGACAACAAGACTTGATAACAGAGTTCGTCCAACTCGAACTACATCTCCGGGCCTTGCTCGATCTATGGGGAGGCCTTCATTCATTAAATGGCATGAAAAGAAGAGAATACAATCATCAGTTACATAGAGGCTTAAACCTCCATTATGGGAAATGGCTAAGAAAAGGAGACCTCAGATGGAGAAATGGACAACACAAACTGTGTCCGTGGCGTTGAGAGGGGCTGAAAACATATAAGATTTGTAAAATTTAGACAAAATGCACTATCGGCCCTCTTGTAAGCTCTCCTGCCTCGAACTGCGTGCTGAAAATCCTCTCCCCCATACCTTTCCAATCATCGGGCTTTTAATATGTCTCTTTTGTGACAAAGGCCACTGAAATCAGGGTTGCTTTGTTTATAATGGAAAACCAATGGAGTAGAAGGATCGGCAGGCACAACAAACCCTTTAAAATAGCCTTTTTTTTCACTCAAAGCGATATACACAAAAAACATTGAAGAATATAAAAGGCTGGACTTCAAAATATATAAAATCGGCTCTATTTTCCTGTCGGGTCCGGTCCGCATATCACAATCGGCATATCACTGGTTCGTTGGTCATGTTAGCAAGGATTGCCGACTACCGATCGTCGATATTGCCGATATCGGCGTATCACATCAGCATATTGCATCGTTGTGGCTCAGGGGTCCTGGTCCTTGGTCTTGCCAATCACCGATATCGCAATCGCAAATCGGCGCTGCTCGGTTCCGATATCGCGTGCTTAAAATCACCGATTGCTTGCCCCCGACTCTTATTTCTCCTCCAATCGCCGATGCTGATCGCATGTCGCCTACCTTAAGTCTCGATATCGGAGATCGTTGATCGGGTGTTCTAAAGGCCTTTCCTTAAGTCCGCCCCTTTGGACCCTCTGATTTCAATTTTCCTTCATAAGGCTTAAAACCCATTTTTATAAGAAAAAGCCTCATTTTCCAAAGGAACAAGGCAACCTTCTTTCTGCCACAACTTCATCATCCGGACTCGGATTGGAGTGTCGTTCACACTGTTGGAATTAGGGCGATGAGCATTTCAATCTGATGTTAGGATACTTGCTTTTCTGCCACTTTGAATTTTGAGATTTTCCATGCCACTGTGTCTGAAGATCCACTTGGATCATGGTGTGCAACATAAATGCAGACAAGGTGGTAGCGAGGAACACACTAAACTATTTTGTGGAGGGATGTGGAGGAGGATGATAGTTAAAGGATCATAGATGTATGGATAGACAAGCTATTAAGGGGAGATCTAGAGGGAAATTCAAACCAAGGTCATGTGAAAGATGGTGAAAGGAAGAAAAAATGTAAATGGTGTAGGAATGACCTCAATGATTCTATGAGCAACTTTTTTTTGGCCACATTCTTGAGTCTAGAGGTGACGAAGGGCTAGGATATTTCTAACTGCCTAGAGCACATGTCCTAGTTGCCGATGTTCTGCCACTTCTATACATGTAAATTGTTTCCTTATGTGTTCAAGGATGTCACTATCGAAGATATCCAAATTGTCTTCCATTGCAGGGGTTATTGGTGGGTGTCCCCTCCCCCACCCTCAACCGCCTCAATGGAAGTTAGAAGAGCATAACAAAAATGAGTGTAGGGTTGAGCATGGAGATGAATGTCAAGAGAGGGAGGATGAATGGACCAAAAAAGAGACATGGTGTGCAACATAAATGTAGACAAGGTGGTAGCGAGAAACACACTAAACTATTTTGTGGAGGGATGTGGAGGAGGATGATAATTAAAGGATCTTGGATGTATGAATATAAAATCTATTGAAAAAAGTTGGCAGGTGTAGGAAGAATTCATGCCAGGCGCGAGCGTGTAGTGAGGCTCGAAGGATTATAGGGCACCCAGATCTAGGTGAAAGGAATTCTGAAATTTAATCATAAGCGAAGAAACTTTTATAAAACTATAAACATGTTGATGGTGTTGGAATCCATCAACTAAGGTGGTCTCCTTGGTATGAAATCCCAATTAGGCCTCACACTATTTGGAGTAGGAGCCCCAACTAAATAAGGTTGGCCATTATTCTTAGGAATTTTCCTTGGCTACAATTATCAACATAAGAGATTGTACAATAATCTTTGAATCAAGAAAGTTGACACTATGAGGCATACAATTGCAATGTATATAAAGCTCTTCCACGGAAAATGTAGAAAGAGTGAGTCCTTAAGAGAAGGGTAATAATATTATTCTAGTAAAGACACAAAAGAGCATGGAAGGAATTTTTGATTAACCTGCAAATTATTTCACAAGATAACAACAATCATAAAATAAAGTAACAATGCACATTCAATGTGATGCATATTAAAGCCAACAAAATAGTTCATTTTCATTAGTATGTGTTAAAATAAACATACACTGCAAACAATGAAAGGATAGTCTCATAATCATTCACAGCATATGCATGAAAGTATGTCGGCTCT
Source organism: Pinus tabuliformis (assembly GCA_031772625.1). NCBI lineage: Eukaryota > Viridiplantae > Streptophyta > Pinopsida > Pinales > Pinaceae > Pinus > Pinus tabuliformis. Next base: position 1,872,067,345 of record CM062817.1, read on the forward strand.
CAAAGGTTCGTATATTAAGTTAAAGACCCAAGATATACAATTACAATGTTGCCATACTAGCCCCAATATTGGAACATTAAGTCACCATTTGCTCCTCCAAAGAAAGATCTTCTCTCATATACCAAAATAGAGAAGCCAAGATGAAAAGTCCCAAGTCCAAAAGTCAATTTGCTTGAGTTATGAGGGTGTATTTACAACAAATGAGGTGACTCCCCACCTCCCTTGTGACTCTTGACCTCCCTCATGACTCTTGAGCTTCTACTATGACTTTTTGAATTCCTATATGATCTTTGAGCTTCTTCATGAATTTGGAACTTTGTATACCTTTCACATTCCATGTGTGACCCTTTGGATTCCACACACTTTAGATTTCCTCATTTTAGAAAAAACAATAATTACATTCCACAAATGATTTGTCAACACACATTGACACATATGACTTTGTGATGACACATGGAAAAGCCATGACTTGGCAATGATTACATGGAACTTCGTGATGATTTGGCAATGCCAAACTCTTCTCTTTGTTGCTATGACTTTGAATTCTTCATGATAAATATTTTCTTGTTCTTCATCTTCATCCTCCAAATAATTTGGATGAGTATCAAAACCTTCCAAGTCAACATCTTTGTCTTGATCCAAGATCCCTTTGTGTTCTTCATGATGGTTCTTCCTTTGCTCCTTCTTCATAAGTGTTCTCCTGTAGCCTCTCCTTGATTGCCTTTTTTAAGCATTACCTTGTCATGTTGTAATGATGATACATGTAGATAGATACCATTCATGACAAGCCAAAATCATTCCATAAACACCTATTCTACCTCTTCTTACTCATGGATGATGTTGAATGAGATGAGGCTACATACGAGGGTTTTGAGGGTAGGAGGTTGAGAATTACACAGATGAGGGCTATAGGAACTCAGAAATGCCTCACTACTGACTAGAAATGTGTAATGCATAGTCAAGGAGGGCATGAAAAGCCTTCTTGGGTAGTGAGGGGGTCTAGGAGGCAAGGTATTGAGCTTGTTGACTAATGATTTACAGTGAGGAGTTCCCAATAAGGAAGAGACAGGGATTGCGCAATTAGGAATTACAAGGACTAAGAGAAGGCATCACTATCCATTGGAATTGTGTAATGCGCAGTAGGGAGCAAGCTAGAACAAATGATTGCACAACAAGGGGTCTCAGTCAATAGGAGGAGCATGACTAGTAACTATGCAATGCACAGTGATTGAGATACATGATTAATGAATTGCACAGTTGTGGAATTCAATGACCCAGAAGTGATCCATTTCCCACTAGAACTGCGCAATACACAATAGGAGGCCCACTTGATGAAGAGAATTGCGCAATCGAGCACCTAAGAGAGATAAGGAGATAGGGTTGCTCACTAAAACTATGCAATTCACAATAACCCAAGAGAAGGCTTAGGAAACTATACATTTAGGCAAGTTAGTTACACAAAGAGGCCTCACTACCCACTGCAGTTGTGCAATGTGCAATCTAGGGCAAAAGAGAACATGAATTTCACAGTTGTCAAGATTAAGCAACTAAATTGATGACTTAAGCTTCAAGGTTGCTCTGTGTGTTGGTGGAGGGAGACTGTCCTCTAGGACTGCACAGTGCACATTTTCAGGAGGCATAGGATGCTTCATTGTGGCTTAGGACTGCGTAGTGCACAGTTCCAAGAGGGAAAAATATTGGTCAAAGATTGAGCAAGTTGCAAAGACAGTGAAAGCTCCAAAATGGCTAAGTGTGGGATCAGTAAGACAAGAGAGAACAAGACATGCAAACAAGTCCTGAAATGGTGATCTCACACTCAGATAACATCAAAACACACCAAAAGGATACATAGAACTCAAAATCCACATGCATACCTTGAAATGAAAGCAAAGTGACATTTATTTCTAAGTGCAACAGTTGAAATGTCACTTTGTGACACTTAGAATACAAGTTACGACAGGAGTGTCGACTACAACCAGAAAGTGCGTTGACCTATGGGAGAGTATCTAGTGAATATTCTTATGATATATATGATTAGCTAATTTGCAAAAGAATGTGCTAGAGCAGCCTATAGTGGTGCACTAAAATGAAACGCATGCAGAAGTACAAACAATTAAAGCAACATTTGTGACAGTAAGAAAAAGTGAAAATGAAATTTGCAAAAGGTAAAGAAAGTGAAAGTGATACATGCTATAGAAAAGAGAGCGAAAAAACGAAACTTGTTAAAGTGGAAGCAAGCAAAACAAAGTGAAAGCGACACTTGTGAAAGCAAAAGTGACAGTTGAGAAGATTCAATGGAATGATGATACAATTACCACTAAAGGTAAGAAAGACTTTCAAATGGTGTCCCACATTGATTGTCAGCGTGGATTGTGAAAATAACTGTCCAAGAGAAGTGCACAATGAACTGTATCTAAAGGTTGTGTAGACATTATTATCAAGAACTGTGCAATGCACTACTTCTAGGGACTTTGCACTGCACTATTTTAGAGAATTACACAATGCTTGTTTGCAAAGGTGGGTATTGACTTTCAAGATTGCTAAAAAAGGGTGTGCTTGGGAATGCATCAAAGATTAAACATGTGTAATCAAGTGGCTTTTATAATTAAAACCAATCACAAAGTGACCAAGAACAACTGAAGTGACATATCATGAAGCTATAAGTAAGTGCCAAAATTCAAGTATAAGTAAATTTTTGGAAAGTGTTTGTTACAGCAACAACAAAACAATTTAGAAAAAAATATGTATAAATAAATTTCTCATTTATAAGGAAAACGCTAATTCAATAAGTCCAAAAATTTAGTTATATTTACATTGTCCTTTAAATAATATCCGCTAAAACTTATAAAACTTGCAATAGAAAAATAATACACTATATTAGAAAATCATTTAGAAAATATTATTATTAAAAAAAAACTATTTATAATATGTATATATCAATCCAAAATCTTATCATATTTTATATATATATTATTATTATTGGCTTTTTCATTTTTTTGGGGGAAGATGTCAAAAAAGTGACATCTAAAACATGTTGATAATGATATCTAAAATATTGTATAAAGAAATGGTTAAATAAAAATATTTGAATTATAAGGGCGTATCCTAATAACAACCTGCATCAAAATGGATATTGATGTTTTATGTGTAATTATACATTTATTTATTATATCAAATATTAATTTTTATTTAAAAAAAAAAACAAATAAAAATATAAAACCCATTTAACATATAAGATAAATTGCAAAGCATATAATTACTTTCCTTTTCACTACTTAGTATTTCACATTTGTTGTAAAGTTCATATTTTAATTAATTTGTAATTCCATACGTGTTTTTTATTCGGTACTAATATATAAAGAAGAGTTATTAGAACATTTGATTACATATATGTTGTGAATATTTATGGGAGCATTAAGGATTATATGAATAATTTGTAAATAATTATGTTCTATCACTTCACTTATTTTATAATTAATCTTACCCACACATTTTTAATTATATTTATAATTTACAATGATATATAAAATTGAGAGAAAACAAAAATATGGAGCGGAGGCATTACAAAGTATGTTGAAAGACAATAGGAAGAGTACTTGTCAAAGAATATATATTTTATAGGAATGAATTAATATATTTTATAGGAATCCCCGGATGCGGGTGACACGACGGTTGAAAACGAGGTGCCACATGGAAACCATGTGCGGCCCCAAGCCTAAGACTAGCATTTACTGCGATCCGCCGCCATGGATCTTAAGCGTGGGTTCAGGTGCGATCAGGGACGGCAATTCATTGCACTGTCCGGGGTTCAAGTGCGAATTCAGAGTGCAGTTATGGCATGCAGAGTTCGAGGAACAGCGGAGGAGCATAAGAATGGTGAGGGGATGGAATGTAATGTGTTGGGTCGAGCTCAGAATCCGGAATTGGGTTTATGGTTTAGGGAATGCGCATCTGCCTGGTCGACGGTTCACAGAGCTAGTGCTCACGTCGCCCCTCTGTCAATTGACTGCGGCTTCAGGTCTGCAAGGGTGGGTGAAGGGCGTTTCAATCTCCCCAATTCCTCCTATCCTGCTCTGTTTCTTCCCTCTGCTATCTGTGGAAATATGGTCAGGCCTCGACAGCGCCTTCTCAGCCGTCGAGGATCTAGCAGAGGCGGGTCTTCTCGTCCCTCAGTTGCAACTCCCCCATCCCGCTGCTGTCGATGTCTCTGCCATCAAGTTGCAGAAGCCCATCCCATCCAATCGAGCCATTTCCTGGACTCCAGCAGTCCAGATTCGGACTCGGCTCCACTACCTGCGTTTGGAACTGCCGTCTTCTCCTTCAGCAGTTCCCAGGGCAATTCTCGCATCAACGCCCATGTCTCGGTCCTTTTCCTTGAAGAACCGAAGGATGAGGGCGAGGAACAACCCAGCACGAAGATGCACCAGGCAGGAAGCTCTAGGGATGTTGAGGGTTCGCCAGAGGTTGGCCCAGAGCATGCTGTCATTCCACCTCCGACTCAGGCAGCGCCTTCTCCAGCGAAGGACAAGACAGCATGGGACTCTCTCCCGGAAGGATGTGGTTGGTGCAGGATCATCGAGGAGGAGCCGGACGAATAGTCGTCCGTTCGCTCAGCATCACCTATTCAGACGCTGCTCAGGTTCTCCCATGATTTTCTATGTTTGCTACAATGGCTTACTGTATGTTTTTGATGTTTCTGTTTGGTTCGAAAGAAATCTTGTTCAATGTTTGTCAATGCCCCTGCGAGGGATCCTAATGAAGGTCTCTTTTTTCTTTTTTGAGCCCCTGCGTGGGATGTCAATTTTTGCTCTTACAGCACCTCAGTGGTTTAACGCCCCTGCGTGGGTGATTTGTCTCAGTGGTGGTGCCCCTGCGCGGGTGATTTGTCTCAGTGGCGGTGCCCCTGCGTGGGCTGCTTTTTCTGATTACTTTCAGTCCAAAGTGCCATCCATGGCCTTTGGCAGTATGACCCCATGACTGTAACTGTTTTCCTGTTTATGTATATAATAGAATAGCATAGTCTTAACGAGAAAAAAAAAAAAAAATTATAGGAATGAATTAATGATATTTTCTATTTTATTATTATTATTATTATTATTATATATTATATTATAAAATTAAATATATTTATTACATTTTATTTTTATATTTATATTTGTAGATAGAAGGTGAAGAAGAATAATAAATTTGAAGGACAAATTTATTTTTGCAAGTAATTAAGAAATAAGGTATGCAAATAATTTTATCAAGATAACATTTGGTCATAGGATCTTAGTTCAAGTGGTTTAGTGAACAATTTGTTTCCCCAATTGCATGGGTTCAGGTTTGTAGACACATGTTATAATTGACATGTTTGTGGCATTTATCAAACAATTGTATTTGGTGTAATAGTAGTGATTCTCTAGAAATTCTCGTCTTATCAGTTTTATTTGGATTTTTCGTTTGTAAAAGTTAAACATTTTATTTAATGTGGTGATTCTCCAAAAATTCTTGTTTTGATTATTAAAAAAAAAGCCAATGACAACATTAAATAAGAGATTATTGTAATTGAATGTTACAAGTTTTATTTAGAACCTTTATTTGTGAAAGTTAGACATTTCATTTAATGTGGACATATTGTCCTAGATGAAATGATGATGGATTACCAATAACTATAACAATTATTTATTGACATTTGATTATCATGGACCTTTATATTATCCAATTTTGTGTGACAAAATATCTCTTTTTGTTTTTTAAAGTTAGGTACTTTGCATTATGTCAAATGAGGATTACATAAATCAAAAGTTTTCTGCTATTAGTTTGCTCGAAGGGAAACCAAACCTGTAAATAGAGCATCTTGTAAATAGAAACTTATAAAAATAGGTTGGTTGTGCCAAACCTTCACATACATCAACATTAGAAGACAAAAATGATTACTAGTGTAGCAAGCAAAAAACCAATGAATCATAACAACTATTGGGTAGTATCTCCAGCCATCTACACTAGCTAGTCACTGCTCTCATTTGAGGAGAGGAGACATTAGCTATTCTCATAGCTAGAATGGTCAACTTACAGTCAATACTATCGGTTTTTTCCTCCATATCTGCCAATATGATAGAATTCTCTTATTGAGCCCTCCTATACCGCTCTATGCTACCTGCAATACTCAAATGGTGTTTAACCTTGTGTCATCTTCATGCCATGATCGAAGTGATGGGAGAGCATGTAACGTGCCAAGTATAGTGGGAGCCACAACTCCCTTTTGTGTGAGTTGGCATCATAGGGCGAGGGGAGAATGCTTGCTCTTAACACCCTCCCTGGGGGAATGACAAAAGATATCTTATTTATGTATAATAAAATGGTTTATTATTTTACCAACATAGATCCATCTTAATTCTAGATCTACCAAGTTTCTAAAGGGATCAAATCTCTCATCATTCAAATTTCTTTTTGAATGCAAAACTTGAGAAAAGATTCGTACCTAAAGAGATTTGATTCTTCTCTATAGTTAGATAAATCTATGTTATTTCTTAATAATATTATTTATATTTGTATAACTTTCACATTTCTAAATATAATTATATATATGCTCAGCATTTTAGTTACATATTTTATAATTTTTATTTTTTAATGTGATTATATATAGAGAGAGAAATTATTATTATATAGATTGTTATAAATGTAATTTATAGTAAAATAATAGGAAATAATGTAAAGAATAATAATCATAATTAATGATTAATTAACTAAACAATTAGTAAGGAAGAAGTATCTCCCTAAGGACATAACCATTGTGAAGAAGTACCTGCCTAGAGTATATAAGCATATCCTCACCCTCATTGTAATCATCTCATATCTTTTGTACAATTCTTGTATAATATATTTTGTCCTATAATGGATATTTACATATACCAGATCTTCTGAGTATTATGTTGCGTATAGAACTTTGTTCTTTACTTTGGTATCAGAGCCACATTGGCAAATCCTAGCCTTTGACCATCAACTTGTCATCAACCTTGTTGTCATTATAATTAAAACGTTTCTCTACACAAGTTTCTGGAGGTTCTCCATTTTATTGTTATACTTTTGACCATTTAAAAAGTAAAAAAGTAAAAAAATAAAAATATTGGGAAAAAAAGGAAAAAGAAAAAATTAATCATTAAAAAAAAGTTATATATATATATATATATTAAAAAAATTAAAGGAAAAAATATTTAAAAAAAAATCCCAAAAAAAACATTATAAAACTATAACAGAAAAATATATATATATTAAACAATATACATTTATACAAACAAAAAAATAAAAAATAGAAAATATATGTGTATATATAAGGACTTATTGGTTGTTGTCCATAGCATTATTGTCCGCAGCTGCGAGGACCAACACTCCACTTCCCCCTAGCCGCGTCAGGCCGCATCCATGACTAAATTACCATACGTAGACAGTCAATAGGCCACAAAGCCACCACAGTAGAACCTTCTCTGCCACCACATCGTTTTCTGCCACCGTCTCCCTTGCACCCGTCATCACCGCAACACAACCTTAGATCCACCACAATGTTGTTTTCGTTAATTCGAAACTAGAAACCCTGCCACCAAACCAGTTCTCCACCCTGCTGCCGAACCAGCCCCACACATCGTATGCCAGCCGCCAGCTACACTGCCTGACAGTGTTCATTTCGCTTGTCGCTGAAACTTTTCACCAACCGTTGCCTCTTTCGTCGCATGCAGATCGCTCATAGACCACTGCCACTGTAGACTCATCCCATTACCTCGCCCTATCGTCCTCCTCGTTACAGTTGTCCCATGCAAAACCGGCCCCTTCCGCCGCCACCATCACTGAACACAACCACACTCGCTGACTTTGTTGTAGATGTTCTCACTGCACTATCATACGCCTATCCATAACCATTATATAATCGTTGTCATAAAAAAAAATCAAAAGCAGACTACACAGTTGTCTATCCTATACCACTATTGCACAACCTTTGTAGCAGAGCTTTCCACATTCTATTCATACCTACAACAGTCGATCTAAAAAAAATATTTGTCTGAGAGTGTGGCAACACGAAAAACTTGGTGACAACCCTGTAGACATCGAACATCCTCTATCATGAAGCGTATTTTGTGTGTACCAATGTTATTCTAGTGGACTCTAATCGAAAGGCCACAACCCTCCGTAGACTATAAGTATATTTATTTCCACCAAAATTAAGCAGTCAAACGTGTGAAAATAGTATTTTTCAAGGTCAAATATCAAAAAGAAAATGTTTGATGAGTAAAGAAATAGCAAAAATAATCAATTAGTAAACAAGTTACAAGAAAAGGTAAGTAACATTCACTTTAATAGTTCAATTAAAAAAAAAATGAATTAGAAAGAAAAGGGGGATTAGTTAAAAATATAAAAGAGCTTTTGAGTAGTATATAATATTAAAAACAAAACAAAAAAGAGAAAGTGGCAGTGCAAGTTAGTTAGTTAGTTATATATAGATATATTAAAGAAGATTATAAAGTTGAAAAAATATCCGTTCAAAGTAAAGAGAAAGATTTAAAAAAAAAACATTGAAGGAAGAGAGTAAGGTTAATTAAAATAATAATAATAATAATTAACAAATGTTCCATACCAAGTAAAAAAATGAAGAAAAATTAAAAAAAAAAATACAAGTTTCTTTTCATAATGTTTTTTTTGCTTAGAAGGATATTCTAATTGTCAAGTGTCATTCAGAGATAAAAATGTGGTTTGCACAAAATGTTACAAAATTGTTACCTTAGTCCAATCTCTAATTGGTGCACAAAAACAAATAATAACAAGAGATATAGAACAATTAATGGCAATATGTGAGCGACAACATACAGATTTTAAAAGAAACGAAGAAAATGTAATCCAAATTGCAAGTTGAACACCCATCATCACTCCCACAAAATGATGTAATCTAGTGTACTGATAAAGTGCAGTTGGAAAATCAAGAAAAAGACAAAATAACCAAACTTCGGAAAAACAAGAAAGCATTACAATAAGAATATAAAAATCTTACAGATATGCATTACAAGAAAGTAATAGAAAATGATGAAGAAATTTTTCACCTCAAAGAACACATGAGAAACTACTTACACAAGTAAAAAAGACTAAGGTCACAAAGAAGGAACTCAAGAAGCACTTATCAGAACAAGAAGAGAAAAATTTACGTTTAAAGAACCTTAATAAAAAATTATTAGAACAAATCAAAAGTTTAAAAGATGAAGAGAAGGATATTAAGGTTAAAGTCAACAATTCAAAAAACAAAGAGCTTTCGCCTCTAAGGAATCATAATCAAAACCTTCTTACACAAATAAAGAAGCTTAAAATGACAAGAATTCGCTAAAAGATATGTTAGAACAATTTACTCAAGAAGAAGTGTCGAAATCTCTAGTCATAACAATCCAAGTTGAGTATAAGGGAACAAATACCGATCCAATCAATATCACAACTCAAGAAGAGGACAAACTAGTTGAAGTAAATATGTACTCAGAAGTTGCAGTTCAAGCAACGAAAGTTTTGAGTAAAGATCTAAAAATTAACCATGCAACTTCCATGGCTAAAGGAAATTAGGTACTTCAACTAAATCAAGAAAACATCACAAACAAGATAAGGGAAAATCAAATCACTAGAATTCCTTATTGACATTCGAATCACAAGAGAAGACATGTCAATCAATCTGCATATATGTATCACTCAGAACATGAACAACAAACCTATGTTCCAAAGAATACTAAAGCTTGTATCATCCAATCCTGTCAAAACAATTCATCACAAGTTTCTAGTGATCAGAAGATTCCTCAGAAGATTAATCTAGGTTGGTCAAATCCATTCTCAGTCTGACAGTTTTGTTTATCACTCAGAGCATCATATCATCTTGTATCAACAAAGATGAAAGTTCTAAGACGAGAAGATATTCAGAACGAGAAAATAGATAAAGTCTTTCTATTAGTAAGCTTTGAGGATAAAGTTTTTTGAAGAGGAAGACAATGTTATGTATATAATATAGTAAAATAATAGAAAATAATGCAAACAATAATAATCATAATAAATGATTAATTAACTAAACAGTTAGTAATGAAGAGGTATGTCCCTAAGGACATAATTGTTGTGAAGAGGTACCTACCTAGGGTATATAAGAAGGTCGTCACCCTCATTGTAATCATCTCATATTTTCTATACAATTCTTATATAATATATTTTGTTATATAATTGATATTTACATATACCAGATCTTCTGAGTATTCTGCTACATATACGAACCTTGCTCGTTACATAGATTTATTTTAATGTGATATGCATATTATGACTTTTTTCTTCAGCAATTTGTTTGTAATTTTATTAATAAAAATAAAATTACAATGCAACAAATTAAATTGAATAGATTTATTATTTTTATTAATTTTTTAATTGAGTCAACATTATGTTGTATTATCATTATTCAATCTAGCGCTTCATATATGGCACCATTACAAATTTCTCTCAGGAGCTATAGCGGAACTCTCTTCACAATTATGATTTCTTATATTTTAAAATGTTACACATAAAGATTTACATATAGAAAATTTACAATATTACAATAAATTAATGTGTAATAAAATTATATATATTTTAAACAATGTAATAGATTAATATAATGATTTTATATGGGTGTTGACCTTGGCCTAGGCTCAGGCTCAATGAAATTGAAAAAGAAAAATATGGTAATTATATGAAAATACATTAATTAAAATATTATATCAATTTATCAATAAAAATATTTAGATTATTTTATAAATACCTAAACTTTTATATTAAAAAAAAATAAAATAAAAAATTGTAACATTTACAAAATTCGACATTCCTACATATCATATTAGTGGATTGCATTCATATTTATGCACTAGTGTGTTTTAATAATAATTACACACTAATGTGTTTAAAACAAGCTCACACTGCACACGACATACCTGTCGAAAAAAAGTTTGTATATTAACTTGGATTGAAGGGATAAAATAAGACAATTAGCTATATCATGAATAAGGTGAAAACCAGTGGTAGCAGCTTGTCATTCTAGCATTTCAACTCTATTGTTGGCTTTACTGCATCACTATCGCAATAAAAAAGAATAAATGAGATGTATGCTTATGGAGCCAAATTAAGAACCAAAGCATTGGCGATGTTGTAGCATTCATTGTCCTTTTAATGTTATTTTTAGTTTTATTATAAAAATGAAAAAAAAAATCAAATATTATGTTGTAGCGAAACAAGGGGAAAGCGGAAATTTGAAAGAAATAACTTATTTTATTTTATTGATGACTTTTGAATGTGAGAAACCCGCGAGAAGATCTAAGCAGTTCGCTCGCAAGGCAACAGATCCGCCGGCAATCAAGTGGGTAACTAGAACGAAGTTTATTTCAAAAATCGGATGTGGTGGTGTACGAAATGCAGTTTAATCCGTTGAAGTCTGGATCAGTTGCAGCCGTCCATCGAAAGGGACGAGATCCGGCGGATATCGTGTCATAAAGTAATCAAGTTTTATTTTTAAATAAGAGCCGATAAATATTTAACTGGCAGTTTTATTTCTTGTCGGGTCTGTGTGGGATTCATAGGGTTGCTGAAAAATGGACGCGATAAGGTTTTGTTCAACAGGTTTAAAGTTTCGTTGAATTTTGAAGGATTAGACCGTCCATTGACTGGGTGATCAGACAGTGATTGTGCACAGCTCAGGCAGACGTGATAAGTTTATGAACCAGAGTCTAAATCCTTTTCAGTTTCGTGATTTGCCATATTTTGCGTAAATCAACTGATTTCGTTGTTTTAGCAAAATAACCAAAGTTAGAGACGAACGACTAAAATTCCAAAGGCAACAGTAATTGGTCGGGTTTCTTTGTGTTTCCACCAATCAGAACACTCTCGATACATATGTGGGCCCAAGTCCACGCACGGAGTTTTGTCAAAATGCAGTTTGTTGTGTTAAAACAATTTAACTATTATCAGAACATCTACAGAGAAACTTCATCAGCAACCAAGTCACAGATCTGAACAACGAACAACCATTCTAAATTCTGTTACTTCTTGTTATTTTATTTTCTTGAGAATGAGGTGTCTTTTACCCTCTAATGTAATATTCTGTAGTGATTTTTACTTTAGACGGTAAGTAGATAGTTAAGCAGTTTGACAGTTTTGGTGATTACCAACTATCTCATAATGTATAAAAAGAGGAAAATTTACAGAGAAAGGGTTCGAACTTTGGAGAACCTGGAGACTAGGCCACTGTATTCTTGATAAAACTGTTGATTAATGAAAGAATCAGAAGTTTTCCACACATTGTTGGGTATAATTTTGTGACTTATTTGTTATGTGTCATCATATGTTTTCTTCCTTTAAGTATGGTAATGAAGTTGCAGGTCTTTATTTTCTTATGTAAATGAAGTTAAAATCCCTTAAAAGAGCGCTCCTATACTTGAAGTTCCTACCTTTGCAATTCTTCTAAGTTACAGATAGTAGTTTCTGTGTAAGACAACATATTATCTTTAACTTCTCCAAGTGTCATAAATAATAGATTTTCTGTAAAACAACATATTGTCTCTGAATTCTTCAAGCTTTCTTCATTCATCATTTATATTCAACAATCAAATGGCATTCTGATATTTTCATGTCACCTAAGTATTAAGGGTTAAAAACCAAGTCTTTCAGGTCCTTCATTTGAGAATACAACATACAATTAAGTGAAAAACAAGTGACAATAATTATAAACATTAATGTCTTAAGCATAATTTCTACATAGCCAGGAAATTGGTTTCTTAAGGGACAACATTAATTGGTGTTGTTGCCGGGGAGAGAAGAGAAGAACACTTTTCCCTAGGTTTTCAATATTTTCCTCTGGTTGTTCAGTGAGGAGGAAATATTTGGTTGTATTGAACAAACAATAATAAATCTGGCTCTGAAGAGACCCCATACAAAGTCAGATACCTCACAGCAGAAAGTTCAAGCCCTTTCAGATATTGAGAGGCTAATTTCCAAGAGGGTTGGAAGGCCTAAAACTCCACTTACACCAAGTCCTACACTGTCTGCACTAGGTAGCAGTTCATCACATCTTTCACATTCATCTTTTATTGACCAAGAGTCACCTTTTACATCTAATTCATTTCAAGAACCCAACTGTCAAGAGCAGTCTTTAGATTCTATTTCTTTTTCAGTATCTGCTATAATTATTCATCTTGAACCTATAACTACATTACCACCTTTGCACACTCCATTTACTCCTCAGTCAGGTTCCACATCTATTGGTAATCAAGGTTTAGTAAATTCAGGATAAAATATGGCAGCACCTACATTTTTTATAAATAGGGATTCACCTATTAAATTGCCACAACAGTTAAATCAAATGCCACAAGAATACTTGAAGATTCTTCCTCGTTTCACAGGGGAGGATGAACAAACAGCAGAGAATCATATATCGGTATTTTGTAATTTCACAAAAAACCTAAATGTTGAACACCTAGATGTTGTTCTAAGACTTGTTGTCCAATCCTTGGATGGAGAAGCAAGAAAATGGTTTAAAGGGCTTCCAGATAACTCTATTACAACATGGGAAGAGATGGAGCGCTTATTCACTCAGAGATGGGGAGAGAAAATAGACCATGGGTATTCACTCACAGAGTTTAATGCTATCAAGAAGAAGTCTGATGAAAGTGTTGTTGAATTCATCAGGAGGTTTAATAAATTGTACAATAGTCTTCCAATGGAGATTAAGCCCCCCCCTGTTGGTGCAAAAATAACTTTTGCAGGGGATTTTGAGTCAAATTTTGGATTTACATTGAGGGAGAGAAGATCTGCAACCCTTGATCAGACCCAAACTGATGCATTAGAGATAGAAGCAAATCTAGTGGATGCAAGTAAAACACCAGAGACACAGCGTAGCCAAGATAAGGGAAAGGCTAAAGTAGAGTCCTCTCCAAGTCAAACATTAGAAGATATGAATAATGTAACTAAAACTTTATCGAATAAATTGATTAAATTAGATTTGGAGAGTAAGAATTATCAGAGGCAAGCAAAACATAACATAAATTTTAATCCTCAGTATAGAAGACAACCTCTGCAAATTTTGCAAAAGGAGAGAAAAAATCAAGATCAGAATCAAGCATCACTGTATATAGAAGAAGATCTTGATGAAATACCAGAGCATTCCAGGGACAATGATGATTAGTTTCCACATTGTATGCAGTAGATGAAGATAAACTAGGTGTTGAGGGAGAAGAATATGAATATGTTGAAACAAATGCCATTTATGATGAGAATGAAATTGATGAGTATTGGAAGCAGTTTTCTGATTTTATGCAAGTATAACTACATAAGGAATATGACTTTAGATCAAGGAAAAGGTCTAGAAGTCAAGAAGATGAAGGTGAGCAACAAGTTCTAGCTCCCTTACAAAAGGCGACTCCACAAGAACCATAGTCTACAAAACAATTGAATAAAGGAAAGCAGCAACATAATACAAGTAGCAAGACTCAAATGCTTCAAGGTGAGTCTTCTCAAGACAAAAGTGAAAAAATTCCTTTAGAAAAACTTATTTCCATTCCACAAGAGATTTCAGTCATGAAGAGAGGTGAAGATGAAAATGAAAGGAATACTAAACAGGGTCATGTGTTTAGTCTAACTAAAGAATTAGAGAAAATCAGAATTCAAGTGCCCCTCACAGAGTTGGTCAAAACACCAGTTTATCAGAGAGAGATTGTTGAGTTTATCAATCTAAGAGAGAATGTGAATGTAAATGACACTGTGAATCTGCAAGAAGATAAACCAGTAGTGGTTTTTGGTCCACATGTGGAGGAGGTGGATTCTTCAACCCCTCCTTTCTACATTTCTCTATTGATTCATGATTTCCTCTTGCACAATTGTATGTTTGATTCAGGAGCTTCACATAACCTTATGCCATTATCAGTGATGAAACAACTAAACCTACAAGTTACTAAACCTTACAGAGACTTGTATTCTTTTGATTCAAATAAAGTGAAGTGTCTGGGGTTCATTAACGATATGGTGGTGTCAGTAGCCCAAATCTCAGCTAGAATCTTGGTAATGGATGTAGTGGTAGCAGATATCCCTGCTAGGTTTGGAATGTTGCTATCTAGGTCATGGGGAGCCAAATTGGGTGTTGTTTTGAAACTAGATTTTACATATGTTGTTATACCAATTTTTGGTGGAGAAGAAAGGAGGTTGTATAGAGAAACCAGATTTGTAAAAATAATCACAAAAAACAGGGCAAGTAATTCACTTGTATATAGTCAAGAGAAAGACGATTTTTCTTGCTTCGTGCTGCATGATAATGCAGAATTGGCTGAAGATAACCAGAGGCAGCTTGCTTCAGCCAGTGTAAATACAGAGCTGCAAACCGAAGGGGTGTGGAAGTGCTTCTTTGATGGAGCCTATTCTAAGGAAGGAACAGGTGCTGGTTTCCTTCTAATTGCACCTGGAGGTAATATGTTCCCTTTTTCTTTTAAATTGGAGTTCGAAGCAACAAACAATGTGGCAGAATATGAGTCCTTGATCATTTCTCTGCAAACAACAAAACAAATGGGAGTCAAGTCAATTTCTGTCTTTGGAGATTCAGAGCTAATTATAAAGCAAATAAAGAACCATTGTCAAACAAAACACCCTAGGCTTAGGGCATACAAAAACGAAGTGTGGGATTTGGTTGAGAACTTCTTTGAAGCTTTCAACATTCAGTTCATTCCAAGAGATGGAAATAGATTAGCAGATTCTTTGGCTGTGGCTGCTAGTACTTTTAGGCCTCCTATTAATCCGAAGCTAAGATATGAGGTTGAAATGAGGCACAGGCCTTCTGTTCCTGATAATATAAAGCACTGGCAGATTTTTGAAGATGATCAACAGATTAAGGAATTCTTGACTATGATTGAAGATTTTCAGGGCACAGAGATTGATCAAGATGAAGATGAAGCAATAGAAGGTGCGGAGGTAAGTGGTTTGAAAAATTCTATAGTTGATCAAAATATTATTCAATTGAAAGATAATACTCTGCCAAGGGGACTTGTCCCTCTTGAAAGACTTTTTAACTCCAATGATGTAGTTGTTAGTTCACAGAAAATTCCACAGGATGAGCAAATTCAAGATTACAATATTGGAACCCAGGAGGAGCCCAGGTTAGTCAAATTATTCAATGGAGTTCCACCTAATTATAAGGAGAGATATATTAAACTTTTCAAGGACTATGTTGATGTTTTTGCTTGGTCCTATGAGGATCTTAAAACATATGATGTAAGTATTATTTAGCACAAGATTCCCTTGAAAGAGGGGATTAAACCATTTAAGCAGAAGCTCAGGCAGATAAACCCTCTGCTTTTACCATTGATCGAGAAAGAAGTCAAAAAGTTGCTTGATGCCAAGATTATAGTTCCACTCAGGTACTCTGACTAGGTGGCCAATTTAGTGCCTATAAGGAAGAAGAATGGAGAGATAAGGCTATGTGTAGACTTTAGAAATCTCAATAGGGCTTCCTTGAAAGATAACTATCTGTTACCTAAAATGGATCATGTGTTGTAGAAGGTAACATGATCATTCAGGATGTCAATGCTAGATGGGTTTTCTAGGTACAACCAGGTGGTTATGGATAAAGAAGATCAGAAGAAGACTACATTCACAACTCCTTGGGGAACCTTTATGTATGCTAGAATGCCTTTTGGGTTGATGAATGTAGGTGCTACATTTCAAAGGACTATGGACATTTCTTTTGTGGGAAATTAATTTGTAGTGATATACTTAAATGACATCACATTTTTCTCTAAGTCTGAGGAGGAGAATCTGGACCATCTAAAAAAGACTTTTGAGAAATGTAGAAGATTTGGGCTTTCCTTGAATCCCAAGAAGTCCATTTTTTCTCTAGAGGAGGGAAAACTACTGGAGCACATTGTTTCTAGAGATGGAGTGAAGATAGATTCAGCAAGGGTGCAAGCTGTACAGAAAATACCTTTGCCTAGGAGTAAGAAGGACATTCAGAAATTTCTGGGAAAAATAAACTTTTTAAGGAGGTTTGTGTCCAATTATGCAGAAATTGTAAAATAAATTACTAATATGTTGAAGAAAGAGAATGAAGTGCATTGGACCAAGGAATCCAAAGAGTCATTCTCCGGGATTAAAGAAGCATTGCAAGCTTCTCTGGTCCTAATGAGCTTTGATTATCAAAAACCTTTCCAAGCTTTTTTCATTTGCATCACCTAATTCAATGGCTATTGTCTTATTGCAGAAAAATGATGAAGAAAAGGAGCAACCAATTGCTTTCTTTAGCAAGATTCTCAGAGATGCTGAACTAAAGTATAATATTCTTGAAAAATAGGTATATGCTTTGGTAAAATCCCTAAAGGCCTTCAGGACTTACGTACTGCAGTCACAGATCATTTCTTATGTGCCAAATGCTGCAGTAAAGGATGTCTTAGTTCAGAGTGATGTAGAAGGCAAAAGAGGAAAATGGATAGCCAAGATCCAAGAGTATGACTTGGACATAAAGCCCACAAAGCTGGTGAAAGGGAAAGGATTGGCGAAGATGTTGACAAAGTCAAACTTTCAGGCATTGGGAATCAACTTGCTGACACCTGTGAATGAAGAAATAATTGAAGAAGGTGAAGAAAAATCAGACTCAGGTATGAAGATTAGGTATAAGAATTTATGTTCAGAATGGTATAAGCACATAGTCCATTATTTTTGTTTCCTCTCTTGTCCTCAATCTTTGGATAGAACAAAGTATAGAGCATTAAAGATCAAAGCCCAACCATATGTGATTGTTGAGGGCAGATTGTATTGGAAGGATCCTGTAGGAATTTTGTTGTTATGTTTAACAGAGGATGAATTTACAGAGACCATTAAAGATTATCATGAGAAGTTATGTGAAGGACATTATAGTTGGAAGGCTACTACACACAAAATCCTCCAGGCAGGGTTTTATTGGCCTACTCTATTTGGTGATACATAATATTTTGTCAAAAGTTGTCAGAAGTGTCAGCTTTTGCTGAGAAGAAGAGGTTATCTCCCTTGCAACTGATCCCAGTCTTCATAGAAAAACCATTCAGACAATGGGGACTGGACCTTGCTGGAGAGATTAACCCACCTGCAAGTGGACAACACAAGTGGGTTCTCACAACTATTGATTATTTCACCAAGTGGGTAGAATCTATACCTACTAAAAGGGAAAATGACCAAGTGGTGATGAAGTTCTTAGAGGAGAATATTTTCACCATATTTGGATGCCCTGTCAAAATCATAATAGATAATTCTCAAGTCTTCAATTCAAGTAAGTTTATTGCTTTTTGTCAAAAGTATAATGTTATTTTATCCCATTCAACAACTTATCATCCACAAGGAAATGGATTAGCTGAATCCACTAACAAGACTTTGATGAAGATCCTTAAGAAAACTATTGCAGAGAACCAGAAAGACTAGGATTCTAAGTTAAAGTTTGCTCTATGGGCTGCTAGAGTGACTACAAGAAGGTCCATAGGCAAATCACCTTTTGAGTTAGTGTATGGAACTCAAGCTCTATTCCCAAGTCAACTTGTGAAGCCTGTGATTGCAATGATTCAGGAGGCAAAAGAAGAGCCCAATGCTCTGATAAGAAGAATGAATAAGGTAGTGGAGTTGAGTGAAAACAAGGATAAGGTAAGAGACAACTTGATTATGTATCAATCAAAGATGAAGAGTATTTTTGACAGAAAAGCTAGAGAGATTGATTTTAAAGTTGGAGACCTGGTATTAAGGTGGGATACTAGAAGAGAAGATAAGGGTAAACATGGAAAGCTTGATCCTCTCTAGTATGGCCCATTCAGAATTATAGAAGCAAGGACAAATAATACATTCTTCCTAGAGAATCTTGATGGTGAATCTTTGCAGCTTCCTGTCAATGGGAAATACCTCAAACATTACTTCCAGTTTTGAAGCATAAGCATCCTGTCATTGTAGATATCGGAGTAAATCCATTGTACAAATTCCATAGAAGTTTAATTGGCTAAGAAATATGTGACTCCATGCCCGAGGTGAAGGCACTGATCTACAGTTCTTAGTGCTTCTGTGGCAAAAGCACTATCCCTAGGTGGAGCCAGATGTTGTAGCATCCATTGTCCTTTTAATGTTATTTTCAGTTTTATAAAAAAAATGAACAAAAATCAAATATTGTGTTAAAAGAAATAACTTATTTTATTTTATTGATGGATTTTGAATGAGAGAAACCCACGAAAAGATCTTAGCGGTTCGCTTGCAAGGCAACAGATCCGACAGCAATCACGTGGGTAATTAGAACGAAGTTTATTTCGGAAATCGAACGTGATGGTGTATGAAATGTAGTTTAATCCGTTGAAGTTCGGATCAATCACAACCGTCCATCGAAAGGGACGAGATCTGACGGATATCGCGTCGAAAAGTAATCGGGTTTTATTTTTAAAATCGGACCCGATAAATCTTTAACTAGCAGTTTTATTTCTTATCAGGTCCGTGTGGGAGTCAAAGGGTTGTTGAAAAATGGACGCAATAAGGTTTTGTTCAACAGGTTTAAAGTTTCATTGAATTCCAAAGGATCGGACCATCCATTGACTGGGTGATCGGACGGTGATCGCGCACAACTCAGGCAGATGTGATAAGTTTATGAACCAAAGTCTAAATCCTTTTTAGTTCTATGATTTGCCATATTTCGCGTAAATCAACCGATTTCGTTGTTTTAGAAAAATAACCAAAGTTAGAGACGAATGACTAAAATTCCAAAGGAAACGGTAATTGGTCGGGTTTCTTTGTGTTTCTGCCAATCAGAACACTCTCGATACATACGTGGGCCCAAGTCCATGCACAGAGTTTTGTCAAAATGCAGTTTGTTGTGTTAAAACAGTTTAACCATTATCAGAACATCTATAGAGAAACTTCATCAGCAGCCAAGTCACAGATTTGAACAACGAACAACCATTCTAAATTATGTTACTTCTTGTTATTTTATTTTCTTGAGAATGAGGTGTCTTTTACCCTCTAATGTAATATTCTGTAGTGATTTTTACTTTAGACAGTTAGTAGATAGTTAAGCAGTTTAACAGTTTTGGTGATTACCAACTGTCTCATAATGTATAAAAAGAGGAAAATTTACAGAGAAAGGGTTCGAACTTTGGAGAACCTAGAGACTAGGCCACTATATTCTTGATAAAACTGTTGATTAATGAAAGAATCAAAAGTTTTCCATACATTGTTGGGTATGATTTTGTGACTTCTCTGTTATGTGTCATCATATGTTTTCTTCCTTTAAGTATGGTAATGAAGCTGCAGGTCTTTATTTGCTTATGTAAATGAAGTTAAAATCCCTTAAAAGAGCGCTCCTATACTTGAAGTTCCTACCTCTGCAATTCTTCTAAGTTACAGATAGTAGTTTCTGTGTAAGACAACATATTATCTTTAACTTCTCCAAGTGTCATAGATAGTAGATTCTGTGTAAAACAACATATTGTCTCTGACTTCTTCAAGCTTTCTTCATTCATCATTTATATTCAACAATCAAATGGCATTCTGAGATTTTCATGTCACCTAAGTATTAAGGGTTAAAAACCAAGTCTTTTAGGTCCTTCATTTGAGAATACAACATACAATTAAGTGACAAACAAGTGACAATAATTATAAACATTAATGTCTTAAGCATAATTTCTACACAGCCAGGAAATTGGTTTCTTAAGGGACAACAGACGCAATCAAAAAATAAATGAGATGTATGCTTCTTACATAATGGATGCAAATCACGAACCAAAGCATTCACGATTAGTTTTTTACTCTATTTTCATTTAGTATTGGAAATAGGGTGAGATACTCACCATGATTCTTTAAAATAGAAAATAATTTAGTATTTAAATGAAGAAATACTGTGATATACTCACCATGGTTCTTTAAAATAGAAAATAATTTTAAAATGTATATTTTATTATTTGCTCATATTTATTTAGTCTTTTTCATGAAATTATTAATTAGTCTTAAGTACTTGTGAGCTTAAAGCATAAACACTGGGTAATTAGAGCTTGGGTTTATAACACAAGTGCTTATGAACTTAAAGCACAAACACTGGGTAAGTTTAACAGAAAATAGGAGTTCGTAGAAATTACATGATATTTAGCACAATTTCATGTTGCATATGATGTGTCTGGAAATGGTGTAATTTTTTTATTCTCCACATTGAATTCAAATTGGAATATGTTATTATTTTATTCATTAAATAATCCATATCATGGTAGTATAATATCACGAGAATCAACATAGGTAAGCCAAATCAAGCTGCATCATACAATTGTAAGGAATTAATAAGAATGATAATAACACGTTGTACGTGTTTCACTAATGTTGTATGTGTTCACAAAACCTTTTATTTCTTTTTAGTTTGAAGTTTACAACCCAAAAGAAAAGTGATAGACAATTATATCTTGTACAAAAGTGAATTCACTAACCGCTTAAAAATAACTGAGATTGATGGCCGCTAGTCATTTCAAGGTATAAAGCGAATATTGGATAATGGGAAACTTTTTCCAGAAATAAATAGAGTCACGACATGTATCTGACACCGTTTGAGGGGTAGGAAAACGTATGAGGAAAACACAACACTCAGTCTCAAATTAATTAATGCCAGTTGTGAATGTAATTCTCTAAAGTGAAGAAAAAGACAACCACGTGCTCTTCATTTGCATGCCTCCGACAATTGTTGTTACATGCCACTTCCAGATAGAGTGAAAATACCAACATCCATCATTGACACTTCGCGCCCTTCACCTCTGTGTGAAGAACCGCCATGAAAATACCAGCAACCATCATTGACGCTTTGCGCCCTTCACCTCTGTGTGCAGAACCGCCATGAATATAGTTATCAGAAACGCTGCCATGCTTGGCTGCTCGCAGCATACACCTAGACATGTAAGTTTCTCCAATCCTAGCCTTCTTTGTGATTCTGAAAATGGATCCAACTAGAGTGTTTAGTAACCTAAATAACTTTTTTTGGGATAATTATTTTCCAGTTCTAAAAATGTATCCAACCAGAGTCTTTAGTAAACTAAATACTGCAGATATAAAACTGAATGCAGAAGGTTTGGATAGCGTTTTGGCAATGAAATGCCCTACAAAGCTTTTGTTAAAATGCTCTTATTGTAACACTGGTCAAAACATGTTTTTCATTCATGAACAAATGTTTCCCTACCTTTGCAACGTTCTCACAGTTCAATTTTTTTTTTACTTTTTTAGGCGGGGATGATAGTTAGAGTACACTCAGGAACAGAAAGTGCCTCTTTAAAATTTCTGAAAAAACACTAAGCTTCTGAAATAAAATGGTGTTTTGAGAAGGAAAAATAAAAATTTTAGGAGGTTAAAATGAACATTAACCTGGAGAAGGCGCCAGGGGGATTTGGGCCATGAACCAATATGCAAGTGATATCCTTTTGCATTTCGATATCCTTTTGGATTTCGCAAATTATGTTAACATTGAATTGTCTTTAAGATGTCATGTTAAAACCCTTTTTCACATCGATTTACAACTACGAGATTCTGCCTATGGATGTCGGGGCTTTGCTTGTAGTCAACGCATATTCCAACTTTGTTGAGGCAGATTTACATGAGGCAGCTGAAAATTGCTCGGATTTTATGGCTGGTTTCAAAGCAAAGACGACCATACTTCCTTCTCTTCTAAAGGAATAAGCTGAGTAAGGTCCTTCGCTAGGCCTGAACCTCAAAGTCTAGTAAAATTTCCTACCTTACGAAGAAGTCAGAAGTCATTGGACGAGAAGACACCCTGTGTAGATGGTGCAACCAAATTCGTGCAGAGAGAGAGAATATCAACTTTGTGGCTCAACGAACGGTTTGGCAAGGAGCGAACTACTTTGAACCGATCTTCAAATAGAGGATTAGTGGCTGCGGGAAGTTGACAGATGGTTAACATGCTGACAGCCAGGAAAGTTACATGACACCATTAATGAGCTGATAGGAAAATAAACTGAAGGTTGCTAGTTACACACCATTAGTGAGCTGATAAAAATAAACTGAAAGTTTTTTTATGCAAGAGGAGATAACATTTTATGTCATGGATTAATACTAGTTACAAAGCTAGCATTAATGGATTTCAACGCTCTCCATTGTACTTTTATTATAAAATTTTATCAGTTTATGTGACATGAGCCAACAATAATACCTCAATGTATTCAACCAATAAAATGTGCAATAATAAGAGGTCATGGTATGTGTAGTTGATATGGTCATACATTGATGACTGGGCTCTAGCTAAAATGATGTTTATGTGTCGATACACCTATTTGTTATATGTCTATATGTTGTTATGATTATGTTATACATGTATTACACTGATTTTTGGATATTGTAGACAAGGTTTCCTCCCCGAATTATGCTAAGGTACGTTGGTTCATTGTGATTTGGTTTAGCTGACATGATATACCTTGCAAGAAGGATATCAAATATGACTAGCAAAATGGTAGACTATAATTCCCAAGACTCTCCTTATGGATCAGATGAGCAACGTGGTGTTGGGAACTCTTCTGATTTAGCACAGATACTGAGAAGCTTAAAGGCGGAAATAAGGAGTTGCAAGGCATACAATGACATAATCATACAAGCACGGGAGAAATAAGAAGAGGTAAATGCAATGATACTTCAGAGTTTGTCATAATTACAATGACAGGGACCAATTTGAATCAACCATGAGCAGGAGGAAAGAACTAATGGGGCATATGGCAGTAGGCTTCATGGTGAGTATAGGTTGGATGGAGAGGACACAATCAGAGATGGCAGGTCCTTGGATACTTCGGATATGAGGGGTGATAAACATAGATACTATTTTAGTTCTGGTTCTGACATACATTATGAGTGTCATCGTTATCATCCTTACAGGATGAGTGACAAGGGATATTTTCTAGATGAGTTTAAGAAAACGAAGCCACCTACATTCGAGGAAGAGATGAAGAAATCACAGGATACAAAGGCATGGTTGCTTGGTATGAAGAATTTCTTCGGATTGCATGATTATTCAAAAAACATGAAAGCAAAGATAGCCATGTTTAGTCTTAAAGGGAAAGCATATATCTAGTGGGAGGATGTGAAGAATGTTAAAGGAATTCGGATAGATGACTTGACTTGGAACGAGTTTGAGAGGCTCTTCAAGAAGAAGTATTTGTCGGTAAGGTACTATGATGACAAAGCTAAGGAGTTTTATGAGTTGCAAATGGGTTCCATGACAGATGACAAGTATACTAGTAAGTTCTTGGAGTTGTTGAGATATGTGCCTTACCTTAAGGAGGAGAAGGCCAAGGTTCAAAGATTCATCAGTGTACTTCCAGTAGCATATAGAGACCAGATTGAGTTTGACAAGCCTATCGTTGGAGGAAGCCATCTTAAAGCTGAAACATTGTTATGAGCAGCTGAAGCACAAAGTTGAACATAAGTGTGACGTGAAAGGAACTGAGAATGATAAAGGAAAATAGCCACCAAAGCGAGGAAGACCTCAAGATGCAAGTGACAAAGAAAATGTAGTCCCTTACAAGAAGTTCAATACATTTGAGAAGGGACATGGAGAACAGCAAGAAAGAGGCAATGGTAGAGCACCGTTGCAATGTTGGATATGTGGCAAGGATCATCATAAGAGGGATTGTCCACAGTATCAGGGTGGTAGAACCTAGATCTATAGTTCTCAGGAGACGCATACAGTTGGGGGTGTTGGTCATAGAATTCCTCGAATTTATGCAGCCGTGGACAACATGCAGGCGGATCATCAAGAATATATCATTGAAATGGACGGTAAGCTTTGTGATCAAGTTGTTTCTATTTTGATTGATCCTGGATCTAATTATAGTTATATTAATCCTGGCTTGGTGAATAAATGTGGTTTGAGAAAATAAGTGCATGCAAGATCTTGGTTGGTGCAATTAGATATAGGTGCAAAGAAGAGAGTTCATCATTGGGTAAGAACTTGTGCATTTGATTTAAATGGTATGCCTACAAAACACATTTGAATGTACTTCCATTGGGATCATATAACATACTTTTGGGTATGGATTGGATATACCTTCATAGGACCAGAGTGGATTGTTATGACAAAGCCATTGAGTGCTTGGATGACAATGGAGAGAAGAGAATTTTGTAGGGTAAGAAGAAGGCAACATCAGTGGGGATGGTTATTGCTATGCAGGCTAAGCGTAGTTGCAAAAAAGGTTGTGTGTTGTTTGCAGTTCATATATCTAGTGACCAGGGTAAAGATGTTGATTATGCATGAATCTTCAAGAGGTGCCTTGTATTGCAGCAGTATCAGGATGTGTTTCCATCAAAGATTCCAAAGTTACCTACTCACAGGGAAGTAGATTTCTCCATTGAGTTGGTGCCGGGGGTAGCACCAACATCGAAGGCACCTGTTATGGAACCAGCTCAAGAAAAGATAGAAAAGATAGATCAGCGCCTTAGAATTCAACGTCTTCGAGGGGGAAACCTCCTTTACATTACATAAATGAACAATTCTTGGATGATACAAATGACAAAACCTCCTTTCTATATATAGGAGTCTAAGGAGTCACAATATAATCCAACCGACCTAACAATAATAATATAAAGCCACAAAAATAACAATAGAGGGATTCTATGGGGCACAATAATAACAATATGGGGGCAATAGGGGCACAACAATATTAATAAGGGGTATAACTACAATAGTAATGGGGTAATCACTAGTATTATAGGGACCCAACATGCCCCTCTCCTTCAAAAAAGTGTTGTCCTCAACGCTTGAGTAGTTCTGGATACTTCTGCATAAAATTCTCATCCTCCCATGTGGAATCTTCAGCAGATAAGTTCTTCCACTTGATAAGATACTCTGAAATTGATCGATTTCGTAGCTGTCGAGTTCTTGTTTCTGTGACTGCTTCTGGTTCCAATATAATTTTTCCTTCCTCGTCAAGTTCTGGCAATATTGTTTGAACTGGGAGCTTGTCGCCTATAACCTTCTTTAAACATGAAACATGGAAAACTGGGTGCAATCGAGAAGCTGCAGGAAGCTCCAATTTGTATGCCATAGTACCAATCTTTTGCAACACCTTGTACGGACCATAATACTTTGGTGATAATTTATTATCCTTCTTAGCTTGCTTGAGGGACATTTGCTTATATGGTTGTAGCCGTAGGAATACCCAATCACCTACATCAAAACTTCTTTCACTGCGATGTTGATCTGCCTGTTGTTTCATTCTATTTTGTGCCAACACGAGGTTATCCTTTAAGAGTTGGAGGACTTGTTGTTGATGTTCGATGTGATGTTCCACTGCCTGAACCTTAGAATTTTCTCTTAAATATGATGTGATGGATGGTGGTTGATACCCATAAAGTGCCATAAATGGGGTCATTTTTGTTGCTGTATGGAAGGAAGTGTTATACCACCATTCAGCCAGAGGCAACCATTTGACCCATTGTGTCTGTTTATCAGATACAAAGCAACGAAGATATCCTTCCAAACATTTGTTTACTATCTCAGTTTGCCCATCAGATTGAGGATGATAAGATGAGCTATGAGCTAACTGAGTACCAAGACAAGAAAATAATTCTGTCCAAAAATTTCCAGTGAAAATGGGATCTCTGTCACTTACAATAATCTTTGGGTTTCCATGTAGCTTTTGAATTGTTTCCATAAATGCAGTAGAAACTGTACTGGCTTTAAATGGATGTGATAATGCACAAAAGTGTGCATACTTGGTAAGTCTGTCAACTACCACCATGATGACACTCTTTCCCTCAGACTTGGGTAAACCTGTGATAAAATCCATTGAAACCTCCTCCCAACGTTGGCTTGGAATGGATAAAGGTTGTAATAGACCCGGTGTCTTAATTGTTTCAACTTTATTTTGTTGGCAAACCAAACATTCCGCCACAAACTTTTGAATATCTGATTTAAGGCCATCCCAAAAAAATTCCTTCTTAACCCTGTGGTAAGTTTTTAAAAATCCTGAGTGCCCTCCTAAGGGAGAAGTGTGCAATTCCATAAGAATCTTTTGTTTTAGCTGGGAATTCTTACAGAGGTATAAGCGATCTTTGTACCATAACGAATCATTTTGCCAGCTAAATGTATCAGACGTACTGGAATCTTGTTGTAACTTTCGAATAAGTGCCCACACTTCTTCGTCATTCTTCCATTCCTCCCTTGCTTCGTTTATCCAATCTGGTTGGATAATAGAAATGGCGCACAACAATGCTTCCACATCCTCATCCTTTCTTGAGAGTGCATCTGCCACCACATTTTGCTTCCCTTTTTTGTAGATGATTTCAAAGTCATAACCCAACATCTTTGTGACCCACTTTTGTTGCTCTTCAGAGGATAATCTTTGTTCTAAAAAGTATTTAAGGCTATCATGATCCGTTTTTACCTTGAAGTGTCTTCCCATTAGGTAGGGTCGCCATTTCTTAAGTGCATGGAGTATTGCCAACATTTCCTTCTCATAAATAGCTTTGCTTAAAAACTTTCCCTTGATTGGACGACTTTCAAAAGCAATGGGTCTTTCATCTTGCATTAGAACAGCACCAATTCCATTTCCTGAAGCATCACATTCCACAATAAAGGTTTTTGTGAAGTCCGGTGTAGCTAAGACCGGTGCTTGGCACATTGCCTCTTTAAGATGTTCAAAGGCCTTTGTTGCTTCCGGAGTCCATGAAAATGCATCTTTCTTCAATAATGTTGTTAGAGGTGCTGCTATTCTCCCATAATTCTTAACAAACTTGCGATAATACCCTGTCAACCCAAGAAATCCTCGCAGATGCTTTATGGATGTGGGGATTTTCCATTCCTTAATGGCTTTAATTTTGCTAGGGTCTACCTTAACTCCTTCATGAGATACAATATGACCCAAATATTCCACCTCCTGGACTCCAAAGAAACATTTGGATCTTTTTGCATATAATTGTTTCTCCTCCAATAGTTGTAGCACCCTGTCAACATGTTCAACATGATCCTTCCAAGACTTGCTGTAGATTAGTATATCATCAAAAAATACTAACACAAATTTTCTAAGGAATGGTTTGAAAATTGAATTCATCAAACCTTGAAATGTTGAAGGTGCATTGGTAAGGCCAAAAGGCATGACCAAAAATTCATAATGACCCTCATGAGTTCTAAATGATGTTTTCGGAATGTCTTCAATCTTCATTCTGATTTGATGATATCCTGAACGAAGATCCAACTTGGTGAAGTAAATTGATCCATGCAATTCATCCAGTAATTCATCAATGACAGGAATGGGGAACTTATCTTTAATAGTGAGCTTGTTGAGCTCCCTATAATCCGGACACATGCGCCATGATCCATCCTTCTTGTGCACCAATACTACTGGAGCAGAGAAAGAACTTTGACTCGGTTGAATTATACCAGCCTCTAGCATTTCTGCAACCATACGTTCAATTTCACTTTTTTGGACATAGGGATATCTGTACGGCCTGATGTTTGGAGGAACACTTCCTGGAATCAGATGAATAGCATGATCATGATCACGCATAGGTGGGAGACCTTTGGGAGTCTCAAATACCTTGGAATGATTGTCCAAGACTTTTTGGAGATCTGGAGAAATAGATGATTCCGATGTGGAAACATCTAGCGAACATAATTGTGCAATTACACCTCTTTGCTCCTTTTTTAGAAGCTTTGTCATACCATTAGAGCTGATTATCTTTCCTGGTTTCCCTGCAATACCCCTTAATTCAACTTCCTTTCCTTCCGTAGAAAATTTGATGAAAAGTTCTTGAAAATTAAAAGCTATTGTACCCAAGGATTGTAGCCATTGGACTCCTAGTACAACATCAGCACCTCCCATTGGAATGGAAAGCATTGGGCTAGTCAATACATATTCTCCCATGGATAGCTTGATATTATGGCACTTTCCAGAGCAATTTATTGTTCCTCCATTTGCAATCATCACTTGACACTCTGGTGCTGGATATAGGAAGCAATTCAATTCTTTTGCTACCTTACAATGAATAAAATTGTGGGTGCTTCCTGAATCAATCAACACTATTACCTTTTTCTTCTTGATTTGTCCTTCTATCTTGATGGTTTGAGGAGTGGTAATTCCCGCCAATGCATTACAAGATATGGTCGGATTTATTTGTTCTTCATCTAGGCTTTGTTCCTGGAGTATATCCTCTTCTTTTGACCTTTCTTGCTCCTTTTCTTCTTCCTCTTCACAATCTATGTAGAATAATTTCTTCTCAGCACACTTATGACCTTTAGTGTATTTGCTATCACAACTGTAACAAAGCCCTTTTGCTCTTTTTTCTTCCAATTGTTGTGGTGTCAACCTTATAGGTTGTGGAAGACTAGGGCAACAACACTTCCGTCTTTATAGTTGTGAGTGGTATGCTTCCTGGTTGCCATAATTTTGCTTTCCATTTTTCTTGCTAACCTGAATGCCTTCTCTAATGAATCAGGTTCCCAAAGGCGAACATCATGTTGGATATTATCCTTTAAAGACCCTATGAACACATCAATCCTATGCTCCTCTGGAATATCTTTTACCCTTATGTTCAATTTTTGGAACTCCTCAATGTGCTCCATTATTGAACCCTTTTGTTTGAGACTTATCAATTGGCTAAAAAAAGTGTTGCTTTTTGTATCCTCATAATGTGCTATCAATTCTTCCGTAAAAATTGCCCAAGTGATAAATTGTTTACGAGATCAAAGCCATTGATACCATACAAACTGATTTGGTTCCAAATATAAAGTTGCCATACGTACCTTTTGTGTGTTTTGCACATTATTGAGATCGAAGAATTGCTCCATCTGTAATATCCATGTGGCGGGATCCTTGCCATCAAACTTCCTCATATCGATTTTTGGAATATGGTGAGTCTTCGATCCAACATTAGAGTCTATGGAATCATGATTAACATTTCTTTTGTTCTCATCATGAGTTTCCTTTAGTACCCTTTCACCATTAGTGACCATTTCTTGTAGCAACTTATTCATATTTATCTTCAATTCTTCCATCTTATCATCCATGCCATCAATTTTAGCGGCCATGCCACTCACCTTAGCTTCCATGCCATCCATATTACCTTCTACGCCTTTCTTTAAACCATCCATCTTAGCTTCTACATCTTTCCTTAAACCATCCATCTTAGATTCTGTTGCTTTTTGTGCACGTGACACTTGTTGCACTTGTTCTTGTAATTTTGATATATCATGTAGCATTTCTTCCTCTTCTTCATGAGTCATGCTAGAGCTTTCAGGTTCCTTACTAGGTGTTTGCATTTTCTTTCCTCGGGGCATCAGTTACCGATAATAATTCTCTACTATGCCCTTTGAATTCCTTCAAAATAAATTTTCAAACCAAGCTTAAGCAAAAATTTAAGAAAATCTACACATATTTTTCACTTTGTAGGAGCTCGATATTACCTCTGATGTATCTCTGTACTTTCTAATCATCTAGTTCTAAATTTGTGACCCACAGTAGCCCTCTGTGTCCTCTTTCCAATGCCACAAGTCTGACCCAAATTGGATTCTCCAAGGAAGAGTTATGTGAAATCTCCCACAGTGACTTGATTATAGACTAGTTCAGTAGAGCGAACTTGTACGACGTGCCACGAGTCACTTTTCCGACCTTTGGATCTGACAAATGCATACAAGAAACTACAGTCCATCCTCTTTCTGTACCTTCTTACGAAATTTCAATCCGATGCTCAGAGAGAAAGTTATGATGATTTTCCCCAGGTCACCTGTTTGGAATGTAATTCAGGAGTCTGCAAAAAGACCAACTTCCTCAGATCATATCTCCGCAAATATAGCGCGAAAAGATCTGAAATTCAGAACCGAGATTCAGCACATTTTCTTCTCAAATGGCTTTTTTTTGCAACTTCTGAAACTCCGCAGAAAAAAAAGTTATAGCGAAAATGCCACGATGACCTGTTTGGAGCAGCGAAACCCTAGAATCCAAAGCTCTGATACCAAATGTTATGAAACCAGCTCAAGAAAAGATAGATCAACGCCTTAGAATTCAGCCTCTTCGAGGGGGCAACCTCCTTTACATTACATAAATGAACAATTCTTGGATGATACAAATGACAAAACCTCCTTTCTATATATAGGAGTCTAAGGAGTCACAATATAATCCAGCCGACCTAACAATAATAATATAAAGCCACAAAAATAACAATAGAGGGATTCTATGGGGCACAATAATAACAATATGGGGCAAATAGGGGCACAAAAATATTAATAAGGGGTATAACTACAATAGTAATGGCGTAATCACAAGTATTATAAGGACCCAACAGCACCTTACATGATGAGTACCCCAGAGCTAGTAGAGTTGAAATTGTAATTAAAGGAGATGTTTGACAAGGGATACATTAGACCAAGTGTATCACCTTGGGGTTTACCACTGTTGTTTGTAACGAAGAAAGATGGTACTCTCAAATTGTGCATTGATTACAGACAGTTGATCAAGGTAACGATCAAGAACATGTATCCATTGTCAAGGATTAATGACTTGTTTGATCAACTGTAGGAAGCAATAGTGTTCTCGAAGATTGATCTGAGATTCGAATATCATCAGGTACACATTAAACAGGAGGACATTTACAAGACAACTTTCTGGATCAGGTATGGGCATTATGAGTTTGTTGTAGTTCCATTTGGTTTGATTAATGCTCCAGCTACCTTTATGTGTTTGATGAATAGTGTGTTGCATCGCTCTTTGGACAAGTTTATTATTGTGTTCATTGATGACATATTGGTATATTCTAAAAATGAGGAAGAGCATGCTGAGAATTTAGCAACAACGTAGAGGTTGCTGAGGGAGCATTAATTGTATGTTAAGCTCAACAAATGCCATTTCTTTCAGAATAAGGTACATTATTTGGGACATGTTGTCTCTAAGGAGGGCATTATAGTGGATCTAGAAAAGGTAAGAGCTATCATGGAGTGGGTGGCTCCTAGGAATATAGATGAGGTGAGATCTTTCATGGGGTTAGCAAGCTATTACAGGAGGTTCTTCAGGTACTTCTCACAAATTAGTTATCCTATTACATCATTGCAGAGGAAAGGTAAGAATTTTGAATGGACAGAGGAGTGTGAGGCCAGTTTTGAGCAACTTAAGCAGCAGTTGACACATGCACTAGTGTTAAAGATCACAGATATAGATAAAGAATTTGTAGTATGTACAGATGCTTGCAAGAGAGGACTTGGTGGAGTCCTTATACATGAAGGATAGATAGTGTGCTACGAGTCACAGAATTTGAATGAACACAAGCATAACTCTATGACTCATGATCTTGAGTTGGCAACTATTATTCACGCCTTGAAGATGTGGAGACATTATCTTCTTAGTAGGAAATTTGTTTTGATGAACGATCACAGTGGGTTGAGATACTTTTTCGACTAACCGAATCTAAATGCCAGGCAAGCTAGATGGTTGGTTACCCTTAGTGAGTTTGAATTCAAGATTAGATACATTAGGGGAAAGGAGAACCGGGTTGTAGATGCTCTTAGAAGGAAGGTACAAGTGAATCATATAGAAACTATAAGCTCTTATGGGACAAAATTACAAGATAGGATCTTGTACACAGGACAATGGGATGACAGGTATATGGAGATTATGCACATGTTACAACAGAGTATAGGTACAGGTACAGGTGATCAGGATGTAGATTATCGTCTCATGACAGATGGTTTAGTGATATTCAGGGACATGATCTATGTGCCAAATTGCAGTGAGCTCAATAAGAGTATCCTAAGGGAGTTTCATGTGAAGCCATACTTAGGTCACCTAGGATATCAGAAGACGTTAATAGTGGTGAAGAAATTCTACTATTGGCCAAATTTGAAGAATGAAGTGGCAAAGTTCGTGGCTAGAAGTTTGGATTTTCAACAAGTAAAGGCGGAATGTAAGCATCTAGGTGGTTTGCTACAACCTCTTCCAATTCCAGAGTGGAAATGGGAGGTCATTTTGTTAAATTTGGAAACTAGGACCAAACTCCACATTGGACAGCTCATATGATGAAGCTAATATTCTTATTGGATTCTTCTTTCCAAGTGGTGTAAGATTGATCTAAAGATCATCTCATTCTGACATGTACAAATGGAGGCCAAGGTTATTTCCAAGGTTGCGTAGTTCCATCACCGTAAATTCAGTGAAGCTATTGAAATTGAAAGAAGGCCTAACAATCTTAATAGAGATGACGACTAGACGATCAATAGTTGCTGGATCCTTGCCCTTCTTCTTAGTCTTGCCTTCCTTTTCTCTCTCCCGCCCCCCCCCCCCCCCCCCTTTTAACCTTTTCTAGCTTTCGAGGTTTCCCCATTATTTCCCAAATCCTTCTCCTTTGAGCCATGAATTTTCCATCCTCCTAGGGTTTCTCCTTTGGTTAAGTTTTTTTACTAATTGTCCTGTTCTTGACCTTCTTGTATTTAAAATTTGTCGCTCATTCTAATTATTTTTATTACTATTTCCTTATCAAAATTTTCTTAATATTATTAATCCTGGCTTGTACTAGTAGATGGCTTTACTTGTATATTTGTCATTAAGCTTTTACCTTTACCATAAAAAAATAAATAAATAAAAAATAAATAAAATTTATTCAATAATAATTTATTAATTCCATTAAATCATTATTATTAAAAAACCCCCTTTACTTATCCCTAGTGATTTAAATGATTAAATAAATTAAAAAGGAATTAAATAAATTAATTTAATAACCAAAGAAAAATATATAAATAAAATAAAATAACATTCTAATATATAAACCCCCTTTACTTATCCCTAGTGATTTAAATGATTAAATAAATTAATTTAATAATCAAAGGAAATATATAAATAAAATAAAATAGAATAACATTTTAATATATAAACCCCCCTTTACTTATCCCTTGTGATTTAAATGATTAAATAAATTAATTTAAAACCAAAGAAAAAATATATAAATAAAATAAAATAGAATAACTTTCTAATATATAATATATTATAATACATAAAATTATTTATTAAGAAGTATTTACTATGAATTTTATAATATTATTTTATTACTATAAGTTATTGCCTTTGACTTATTAACATTATAATATTATTATATAATCTAGCTGTTTTTTATATAGTCGTTGATGGTCAACCTAGTCAACCTAGCCATTTGGAAGATCTACGCTCCCTATTTAATATGCAACCATGATCTAACTCCTCAACTTGTCCTGAAGATGAACCACACTAGTTGGTTTGAAACGCGTCGACAAAGGTTTTCTACATGTGATTTACGCCGAAACTCTTCTTATAAATGTACAAATGGAATTATGAATTTATTTCGTTTATGGACAAATTGTCAAGGTTGGCCAGTGAACTAATGTAGGCTCAGAATCCCAAAACACATGTCTTTTCATCCTCAATGTTGCACATAAATAGAAGGTGCATCTACCTCATTTGGACATCATTCATTCTCACACATATCTCTCTCTCCTCATCTGATTGGGTTGTACAACTTTAGAACATCCTTCTTCTCCTCCACACGTGTGAAGGGTTGACTACGATTTTCTATTTCCAGCGTTAACCAAGTTGCAGGAAGTTTGACAAGCGTTGATCGAGAAACGTTGACCTTTTTTGCAGTGGCTTCTCTGTGCAGGGAAATTATTATAGAGTTGAGACTTTTGTGATCCATAACATGTTTGTGAGAATGATTTCGGCAAAATCACATAGAAAATCATTTGTCGACGCGTTTCGAACCAACCAGTGTGGTTCATCGTCAGGACAAGTTGAAGAACAAATATGAGCAACAAGTTAAATAGGGAATGCAGGTCCTTCCAATAGCGATATTTGACTGGGCAATGGTTAAAAATGACTTCTAAGAGCTAGATTTGACCAGAGACCAGATTGATAAGGATCAAGGGGAAGGGTCAAAGATGTTAAAGTTGAAAAATCTCTTAAATAAATTATTAGGGCAAATTAAATTAAATTTATATTATTAAAATATTATTAATACTATTATTATTAATTTTAAAATAATATTATTATTATTCTTATTATTAGTATTAATATTAAGGTAAATAATTCTATTAAAAGAATAATAATATTATTATTACTAAATTATTGTAACTATGATACTAATATTAAAATTATTAATATTATGGTAAATCTAATATTAAAATTAAAGTGACCAATGTTAAATTGATATTAATATTATTATTATTAACTTCAAAATAATATTATTACTATTACTATTATTAATATTAATATTAATAATAGTTTAGGGTAAATAATTCCATTATTACTAATTACCAAAATATTTTACTCAAGAGTAAATATATTAAAGTGACTCATGTTAAAATAATAGTAATATTATTATTATTAATTTCAAAATAATATTACTATTACTACTATTAATACTAGCCTAGAGTAAATAATCCATTATTACTAATTATTAATATGTTTTACTAAAGAGTAAATATATTAAAATATTAAGGTGAATAATTCTATTAAAAGAATAATATTATTAATATTACTAAACTATTGTTACTATTTTCATTATTATTATAATTATTAATGATAATAATGATATTGTTATAACTTTTAATATTAGGGTAAATCCATTACTAAAATTAAAGTGACTAATGTTAAAAAATATATTAATAAGATAATATTAATAATAGTCTAGGGTAAATAATTCCATTATTACTAATTATTAAGATATTTTATTAAAGAGTAAATAAATTAAAACCTGATCAAGGGATCATATTGTTACAACCAATCAAAGAAGACATAAGATATCAAAGGACTATAAATGAAGGTAAGCTAAAGAAACAAAAAGGGTCAAGGAAAGGAAAAACGACGAACAGGATGAAGAGGGCTAGGAAGAAAGGGCTAGGATCCAACAACTACTAATCTTCCAGCTGTCATCCCTATTGAGATTATTAGGCCTTTTCTCGATTTCAAGGGCTTCCCTAAATTTTCAATGGTGAAACTACGCAACTTTCGCAATAACACGAGCCTCTTCGATACAAACATGATGTTTGGTCTTCTCAGCATGCTCTGCAAGGGCGGAGGACTTGGCCCTCCCATGCTTTAAGTCTGTCGAGTGCTCACTAATCCTCTGATTAATAGAGCGACCAGTCTCACCAATGTATGGGGTCCCACAGTAACAAGGAATGACATAGACACCTTTCATGTCCTTAGGGTCGACAAGATATTTAACAAATCGCAGGGAGCTACGGATGGGACCCGATCTTTAAGATCTTTTTGGACTAAAGGCTCCTTCCAGGCTTTAAGGAAGGCTTTTTGACCCAGGTGTCTACTGTAACCATTTTTAACGAAAACATCTAGGAGATGAGCTTTCTCCTTCTCCAAGCTCTTTTCATCAGAGATTCTTAATGCACAGGTAGCAAGCGTGTTGAGAACGCCCAACACGCTTGCTACCCGTGCATTAAGAATCTCTGATGAAAAGAGCTTGGAGAAGGAGAAAGCTCATCTCCTAGATGTCTTCGTTAAAAATGGTTACAGTAGACACCTGGGTCAGAAAGCCTTCCTCAAAGCCCGGAAGGAGCCTTCAGTCCAAAAAGATCTTAAAGATCGGGTCCTGGGGGTTCACCTCCCTTACATCCAAGGGACCACCGATAAGATTGCTAGGATTCTTAAGAAGCACAATGTTCCCTCGACCTTTAGACCTCTTAATACCATCCGTAGCTCCCTACGATCTGTTAAAGATCCTGTCAACCCTAAGGACATGAAAGGTGTCTATGTCATTCCCTGTTCCTGTGGGACCCCATACATTGGTGAGACTGGTCGCTCTATTAATCAGAGGATTAGTGAGCACTTGGCAGACTTAAAGCATGGGAGGGCCAAGTCCTCCACCCTTGCAGAGCATGTCGAGAAGACCAAACATCATGTTTGTATCAAAGAGGCTCGTGTTATTGCAAAAGTTTCGTAGTTTCACCATCGAAAATTTAGGAAAGCCCTTGAAATCGAGAAAAGGCCTAATAATCTCAATAGGGATAACAGCTGGAAGATTAGTTGTTGGATCCCAGCCCTTTCTTCCTAGCCCTCTTTGTCCCGTTCGTCGTTTTTTCCTTTCCTTGACCTTTTTTGTTTCTTTAGCTTACCTTCATTTATAGTCCTTTGATATCTTATGTCTTCTTTGATTGGTTGTAACAATATGATCCCTTGATCAGGTTTTCATTTATTTACTCTTTAATAAAATACCTTAATAATTAGTAATAATGGAATTATTTACCCTAAACTATTATTAATATTAATATTATTAATATTAATATTATTAATATTATCTTATTAATATATTTTTTAACATTAGTCACTTTAATTTTAGTAATGGATTTACCCTAATATTAAAAGTTATAACAATATCATTATTATCATTAATAATTATAATAATAATGAAAATAGTAACAATAGTTTAGTAATATTAATAATATTATTCTTTTAATAGAATTATTCCCCTTAATATTTTAATATATTTACTCTTTAGTAAAACATATTAATAATTAATAATAATAAATTATTTACCCTAGGCTAGTATTAATAATAGTAATAATAATATTATTTTGAAATTAATAATAATAATATTATTACTATTATTTTAACATGAGTCACTTTAATATATTTACTCTTGAGTAAAATATTTTGATAATTAGTAATAATGGAATTATTTACCTAGACTGTTATTAATATTAATAATAGTAATAGTAATAATATTATTTTGAAGTTAATAATAATAATATTAATATAAATTTAACATTGGTCACTTTAATTTTAATATTGGATTTATCCTAATATTAATAATTTTAATATTAGTATCATAGTAACAATAGTTTAGTAATAATAATATTATTATTCTTTTAATATAATTATTTACCTTAATATTAATACTAATAATAATATTATTTTAAAATTAATAATATAAATTTAATTTAATTTGTCCTAATAATTTATTTAAGAGATTTTTCAACTTTAACATCTTTGACCCCTCCCCTTGAGCCTTATCAACCTAGTCCCTGGTCAAATCTAGCTGTTAGAAGTCATTTTTAACCGTTGCCCGGTCAAATATAGTTGTTGGAAGAACCTGCGTTCCCTATTTAACTTTTTGCTCAGATTTGTTCTTCAACTTGTCCTAACGATGAATCACACTGGTTGGTTCGAAACGCGTTGACAAATGATTTTCTATGTGATTTTGCCGAAATCATTCTGACAAATGTTGACCTTGTTTGACTGCGATTTTTGTGGGAATATTTCTATTTGGGCAAGCTACATTTTTTGGCACATAAATCGAGGCATTCTGAGTTGTTTGACCAACGTTAACTGCAGGTTTGACTTTGTGTTGATTGAGTTTCACTGATATTTTCGGGACTGTTTTGGGTTGATTCAGACCATCCTTGGAGGTTGAGTTGACTAGGTCTCACTGAGCTAATTTGGAGGAAGATTTATGCTAAGTTAACCAATGTTGACTTTTTGGTTAGGGCATCCTGTTCACTGCAATTTCACTGGACAGATTTGACTGTAATTGGGTAAGTGAATTTTGTATATTGTACTCTCTCTCTCTGTGTTGAAATTTTGAAGAATAATAAGAAGACTTGATCAAAAGGTTTCCCCAAATTGGGGTTTTTCCCTGGCATCCACCAAATATTGTGTCCTCTTGTCTTGGGTTGTCTTCTGCTTTTTATTTATGTTATATCTGGATTTCCTATCATGTTAATGTGATTGTTAATCTGGAAATTGATATTGAGCTAATAAGAAAAAATGAAGTAAATTTCTCTTAAGCATAAGCATAGAACATACCATTGTTATCTTTCCATGGATTTCATTACAGGTCTTCTGAGGAAAGTTAGACAACATGATTCTATTATGGTCGTGGTCAACAGGTTGAGCAAGGTAGCTCACTTCATTCCAATGAAGATTACATAGTCAGCGAGCGAGGTGGCACATGTTTTCATCAGGGAGATCGTGAGATTACATGGTGTTCCAAAGAAGATTGTGTCGGACAAGGATGCGAAGTTCACTTCCAAGTTTTGGAAGGATATATTTGCAGGTTTGGGTACAAAGTTGGCCTTTAGTATAGCGTATCATCTGCAGATAGATGGACAGATAGAGAGGTTCAACTCGATTTTGGAGGATATACTGAGGATGTATGTGATGCACCAGTAGAGACGATGGGAGGAGTATCTTCCATTGGTTGAGTTTGCCTACAACAACGGTTATCAGGAGTCATTGAGGATGAGTCCTTTCAAGGCATTGTATGGGTAGAGGTGTAGTACTCCCATCAGTTGGAGCGATCTAGTGAAAATGGTACTTATTAGACTAGATATGTTGGCAGATATGGAACAAAAAATGCAGGTTATAAAGAAGAATTTAAAGGCAACATAGGATAGACATAAGAGTTATGCGGACCAACACAGGGAATTCAAGGAGTTTCAGGTTGGGAGCATGTGTATTTGCGCATCAAGCCCAAGAAGAGCTCTTTGAGGATTGGATAATGTGTCAAGTTGGCACCACGGTATTGTGGGCCTTTTGAAATCCTTTTGAGATCCTTGAGAGGATTGGACCAGTGACCTATCGACTTGCACTGCCTCCAACAGTGGAAGTCCATGTTTTCCATGTTTGGTATATAAAGGATGTTGATCATGTTATTGATTGGTTTGCACTGTAGGTGGAGCAAGAAGGAGAATTATAGTTGAAGCCTCAATGCATTTTGCAACAAAAGTAGCTTATGCTTAGGAACAGAGCCTTAGAGCAAGTTAAAGTGTAGTGGAAGCACTCTGGGCCCCAAGAAGCTACATGGGAGATGGCAGATCAGATTTGGGCCATGTATCCTTCTTTGTTTGCCAGTGGAGGCAAAGAAATTTTGGATGATGTTTGGTATATGTTTAGCACATGTTTTGCTGATGTTTTGGTATATGTACATATGTATATGAATGTAAATACTGCCACGAGCTGATTTATAAAGCTCCAATAACCAATATGGTTGTTATCTTGTCATGTTGTCATGATGTTTTTATTTTGAGCAGGTCACTCATTGTAAATACTGCAACAAGCTAAGTTATAAAGCTCCATGGGTAGTATGTTTTCTTTTCAGTGGTTTTGCAGAGGCCTTGGTGTGGTTTAACACCGAGGATGGTGTTCCCCAAGGGGGGGGGTGTCTGAAACAACCCTTGGTTAAAAGGTCAGGTAATAAAAGTTAATAAAGGCAAAATAAGGCCATGGTTAAGGGACACTTATTCCAAGCTAAATGTTGCACAAAGATATCCTAGTGGGCATCACTAGATATGTTTATGGCTAAGGGAAATTGGCAAAGGCAGTGGCTAAGGCATTAAAAAGGAAAAAAAGTATTTTGGTACATTTATTTATGAAAATAAAGGAAAATAAGAGAAAAGGGAGGTGATAGGTTGCATGTGAGGAGGAAACTGAAAGAAAATACTAGAAAATGAAGAAAATAGAGGCCTCATTGATAAAAAGGCTTCTGAGGATCAGTTCATGGCTTTTGGTCAGTTTAGTTTTGGAGCTCTCTCATTATTCTCTCTCTCTCTCACTCTTGGACACTTAGAGTTTTCTTGGAGCATTCTAGCTTTGGAGCAAGGAAGGGAAAAGCAAGCAAAGGAAGGACAAGGAAAGGAAAGGAAAGTAAAAATCAAACAAGGAGGACCAGGATCAAGCAACTTCAATAGGAATACTTGCAGGTAACAATTTGCATGTGTGATTTCCTAACTGATTTTAACATGCATGGCTTTGCATGTTGGTATATGGTTCTCTCACTGTTGGTGGCATGGTTTTTCAAGGCCTAGGAATCCCTTGACTAGTTTTGGCGGGATACACAGTAAAGTCTGAGGGTGGAGTCTCGATTTAGGGCCTAACGATCCAGTGTGGATTGTGGTAAAGCCCAAGAGACTGGTGTCTCGGTTTAGGGCCTAGTGATTCAGTGTGGATTGCGGTAAAACTTGAGAGACAAGGAGACGAAAAATTCTCGACGATAGTGATGAAGTCCGACAGAATTCCAAGCTTGGTTTGGTTTTGTGATCTCGGCGTCAGTTTTGATGAGATCATGATTTGATGAGGGTGGAGGTGGTTTAACCTCTATATTCCCTTGGTTGTTTTTGGATTGGTTTATCCATGAGATCCCACATTCATGCTTGGAATATGGCACGGGGGTGACTGGCTAAAAGAAATATTTGGTTCAGCCATGTCTACAGTCGGGTGGTATGTGGAAGTCTCGAACCTGGTCGACTTTGCCTATGTTAATGAAAGCTAAGTTCTCTTTCTTTTGTACTTGTTAATATGTGGCTTTAATGGTTGTTATCTCATTGTTATTTTCATGGTTTAATGCTGGTTATAAGCATGGTTATATGACTGGTTATTTTCATGGTTATTTCATGTATTTACTTGTAACTGAAAGGATAATGGATGCAAGACCTAATTGATGTCAAAAAAGTTAAGGGAAGAGGGTGGTGATCCTTCTTGTCAAGTTCCATATGAGTTATCAGTCATTTATTCTTTGTCTTGTATTCATTTCTTGTAGATTGCATTGATGCCAAGTGTTTGACAGAATGTTAGTCCTAGTTGGGGATGGTCAGGCCTAGTCCTGGAGTCAGTTTTTGATTTGTAAGTCTTGTCATTATGTAAATTATGGATTCTGAAAGTGTCATTGATTCTGGGCAGTGACCTGGGCTCTCGATCTGAAAAATTGGCTCAAATCTCGGAGACGCGGGCACAACACTAGGCAGAAAAGTCCCTGGACGCATGCATACCCATGTTGTGGGAGTGTTTGGAGCCTTTTGGATACATGCTTGTCCTTATGAAGGGAGTGTCTGGGGCTTTAGTGGTCTAAAAACTCAGTAGAACCCAAGGGCTGGTTACATGAGTGGTTGGGATGGTTCATGGGAGTCTTGTTGCTGATTTTGAAGGTTTGTATGGTGTGTTTCCGTCGGTTCCACTTCCTTAAGGTGACTTAGGAGGTCAAACAATATCATTATAA
This sequence comes from Pinus tabuliformis, assembly GCA_031772625.1. Classification (NCBI taxonomy): domain Eukaryota; kingdom Viridiplantae; phylum Streptophyta; class Pinopsida; order Pinales; family Pinaceae; genus Pinus; species Pinus tabuliformis. The sequence continues at coordinate 1,872,109,321 of CM062817.1, forward strand.
CTTCTCATCACATGTTTACCACAATTGCCAGTTACTTGGGTAGATGTGGGAGGGGGGCGTTACATCGGGTCATTGAATTGGGATTAACGCTGGAGACAAAAGCATGAGATTCTTCCATTCACAATTCAACCATAGAAAGATATATAATTCTATTCGGAAAATTAGAGATGCTTCAGGGAATATATACAATATCCAAGAGGACATAGAGCAAGTGACAATTACACATTTTAAAGGGAAATTTAAGGAACAATTACCTTCATTTATGTCTCAAATGGAATATATCACATCACTGCCCATAATGTTTTCTGAGGAGGATAATGCAAAAATGGGGCTTCCAATTTCGCGTACAGAGTTGACTAAGGTATTGAAGGTATGCGCCAAAGAGAAGAGTCTGGGGTTGGATGGGTGGGGGGTAGAATTATTTCTACATTTCAAAGAGATGATGATTCCAAATTTATTGGTGGTTGCAGAAGAATCTAGGACACAAGGGTATATTTCAGGTGCCATTAACGGTATTTTCATTGCATTGATCCCCAAGAAGGAGAGGCCTCAGTTGTTTGCAGACTATAGTTTGATTTCCCTTTGAAATTCAGTCTATAAGATTATATCAAAGGTGATTTCCTGCAGGATAAAACCGCTATTGTCTAAGAACATTATAGAGGAACAATTTGGGATTTTAGAAGGAAGATAGATTCACGACGCTATTGGGATTTCCCAAGAAATGATACATTCTAGAAAACAAGGAAACAAAAAGCACGCCTCCTTAAGGTTGACCTCATCAAGGTGTATGATTGTATTGACTGGGATTTTCTCAAGTTGGTATTGATTAAAATTGGTATGTCCATTCGGAATATCAATTGGATAACGGGGTGCGTTAAAAACTAAAAACTTCACGGTCATAATTAATGGTTTTCCGACTCATTTCTTTCAGGCAAATAAAGGTTTGCGACAAGGATGTGCCCTTTCCCTGCTCCTCTTTTTGCTTGTTATTGATTGTCCGAGCAGAAAAATGAGAGAGGCCCGGGAAAATGGACAAATTACTGGTGTGAGGATCTCCAGACAACATCATATTACACACTTAATGTTCATAGATAACCTTCTTTTTGGGGGCCAATCCTCTAACAGCGAATAGGGTTTTATACATAGAATCATAAAATCTTTTGGTCTAGCCTCTGGATTATGTATGAGCGAAGGGAAATCTATGCTAGTCGATGTGGAAGGAGAGGAAGAAAGGACTAAGGAGATTTCAATATTGTTTGGTGTTGAATATACGAGCCTTGATGATGGGTTTTCATATCTTGGTTTCAGCTTGAAACCTACAGGATACAATAATATGGATCGGGATTGGTTGATCAACAAATTCCAGAAGAAACTATCGAGTTGGAAACACAGATGGTTAACGATGGGAGGAAGAATTGTCATGTTGAAATCAATACTACAAAACTTGTCTGTATACTGGATGCATTTGTTCTTATTGCCTAGGGAGATCATTCATAGGACTGATGTGATCATGGGCCGTTTCTTGTGGGCAAGGACACAACAAAAACAAAAAAAAATACATTTTCTTTGTTGGACAGATGTGCTTGGCCTATTGAAGAAGGTGGATGGGGGATAATAGACACCTCAACATTTAATAAGGCACTGATCATAAAAAACATGTGGAGAGCGGTTTCAGGTAATAGTCTTTGGGTTCTCATCATCAAAGATAAATACATGTATGGACAAGATTTTTCCACATGGATAGGCAGTGGGGTGAGGAAAAAATCATGTGTATCATTCATATGGAGGAGTATGATGCATAACTTGCAATGGATGTCGACCTTCATCCGATGGGAGGCACGAGACAGATCAAGGATCAAAATAGGTCTAGATGCTATTATAGGGATGATAGGCAATCATACCCTATCAGAGCAGCTTCTCAATCTTATACACAGGAATGGTATTTTCTTTTTACGATAGATCTATCACCCAGGTGGACAGAGCATTGATCAACAACATTGGAACAGGGCTTCAGATCTCGGGCTAACAGAGATATATGCAGTGGAATGGGAGAAATATATATCTCAACTTCGAAATGCTGGTATTAGTTTAGAGGAGATGGGAGAACAGGATCAAATGAAATGGGGAGGCAATCTTAAGAAGAGCCTTCCGAGGGTAAAAGAAATTTATCAATATATGCCTAGAGTCGAGAAGAAATTCAATAGTCATGAATGGTCTCAGACTATATGGAAAGGGAATCTCCCTTACAAAATTAGAAGTTTTTGTTGGCTCGCTGTGAATGATAGAATTTTGACGTGGAATAATTTACAAAAACGAGGTTTCAACGGACCAAGCATATGTCCGATGTGTATGAGGGCCCTGAATATACTGAACACTTACTTCTTACCTGTATTCATGCAAAGGTGGTATGGGAAGGTATCATGGGGCTACTGAAACTCAAACCGGTGGTGAATCACACTACTCTGATTTCTTATATACAAGCATGGAACAAAAATAACAAAAGTTTCAGAAACCTTCCCTATTTCATCATGTGGACTATTTGGTGAAGTAGAAACACCCATATCTTTGATCAGAAACCAATGAAGGTTCGAGAAGACATGATCAAGGCTATCACATTCTACAATGAAATGGGATCAACTATGAAGATAAACAAACTCCAGACCTATAAATATATAGACCTGTGGCATTCATATCCAGTCGGATTCTTAGATGGAGTGAGTAAAAGGAGACAATGTGGATGTGGGGCAGTAATCATCAAGGAACCAAGTAGATTCTACCATTTTTGGTGGGAGGGGGGACAGGGGTCAAACAATAAGGCATAGATTTTAGCATTGTGGGGTGTCTTAATTGCGGCAAAGTGGTTCAGAATAGAAAACATAAAGATATTCGGAGATGCGAAAGGTATCATTGACTGGGTGAAAGACTACACAAACTTCTGTCCTCCGATATTAAACAACTAGATGAAGAGAATCAGAATGTTGGTAAGCACCTTTCAAAGCATACAATTCCAACATATCTATCGAGAACAAAATTGGCTGGTAGATCTATTATCCAAGCGAGGGATAGCAAAGGATTCAGGTAAGTTCTTTTTCAACGAATTTGAACAGGGAATGATAGTTAATGGTGGTAGCATTAACTATTTGTAGGAGACTATCCAAAGACCAAGAAGGAGTCTGAATATGTAGACAGATCTATATGTAAGGGTTTTTTTTGTTGTTGTATGATGAACTAAAAAGGAACAATTAGATGTGACAACTTTTGAACAGTTGTGAAAAGTTATAATAGAAGTAGGAAAGTCTTGGATTATCATAGAAAGAAATGAATATTTACATGCGAGCTGAAAAATATAGAATATGTATTCTCTCTTTTTTTAATGGAAAGACGAAGTGTTTTTTCTATGAACAAAGTAGATCTGTTTTAGGCTCCAAGGCTGATAAGGTCTTAGTTTGTCCTCAGGGAATTATATATGAAAATACAATGTCCAGGATCGCTGTACCAACATGATGAGGTGAAGAGATGCATCACAAGAGGTGAAGAGACTTGATCTCCGCAAGACAAAAATGGTAAGAGACTTAATCTCCACAAGACAAAAATGGTTATTGGCAAACATGGGTGTTAGCCTCCTGTTGCAACAGGTGTTCATATTTCATGATTGACAATTGAAAGTGCCAAATATGTCATACTTTGCATGCTGCAATGTTCCATATTTCTTGAAGAAGCCAAAGAAGAGGCCATGAAAGTGTGCTAGCCTAAATGCCACTACTGTGTTCCAAAGTTTGATGAGTTAATCCATTTTTGATGAGTTTTCAGTTAAGGGAATTCCAAACAATTTAATCTTGGCTTCCCTAGGTTTCAATTTCTTGTTTTAGAAGATAGAGAATGGATATCTGTCCAAACTGTTTAATCTTGACAAATTTGTAGATAGGTAGAGAATCTTGGGTGCTCAACAGCTTAATCTGAGCCCCGGAGGAAATAAGGATCGATTTAGATAGGAGGATAGAAAAAAGAAAAGAATGAAAAGTTGGGTTTGCTAGTTCAAGTGCACCCAAACCAAAAGGAAGAAAAAATGCTAGGTAAGTAGGTTGGGTAAGTAGTTTTGTGGTTGCAGAATCATGACTTGTGATCCATTTCATATTTTCAAGTGTCATATCCATTCATATCACAAATTTTGAGGCAGTTTTCCATTTGAAGGACTTCAAGCGAGGCATGTCTAACTCCCCCTTCTTCTTATTCCCCAAATCATTCACTAACCTCCCCAAAGAGGTCAAGATCTGCTTGATATCTCTTGTGTTTCATCATTTTTCATTATATTGGCCTAAGTAAAGCTCTACTTTGTTTAGGAGTACTCTTATTCACTTTTTGAGTCATTTTCCCCTCTAAAATAGCCTAAGATCCCTTACCTTAGCGCTTTCTTGTCATTTTCATATTAATTTCTAACCATACTATGTAACTCCCTATCTACTTCCCCTTCCCCTTACTAAAAAGCACTAAATAGCTCCCCTATGTACATATCCCCTCCCTCTAGTTGAAAAATAACCTTAAGCATGCTTGGGAATTGCTAAGTTTATCTGAAACTCAGCAAGAGCCCTCATTTCCCCCCTCAAACCATCTTCTGGATGCATTAGGACTCATTCCTATGCATAAAATCCCTTCCAAGTGTATAAAATCCATCATTAACCATGTTTTAACCTTCTTTAAGGCTCAAAACCCTCCTCACAACATATAAATTTCCTCTTAAATGCTTTTGGACCCCTTCCGATGCCTTAGAGTCCCTTCAAAATATCAAAAATTGCCCCTCCGATTTCATAAGGCCTCCATTTTGTGCAAAAAACCTTGCTCCGATTGCAAAAGGGTCCCTTTGTACCCCCTCCGATGCGATATCGCAGTCGGGAGGGGGCAGCGATCAATGACTGGCCCATATATGTGTTCTCCCGATGGTTTATCGCCGATCGCGACTTCGCATCAGCGTATCGCAAAGTTTTGTGCCATGTATATATTTTGGGTCCGAAGGGCCCTTTGTACAGCCGAGCGAGACTGCTCCGATATGGCGGAGCCGAAAAAATGCAAGGCATGGTAGATTAAAATTTCGGGTCCGCGAGGTTCATCGCTCGTTGAAGGTTTATGTTGTTGGCACCGCCGATCCACCGATATGCGATTTAGCGCCAGCCGTTGGATTGGCCTGTGCTAGATCCAACGGCCAGAATTTAATCTTATGAACAGTGATCGCTCCCGCCCCTTTTTTGAAATTTCATGTCTTAAGGCATTTTCGCCTTATAAAAAGAAAATGGCCATTTTTACAGGACTTCTGCCACATCACCCTGCCACATCACCCTGCCACGTCAACCTGCCGTACCGGGACCTGTCGCTGACGTCATGCTGATGTCATCGCTGAAAAGGCGTGAAGGGTGAAAATCGCAACAAAGAATGCCCGGAATGAAAAACTGAGGCAATTTTCGATGCACGATTAGTGCCGCATCGCTGAGAAAAGTTGATCAAAAATGGAAGGTTTCTTATGGCTCGGCTACCTGCAAAACCCAAAAATTCGCAGGAGGCAACGCTGGAAACAGAGAAACTAAAGAAAAGACAGCATAAACAGAACGAGTGAACTAAAAGGATGTTGGTATGTTCATTTTCAATCGGCTAGCGCCGATAGCATTCTAGAGGCTACAAAAAAGCATTTGCGGCAACGATTTTGGCCTTGAAAGGACAGAAAGTGGCGATTTGACAGTTTTAAGTGTATCAGGCGAGAGAAGGTAGCCCGATTGAAGTGACAAAGTGCATCAGTGAAGATATATCAGCGGCCCGAAGCAGGTGAACATTAAAGAACCCCCCAGCAAAGTCAACAAAACAGCTCTAAGCCATTTAAGGCTCTCAAATCAGTGATTAAAGCATTTAAAGCCACATGAGATCGGTGGATCAAAGCCCAAAGCACAGTTATGGCTAAATGAACAGCACAGAGCCATAAGGACAGATTTCAACCCATTTTTGAGGCAGCTGCCCAGCGCAGCACTTAGATATATCATTATGCATTTAATTCAGGATAACTTAGATTAGAAAGCACTCATTTCCCTCAGATCTGTTTAAAGATCTGCTGTAATAGATATTTTGGGATATTTTTCCCTATATATACCACCCTCTGCACTGTTTTAAGGGTTGGTTGGTTAGTGTACTCGAAGAGAAACTCGCTCTATATATCTGATATGTTTTCCTTAATCAAAGACTGCTGAAAGCTTGGAGAATGGACTGTGTGCTGTGTTTTTAATGTTTGGAGAGTGAATTATGGAATTCTTGTGCTGCAACATGACTCAATAAGTGCCTCTTACCTCTGTTTTTCATTGATATATGCTCATCATACACATGTATCACCATCTAAATAGCAGAAAGAAAGATTAGCTTAGAACTTGCTTGACTGCACTCTATGCTCAATGTTTGTTGTTTCTTAATGTTTTCCTCTTGATTTAGGCATAAATATGGATTCCTTATGGCTCATATTTGCTCTAATTCACACTTGAATGACTGTTATCTAGGAATTCTTGACTGCTCCTAGATAGAGCTCTTTCACCTTCCTGTTGTTAAGCTGAATGAGAGATTCTTTGTTGCCTCTCATTCCTTAGCCCTCATTCCATCCTTTTAGCTTGAATCATTGTTTCATGTGCAGCTAGCTTGCTCGATATTTCTCTCTTGTGACCAAGAAAACGCAACAGCAGTCCTACTCCATGACTCCACACCCAATGGTTTGAAACTTACCACACTATGCATTGCCTCTCTACTTGAAAGCATCATCCTTCCCACCAAAACACAAACAAAGCCCCTTGAACCCAATAACTAGCCTAAAATCATCATCAACAAAGCTAAATCATTAAGAGAGAGCCCTCTCTGATTGCAGGTGGGCTAGAACCTGCAATCCAAAGATTGGTTTGTGGCTGTCTCGGCCGTATCCCTTTAAGGAGCTTTAGGGACAACCTGAGTGTTAACATAATGGCGACTCCACTGGGGACCATCCTCAGATAATTTCACAAATCAAGTTGGAAAGCTCCGCTGGGAAAGAACCAGACCTTCAAAAGTTTCTTTCTAACCCATATATTCTTAGAAAAATCCCCAAAAAACAAGCTAGAAGCTGGCTCCCAAAAAGAATTCACGTTATACAAGGTCAAATCCAGACCCAAATCCCCTAGCTGCTTTTGAAAATCCGAATTTAATCCCAAGGAACTTCAGGAAATTAGAGCCAAAAGAGGATTTTGCTGATTCTAGTCATGAAATAGTTCAGCCAAGCTGTGTTCCAACCCTTGTTAAAGTTTTGTTTCGTTCAAACCCTACTTCCCCTTGTTCATCATCCACCTCACAAAGCACTCCTTCCACACCTCCTTTCACTGCACATACTACCATTACTACTCCTATTATCCCTGTTGTTCCAGCTGTTCCATTTATCCCTGTTGTTCCACTTATCCCTGTGAATATGGCTAACAGATATGCACCTTTACAGCTGCCTGCTAATCCCGGGGCTATGCCTCAGGATTACCAGACTAAAATAACTTATTTTGATGGCACAAGTGCCTGCACAGCCCTTCAGCATACAAAGAAAATGCAGGATTACTTTGAAAGCTATGAGATTGACGATGATGGTGTGAGAATGAAGATTTTTTTCCAAAGTTTGACAGGCGATGTCAGGACTTGGTTTAGAGCACTCCCAGCCAATTCCATAGCAGACCCAGAAGCCTTATACCAGTCATTTATCAACAAATGGGAGAAAAAGAAAGACCCCTTGCACATACTAGCTAAATACGATACAATTAAAAGAGGCCCTCAAGAGACTGTTTTGGACTATTGTGCAAGATTCAATAATGTCTATAATGCAATACCATAGAACTTAAGGCCTCCACCTGACCTTGCCTTGTATAAATTCCCTGATGGATTCGACCCAGATATGGCCTACCAGTTAAAGGAAAGAGCCCCTAACAGCCTTGCCGAAATGCAAAATGTGGCTGTTACTATGGAGGCAAATTTAATTGCCAAAAGAAACAGAGCCAGAACAGAGAGGAGAACAACCTTTAAGGAAGAGTCCTCAGCCATAGACCAAAAGCTAGATGCTATTATCAATGGCATGCATAGGCTGGGAGACAGAGTAGAGAGTGTTGAGAGGAAATCATCATGGGACGGGCAGCAAGCCAACACTGTCAGGAACCCAAATTTCAGGAAAAATCAAAATCCAAACGCTGGTAGGTCTAGCCCAGACCATGTTATAAGACCTCCTTTTCATGAAAACTATGCTGAAGCATCTACATCTAGTGAGTCAACAGAGGAGACTCACATGAACTTGATAGATTTGAAGCGTGAGCAAAAAAAATTTCTAACCCAAGAAGACCAAGATGACCATGAGATAAATCAATTTCAGACTAAGTCTGGTGAGTATTTTGACTTTAAACAAGGTTATGATTCAGCTATTTATGAGGTCCACAAACAGTATAAGTTGAGGACAAGAACCATAGATGTGCCCGAAAAAGTTAAACCAAATGAAACCAAGCAGCCTAAGAAGATCAAAGAAAAGGCTGCCCTCATAGAAACTGCTGACAAAACTGTCCCAAACCCGCATCAAGTGACTGTAGAGGACATAACAGACATTCAGCCCTCTAAAAATCAGCCTTTTGTATCTTCTTCCTCAAAAGAAGATTTGAACAGTGCTCCTAAAAACCTTTCAAAATCAGAAATAGTTCAAGAAATCAATCAAGAACAAAAGAAAATTGTTGATACTCCAATGGAAAAAGGGAAGCCTGCCTCTCACAATACTAAAACCCAATCAGAAAAATTATTTGATTTAGAGGCAGAGATTGGAAAACTTAAGATATCCATCCCCCTCTCAAAACTTGCCAAGCATGATGTTTATAGGCAGCAAATTCAAAGTTCACTTCAAATGCCAGAGGTCAAGGATGATGTAAATGTTTTAGATGATACCCCTGAACTGTTGTTCGGTCTAGAAGTTAATGGAAAATCAACATATGGATCTGTTCTACCCTTTTATGTCAGTTTGCACATACATGATAAAGTTTTGCACAATTCTATGTTCGATTCAGGTGCCTCACACAACCTTATGCCCAAAGCTGTAATGGAAAAGCTAAACCTTGATGTAACAAGACCCTACAAAGATCTATTTTCCTTTGACTCAAGTCAGGTCAAGTGTTTAGGCTTAATCAAAGACCTTTGTGTGTCTTTAGTCCAATTTCCCAATAAGAAAATCCTACTGGACGTAGTGGTTGCTGACATTCCACCAAAGTATGGCATGCTCCTATCAAGATCATGGGGAGAAAAACTCCAAGAATCCCTCCAATTAGACCTCTCTTATGCCACTATTTCAGTCTTTGGGCAACCAAAGAGACTGTATAGAGAAACACTCATGAAGTATGTGGTAAGTAGTGAGGAAAAGCCCCAAAACTTTCCAATTTACTCAATCCATTCTGATATGGATTCTTTTATTTTGTTTAATGATGAAACAAGTCCTCCAACTGATGATAAGCCTTTGGCTTTAGAACAAGAAACATGCATAAATGAGGAATCGGTTGCCCAAACCCAAGAAACTGACAAAACAGTCAATGCAACCAGCATACAAGAGGAACTCAATAAAACAAAAAACTCACATCTGCCCAATCCTAAAATGACTGAAACTCTTAATACTAACCACAAGCAAGAAATCACATGGTATTTGGAGTTTGATGGTTCAGTTAATAAATTAGGAGCAGGGGCAGGGGTATGGATTCACAATACACATAACAATCATGCAGAAGGCCATGCCTACAGACTAAACTTCAAATGCACCAACAACATGGCAGAGTATGAGGCTCTCCTTTTAGGCCTTAAACTGCTCAAAGTTCTAGGAGCTACAAAAGTGTCCATTCTAGGTGACTCCGATTTAATCATACAACAAATGAAAGACAACTTTGTTACTAATGACAATAGAATGAGAGCCTATAGGACTGCTGCCACTAATATACTCAATGCATTCATTGAATCCAAGCTTGCCAAGATTTCAAGAAATCATAACTTTCATGCACACAGCCTAGCCACTTTTGCTAGTACATGCAAGCTTCCCTTTGAGCCAAATCACCATTTCACTGCTGAGATAAAACATAGGCCTGCTGTCCCAAATAATGTTAAAGACTGGCAAGTGTTCGAAAATGATGCCCAGATTAACAATTTCCTCACTCTTGAGCATCAGTTTTCAAATATTAACATTGACATGGATGCTATGACGGATGAACAACAACAAACAAACGAAAATCAGCAGGCTATAACAGCTGTAACAACCAAACAAGTGCTAAACCCAACTGTTTTCGACAACACAAACATAGAAGAGCTGAAACAGATGCATTTGGAGGAAATAGCCAAAACAGAGGCCGAGATCATTGATCTAAAGGATAATTTTCTCCCTGCTGGCCTCACTCCATTAGAAGACATGTTTGATGCAAACGATGTTCCTAAAAAGCCAAAAATGCAGCCCTTAAACGCTTCCATAGAAGAACACAACATTGGGACAGCAGAGAAGCCCAAAATGATCAAACTATCTCAATCTTTGCCACCTGATCAAAAACCAAAGTATGTCGATTTGTTCAAAGAATTCCAATATGTATTTGCTTGGAATTATGAGGACTTGAAGTCCTATGACACCTCAGTCATCCAACACACCATTCCCTTAAAACCCGATCAAAAGCCCTTCAAACAAAAGCTTAGAAGAATCAACCCTATGCTCCTTCCTTGATTGAGAAGGAAGTAAAGAAGATGTTTGAAGCAGGTATCATAGCACCCATTAGATTTTCAGAATGGGTATCGAATCTTGTTCCCACAAGAAAGAAAACATGTGAGATTAGACTATGTGTAGACCTAAGAAATTTAAACCAAGTCTCCCTTAAAGATCACTATCCACTGCCAAAAATGGACCACATTCTGCAAAGAGTAGTGGAGTCATCTAGAATCTCTTTGCTAGATGGCTTTTCAGGTTTCAATCAAATACTTGTTCACTCGGATGACCAAGACAAGACAGCCTTTACCACACCGTGGGGAACATTTAAGTATGTTAAAATGCCTTTCGGCCTAAAGAACGCAAGTGCAACCTTTCAAAGGGCAATGGATATTGCATTTGCTAAGGAAATACATGATTTCCTAGTTGTCTACCTCGATCTCTTGACCCCTTTCTCCAAATCTGATCAAGAGCACCTCAAGCACCTTAGGCAAATATTCATAACATGCAGGAAATATGGCATTTCCTTGAATCCCAAGAAGTCCCTCTTCGGCCTAGAAGAAGGCAAATTTCTAGGCCATATCATCTCAAAAGATGGGATCAGAATAGATCCGGAAAGGATCCAAGCCATTCTTCAAATCCCGTATCCAAGAAACATAAAAGAGTTGCAAGCATTCCTTGGAAAGATCAATTTCCTAAGGAGATTTATCCCAAATCTGGCTGAGCTAATAAGACTGCTAAACAACATGCTTAAGAAGGATGCCAAGGTAAAATGGTCTCTTGAAGCCAAGCAAGCATTTGAGAGTATCAAAGCTGCCTTAACCCAAGCCCCTGTCCTCACAAGTCCTAAATTTGATAGGGACTTTATCATATTTTCATTTGCATCTGATAATACCATAGCTGTTGTCCTTTTGCAAAAGGATGACCAAGGAAATGAAAAGCCAATTGAATTTTTCAGTCGAGCCTTAAGAGATGCACCCTTGAAGTACCAAATCATGGAGAAGCAGGCCTATGCACTTGTTAAAGCAATCAAAGACTTCAGAATTTACATTTTATGCTCCCATGTGATTGCTTATGTGCCAAATGTTGTTGGCAAAGACATATTAACCCAAGAGGGGTTAGAAGGCAAAAGAGGCAAGTGGATTGCCAACATCCTTGAATATGACATAGAAATAAAACCAACCAAGCTGATAAAGGGACAAGGTTTAGCCAAACTGACGTTCGAAACAAATTTTCAAGCCTTAGACATTAACCAACTGGACAATGAACAGGAGCTGGCGACTCCACAGATCAGTGAAACCTTTTTGCAATCCCCATGGTATGCTGATATTTGCTTTGTATTGTTAAACCTATGTGCTCCCCCAGGATTGTCCAGAACCAAGAAAAGATTTTTGAAAATGAAGGCTTGAAAGTTTTGTGTTTTAGACGGAGCATTGTTTTGGAAAAATCATGAAGGCATATTGCTTAATTGTTTAACTATGAATGAAACTAACAATGTCATGAAAGAATTCCATGCAGGGAACTGTGGAGGACATCTATATTGGAAGTCCGCAGCTGATAAAATTTTAAGGGCTGGTTTCTATTGGCCCTCTTTGTTTGCAGATGTAAAGAAATTTGCTATTTCATGCCACAAATGCCAAATATTTGAGGGCAGAAGAAAGCTGCTGCCCTTGCCCCTTAAGCCCATATCAACCGAGAAGCGTTTTCAACAATGGGGTCTTGACTTCATTGGAGAAATCCATCCCTCTTCCTCAGGCCAGCACAAGTGGATTTTAACAGCCATTGACTATTTCATCAAGTGGATTGAAGCCATCCCATGTAGGCAAGCCAATGACACCACCATTATCCAATTCCTTGAGTGCAATATCCTTTCTAGATTTGGCTGCCCTGAGAAGATCATCACTGACAACGCCGCTGCCTTCAAATCCAAAAAGATGATCAATTTTTTCCATAAATTTCACATTACCTTGGGCCACTCTACAGCCTATTACCCTCAAGGTAATGGCTTGGCCGAATCATCCAACAAAAGTCTGATTAGTATTATCAAGAAGATCTTAGAAGAAAACAAGAAGAACTGGCACAAAAAGCTCACAAATTCCCTATGGGCAGACAGATTGTCAACCAAGAGATCCATTGGGATGAGCCCTTATGAGTTAGTATATGGCATGGAGGCCAGATTTCCTTCATCCTTGGGCATTCCTACTATCAAACTATTACAGGAGATTCAGGCTGAACCAAATGACATTCAACGAAGAATCAACCAGACCATTCATCTTCAGCAAACAAGAGAGAAGGTCTATGACAGAGCTCAAATTTTGCAAGAGAAGCTCAAAAGGATGTTTGATAAGAGAGCTAAGGCTGAGGATTTCTGTGTTGGCAACAAAGTCTTAAGATGGGATTCAAGAAGAGAAGACAAGGGCAAACATGCAAAATTTGATTTTCTATGGAAAGGCCCATTTGTTATCAGCGTTGTGCAGGGCAATAACACATATTTCCTCAAATCTGTAGAGGGCAGCACAACTGAAGAAGGCCCTGTAAATGGCCGAATGTTAAAGCATTATCATGATCCCTTTTACTGAACACAATGCAGCTTTGTATATATCTCTTTGTACATTGATATTTGTATATATCAGCGCTTTTTTTATTTTTGTACAACAGTTCGATTGTTAGAGGAGCAACAACAAAATTTTGAAGGCACAGACAAAGTAAGTCCTCAATTTCAGATCTCTGTCATTGCATTAATCTCAGCAGAAGGGTGCAGCTTGCAGTCTTCAGTCAAAAGTATCAAAACAGAGGAGCGTTTTTAGTTTCATATCATCACCCTTGGTCAAAGCAAAAATAAGGGAAATACATCAGTTTTGATCCATGTTTTGAGACTGTTTCAAAGGGCAGTGTTCAAGCAACATTATCAAGCACGCAGAAGAAAGCAGGCAGTGCTGCATAGTTCACAGCAATTCAGTTGAGGGAAAGTGTTGTTATTATTCCAAGGTTTCAATTATCTAACAGTCAGCACAAAGAAGTGTTTCTAGTCCACAGCAACAATAGAAGATCAAGGCAGTCTGACCTGCTGTTCTTGACTTTTCACAAGGAAAAGCCGTCCCCAAGTGGAGCCACTGTTAGCCTCCTATTGCAACAGGTGTTCATATTTCATGATTGACAATTGAAAGTGCCAAATATGTCATACTTTGCATGTTGCGATGTTCCATATTTCCTGAAGAAGCCAAAGAAGAGGCCATGAAAGTGTGCTAGCCTAAATGCCACTGCTGCGTTCCAAAGTTTGATGAGTTAATCCATTTTTGATAAGTTTTCAGTTAGGGGAAGTCCAAACAGTTTAATCTTGGCTTCCCTAGGTTTCAATTTCTTGTTTTAGAAGATAGAGAATGAATATCTGTCCAAACTGTTTAATCTTGGCAGATTTGTAGATAGGTAGAGAATCTTGGGTGCTCAACAGCTTAATCTGATCCCCAGAGGAAATAAGGATCGATTTAGATAGGAGGATAGCAAAAAGAAAAGAATGAAAAGTTGGGTTTGCTAGTTCAAGTGCACCCAAACCAAAAGGAAGAAAAAATGCTAGGTAAGTAGGTTGGGTAAGTAGTTTTGTGGTTGCAGAATCATGACTTGTAATCCATTTCATATTTTCAAGTGTCATATCCATTCATATCACAAAGTTTGAGGTAGTTTTCCGTTTGAAGGACTTCAAGCGAGGCATATATAACTCCCCCTTCTTCTTATTCCCCAAATCATTCACTAACCTCCCCAAAGAGGTCAAGATCTGCTTGATATCTCTTGTGTTTCATCATTTTTCATTATATTGGCTTAAGTAAAGCTCTACTTTGCTTAGGAGTACTCTTATTCACTCTTTGAGTCATTTTCCCCTCTAAAATAGCCTAAGATCCCTTACCTTAGCGCTTTCTTGTCATTTTCATATTAATTTCTAACCATACTATGTAACTCCCTATCTATTTCCCCTTCCCCTTACTAAAAAGCACTAAATAGCTCCCCTATGTACATATCCCCTCCCTCTGGTTGAAAAATAACCTTAAGCATGCTTGGGAATTGCTAAGTTTATCTGAAACTCAGCAAGAGCCCTCATTTCCCCCCTCAAACCATCTTCTGGATGCATTAGGACTCATTCCTATGCATAAAATCCCTTCCAAGTGTATAAAATCCATCATTAACCATGTTTTAACCTTCTTTAAGGCCCAAAACCCTCCTCACAACATATAAATTTCCTCTTAAATGCTTTTGGACCCCTTCCGATGCCTTAGAGTCCCTTCAAAATATCAAAAATTGCCCCTCCGATTTCATAAGGCCTCCATTTTGTGCAAAAAACCTTGCTCCAATTGCAAAAGGGTCCCTTTGTACCCCCTCCGATGTGATATCGCAGTCGGGAGGGGGCAGCGATCAATGATTGGCCCATATATGTGTTCTCCCGATGGTTTATCGCCGATCGCGACTTCGCATCGGCGTATCGCAAAGTTTTG
This sequence comes from Pinus tabuliformis, assembly GCA_031772625.1. Classification (NCBI taxonomy): domain Eukaryota; kingdom Viridiplantae; phylum Streptophyta; class Pinopsida; order Pinales; family Pinaceae; genus Pinus; species Pinus tabuliformis. The sequence goes on from CM062817.1 coordinate 1,872,124,531, forward strand.
TGCCATGTATATATTTCGGGTTCGAAGGGCCCTTTGTACAGCCGAGTGGGACTGCTCCGATATGGCGGAGCCGAAAAAATGCAAGGCATGGTAGATTAAAATTTCGGGTCCGCGGGGTTCATCGCTCGTCGGAGGTTTATGTTGTTGGCACCGCCGATCCGCCGATATGCGATTTAGAGCCAGCCGTTGGATCGGCCCGCGCCAGATCCAACGGCCAGAATTTAATCTTATGAACAGTGATCGCTCCCGCCCCTTTTTTGAAATTTCATGTCTTAAGGCATTTTCGCCTTATAAAAAGAAAATGGCCATTTTTACAGGACTTCTGCCACATCACCCTGCCACGTCACCCTGCCATACCGGGACCCGCCGCTGACGTCATGCTGATGTCATCGCCGAAAAGGCGCGAAGGGTGAAAATCGCAGCAAAGAATGCCCGCAATGAAAAACTAAGGCAGTTTTTGATGCGCAATTAGCGCCGCATCGCTGAGAAAAGTTAATCAAAAATGGAAGGTTTCTTATGGCTCGGCTACCTGCAAAACCCAAAAATTCGCAGGAGGCAACGCTAGAAACAGAGAAACTAAAGAAAAGACAACATAAACAGAACGAGTGAACTAAAAGGATGTTGGTATGTTCATTTTCAATCGGCCAGCGCCGATAGCATTCTAGAGGCTACAAAAAAGCATTTGTGGCAGCGATTTTGGCCTTGAAAGGACAGAAAGTGGCGATTTGACAGTTTTAAGTGTATCAGGCGAGAGAAGGTAGCCCGATTGAAGCGGCAAAGTGTATCAATGAAGATATATCAGCGGCCCGAAGCAGGTGAACATTAAAGAACCCCCCAGCAAAGTCAACAAAACAGCTCTAAGCCATTGAAGGCTCTCAGATCAGTGATTAAAGCATTTAAAGCCACATGACATCGGTGGATCAAAGCCCAAAGCACAGTTATGGCTAAATGAACAACACAGAGCCATAAGGACAAATTTCAACCCATTTTTGAGGCAGCTGCCCAGCGCAGCACTTAGATAGATCATTATGCATTTAATTCAGGATAACTTAGATTAGAAAGCATTCATTTCCCTCAGATCTGTTTAAAGATCTGCTGTAATAGATATTTTGGGATATTTTTCCCTATATATACCACCCTCTGCACTATTTTAAGGGTTGGTTGGTTAGTGTACTCGAAGAGAGACTCGCTCTGTATATCTGATATGTTTTCCTTAATCAAAGACTGCTGAAAGATTGGAGAATGGACCGTGTGCTGTGTTTTTAATGTTTGGAGAGTGAATTATGGAATTCTTGTGCTGCAACATGACTCAATAAGTGCCTCTTACCTCTGTTTTTCATTGATATATGCTCATCATACACATGTATCACCATCTAAATAGCAGAAAGAAAGATTAGCTTAGAACTTGCTTGACTGCACTCTATGCTCAATGTCTGTTGTTTCTTAATGTTTTCCTCTTGATTTAGGCATAAATATGGATTCCTTATGGCTCATATTTGCTCTAATTCACACTTGAATCACTGTTATCTAGGAATTCTTGACTGCTCCTAGATAGAGCTCTTTCACCTTCCTGTTGTTAAGCTGAATGAGAGATTCTTTGTTGCCTCTCATTTCTTAGCCCTCATTCCATCCTTTTAGCTTGAATCATTGTTTCATGTACAGCTAGCTTGCTCCATATTTCTCTCTTGTGACCAAGAAAACGCACCAGCAGTCCTACTCCATGACTCCACGCCCAATGGTTTGAAACTTACCACACTATGCATTGCCTCTCTACTTGAAAGCATCATCCTTCCCACCAAAACACAAACAAAACCCCCTGAACCCAATAACTAGCCTAAAATCATCATCAACAAAGCTAAATCATTAAGAGAGAGCCCTCTCTGATTGCAGGTGGGATAGAACCTGCAGTACAAAGATTGGTTTGTGGTTACTTCGGCCGTATCCCTTTAAGGAGCTTTAAGGGCAACCTGAGTGTTAACAATGGGAACCGACAATGCAGCAATCCAGATAGGCGACAGATTCTTCATACCAATGGAGTGCTGGAAATGCAGGCTATGCTGTTGATGCAACAGTGACACCACCAAGACTGAAGAATGCATGGTTTCACTATGCGAGGAATACGTGCAAAGTACGCCCATGGTTGCAAGCGTTGGAAATATCAACAATTGTTTCTCTACAGGATAATGGTTGGTTTGATCAATTGAAGACAACAAAATGAAGTGGAATATAGGAAGACTTAGTGACAATTTTTGGTAATGAAAAATTTATATAGCTTAATAGAACAATGCAATAAAAAATGTGATGGAATTTTACAAAATGTCATTGAAAAGTCTTTGAACAGTTGGGCCAACTAGCTTTACAATTGATAACATGTTTAAAGATAAAGATGAGGCAGACTGAAATCAAATTATTAAGAAACCGCATCAATTTTTCAATCAATGAGGATCTGAGACTCTCGAACAACTAAAAATTGAACCAATTATTGCAAGGAATCCACTTTTCAATTTCGGCATCTCTTATTTTTTGGAGAGGTCTAGGTTCTCTCGAGAAGAAGGGTCAAAAATTTGCTATGCGTTTGAATATAACAAGAAAGCAGCTCTGTCACAAATTTTGGTCCCTGATCTGCTGTCCTCTTTGTTTACTTCTTTAAGTAATTCCTCTTAGCTTTCCGAAAATTATCTCACAAACCCAACATTATTAATTCGTATGTGAAATGGTTTAACATTTTGGATCGAAGACTATCATCTCTACGGTGTAATTGCAGGTTTTAGTACTCACTGTTATTTCTAAATTGCAACTGGCCTATGCAACATCAAGAAAATCCCTCGCTGCTTCCCTCGTGGCAGTTGCATCTCTGTCCTGAGTATGTTTCTTTACTAGCTTTCTTCCACTTTATAGGGTTTTCTTCGGATAAACTTCTTGTATGTCATGTCTGGCCAGGTCTTTAGGGTGAGACATTTGGTTTCCGGTTGCTTTTATATTCAATGTTAAATTTATATTTATATATATATTTTTAAGCGAAAATCACATCATAACTCATATTGCCGATGCGTTTCGAGCCAATGAGTGTGGTTCATCATCATGACGAGTTGAAGAACTAGGTTGAAGAACCAGATCAACGCTGTGTGTTAAATAGGCAGAGTAGGTCATCCAATGGCTATAACGGATAAATTTGACTGGGCAACTAGACTGGACCAATGGCTACTAAGTAACGGCTACGATTGATTGGGCAACAAGAACAAGGGATAGGGAAAGGAAAAATTAATTAGTTAATTAAATTTTTAATTATATTTATTACCATATGCTAGTAATTAAATGTTAAGAAAATGAAACAATAATCTATTAAAAGGCATTTTTTGAAACTCAATAGGTAAAAGGTTAGTTAAATAGTTTAAGGGTTATTTTGTTATAGTTATTAAATTGTCTAGAACCATAATTATTTTTATAAATCATTGATATAGGTTTTATTCATTTAGATGGTTTTAATAATATTTAATGAACCATAATTATTTCTATAAATCATTGATATAGGTTTTATTCATTTAGATGGTTTTAATAATATTTAATGAACTATTAAAACCATTAAATATTATTAAAACCATCTAAATGAATAAAACCTAAAACCATTAAATATTATTAAAACCATCTAAATGAATAAAACCTATATCAGTGATTTATAAAAATAATTATGGTTCATTAAATATTATTAAAACTATCTAAATGAATAAAACCTACATCAATGATTTATAAAAAGAATTATGGTTCTAGACAATTTAATAAATATAACAACATAACCCTTAAACTATTTAACTAACCTTTTGCCTATTGAGTTTTAGAAAAGGCCTTTTAATAGATTATTGATTCATTCTCCTAACAGTGAATTACTAGCATATGCTAATAAATATAACTAAAAATTTAATTAACTAATTAATTTTTTCTTTCCCTATCCCTTGGTCTTGTTGGCCAGTCAATCGTAGTTGTTACTTAGTAGTGGTTGGCCAGTCTAGTTCCCAGTCAAATTTACCCATTTCCCAGTGAAATATAGCCATTGCCCAGCCAAATTTACCCGTTTCCCAGTGAAATATAGCCATTGCCCAGTCAAATTTACCCGTTTCCCAGTGAAATATAGCCATTGGATGCCCTGCTCTCCCTATTTAACATGCAACTTTGATCTAGTTCTTCAACTCACCTTGACGATGAACCACACTCGTTGGTTCTAAACGCGTCGGCAATATGAATTATGATGTGATTTTCGCTGAAGACTCTTCTCATAAATGTGTTATAAATCACAGAAGCCTTAATTCAACAATTTATATCTTATTTTTTATTTCATCTTATGGGTGTTTTTTGTTTTTTAAATTCATATGGGTTTAATTTCAAGGGATATGTTAGCTTTTTGTGATAAGGATCCAATAATAGGTACTTCCACTCACATGAAATCTTAGCTCTTGCTAAGTTGTAAATTATTGGTATATCTCGCATGTAGGCTATACTTTTGGTGTTATGGTGGCAAGAGCTCTTGTTGAGTCATATGTTATAGTGACAAGAGCTCTTGCTAAGTCATAAGTTATTGGTATATCTAACTTGTCGACTATACTCTTAGTGGTGACAAGAATTACTCCAACAAGTTAAAAAACCGATAGTTCTCTGTGCTTTTCACCTACTTTGTTCATTAAGGTTATTGTGCCTAGAGGTGCTCTCCCACCTAGCATGCAAGAGATGTTGTCCTGTCTTGTTATGTTATGTAAAAATTTTGAACAAATTGCTTTCCGGTTAATGCTTGGTTTGACGAGGAATGCAAAAAGGCAAGGAGAATGTGGAAAGAGTCAAAAAAGGATAACATAAAGCTCAAGGCTTACAAGTAGATATTAAGAAAGAAAAATGTCGATTTCATGGTTTCAAGGAGGGAAGAACTCATCTTTCTTGGGAAAAATAATTCCAAATCATTTTGGAAGGAGCTCCAATCGAGAAAGATGCAAACTGAAAATAGTATCATAGCTTCTAAATGGTTTGACCATGCAAGACAACTCTATGAGCAGGATCCCAAGGTTGACCCCACCCCCCCCCCCCCCCTTGGTCAACACTGAGACTGAACTCTTCACGGTGCAAGAGGTAGAAATGAGTATCAAGAAGTTGGGTGTTGGAAAAGAAAAAGATTTAGCTAAACTCCAAGCAGAGTATCCAAAGTGCGGTTCAAAGATTCTTGCACCTCACATTACAAAAATTTTCAATAACATCATACAATAGGGGTTCTCCATAGATTGGACAACTAGTCTAGCAATACCTCTTTTCAAAAGTGGTGATATCAATAATCCCTCCAATTATAGGACCATAATCATAAACTCTTTATTTGCAAAGTTATTTGGAAGCATGCTAGAAAATAAAATCAACAAGTGGGCAGAAGAAGGAGATAAGTGTGCTAAGGGGCAAGCAGGTTTTAGACCCAAACATTCCACAGTTGATCATTGTATAACTTTAAGGCACATCATTGAAAAAGTTTGGGAGAAAAAGGAAGAAGTCTTTTGCTACTTTGTTGATTTCAGAAAAGCGTTTGACACGGTTTCTAGAGATAAGCTTCGACACAGAATGGAGGAACTTGGGGTTCCTAAACATTTGAGAGCAGTTGTGCATAAGCTGTATGAAGAGGTGAAAGTCAAAATTAGAACTTCAGCAGACATTTCTGAAAGCCTTAGAAGTGATATTGGGGTCAAGAAAGGTTGCACAATGTCTCCTACCCTTTTTGGTTTATATATCGACAGGCTTGAGGAGTGGTTAAATTCGCAAGGAGGTGATGGTATCTATTTGGGCAAGTTTGTTATAAGATTTATTTTGTATGCAGATGAACTTATTCTGATTGCTAAATCTGATCTTTGTTTGCAAGAGTACTTACTATCTCTTGAACATTTTTGTAGAAGGGTGGGGAAACGAAAGTAGTGGTTTTCTCTAAAAAAAAAAACATAACCAACATAAGTTCTACTTTGAAGGAAACATTCTGGAAGAAGTTGCGGATTACAACTATCTCGGAATTGACTTCAACAAAAATCTAAGCTGGGATGGTTGTAGAAAGAAAAGAACTTTGGGGGTTTGGAAAGCATTTTATGCTTTTCAAAATAGGTGTAGAGAGGTAGAGCTATGGGAATGGAAAACCACTCAAACTCTTTTTGGGCTTCTAGTGATTTCAGTGATTCTCTATGGTTGTGAATTGTGGGCTAGCAGTACATTCGACATGCAATGGAAACACATTGAGAAAATTCAGAAGTGTTTGATTACAAACAAATTCAAAATGAAAAGTGCAGTTCCTTATGCTATCTTGTTAAGTGAAACAGGGACTGCTCCTATTGAAGAAATTGCTATGGTGCAAGTCATAAGGTATTTAAAAAGAATTAAGCAAATGGAAGAGGGTAGATGACCTAAGGTTGTCTTTAATGACATATTGTGCAAAAGAAAAAAGACCTGGATGTAGCAAAATAATAAACGGTTTAGTAAATGGGGGCATTTTCTTGAACGTGTGTCCCATAAACAGTAAAGAAATAAAAACTTTTGTTATGGATAAGTTCCACAAGCGTACTTGGGATAAAGAGCTAGAGAGAAAGAAAAAATAATATATTGAAGTGTTTAATCCCACTCATAATCATCAACAAAAAGTGTAGATAGAGGCCAATATTTCTTGGAGAGCCAAATTTTTTATTGCTCAATTAACGACTAATTCTTATCAACTCCGTTGTGAAACAGAGCGCTGAAAAAGGCTAAAAGAAGTGTGGGGAGGAAAAAGTATGTTTGTTGTTCTTTCGGAAAAGTGGAAACAGAAAGGCATTTCGTTTTAGAATGCGAGGCCTTCAAAGACAACAGGGACAATTGTGGATATATTTTAGCAGCTAGCTCTTGAGATAATCCATTTAGTGAGGGGTTTGTGGAGAAACTGGGAGTGTTTATTGTGAGGCTTCATAGGAAAAGGGCCGAATACATCAATTAGATGATGAAACAATTTGTCCCATACACTATTTTTAGCCTCTAGGATGTTAAAATAATTTTCTTTCTTTCTTTCTTTCTCCCTCGGTCAAAATAAAATAAAATAAAAATAACACTGTTAAAATAAAATTCTAAGTTATTTTTTTTTTAAAATCAATTTTTGTTGGTTCATTAAGGGAAATAAAAATAAAAATAACCCTATCTTAAAATAAAAATTCTATGTTATTAATGTTTTTTATAATTAAAGGTAAATTTTTTATTTTATTATTATGTCATAGAAAGGCAACTAGGACAACCTTGACTTGGTCAATTTACTAGTAGCTTTTGAAGTTATAAAGGGGAGATTCTTAATTCTGGATCTATCAAGACCATAGAAAATCTCTTTTGAAATGAAAAATTTGATTCCTGTAAACCCTTATTAAATCCCCAATTAAAAAAAATCTAAACTAATTAATATAAATTTCAATACCATTTCAAATAATTAAACACGGACTCTTCCGGGTTAACAAATGTTCAAATCTCATAAAACACATACCATAGCCCGTCACAACGAGGAATTTAATATCAGGCAGAACGCAGAATCGGGGCAGAAATCTGATACTTCCATTATTCAGTAAAACATGTTTTCTTACATACCTTGTGTCGATTGACAGTGGTTGATTCTGTCATGCCATCTGAACGGCTAGAAAGTTACCCACTACACTACATCTATATTTCAGTATCTTATCACATAAATAAAATGGGGGATTTTGAGCCCTATAATGCACGAATAAATTCGAGGGAAAAAAAATCTTGAAGTGTACCCAGTGCCAAATCTGATACACAAAGACGGAAACAAAATCCACCAGGTCCATCTCCTTGAAAATGGTGCACCCAGTGCCAAGTCTGATACACATGCGAAACAAAATCCACCAGGCCCGTCTCCTTCAAAATGATAAAAATTGTGCAAACGGTATGTCTAATACACAAATCATTGACACATTGCAGACCATTTTGTTTTGGTTTAAACCCATTTGCCCACTGCAGAGAAGGTAAATTTCTTCAATGGTACCTCTAATAAAGAAATCGTTGACACATTGCAGATCTTATTGATTTATTGAAACCCAATTTTCCCGCAGGTGGTTAAATCCAGGTAAATTTCCGAAATAGTGGAAACTGGTGCAGTATTGAAATACATATTGCCGTACCCTTACATTCCATGCCCATCAGATAATAAATGAAAATCAAGCACAGAATGAATATTCTAAAGGTCTCTTACCATCGAACTGTGACATCTTCATAGCATTCTCAATAAAACTCCTTAAACGCTCTTAACTCTCCGTAGTTTACAGTGTTGAATAGCCTGCTATTGTTAAGTCTCTTGGCTGAATAGGTAGAAGATATCATTCTAGTGGTGGTTATCTTTTGAATGCTCTTGGAGTGTGGACAAACGAAATTATTAGCCAATAAAGCACTTGACCCGAGAATAAATGCTGATTTTAAATTGACTTTAATTTAAGAGATAATGTTATAAGTACCTATCTGATCATATTTAGTGTTAGCGTCGGGTGGCCTATTCATTTTTTATGCTTCAGAGATTATGAAAAATGCAGTTTACAAGATTTCCCAATTCCTCAGAGAGGTTACCCATTTTATCCTGCCTGCAAAACCGTTGTAGAGGGGACTTTCCTTTGCCAGCTCAGCAGGTGATATGGATATTCTTCTATCTTAAACAAATAATGTGTTTTAGTATTCATTCTCATAATCATAGATCTGTGTTTTTCTGTTATACATTTCAGCGAGTTAAGATACTTGTTTAGATCATTTTCAGAAACTTATAGAAATTTATAACTTTGTCTAGATGCTGTGCATGCAATATTTTCTTAATGTAAACTTTGGTAAATAAGTTGCAGTTAACCAATCAAGTCCTCTCCTTCTTCGACTTTCCTCAATAAAACGATAAGATACTCGAAATTAGCGAAACTTCGAATGAAACGCAAAACACAATTTATTGTATTGAATACCTCTTTTGCATGAAGTTTCCAGAAGCGGCCATTTTGGGCAGATATCGATGGCAATATTTTTTTTTTCCTATAATAATTTTATGAAAGGAGGATTGCATTGAATTGAATATTTTCATAAGGAGATATTTGCAGGAGTTTCTTTCTAATAATTTGTGTGATGGAACCAGATTTTGAATCTGGATTTTGATAATTGGTAGTTCTCTATATGCAGGCTAATGTGCAAATATTTAATCCAGATTCCCAAATTTTCTGCCGCCGACATTGGAATCAGAGAAGCCCAAAACGGTCAATTTCTTCTGGATTCCATGATCCCAACCATTTGGCCCCTGGTAACCGGAGGCTTAGAGCAAGTTCTGACAGTCGTACGGGCACATCAACTGAGATTGATGTGGAATTCCCTGTTGACTACAGCGAACTGCTTGAGCAGGTACGCATCTTGGTTTTAGATTAAGAGGGTATTTTTCAATCCTCTTTGCTATCGTTAGATTATTCGGGTTACCCTGTTTGTTTGGTATTTTGTTATTTGCCCTTTCACTGTTTTAGATTCATGTTTTCCGTCTTTCATTTATCAGGAGATAATTTTGGCACTCCTGCATAGCATAGATACTTTTGGCACTCATATTTGGCGTTAATGCAAATCCTTTTCTATTTCCTTTATTTAATATCAAAGATATATCAGCATATCAATTCACAACATGTGAGTGTGCTTCTGGAACTTAGAAATCGTGCGTTTCAACATAACTTGCTCGTATGTGGGCCTTTATGTAATTTCTTTTCTATTTCCTTCATTTAATATAAAAGATATATTAACATATTAATTCACTACATGTGAGTGTGCTTCTTGAACTTAGAAATTGTTCTTTTATTTTGATGTACCCACAACTCAAACCTTGGTCACATTCCCCTAGAACCGTGATGCAGCTTCCTAAATCAAGATTCATCTTGAGCCTAGCTTCTATCGTTATAAGAAATAAACCTTTAATGGTAGTTTGCAATTTTCTGTTACTCTTATTTTCATTTGTCTTCTACACCATTATTTTCAATATCAATGATATGAGCTGGTATTGAGTTAATGGTTGGAGTGAGAGGCAGAGTGGTATTATAAAGGCACAGATGGATATATACAGCCAGAATTTTTTAGATGCATTTTTGTCAGGGTCCAATCTCTACCTCTGATTGAGAGGGTATGCCGAATCTACCATTTGGTTTCCCTTTTCCACACTTTTGTAACACTCCCTCCCACCCCCTTGTACTTTCTTGGGGCACGGAAGGTGTTACTTGCTGTTTAACTAGATCCCCAAGGTTTGCTATGAGAATGGGACTAGAAAAAACCTTGTTTCTGCAAGTTTGCGAAATTACTTTTTGATATCACAATTGTGTCTTACTCGTCAAGAGCTTTCCGGCGATATCAATTTTATCTTGATCCAAGATTCGGATCAAAGGTTACACTTGCCTGAAGTTCCAGCGTATTAGCAGATGCCATTTCTTTGAGCAGTTCATGTGGCACCCTTGTGGCCTCCTCGTGTTCCTACTAATTCAGTGGAACAGGGCCGCAGTGTCGAGTCTAGGTCATGCCGCCCAGTCGTATTACCACCCGTGGAGTTCAATGTTACACAATGAGAAGAGACGGTGGGCGGAGAGTGGTGGTAAGGTTCTACAATGGAACATCAGCTGGATCGGCCCCTTTTCCACCGACGCGCTTATTAAAATGGACGAAGTAATGGTCATGACAGTGAGGGGTAAAGTGGGTTTTGCCCTCAAGGTTACATCCAGCCCCACTACTGCCCTTCCATTATAATTAAAAGAGTGCTTGGCCATGACTCATTCTGAGACTTAACCACAACGGTCAATGGCCGGTGACCAACGTTCGTGGTATGGTTCCACTAGGTCAGGGTTCCACCAGCGCTTGCTCGGTGTCGACACCACCACATCCAGTGGGTTAAGTCTTATCGTATGTTGGTCCTAGTGGCATACATACACAGGTACAGGACCAATATTGTGTTTACCACAGGTTTAGCCCAGACCGTCGTCTCTAGAGTTTATGTCCCTACAACCTACAACTACAAGGTGGAAATTTCAACCAAATAACTAGTTAGTCTCTACACACATATCTCAATCACAGGGCTTAGAAGTATGTTTGATTGCACAAGACTACACAATTTCTCACGTTCAACATGAACATGAACAAAAGCAAAATTATCCAGGTGTGTATTAACATTCATGACCATACCAGATATTGTTTCAGTCATAAGCATAATAGTGACCCTTTACAATTCGGGCATTCAATGAGTTCATAAACATTCAAAAGCTTACACCATGCACAATGTGAGAATTCAAAACTGAAATCCTATTGTAGCAACTGGAAATTATTCTTCTAATTGTTAATTAATTTTAACAATTTATTTGCTACAGCGAACACTGATAAATCACACTGCAACCTTCACAAATAAAACACTGTGGAAAAAATAGCGTTGGACACTGAGAAAATACTAGCACACACACAAAAAAATGACACCGTTATTTTTGGACAAATGTTGCTTGGAAAAACCCAACTTGGGAAAACGGGTGCAATAGATAAGGGTTTTATTATTATGCAGTAGTGAATTATGAGTACAATCTATGTATGCCCAACTGGCAATTGAAACAAGAAGAAAATATGATCAAAATTATTTAAGGGATTTCCCTTCTTCCACAAGCAACCTCGACACAACTTCCCTTCATTAAATTCATCCCCCTGGACTCTCTGTGATAGCCTCTGCGTCGTGCTTGCATAGACCCTTGGACATCTAAGCCCGAAGCTTCCTCTGATGAAGTTGTTATGCCTGTCTCAGTTGAGGAAACTGATTCTCCGACCATCTGGAAGATTTTCCCGCCTCTGGAAGATGAATCGATTTTTTCTCTAGCCAAATCGAAATGCTTTTTTGAAGCAACTACATGGTCCTCTACACTGCCTCACTGGGAATAACTCGGCCTCCTTGCTGCTGCCTCTCCACAACTAGAAAACTTCCTCCGGATCACTGTCTCTGCCCCTCACTGTCTCTGCTAACTCACTGAAGCTCGAACTCTCTAGCAATTGACTGCTGCTACTTTGGAAAATTGAAGTCTCCAAGTGGCTCTGGTGTATTCTCCATCACCACATTGATCCCTTCTTATATCTTCATGTTGGGACTCCAACGACCAAGATTAAATCTTAATCAATGGCTCAGATCATCTCTAGATCGATTCGTGTGAGTTTTTAGAGAATTTTCACCTTGACTTAGTTAAATCTTGATTAATTAACCAGTTTTCCTAAGTTTAGACTTAGGAAACATTTAAAAATTGGTTAATAATCGAATTAAGTTGTCTCTATGTGGAATTTCCATAAACGATTTCTGGGTTTTGGAGATTTCATGTATTCTAGCATCTCCACCAAATTTTGTGTCTAGAACACATTTGATGCTATAGAAACTAACACTCCCTCTTAGCGAGGATTGTGTTCTCTTTAGTGTTGCACATCCTACCGCAACACCCTGTCTCTATATCACCTCCTGTCACGCTGTTGATGTCTAGCCATGCTTCCCACCAACCACTGCGCAACTCTGATGCTGCATCTGTGCTGCTGCTGACACTACCGTATTGCTGCCGACTTTGCATTTGCACTACAACTCCCTCTCATCTGTTGTTGCTACAACTACAACTACTGCAACTACTGCAACTGAGAAGCATCCAAAACACTGAATCATTTGTGTTCAGTATGATGCACCCGTCTCCCGAGTCCTGACTGCTACTAGCATTTGCACTGCCATTGAATAATTTGTGCTGCTGTTGACTTTGCATTGTGCCACTCTACACTGCTGCCAACTCTGCATTGCGCTCCTCAACACCTAACTGCTACTAGTCTACAATTGCCACTTTGGTACTAACTGCATCAACTGCCACTAATCCATCCTGCCACTAAATATTGTGGGCCCTTGTAGCATGGTAATGCCCCATGAGATGGACTCCTCAAGGACCCTGCCCCCTCTTTGTAGCTCTCTGGGGCTACAAATCCAAGTCACCCCACCTCACTCCTGGAGGTATGGCTGCCATCATCGCAAAGTCTTCCTCCAACCTGGAGGACAACCTATCTATCTCAGCATGTGCTGCTGCCTAGTCTTGCTTCTCCTAATTGTCCTTCTTTCTGAGAGGACGCTAGGTACTATAGTGGCCAAACTCACCACACCTGAAGCACTTGACCTTAGGTAGTTCCTTCTTCTTCTTCGGTTCCCCCTGCCCTGAACTAAGACCCTTTGATGCGAGGGCCACTTTCTCCTCCTCCTTCACACCCTTCGGTCCGCTGCTACTGATGCCACTAATGGAGCTCTTTAGAAGAGATTGCCTCAACTCCTCCTATTGCAAGTCAACCCACATTCTATCCCATATTGGTAGCGTGTCTTTGCTCAATATACTTTGGACGAAGATTTGCCAATCCTCCGAGACACTGTTTAGTGCCAACCGTACTAGCTGTAAAGGTTGAGGTGCTGCCCCAACAATTTCAAGCTGATCTCGGACCCCCTGAATCTTGGAGAGAAAGTGATTTATACCTTCCCCCTTTTACATCTTGATGCATCTCAACTTTTCTTCCAGGAACCTCTTATGTTGCTCGGAAGTACCTTGGTATAGCGTGGAGAGAGCATCCCACTTTTCCCTTGCAGTATTCTTGCCAAAAATATGTGAGACTATGTGATCTTAGATTCCATCCAAAATCATCCTCTTTGCCCGCGCCATCTCCTTCCTGTATTCTTTTAGCTGATCTGCATCCTGGGGAACTGCCACCACATTATCTATGTAGGCTTTGAAGCCATATTCATCTAGAAGGAAGAACATCCTAGCCTTCAAGATGACATAGTTGGAACCTCCATCCAACTTATCCTGATCTCTAAGCTTCATTGTGGCCATATCTGAATTTGTCGAAAATTCCCTCTTCGCCTTTGCTTGGTTGCTACTCTGCTATAAGCACTCCCTTTTGGAGTGAGGAAATCTGCACTCTGCTACTCCCAATTTGCTTGGAAAAATCAAACTTATGAGACTCGAAGTTACATGAGAGAAAATTTCCCTCTGTTGTGTGTGTTTTTCTCTTCCACCCGACACTAATTCTACTACTGCAAACTGTAGCAAAACCCTCCGCGTCCAACTAGAAATCTACTCAGCGAAAATCTGAGTTGTTGATGCTCCCTCTAATTGCTGGAATCACAATTCTTGGCAATTCAACTTTTCTGTAACCCTGCAACTGAAAATTGAATTTTCTGCCCCAGCAATTTGACCTTCCTGTAAATGAACTACGAAGCCTCTAGGTATTTCGGTCTGCTGCTCCTACTGAACAACCAAACTCCTCCTTCCACTTTTGAGCTTCCTGGTTGATCACTCACAGTCTAATACCATGTGAAAATTTTAAAACTGCAATCCTATTGCAACAACTGGAAATTATTCTTCTAATTGTTAATTAATTTTAACAATTTGTTTGCTACGACAAATATTGAATAAATCACACTGAAACCTTCACAAATAAAACACTGTGGAAATAATAGCGCTAGAAACTGAGAAAATACTAGCACACACATAATAAAAATGACACCGTTATTTTTGGATAGATGTCCCTGTAAAAACCCAACTTGGGAAAACTAGTGTAGTAGATGAGGGTTTTATTATTATGCAGCGGTGAATTCTGAGTACAATCTATGGATGCCAACTACCAATCCAAACAGCAAGAAAATCTGACCAAAATTATTTAAAGGAATTTCTCTACTTCCACAAGCAACCCCGACACAATTTCCCTTCAAAAAATTCATCCTCCTAGACCATTTGCGTTAGCCTTGGGTAGTGCTTGCGCAAACCCTTGGATGTCTAAGCCTGGAACTACATCTGATGAAGTCGTTATAGCTGTCTCTGCTGTGAAAAGTTAAAACTGATTCTCCAACCCTCTGGAAGACTTTCCCAACCTTTGGAAGCTGAATCAATTTTTCCTCTAGCCAAATAGAATTGTTTTTCTAAAGCAACCGTGCAGTCCTTTGTGCTGCCTCATCGGGAATAACTCGACCTCCTTGTTGTTGCCTCTCTGGATCTGGAAAACTTCCTCTGGATCACTGTCTCTGCTACTTCATTGAAGCTTGAACTCTTCGGCAACTGATTGCTGCTACCCTGGAAAATCGAATTTTCCAAGTGACTGTGGTGTATTCTCCATCACCACATCGATCCCTTCTTATATCTTCCTGTTGGGACTCCAACGACCAAGATTAAATATTAATTGATGGCTCAGATCATTTCTAGATCGATCCGTGTGAGTTTCTAGAGAATTGTCACCTTGACTTAATTAATTCTGATTAATTAATCAGTTTTCCTAAGTTTAGACTTAGGAAACATTAAAAAAATGGTTAATAATCTAATTAAGTCTTCTCTAGGTGGAATTTCCATAAACGATTTATGGGTTTTGGAGATCTCATGTATTTGATCCTCTCCAGCAAATTTCGTGGCTAGAACACATCTGATGCTACAAAAACTAACACACAACATAATCAAAATCATCACATTCCATAAGATAGAGTACATAGACAATTTACACTTATATGTGTTATTAAAGATGGTTGGAAACTAAAGAAGGGACTTCAACTCTCCACACAACTGTAGGCCAACCACATTGTAGTCTTTCTTGCAGTCAACCACTCCCAACAGATCTAAAGTTTGAGGGGATGATATTTAGGGAAACTCACACCCTAGGTTTAATCACACAACCAGGAGGAGTCCACTATCCAGGTGGTTTGTCAACCGCTCTCCAGCAGTAAGCACCACAGTGACCCTCATACTCCCCAAAACTAAAAATAGGACTCCACCCAAGGCTCAGCTGGTGTATTTTCTCAGTTCTAGGAGACTGGACCCATTGTCTAGATGGTTTATCAACTGGATTTTCAAGGAAAGAATTGCAGGAGCCTTTAGCCCACTATCGAGGTGGTTTATCAACTTACTTAACAGGCACTAAGTGGTTTATCAGCTTCCTCAATAAGAACTTAGTGGTTTAACAACTCTTTTAGCAAGCACCACAATGGATCAACTTACCTGCTTAGTGGTTTATCAACCCATTTGGTACACACTAAGTGGTTTACCAACTTATTTAGCAAGCACTTAATGATTCGTCAACCTACTTGGCAAGCACTAAGTGCTTTAATTCTCCAATGAGCCTCCCACTAACCATATAGGATTTAACACATGCAGTGTAGGGCCTTCTCATCACCATACAGGGAATGTCATCCCAATCTCCAGGGAAATGTCGTCCATGCTCCATTTTTCTTCATCGACTTGCACTATTCCTTAGTTGTCTTTAGTCTTTCTATTGGCATTATGATACAGGTGTTGTCCTTGATGGCAACTTACTAAGATGACATGTCACAGCTCAGGCTCACAGAATGAAGAAAAAGAGATATACGTAGGTTACCCTTGATAAAGCCGCGTATACACGCGGGTTAGCCGACCAAAAGGTGCGTATACGTATACACGCACTCTCATGCAAGGAAAGGCGCGTACATTTGGTCCGTGGTATTTGGACCATGGTATTGTGATCCATGGTATTGGTCCAAGGTATCTTGTCCGACGTGTTGATCCCAGGTATTTGGTCCAAGGTATTGGTTCTAAGTGGTTTTGGACCATGGTATTGAGTAAAGGCCTAAGACTCTAAAAGGAGGAGAAGATCATTAGGCAAATGCACCAAGTAAGTTTCCAATGTCTGATGAAATATGAGATCCAGTATGTAAGTTATGGGTTCATGATGCCTTGCTTGATCTGAGCTAAGGAGGAATCTCAACAGTTGATGGAAAACAAGATCTAAGGATAGATCGAGATCTAATGGCTTGGAATGAATCATCTCTATACGGTTTGATCATGTTTATTCTAGATCTGTATACTAACACATGTAATGTTCTGTAAATATTATGATCTGGGTATAACTCAAGTTTGGAATAGCTGCAAATCATGAATGAATATTTACAGATGTATATGCTGGTTGACTATGATAAAAGTGCGTACATACGCAGGTTAGATACATCTAAGTAGCGTATACCATATGAGCTATGATGTTTGAAGTTACAAGTGGTTCTACTTGTTGATGAGTTCTGATGACTGTTCGCTGGTGTCAGTATTCTGCATATTCAGTTTGGTTGATTGTGTTTAGCTTCAGTGTTGATGGATGAGATCTAATAATGGATCAGGATCATAATGACTTATCTGTATGCGATTTGATGGACTAGATCTGATTGCTAATACACATATTATCCTTGTATATGTAATGATCTGGGTATGTCTGAAGTCAGGAAGTGCAGCGAAGTTATAAGTAAGTAATTAATGACATATACGCTGGTTCGCTTTGGTATACATGCTGGTTCGGCTCTTCCAAGTAGCGTATGCACTCTGATGCATGATTTTTGATGATACAATTAGATTTGAACATTGTTGCAGAGTTCTGTGTTCTGCTCTGTGTTTTGGTGATTGCAGTTTGTTCATAGGGTTTCAGTGATTCAGTATTGTGATTCAGAGATTGATGATGCTAGTGTTGATTGATTGTGTGCTTCAATGATATTGATGGGTCTAGTATGAAAATTGGATGAAACGTGGCCTTCAGATTATGGTGTTGTGCTTCAGGAGTATCTAGTCTGAAAATTTATGAATTGTGGTACCTAGAGGAAGAAAGAGAAGGTTGTAGCCTTTTGTAGGTCGGCACCTACGTACTAGTACATCAGCTAAGGGGGGTTGTAGCTCCCTTCCAGGAGAAGCTGGAGAACGAGAGAAGGTTGTAACCTTCTGCAGGTAGAAGCCTGCATACTGGTATAAGGCTGCACCAATACAGAAATATTGTAAAAAGAAGTTTCTTATTAAAGGAAGATAAAGACGAATCGCAGCAGGTGGTTTTCACCCACATTGGGTTTCCACCTTACATCATGGTGTTCATGTGTGGTTCTTGTGTGGTTCTTGTGTGTGATGATCTGTTCTATTTTACAGCACCTGTTTACTGTTCGTATGGTTAAAAAAGTTCTGATGCACTAACTAAAGATCAACATTTAATGGATTAACTGAATCATAAGTTTACTGGATATACGCTAGTTGCATTAGACACAGTTGCGTGTACACGTAGGTTCCCTTAACTGAAGTAGCGTATATGAATCTGAGTATGGAAATGAAAAAGTGTTTGATTTGATAATACTGATTCACCCCCCCTCTCAGTATTATTTCCAACAATTGGTATCAGAGCAGGTCCTTTGGTAGAAGCTTGATCGCTTGAAGGAGATCCGTAGAACAATGGGAAAGAAGCTTAAGAAGAAAGCGCCTCAAAAGAAGAAGACATCTCAAAGGAACTCTGACAGTGGGAGAATCGATTGGGGAATACGTGGAAGAAACACTTCAGATTCAGAATCACTTCACAATGAGGATGAACAAACAAAAGAACTATCAGGTATGAATTTCTTATCCTCTGGTGATACATTTCTCCATCCATTTGAAGATGATGAAAGTGATAGCGAAACAACTGAATTTGCTCTTATGGGTGAGAAAGAAAGATATCAAATAGAGATAGAATTTAAAAGGCTTACAGACAAAATTAGAGATCAACAAGATCTATTGCACAAAAGGGAATGTGTCTCCAAAGAAAAAGTTACCAATTTAAAAGCTCAACTAGAGGGAGGAAATAGGGTAAGGAAGCTATTCAAGGAAAAGAAAGATCAATGTCAAAAGTTGCAGGATGAAGTAACATCATTAAGAAATGAAGTAAATGGAAGGAGCACAACAATCAAGAAACTCAGAGAAAGATCTAGTTACTATGAAAGGCTTGAAGCTAAGGTCCTCTCGCTAAAAGAAGATCTTGAAGAATCAAATAAGCAGAATAAAGAACTACTCCAAGCTCTTGAAAAACAAGAAAACGAAGTTCTTGAATTAAGACATCAATTGGAAGAAGGAAGAAAAGCTGAAGAAAACATGAAGAAGCAGTATCGTGAAAAGGAGGAGCAACATCAGGTTGAGGTAAATATTCTAAAAGATAACTTAGAAGAAATGGATAAGCTTTTACAATTTCAAGATAGTACTAAGATCTTGGATGATATTCTTAGTAGTCAAAGGTCTCCTGCTATCAAAACTGGTCTTGGTTTTCATGAATCTGTTGAAGATGAATTTAGTTCACAAAATAAGACAAGGAACTCTAATGCACAATCTGAAATACTCAACATGGAGATGAAAGGTCAATCCCATCAACAACCAAGGAAAGAAATTCTTCAAAGAAAATCTTTTACTCCTCCGATGAATAATGTTGAATGTTATGTATGTCATAATCTTGGACATGTTGCAGCCAGATGCAAAAGTAGAATGGTTCAAGACCATCACACAGAAAGATCATCACGTTCTAGGTACTTGGGATATTGTTTTTCTTGCAATATGATTGGTCACAAAGCTGTTGATTGCTACAAAAGGAATATGAAAATTGTAAGATGTTATGCATGTAACAAGCTGGGACATATAGCAAAGGAATGCAGGAACAAAGTACGGGCACCATACCAAAAGGAGAAAACATCATCACACTTGAAGATATGGAAGAAGAAGGAAGCACAGTTTGAAAGAAGTGGCACAGCACAATGTACAAACATAATAGACTCAGAGGAAGCTGAAAGTGTAAAACTTCAGTTTTCTCAATCTCATATGCAAGTTTCATAAAGAGAAGTCGCATATATACGCGAGTTAGACTCTGCACAGTCGCGTATATACGCGAGTTAGACTCTGCACAGTCGCGTATATATCAGTTTGAGAAAAGCAGTGGGACAGGCTTAGTAAAAGGGTCTGATATGATTCAGTTCATTATTTGCTTTGTTTGATAATGGTTACAATCTGCTGATGATGTGTGGAAATGTCTTAATACTTGTAAGATGTTTAGAAGTGTTTTGATCCTAACTTGATGATGATGATGCCTTGATACTTCTTGCTGATATATGCATGATCAGATCTGACAGTAAACAAGATGGTATAGGTTCAGGGGGAGCATATGTTTTTAATAATGCATTGTTGGCATTATGGTTAGTAGTCCTTGGTGATGATGCGTATATGGATAAATGATACATCTTGCTATGATATGGTTATGAGTTATCCATGAAAAAATCTCATATGATTCTTGGGGTTACATAGTTGGTGTTTAGATCAGATTTGTGGTTGATTCTCTAATAATTCATATATGGTGCTTACATGGTGATCTTCATAAGGATAAGGAGAAGTACAAAGCTTGAATACACAATTTCATTACTTGATGATAAGTCACTCATATGCTGCTGTCGACATATAATACAGTTATGATGCAAGATTCCTATAGTTCTTGGTGCTCACATGGATGAGGTCTTGACAAAAGATCTTGAGCTCAAGATACATAGTGCTATATACAGTATGCTGGATACACGGATGATTACTCAAAGTTGCATTGTTGGAGACATGATGATGATGAGTTCTTACCTATATGATGATAGAATTCTGTTCAAAAGGATGAGTTGATATCAAACAATATGCTGGATACATGGATGATTACTCAAAGTTGCATTGTTGGAGACATGATGATGATGAGTTCTTACCTATATGATGATAGAATTCTGTTCAAAAGGATGAGTTGATATCATACAGTATGCTGGATACATGGATGATTTCTCAAAGTTGCATTGTTGAAGACATGATGATGATGAGTTATTACCTATATGATGATAGAATTCTCTTCGAAAGGATGAGTTGATATCTATATGCAGACATACCTTGTTATAGGTTGATGACTTATACACTAATGGATATATACAGGTTGCTGGTCTAGATGCTGTTGACAGATGCTTATGGAGCATATCATACATTATGTATGATAGTTGCTAATGACTATCATTATCTTATTTAGATGTTTAGTCTCTGTCATGTAAAGGTCATATCAAGACTCATGATGTAATAGTTTGTCTCTATCTATTGTAGTCATTTGATGAATCCCTTTTGGTCATATGATGTAATTTGTACCCCCACTATGCATGGGAAGGGTGATGTAATATTTCAGTCATGTATAAACAATTGGTATCTGGTGTATCCCCACTTGGTTGGGTGGATGAGTCAATATTGGTATATCCCCACTTGGTTGGGAGACGGATGTATGTATGAGTCTTTGGGGATAGGAAGGTCATTTATGATGTATAAAGTCATGTTTATTCTTGTAGAACATCTTTTCGCAGACCTTGCCTACAGTCAGGGGAAGCATGAACAACACACTTCAGCAAAGTAGAGATTTCAGCATGTACTCAGAGGGAGCATGGACAGATTGGTACACCTTGGCATATACAAAGGGGGAGCTCAATCAGAGATTTCAACAGGTACTCAGGGGGAGTATGGACAACGGAATGTATATCAAAGAAGAGAATATCTTGGTCCGCCCTTTGCCCTTGATGTCAAAGGAGGAGAGTGACTTGGTATGATTGTTGCCATCAAGTCCAAAGGGGGAGATTGTTGGCATTATGATGCGTGTGTTGTATTTGATGGCAACCCACTTGTAGCAGAACAACTCACTAATATATATAACTAGATGAATCTATAGAAGAGATATCAGATGTGACAGAATACATGGGATGCAGGGCAGCTCAAAGGAATCAGTTCAGATGTAATGAATAATGACAACTCATTAAGATGACAGTTCTCAGTATGGCAAGATAACTTTGCCATCAAGTCCAAAGGGGGAGATTGCTGGCATTATGATACAGGTGTTGTCCTTGATGGCAACTTACTAAGATGACAGATCACAACTCAGGCTCACATAATGAAGAAAAAGAGATATACGCAAGTTACCCTTGGTAAAGCCACGTATACACGCGGGTTAGCCGACCAAAAGGTGCGTATACGTATACACGCACTCATGCAAGGAAAGGTGCGTACATTTGGTTTTGGTTCGTGGTATTTTGACCATGGTATTGTGATCCATGGTATTGGTTGAAGGTATCTTGTCCGGCGTGTTGATCCCAGGTATTTGGTCCAAGGTATTGGTTCTAAGTGGTTTTGGATGATGGTATTGAGTAAAGGCCTAAGACTATAAAAGGAGGAGAAGATCATTAGGCAAATGCACCAAGTAAGTCTCGAATGTCTGATGAAATATGAGATCTAGTATGCAGGTTATGGGTTCATGATGCCTTGCTTGATCCGAGATAAGGAGGAATCTCAGCAGTTGATGGAGAACGCGATCTAAGGATAGATCGGGATTTAATGGCTTGGAATGAATCATCTCTATACGGCTTGATCATGTTTATTCTAGATCTGTATACTGATGCATGTAATGTTCTGCAAATATTATGATCTGGGTATAACTCAAGTTTGGAATAGCTGCAAATCATGAATGAATATTTACAGATGTATACGCTGGTTGACTATGATAATAGCGTGTACATACGCAGGTTAGATACATCTAAATAGCGTATACCATATGAGCTATGATGTTTGAAGTTACAGGTGGTTCTGGTTGTTGATGAGTTTTGATGACTGTTTACTGGTGTCAGTATTCTGCATATTCAATTTGGTTGATTGTGTTTAGCTTCAGTGTTGATGGATGAGATCTAATAATGGATTAGGATCATAATGACTTACCTTTATGTGATCTAATGGACTAGATCTGGTTGCTAACACACATATTATCCTTGTATATGTAATGATCTGGATATGTCTGAAGTCAGGAAGTGTAGTGAAGTTATAAGTAAGTAATTAATGACATATACGCTGGTTTGCTTTGGTGAAGTTGCGTATACACGCTGGTTCGGCTCTTCCAAGTAGCGTATGCACTCTGATGCATGATTTTTAATGATACAGTTAGATTTGAACATTGTTGCAGAGTTCTGTGTTCTGGTGACTGCAGTTTGTTGACAGGGTTTCAGTGATTCAGTATTGGGTGATTCAGAGATTGATGATGCTAGTGTTGATTGATTGTGTGCTTCAATGATATTGATGGGCCTAGTATGAAAATTGGATGAAACGTGGCTTTCAGATTATGGTGTTGTGCTTTAGGAGTATCCAGTCTGAAAATTTATGAAACGTGGTACCTGGAGGAAGAAAGAGAAGGTTGTAGCCTTCTGTAGGTCGGCACCTACGTACTAGTACATCAGCTAGTACAAGAGCTAAGGGGGTTGTAGCTCCCTTCCAGGAGAAGCTGGAGAACGAGAGAAGGTTGTAACCTTCTGCAAGTAGAAGCCTGCGTACTGGTATAAGGCTGCACCAGTACAGAAATATTGTAAAAAGAATTTTCTTATTAAAAGAAGATAGAGACGAATTGCAGCAGGTGGTTTTCACCCACATTGGGTTTCCACCTTACATCATGGTGTTCATGTGTGCTTCTTGTGTGTGATGATCTGTTCTGTTTTACTGCACCTGTTTACTGTTCATATGGTTAATAAAGTTCTGATGCACTAACTAAAGATCAACATTTAATGGATTAACTGAATCATAAGTTTACTGGATATACGCTAGTTGCATTAGACACAGTTGCGTGTACACACAGGTTCCCTTAACTGAAGTAGCGTATATGAATCTGAGTATGGAAATGAAAAAGTGTTTGATTTGATAATACTGATTCACCCCCCCCTCTCAGTATTATTTCCAACACTTTCTGCACTCTCCATGAGCTTCTTCTTACCCGTCTCCTCCTCTCCTCTCTTGTTCGATAAGCCCCCTTCTCCTTCTCATCGTTGTTGCGTCTTCTCTTCTTTGCCAATCCCCTTCATGTTGTTGACTTGCCTCCTCTTCTTGAGGCATTTTTCCTCCTTAGCCTCAACCCCCCAGGAGGATGGGGATGGGCACTGTCCTTTTTACTCCTATGCCCACTCCACCACTTAACGATTGTTAGTGTGGTGGTTCTGTGGTTAGGTAAGGTATTGCATGTTTATTGTGCTAGGTATGGGTTGAATCATAGCACGCCACAAGAAACTCGACAAGCACACAATCCCCTCAGAGCTTTGGATCCGTACATCCCTCCATTCAAGTCAGTTATCAATTTATTTTCACATATATTTGCGTACATCTATAATTCAGTTGTGTTTACTTATATGCTAAGTCACCTGACACGGGGATTCAGGATTTGACGGATATGGGTATTCGAGTGTTGGATACGAACACGTTAACCCGCCGGAACAGGACACGTTCAGATACGTTATATATATATATTTAAAATATATATATATATATATATATATATATATATATATTAAAAATTAGATATTTCTTACACAAATTCTCATTCATGATACAAATTCATTGATTCAAACATAGATCTTCATCTAGATGTAAGTTTTACAAAGTAACATTATGCATACAAAATTACAAATACAATTGTGACATAAATGATAAATTATAAATTTATAATACATATTCAATTCATCAATGATCCAATAGGAGAAAGACAAGATAGTAAGATAAAGATATTGTAGTTTTCTCATTAAGTCATCAAAATCAAAATGTGTTACTGTTTACATAGGTAGTGCAATGCCAATGGCAAATAGAAATAGCAAATACAAAACAACTACAACTACAAGTCTACAAGTATACAAGCCTCAAGGCAGTAGGTAGCTCATGACTCATGAGTCATCAATCCTCATAGTCATCATCAAAATCAGCATCACTGTCCTCATCATCATGGTCACCATTGCTCTCCTCTGCTGCATCCTCCTCCTCTGTATCCAAAGTCATCTCTGCATTTGCTGGTGTGGAGGATGACCCCTCTATAGTATCACCATCATCAAATCTGATAGGTTCTAGCACTTACCTGTTGCTTGAATCTCCTTGAAAATGCTCCCACACCCTTTGCTTCTTGCTCCCAAACACCCATAACAAACCCACAAAAAACTAAACAAGTGAATGTGCAGATAGAAGTGTCCTCATCGGGACACGTTCCATATTCGAAGTGTCCTGATCAGGACATGTTCGGGATTTGAAGTGACCTGATCGAGACATGTTCCGGATTTGAAGTGACCTGATCGAGACACGTTCCGGATTTGAAGTGTCCTGATCGCACACGAGGTGTCCTGATTTTGGGACACAAATCCACCTGAATCGTGTCCGATTCGCTGGATTCAGGACACGTAAGGCCTGGGGGATGAATCCAGTTTCATAGGGGGTGTTATGAAAAAGGGTTGTTACAACCTTTCTTTACCAAAACATGTTTGCAACCTGTTATTGCTCAAACTAGTAGGGAACCTAAAGGGGATCCCTAAAGGGCAAATGCTAGGCCAAGGACAATAAATGGAGACTTAGTCCACTGTCACCTCAACTAGGAATTATTTCTATTTACGGACTTTCACCGATGGGAGGAGACCTGGTATAAGTCAATGAAATGATGTGTAGTGACCCAAACAATCTCTTTCCTGGAAGAGTTAGAAGGATAAGGCTTGCTTGCTTCCTAAGAAAAGTACAATGTCTTTTATGGAAAGGAAAGGAGGATTCTAAGGGTTAGGTTTATGGAATATGACTTATGAAGAAACTTCCCAATCCCTAAAATCCTTATTGTAATTGGTATCTCGGATGGTTCTTGAAGAGTTGTCTTTTCAAGATCTCATGTATTGGATTTTTCCCACGTGCTAAATGTGTTTGTCCCGACCATTTTTTGCATTTTGTGATACATTTTCCTGTTGAATGTGGCCAAATGTGCTTTTATCTTTCTTTTTAGTAGCATCAATGTAAGAACCCATTCATCCGCGGATTTTACAATAGCAGAACATGAAATTTTACATATAGAATTTAAATAATTAATCTATTGAATACCAACCTGTCTGCTTTGCTGCAATTCTTGTCCGACTGCGTTACTAAAATGGTCAAAACCTCCCTGCCAAACTGAGTACAACCTAGGTACTCAGTCTCAGAAAGCTTTCAATTGAAGCAATCTGTTTCCCCCATGCCCAAAAACATCAGTATAATCAAGACTCGTATCCAAAATTATTCTCAACTCTGCTGCCTCCCCTAAACTGGTTTTTCCCTTCTCCTTTTATTTCCTCATCCACCGCTTTCTCCTCATCCCCGTGTCAAAAATTTGGTTACGTGTAATTTTATGAAATCAAATCTCATTTGATTTCGTTGATCTTTATTTGGATACGTAGTTTAATTTAATAAGTTTTTTTTTTTTAATGAATTAATTAAATTTATACTTTTTAATTAATTTATATTATTATTTTATTATTTTCTTAATTTTAAATTGTAAATTTTAATCTGTACTTTAAAATTAATATTTTCTACTGGTTTTAAGGACTTATCATATCTATGATACTCTAGTGTGGTATTAATTTATTATTTTAATTTATATCTCCTCCTGTAGTAACTAGTTTACATATAGTGCGATACATGCGGGTCCATGCATACATAGCTATCGTATGGAGGTCTCGTATGTATGCTAATACTCGTATTTTATTTATAGGCGGGTCATTACAATCAACTTCTGAGCTTCATTCTAGGCCATGAGCCAAGGTGTGGGCAAGGGGAAGGGGCATGCTAACCCTATTTGGACCCAAAGGGGGAATGTGGACCCAGTTGGGAGAAGTGATGAATGGGGTGATAATGAATGGAAAGAGGGTAATATAAGTGGATAAGGGAGCGGGAACACACAACCAAAATTGGGGTTTCCCATGAAATACCATCCCTAGAGCCAAATGGTCAGTAAAAAAGATCCCACGGGACTAAAATCCAAGGTTAATACCTAAAAGGGGTCTAAGGGACAAGAGCATGTGAAAATTTCATCTATTGCAATAACTGAAAAATATTCTTCTAACTGTCAAATAAATTATGTAGTTTATTTGCTACGGCAAATATCGAATAAGTTTACTACAACAATTTTCACAATAAATTATTGCGGAAAATAAAATGTTGGAAATAGAGAAATTCTAGCACACACAGAAAATATTAATACAGTTATTTTTGGACAATGTCCCCGAAAAAACACAATGTGGGAAAACCGGTGCAACAGATGAGGGTTTTCTTATTAATTTTCAGCAGCAAATCTGAGTACAAGAATTCTGGCAATCTAGACAGAGAAAAATACTGAGAGAAATTTTATAAGAAATTTCTCACTCTCCACAACAACTTCCTGACCAAGAGATGGACCCTCTGCCCATATGCTGGTGCCTCTACGTCACTCTCTGCGCGGTGGCTGCTCAGTGCTCTTGTGGAATATGCTCTCTCTCACGCTGCCTCTTCTTGAATTCGAAAATCTGCCTTCTGGACTCTTGCTGCTACCCTCTCTCTCACCTGCTACTCACCCTCTGGCTCTATCTCCTTTGTTGAATCACAACCACTGAGAAAATCGATCTGCCTAGGCAATTGAGTAACTGCATTGGTGTGTTTTCCATCTACCCATCGACTTCTTTTTATAATCTTTTATTGGAGCACCAACAACCAAGATTAAAACATAATCGATGGCCCAGATTATTTTCCTGTCGATCCGTGTGAGTTTATAGAACATTCACATCATGACTTAATTAATTCGTCATATTCCCTAAGTTTAGACTTGAGAAATATTTAAAAAACGACTAATAATCTAATTAAGTCATCTCTCGGTGGAATTTCTAGAAACTATTTCGGGGTTTTGGAGATCTCGTGTATTCTAGTCTTTCCAAAAAGTTTGTGGCTAGAACACATTCGATGCTACAAAAACTAACACTCCCTCTTAGCGAGGAATGTGTTCTAGTGTTTTAACCCACTGAAACAACACCCTGCCTCTGCATCATTTCCTGTCACACTGTTGATGTCCGGCTGCTGTTGCCCACCAACCACTACGCAAATTTGATATACCCTGCATTTGTGCTGTTGCTGACCCTGCTGAACTGCTGCCAACACTGCATCTGCACTGCAACTCCCTCTCATTTGCTGCTTGTGCTTCAATTGCAAAATCTGCAACTGAGAACCATCTAAGGTTCTCGGTATCTTGCTACTGATTGGGTTCTCCACCATATCCATATGTTCCTTGAACTGGATGAACTTAGCTCTCCCTAGAGCTTTCGTGAGTATGTCTGCTACTTGATCTCCTGTGGGAACATACTGCACCTAGACTACCCCACGCTATACATAGTCTTTGACGAAATGACATTTGATATCTATGTGCTTCGACCTGTCATGAAACACTCTATTCTTAGAGATATTTATGCAACTCTGATTATCACACTAGACATTGGTTGCTCCCATTCTCTGCCTGAACAGGCTCACGAGCAACTTCCTAAGCCATATAGCTTCGCACGTAGCTGTGCTGGCTGCCATATATTCTGCTTCTCTTGAGCTCAGTGCTACTAACTTCTGCTTCTTGCTATACCAAGAAAGCATCCCTGATCCAACACTGAAGCAGTACCTAGAGGTACTTTTTCTGCCCACTGAATTGCCTGCTCAATCTGCATCTGTGAATCCCCATAATCTGACATCATCTCCTTGAGTATATTTCAACCCATACCCAACTGTGCCGCGCACATACCTCAGAATGTGTCTTGCGGCTGCCCAATGTACCCTTTTCGGTTCAATCATGAACTAAGTAAGGGTATCGACAACAAAACAAATGTCTGGCCTAGCGTTGACTAGATACATGAGAGACCCAATGAGCTATCTATACAAGGTGGGGTCAACTTCCTTGTCCTCTAATGCATCTATATTCTTCCAATTGATGATCATGGGTGTAGCCATGGGCCTGCAATCTTGCATTCTGAACCTCTTCAGAATATCTATAGCATATCTCCCTTGCCCAAGAAAGATCTCCCCATTCTTTTGTCAAAATTCCAATCCTAGAAAATATTGCATCAACCCCATATCCTTCATGTCGAATTATGCTGCAAGGTTCCTCCTGCAGTATTTTATGAGCCCTGATGATCTTGTCAAAAAGATATCATCCACATACAAAACCAGAATGAGTGGCTCGTCCATAGTAGAGGTTGGGATCTGCATCACTCTTGATGAATCTTAACTGCTGCAAGTAATTGTCAATCTGACCATACCACGTCTTGGGTGCCTGCTTGAGCTTGTATAGAGATTTCTTCAACCTACACAAATGAGTGTGCTTCTCATGAGTTTCAAAGCCTTCAAGTTGTTCTATACACACCTCTTCTTCTATCACCCTGTTCAAGAATGTTGTCTTGACGTCCATCTGGTGAATCTCCCATCCCATCTGAGCTGCTAGGGATATAACAGATCTGATAGAGGTATATCTGGCGATTGGGGCGAAGGTCTCCTTGTAGTCTATTCCTTCTTTTTGTGCATACCCCTTTACCATGAGCCTAGCCTTGTACTTCTCTACACTGCCATCTGCAGCATACTTGATCTTGTAGATCCATCTAGAACCTACAACTAATCTATTTTTTGGCCTCAACACTACCTCCCAAACATCATTTTTCATGATAGAACTATACTACTCTACCATGGCATCCACCCACACCTGATGTTGTGCGGCTTCCTGAAAGCTAGAGGGTTCTGTAACCTGAGCTACCAAGGCTTGATATCTATCAGGTTGCCTGCGTTGTCTCTTGTCCATCCTAGAAGTTCCGATAAACTCCTCTGCATCTCTCAATGTCTGATGAACTTCCCTGCTGGCTCTACCACTGGTGGTGGGAGGTTCAATCAGTTCCTCCTACTGTTCCTGCTGTTTTGTTTGCTGAGAACTCCCCAGATCTCCTACCCCTGAGGAAATACTGGTACTAGTCATTGTACTTGATCCCTGTGACTGTCCTCCTATTGGTCCCACTAGTTGTCCCTTCTGCTAGACTAACAAAGCTTCTGCTAATTGATTTTGATCACCTGTAGGCATCTCTCGAGATCTCCTAAAAGCTCTGTTCTCCATGAAATTTACATCTCATCTCACTACAGTCTTCCTACTGCTAGGAATGTAGATCCTGTATGCCATTGAGGTCTCGCTATACCTAACGAGGAACCCCTTCTCTGCAGTCTGATCCAATTTACTACTTTTTCATCTTGCACATGGCAATAAGTTGGACTCCCAAAAATCCTCAAGTGACTTACTTCAGGCTTCTGCCTTGTGAAGACTCCCTCTGGCATTTTCTTCCCCAATGCTCTATGAGGAGTTCTATTTTGTACGTACATTGTTGTGTTACATGCCTTCGCCCATAGAAATCTGGGTAGATCTTGATCATACAACATAGCCTTCGAAGCCCCAACTATTGTTCTGTTTTTCCGCTCCGCTACTACATGCTACTGAGGGTTATATGGAGCTATCCATTCTATTTTGATGCCTTCATGCAGAAATCTATGAAATCTTTATCAATGTATTCTCCACCATTATCTGAGCGAAGCACCTTGATCTTCTTCACTGTCGCGTTCTCTACGAGTGCTTTAAACTCTTTGGACCTCATCTTTTGTCTTTAAGAAATAGATCCAGGTCTTTCTGGAATGTTCATCAATAAAAGTGACGAAGTATTCGCCACCACTAAGAGCTCTAGTGGACATAGGGCCACAAATATCTGAGTGTATCAATCCTAACATGCCATTTTCTCTGTTGTCACTTCTCGGGAATGTTGCCTTCGCGTAGTTTCCAAGTATGCATCCTCTGCATACATCATCATGCTCCGTATTGAGAACTAGAACTCCTGTTATAGTTTCTTTGAGCATTTTGAGTGCTCCATGGTGTAAATATCCCATCCTCATGTGCCATAATTCGTTCAACTAATTTCCACTGCTACTGTCACTACCTATTAGTGCCATTAGAGAATCGAGCTGCAACCAGATAACCTGTTGCTTCAAGCTCCAATTTGTTTCACCTTCTTCCAGCTTGAGTGTTTGACATACACTTTCTTCCCTACGAAGTGTACATCATACCCCTTGTCCTGCAACTGGGACACTGAAATTAGGTTCATACCCAATCCAGGCACATGCAATACATTAGTAGCACTGGTGCTGGCTCCTGACTCCCTCTGAAACTCTATGGTGCCTCTCCCTACAGGAGTACATTTAGTTTTGTTGCCCATAGTGATCTGGAAGTCCATATGCTCTTCTTGATAGCTAGAGAAATATTCTCTAACTCCTGTCATATGAGTTGAAGCTCCACTATCTATATACCAGACACTAGGTGAAGTTGATCCTGATAGGAAAGCAAATTCATCCTCCAACCTGGAAGATAAATCTGAATCATCCTGACTGTTAATTCTGTCCATAATTTTCTGTGTTATTTCTCTTTCCTCTCGATGCTGAATCTGCTCAGCGAATCGCTGCAAAAATTATTGCGTCTGGTTAGAGTTTTTCACTGCAAAAACTATGGGGTTTCTCCCTCTACCTCTGGGCTTTCTTGATCTGGGGAAATCAAGTTTTTCTTTCGCTCTCTCAGAAAAGCTGATTTTCCACAAGAATTTTGGCTTCCTGGCCAAGAGACTACGTTGCCCTCTAGGGATTCGAATTGCTACTCAGAAATCGAACCTCTTCCTTTCTTGCTACTGAGCTCTCTAGCTGATCATTTCTGCTATGATACCATGTGAAAATTTCATCTATTGCAATAACCGAAAAATATTCTTCTAACTGTGAAACAAATAATGCAGTTTATTTGTTATGACAAATATCGAATAAGTTTATTATTGCAATTTTCTCAATAAATTACAGCGGAAAATAAAATGCTGGAAATAGAGAAATTATAGCACGCACATAGAAAATATTAACACAGTTATTTTTGGACAATTGTCCCCAGAAAATCCCAATGTGGGAAATCCAGTGCAGCAGATGAGGGTCTTCTTATTAATTTTTAGCAGCAAAACTGAGTACAAGAATTCTGGCAATCTAGACAGAGAAAAATACTGAGAGAAATTATATAAGAAATTTCTTACTCTCCACAACAACTCCCTGGCCAAGAGATGGACCCTCTGCCCATACAATGGTGCCTCTGCGTCACTCTCTACGCAGTACCTGCTCAGTGCTCTTGTGGAATAGACTCTCTCTCACGCTGCCTCTTCTTGAATTCTGAAATCTGCCTTCTGGACTCCTGCTGCTACCCTCTCCCTCACCTGCTACTCACCCTCTGGCTCTATCTCCTCTGCTCAAATCACAAGCTTTGAGAAAATCAATTTGCCTGGGCAACTGAGTAACTGCATTGGTGTGTTCTCCATCTACCCATCGGCTTCTTCTTATAATATTTTGTTGGAGCACCAACGATCAAGATAAAAACATAATTGATGGCCCAGATTATTTCGCTGTCGATCCTTGTGAGTTTCTAGAACATTCACACCATGACTTAATTAATTCTGTTTAATTAGTCATATTTCCTAAGTTTAGACTTGGGAAATATCTAAAAATGACTAATAATCTAATTAAGTCATCTCTAGTTGGAATTTCCAGAAATGATCTCTGGGTTTTGGAGATCTCATGTATTCTAGTTGCTCCACAAAATTTCGTGGCTAGAACACATCCGATGCTACAAAAACTAACAAAGCACAAACCTAGCCCATTCTTTCTGCTAAATCCCCCCGTTAATCCATGCCTGGAAGTGTCCATGATAAGAAAACTACAATATTCAATTTCCAAATGACAAGGCATACCTTTAGGTTCGGGAGACCCACCTTCCAACATATGATCATGGTTGATAGGCGAGGGACCACATGGCTGCCTCAGGTGGTTGTAAGGGGTTGTTGGTTGCCAGCTGAGGACCATCTTGGAAAAAAAATTCTCGTAGGGATATTACCCACAAAATGGTGGGTAATGTTAGCTACCTATACCAATAGGTTTCATATTTCATGATTGACTATGAAAGAACCAAATATGCTCTGCTTTGATAACCCAAAGATCACATATTTTCAAGAGAATTCAATCTATGTATATAGCTAGGCATGGACTTAAGATACTGATGGATGGTCCAACAGTCTAATCTGGATCATTCCATGGTTTAAATTTGCAGTTGTAGAATAGAGAAGAAAGTCTGTCCAAACTGTTTAATCTTGGCAGACAAGTAGTTCAGGTAGAGAAGAAAAGGCTCCCAACAGCTTAATCTGGGACCTTGGAAGAGATAAGAGTAGAAGTAGATAGAAATAACAAAGAAAAAGCCAAAGAAAAGAAAAGGCAAGTAAAGGGTCTGCAAGTCCAAGTGCACCCTCCAAAAAGAAGTAAAAAATGTTAGGCAAATACTGGGGTAAGTAGTTGGGGGTCGCAGAAAGGTTATCTTTATCATTACAGATGTGTGAACTGTGTTTTCCAAGGCAAAGTTTATCAATTGACAAGGTGTTCACCCTCATCAAGTTACAGCAAGGAGCATGACTAACCTCCCTCTCCCCCTTTCATTCCATTATTAACATCCCCTTATCAGCTGAGATTCATGGAGGAAGAGCATGGTTTCATGGTGGTTCTTGTTCATTCAAAAGCCACATTTCTTGTGTAAGAATCTTTTCATTTTGATCTACTCTTTAAACCAAGTGTTTTGCAAACAAATTCAGTATTTTCTCCCTTGGATCACCCCCCATCCATATTAACTTTGACTTTACTATGTAAATCCCTATATCACCTTTCCCCTACTAGTATTAAACACCATGGTGTATAAACCCCAAATTTTGTATAAATACCCCCCCCCCTTGGCATTATAGCCAATAAGTCCTATGTTAGGGATCAAATGACATCTGGTCATTTTGATAAGCCTAAGCCCAACCCTCTTTCCCCTTTTTTAAATCCATTTTCTCACTTTTGGCCCCCATTTACACATAAAACCTATAAAACCTTGTTTCTACCTTTACCCGCTCAAAATTGCTAAAAATACATCAAAACCCACTTGTTCCCCTTACCCAAAGTTCAAAGATCGGGCGCATAGTCACAAAAATTTCACGAAAAACCCATAAGTCCAATGTTCTCCGCTCATGCACATATGCCGAAAATAATCATTAAATAATCCCCGCCCCCCCACCATATCCGTTGACTATTTTGTTCTCCCGACAGCCGTCCGATTAAAAGATTGAAGATCCAACGACTCTGTTCGCAGCGGAGTTGTTCCGACATCCGATGTTTACCCGCCTTATTCCCCGGTCACATCAGTTCCCCGATAGCCGTCCGATCAGACCCCCCAGATCTGACGACCGTCGTTGCATCGGAGCAGATCTCTCATCCGAAAGTTATCTTCCGATGGCCGTATTTTGGGTACGTCATATGGTAGCCACGCGTCTCCACCACCGTTCATCGGAGGTACGCCTGACACATACCTTCCCCGTACCGTAAGCGGTGCGATATGAAACCGCTCACGGTTTCCGGTTTCCCTCATCCCACCTATATTACATCAGCTCCCCCTCACCTCACGTCACTGCCACCGATGCCGTCACGTCAACCTTTGCGCTCAACCATTGGCCGATCTGTCATGCCACTTCATCATCCCCCTGGAACAATCAGAGCTCGCCACCTGGCCTGATGACGTCATGCTGACGTCATCCGACCCTGACCCCACCTATGACGTCATGCTGACGTCAGCAAAAAAGCGCGCCAATATTACCAAAATTCCATATTTGGGCCAAAATTTC
Organism: Pinus tabuliformis; assembly: GCA_031772625.1. Classification (NCBI taxonomy): domain Eukaryota; kingdom Viridiplantae; phylum Streptophyta; class Pinopsida; order Pinales; family Pinaceae; genus Pinus; species Pinus tabuliformis. The sequence goes on from CM062817.1 coordinate 1,872,158,972, forward strand.
ACGTTTTTTCTACTTTTGGTAAAAAGCTCTACTGTTATTTCTGCATGTGGCTCACGTCCAGACCAGCACCAGCTTGCTAAAGGGATTCCGAGACCGCCAGAGCCTCCAACACTCGCGCATTTGCCATTCTTGCCGACGAATTCTCCAGGTATTCTCGATAATTATCCTAGAAATCTGTTTTATCCGTAATTCCGAGAGTAATCTGTGAACACACCTGAAAGCTTGGCTTTCACCATTAAAGTACACTGTAACCAGCACTTATACCCAGCCAGTGCAACCATTGCACTCCTATAAGGCCACATTGGACAAATTGAACTGAAATCTATAGATAGTTCGCGCAGTCGTGAACCAGCTACCTTCAGTAGCCAAATTCACCACAGAAGACACTTTGCTCGGTCCTGCTACTGGTTTATTGGCTCAGAGCAGTATTTCAATTGCTGCAACCTTCCCATTCACTCTCTGTCCCCTGCAATTCACATCTTTCATTGAAGAAAACCTGATTGTGTTGCTCTGCATAGCAACTCTACCCACAATCCTAGAAAAACCATGGACCCATCAGTCCCTCCTGTAGTACTAAATGTTCAGCCTCTGAATGCCCCTCAAAGGAACTTGAAATGGCAAGCCTTGGCAGATATGGATTACCAAATTACAGAAGAAATGATTATGGGCAGCAAATTCCACATTCATCTGTTAAATGAGTTGAAAACCAAGCATGAAAATGGGACAGACATATTGGGTATATGGGACTCTTTCCTCCCTATTTTCAAGCTCCCTCAGGTCAACCAGTTCCCTGAACTAATCCACCTGTGTGCTGAACATTATGATGCTTCTCAGAGGGCTGTTGTTGACCCATCTGGTTCAGTACTTTTCTATGTTACCCCTCAAGCTATCAGAGACATGCTTTGCTTCAATCCTCAGAAAAAGCTGGTCCCTTTATCACTAGTGAACCTGATAAATCAAGGGGCCAAACTGACAGATGTTCAAATTATCAAACTCAATCAATTATACATTAACTCTGACATGGTGATGTACCCCCCAATTGGTCATGTATATCTCAATGGGCTGGGCAGAGACCTTGCAGACATGATGAGTCCCATCTTGGGATATAATTCAATTGAGCATATTGACATAACTGTGCTGGCAATGATGTTTATGTTTGCTCCTGGCAAGTCACCAATCTGTTATGACTATGCCACCTACATATCAGACAAGATTCATGAGCAATTGATGAATTTGGCGAGAGATAGGGTATTCAGATATACCTCCTACATCTATCATTTGATTTTGTACCATCAACATGACAGATTTCATTTTTCAATCAAAAGAATGGATGCCCAGGGCAATCCTAGATCAGTGGTCTATTGGTCCTCTGTCTTCCACTCTACACCTGATTCTCCATACACTTACTGTGAATTTATTGATCAGTTCATCCATCCAGCCATGACAATGCTAATGAGCTCGCCACCTCCAAGACTCACTGATGACATGCAAAGAATTCTTCAGCTGTCTAAATCTTACAGCATTGGGGATTGGTACTTCTACCAACACCACACTGTCATCAGGATATATGGGTGTGATTTGCCTCCATTCAGATTACCTAAGTATGTGCCTATGAGGCTATTTGCCCTAGAGTATTTTAGGCAATTTGGCAGAGTTGATGTGCTTCACTTTTCAGGAAAAGGCAAAAAGGCACAGTTAAAAGTGAAAAGCCAACTTGGCCATCTCATCTATAACGAGAGGGAGCAAGGATGGAGGGAAGCAGATAGAATGCTTGAGTGCCTTGGCTTCCAAACAAGTTTCCCATGGACACCCTATGACCCTAATCATTTTATAACAATGAGGAGGCTCAAATATAAGTTGTCTGCCTATGATCATCATAGTATCCCTCACATTGAAAAATATGCCAATCAAGACAAATGGAGGAGAGGGACCCTAGAAGAGCCTGTATCACAAGAAGAGCTAAATCTGAGGGCAGTAAGGAATCTAAGGAAGATGGCTGACCTTGAACTTTGTTCACAGGTGAGCTCACTTCCAAGCACACAAATTGGAGCAGCTGCATCCTCCTCAACTGCCCAACAACAAACTACAAAAGCTGTTGAAAACATATCAGAGAAGGGAAAAGAAAAGGAAATGGAGATAGAGCCACAACAGCTAGATAAAGAACAGCAGCAAGCAGAGCAGCAACAGCATCAACAACAGCAGGAAAGGCAGCATGAAGAAGGTCAACCTGACAGAGAGCAGCCCTTGCAGCAGGAAAGAGTGGTGGATACCCCAACTTCCACTGAGCAACAGGCTCAAAACATAGTGCCTCCTAGACCAGAAGTCACCACTGATGCCTCGGTCCTCCAAACTCCACAGAAGGAGGACTTAAGCAGAAAAAGGGATAGAGAAAATCCTCTCATTTCATCTATCAACCAGGGAGAGAAGAGACAAAGATTAAATGACTTTTCTGAGGATGATGCAGCAATAAGACAAGCATTGGGCATGGGCCCACCCAGCAGAGAAGCTTCAGCAAGTTCCTTCCAGCAGGAACAGGACAGGACCATGGGAGGGGAGGTCATCTCCTCCAGCCAACAAAAAGAAGGACAAATAAGCATCAAACAACAATTTATAGACATCAAAAGGAGGAATGATCCTATCAAAATACAACTGTACAATCATCTGCTAAACATGGCTCCTACCAATCAGCAAAGACTTATGTCTGCCTTTGATGTAGGTGAGGGCAAAATGATCATGAGTCATTTTATGCCCACAACACTGCATCCCCAATCTGCCTCAGATTACCTCAGGACCAACCTGGAAGTCATGGCCAAAGACATACACCCAATGGACAAAATTGAACTGCATAAACAGACTGGTGAGATGGTGTATGCCTCCTTGGCAGATGAAACATTAGAAAATTACAAACTAAAGAGCAGCCTTAATGCCACAGCCTCTCAACTGGAATTGGAGAAAGCATCATCCCAGGCGAAGGACAACAGAATAAGGTCCCTGGAAGACATAATCATTGAAATTGGGCATGATCCCAAAGATATTTCAGGGATACAGGAAATCTTGAAGTTGAGGGATGCTGACATGGCTGCCATGAGGAAGAAAATCAAACTCCCAGCCACCATGCACCCTCAGACAGATGAGGTAGCCCAACAAAGGCAGGAGAAAGATACCACAGATTTGTTGATCTCCATTTATAAAGAGCTTGTTCAAGCACAAGAGAAATTAGGAGAATCAGAGGCTGCAAAGGCAGCATTGCAAGCAGCATTAAAACAAAGAGAAGAGGGTCAGACCTCTCAGCCTCCTCCTCAAATCATAAATCTTGAGGAAACTGCCCCTATCACTGCTCCTCCTCCTCAACAGACTGAACAGACAGCAACATCTACTTCAGCAGTGCCAACAACTACAAAGCAGGCCCAAAGCCTGGATATGCAAAAGCTGAAGAATGAAATCCAAATCCTGGAAGCTCAAATGACAGAGTTAAATGAGACCAGGGATAAGTTGGCCAAGCTAAATGACAGACATGATAAATCAAAGAGAGAAGTGGCAGAAAAGGGCAGGGAAATCAAAGCCCTCAAAGACAAGATCAAAGAGCTAGAGAATGAGCTCAAGTTAGATAAAGTGGTGGCCGAACTGAAAATAGTGCTATGGGCTAACATTGGCCAGTCTATCAATGAGCAGTGGCCATATATTGAAACTATCCATGAGCAACTAGAGCTCATCCCAAAGGCACAGAGGGAGATTCACAGATCAAGAGCTCAATTGAGCAATATGCCTGAAGTGGCCACCAGAATGATCAATGTACTTAACCACAGAACAAGTTCCCAGTTAGCTGCTATGGGAATTACAAACAGAACTGACACTATCCAAATGGTCAAAAGGGTTCTCACACTGAGAAACTTTGTGCAGACCTTGGAGAGAAGAACCCAGGATATGCAGACTGAGGTGAACAAGTTTTTAGAAAAGTTTCAAATGTTAGAAAGCAGAGGACTCCCTGGCTTACTGAACAACGCAGGGAGATTGTTCACACATGACCAGTATGCTAAAAGGGTCAATACATTTGCCACTAGCCAGATCAATGATAAGCCCAGCACCTCAGAGGAAACAGGGCCAGCCACAGGACAGTCTCTTTACAACAGAGTCGAGAATCTGTTTTTTATAAAGAATGAGATCAATCACCTGTTTGGGGTGGCTCCCAATTTCTTCAAATACACAGAGGCAGAGGAGACAATGGATGCTATTCTCAGGCATCAACTCCCTACGCAAGAATGGTGGACAAATGCAATACAGAAGATTTTGTAAACAGGGAGTCACTTAACAATTTTGTTTCTTAAAGAGTATCAGTTGTCATGCAGAGCACAGTTCAACAAAATCAGCATGCATTATGAATTAAAGCTGAGCCAACTCAGCAGATGGATCGGCCAACAAAGCAGAAAATAGAAGACTACAGGTGGCAGGGCCGAGAAAATACAGCGCAGCAAGAAATAAAGACGCATCATTCAGCGTTAAAGCAAAACGACTCAACCGACTCAATGACCTCCAAAGGTCAAATTACCCTCTGACAGACATAAAGAGCATTTATGCTGCATTCAAAGTGCAATAACTTCTTTTCCTACTTTCTGTACGCATTTATGAAGATATTTTCTCTCTCAGATGACTCAATACCTGAGATATTTTGTATAAGCATTGCTATAAAGCCCCCTTCGCATGAGCTTGCAAGGGTTGTTGTTGATTTCTCCTAAAGAAATTCTTATGCTGTAATCCTTTCTGAAGTCTAATAAAGAAAGTGATGGAATTTCTCGGATTTCTGAAGTGTTGAATGCGTTCTGGTGTCTGTTGATGACTGCTGGATTCCTGTGTATTTCACCATACAATAAGTCTCTGTAACTCTCTCTGTTAATTTGTTGTTTGTTAAAATCCACATATGTTATCTGATTTTCAATACTAAGCAACAAAGAAAAAGAATAACTTTCAGGATTTATTCATTGAGTACCCTGAGTTCAATCTGTGTTGTTTATGAATGTTTTCTTCAGCTGTAATCTAGATAAGTGTAATTCTTAATTGCTGCACTTTCAGAATACACCTTTCACAGTGGCCTTTGTCACAGGAATTCAAGTTATGCTCCTGTGCAGTGTGCTCACCTTCACCTCACCAACTTAATAGAAAATTCTTAATTGCTTTCTATTGGTTGACATACATCACCATTTAAGCTAATTTTGTTTGTCTAAGATACACAATAGGCCCTGCAGTTTGAACACCACCAATCTTGCATATCAAGTCATTTCACAACTCCAGACTCCATTGCCCAATGGTATTTCACTATCTAAACACTATATCATAAGACTTGAAAGAAATCCTTCAACCAAAACATAAACCAAAACCTGAGCATAATAGCTAGCCTAAAACACCATCATAACAGAGACAAATCATAAAGAGAGAGCCCTCTCTGATCACAGTTTGGCTAGAAACTGTGATCCAAAGATTGGTTAGTGGTTACCCCGGCCGTATTCCCTTGGGAGTCATAGGGAACAACCTGGGTGTTAACATAATTGGCGACTCCACTGGGGAATGATTGAGATTTTAATTACTATATGTCTTCCATATAGCTACTATCAAGCCTGAAATAAGTCAAGAGGCCTTGAATCTGTTTCTGTATAACATTAGCAGTTTAGGGAGGAGCTTGTTTAGGGAATCTTCATCTTAGCTCTGAGAATACATAACCATTCCAAAAATCTTCATCCAGTCCCTTCAGATATAAAAATTTCCCACAAAATCCCAAAAAACAGTTAGAAACTGGCTCCTAAGAAAAATCCACGGCATACTAGGGCTAATCCTGACCCAAATCCACCCATCGTTGTTGATAATCCGAATACCATCCCTAGAAACATTAGGAAGCAACAAAGGCAGGATCAGCCTGCTATTTTGACCTCAGTTACAGACTTTCCTAACCTTTCTACTCCCCTTAAAGTCCTCTTTCGTTCTGTTCCAAGTTCCCCTAGTTCACCATCTACATCTCAAAGCCCTCATCCCCCATCTTCATCCACTGCACATACCCCCTTGAACCACACTTTAGGTTCAGCTTCACCTGTTACCCCTGTGGTACCCACTGTTCCTATTATCCCAGCAGCACCTATTAATACACTCAACCCTCCTAATATGGCAAATAGGTATGCACCCTTGCAGCTACCTGCTAATCCTGCAGCTCTGCCCCAGGATTACCAAACCAAAATCACATATTTTGACTCCACTGGCCCTTACTCTGCTATTCAACATGCTAAGAGGATGCAAGATCACTTTGAAAACTATGAGATAGATGATGACAGTGTGAGGATGAGAATTTTTGTCCAAAGCCTGACAGGTGATGTTAGAACCTGGTTCAGGTCAATTGCTGCAAATACTATCACGACCCCTGATGAGCTTTATCAGGCCTTTACTACCAGATGGGAGAAGAAGAAAGATCCCCTGCACATACTTGGTGAATATGAAACAATCAAGAGAGGTCCTCAAGAGACCGTTCTGGAGTACTGTGCTAGATTCAACAATGTGTACAATGCAATACCACAAAACCTAAGACCTCCTCCTGACTTGGCCTTGTACAAATTCCCTGATGGATTTGATTCTGACATGGCATATCAGTTGAAGGAAAGGGAACCTGAGACCCTTGAAGACGCCCAGAAAGCTGCTGTTACAGTAGAAGCAAACCTGATTGCCAAAAGAAACAGGGCAAGGTTGGAAAAGAGAAGCATATACAAAGAAGAACCCACAGCCTTTGATCAAAAGCTTGATGCCATACTCAACAGCATGAAAAGATTGGGTGACAGGGTGGAATCAGTTGAAAGAAAAGCATCATGGGAAGCACCACAAAACAATCCTCCTAGGAATCCAAATTTTAGGAGAAATCCAAACCCGAATGTTGGCAGGGCCAACCCTGATCCAGATATAAGACCCCCTTTCCAAGAAAATTATGCTGAAACCTCCACTTCAGCCGAGCCCAATGAAGATCCTGAGATTAATTTAATAGGGCTGGATGGTGAAAGTCAAGTTTTCTTAACACAAGAAGATCATGAGGATGAGGAAATCAAACTGTTCCACACTAAATCAGGGGAATCCTTTGACTTTAAACAAGGCTATGACACTGCTGTTTATGAAGTCCATAAACAGTACAAGCTAAGGAGCAGAACTGTGAATATCAACCAGCCTGAAAAGAAAAGGGATAATCAGCAGTCTGAAAGAGTTATAGTCACACAACCTAGTGACAAACTAAATTCACCTACAGAAGAAGTGATTGTTGAAGAAATCACTGAGCCACTGCCCTTAAGACAGCAGTCTCTGGACACTTCATCTTCTGATCCTAATTCAAATGTTACTCCTCAAAAGATGGCTAAGAAGGATAAATCCCAAAGACAAAACAAAAATCAAGAAGAAGATGTAATGAACAAGGAAAGAACTGTCACCTATAACCCCAAAACCCAATCTGAAAAACCTTTTGATCTTGAAACAGAAATTAGCAAAATAAAAATAGCTATTCCTCTCTTGGAATTAGCCAAGCATGACAGCTATAAATTGCAAATCAAAAGGTCCCTACAACTCACTAGCAACAAAGATGATGTCAATGTACTGGATGACACCCCAGAACTCCTGTTTGGCCCAGAAGTGGATGGAAAAACAGTAGTCGCAGGGGTACTGCCTTTTTATGTCAGTTTACATATTCATGACAAAATACTACATAATGCAATGTTTGACTCAGGTGCCTCTCACAATCTTATGCCAAAAGCAGTCATGGAGAGATTGAATTTAGACATAACAAGACCATACAAGGATCTGTTTTCCTTTGACTCCAGCCAAGTCAAGTGTCTAGGTCTCATAAAGGACTTATGTGTCTCTCTAGTTCAATACCCAAACAAGACAATCCTAATGGATGTGGTAGTTGCTGATATCCCACCTAAGTATGGAATGCTGTTATCAAGATCATGGGGAGCCAAACTCCAAGGTTCCCTACAATTAGACATGTCATATGCCACCATCTCTGTGTTTGGGCAACCAAAGAGACTGTACAGAGAAACACTAATGAAGTACATGGTCAGCAGCGAAGAAAAACCTCAAAATTTTCCTATATATGTTGTCCATTCAGACATAGACTCATACATTCTCTTCAATGATACAACTACTCCCTCAAAAGGTGAAGTTGAAACCAAGATATTCATACAGGAGGAAGATGCAAATGAGAGTAGTATCACTCATGAAACAACAGTCAAACAAACATTTGATAGTGCTGCTGCCTTAAATGTCAAGAACATCCAATTAAATGATGAGACTGTCCTAGAAGACAAGCTAGAGAAAAAACCACAATTGCTACTCACATTACCAGCCCATGAACAGATCATAAAACCTCCTCCCCAACAAGATATTCTATGGTTCCTTGAATTTGATGGCTCGGTCAACAAATTAGGGGCAGGAGCTGGAGTTTGGGTACACAATAAAGAAAATAGTCATGCAGAAGGCAGAGCCTATAGATTGAATTTCAGATGTACTAATAACATGGCAGAATATGAAGCTCTTTTACTAGGACTCAAGTTGGCAAAATTCTTACAAGCTGCCAGGGTTTCAATCATGGGAGATTCAGATTTAGTTATCCAACAAGTGAAAGGAAACTTTGTCACCAATGACAAAAGACTAAGGACTTATAGGTCTGCTGTTGCTGAGGTACTAAACTTTTTCTCTGAATTCCAAATTACTAAAATTCCCAGAACCCAAAATCTACATGCCCATAGTTTAGCCACCTTTGCAAGTACCTGCAAGTTGCCCTTTGAGCCCCACCATTGTTTTACAGCTGAGGTAAAACACAGACCCTCCATACCAAACAACATTAATGATTGGCAAGTATTTGAGGATGACAAGCAAATAAACCATTTTTTAACTCTACAGCAAGAATTTGCAGGATTAAATATTGACAATGAGACAGCATGTCAATCACAAATGCTTGAGACAGCATGTCAATCACAAATATTTAATGGAGCAAGTCCATCACAAATACAGTTTCAACAGACTGCTCAGCCAATATCACCTAGGACTGCAAAGCAAATGCTGAATCCAACTATTTTCAATATAGAAAACATCCAGCAAATTCAACAAGTTGACTGGGAAGAGGGAGTGTCCAATGCTGAAACTGAGATCATTGAGCTAAAGGACAATTTTCTACCAACAGGCCTAACCCCACTAGAAGACATTTTTGATTCAAATGATATTCCCAGAAAACCAAAAATGCAGCCCCTGAATGCAGCCATTGAAGAGTGCAACATAGGTACAATTGACAAACCCAAGATAATTAAATTATCTGCTTCCTTACCTCCTGACCAAAAGCCAAAATACATTGACCTCTTCAAAGAGTTCCAGGATGTTTTTGCATGGAGCTATGAGGACCTAAAGTCCTATGACACCTCTGTAATCCAACACACTATCCCTCTCAAACCTGATCAAAAGCCCTTTAAACAAAAACTGAGGAGAATCAATCCTATGCTTCTCCCAGCAATGGAACAAGAGGTACATAAAATGTTCAAAGCAGGCATCATAGCACCAATCAGATTCTCTGAATGGATCTCAAACTTAGTCCCTACAAGAAAGAAGACTGGTGAGATCAGGCTGTGTGTGGACTTAAGGAATCTAAACCAAGTATCCTTAAAAGATAACTACCCCTTACCCAAGATGGATCACATTCTTCAAAGGGTGGTAGGGGCCTCAAGGATCTCATTACTGGATGGATTTTCCGGTTTTAACCAGATCTTAGTTCACCCTGATGATCAGGACAAAACAACATTTACAACTCCATGGGGAACTTTCAAATATGTAAAGATGCCTTTTGGATTGAAGAATGCAGGGGCAACATTTCAAAGAGCAATGGATATTGCCTTTGCCAAGGAAATTCATGACTTTTTAGTCATTTATCTAGATGACCTAACGCCTTTCTCAAAATCAGACCAAGAACACATAAAACATTTGAGACAGATCTTCCTAAAATGCAGAAAATATGGAATCTCCTTGAACCCTAAGAAATCCCTCTTTGGTTTAGAAGAAGGCAAGCTCTTAGGACACATCATCTCAAAAGATGGCATTAGAATTGACCCAGATAGGATACAAGCTATCCTGCAAATGCCTCACCCTAGGAATGTCAAAGAATTACAAGGATTCTTGGGAAAAATCAATTTCTTGAGAAGGTTTATCCCAAACCTAGCAGAGCTAACCAGATTATTAAACAACATGCTGAAAAAGGATTCAAAAGTGAAGTGGACTGTTGAAGCCAATCAAGCATTTGAAGGTATAAAATTGGCCCTCACCCAAACCCCAGTCTTAACCAACCCTCAGTTTGACAGAGAATTTATCATTTTCTCTTTTGCTTCCCAACATACTATTGCTGCTGTTTTATTACAAAAGGATGACCAAGGAAATGAAAAGCCAATTGCTTTCTTTAGCAAGGCTCTTAGAGATGCACCTTTGAAGTATCAAATCATGGAAAAGAAAGCTTACGCTTTGGTCAAAGCAATTAAAGACTTTAGGATTTATATCCTTTATTCCCATGTCAAAGCATATGTACCAAGCCCTATTGTCAAAGACATTCTCACCCAAGAGAATTTAGAAGGCAGAAGAGGAAAATGGATTGCCAGCATCTTGGAATTTGACATTGAGATAAAACCTACAAAACTAATAAAAGGGCAAGGCTTGGCCAAATTAATGACAGAAACAAATTTTCAAGCCTTAGACATCAATCAGTTGGACAGTGAAACAGAGCTGGCGACTCCAAAGATCAAAGTAGCCTTTGAACAATCCCCCTGGTACTCTGATATCTGTTATGTGTTACAAAACCTGTGTGCTCCCCCAGGACTGTCCAAAACTAAGTGTAGGTTCCTAAAAATGAAAACATCAAGATTTTGTGTGATGGATGGCAATTTACTTTGGAAAAACCATGAAGGGATATTGCTGCACTGTTTAATTGAAAATGAAACTAACAATATCATGCAAGAGTTTCATGCAGGAGATTGTGGTGGACACTTGTACTGGAAGTCCACTGTGGATAAAATACTAAGGGCTGGATACTACTGGCCCACCATGTTCTCTGATGTCAAGAAATTTATCACATCTTGTCATAAATGCCAAGTGTTTGAGGGCAAAAGACAGTTGCTGCCACTCCCTTTAAGACCCATTGCAACAGAGAGACCTTTTCAACAATGGGGCTTGGATTTCATTGGGGAAATTCATCCCTCATCTTCAGGACAACACAGATGGATTTTGACAACCACAGACTACTTCACCAAGTGGATTGAAGCTGCCCCATGCAGATAAGCAAATGATTCAATAATCATTCAGTTTTTGGAGAACAACATACTGGCTAGATTTGGCTGCCCTGATAAAATCATTACAGACAATGCTGCTGCTTTAAGATCCAAGAAAATGGTGAATTTCTGTCACAAATTCCATATTACTTTGGGCCATTCTACTGCATACTATCCCCAAGGAAATGGCCTTGCTGAATCATCAAACAAAAGCCTTGTAAACATCATAAAGAAGGTACTTGAAGAAAACAAAAAGAACTGGCACAAGAAACTAGTCAATGCCTTATGGGCGGATAGACTAACAACCAAGAGATCAATTGGGACCAGCCCATATGAGTTGGTTTATGGATTAGAGGCCAAATTCCCCTCTTCACTAGGAGTGCCTGTTATGAAGCTTCTTCAAGAAAGCCAAGCAGAACCAAATGATATGCAAAGAAGGATCAATCAGATAATTTGTCTGCATCAAACCAGAGATCAAGTTTTCAGCAGAGTTCAGGTATTACAAGAAAAACTAAAGAAAGCCTTTGACAGAAGAACCAAAGCAGAAGATTTCAATATTGGTGATAAAGTCCTCAAGTGGGATGCAAGAAGAGAAGAGAAAGGAAAACATGGAAAATTTGATTCCTTATGGAGAGGACCATTTGCTGTCCAAGCAGTACAAGGTAACAACACTTACTTCCTAAAAAGTCTTAGTGAAACTGACTTGGATGAAGGTCCTGTGAATGGCAGGATGCTGAAGCACTATTTTGAATACCACCCCTAAGTGCAGCATGAGCTTCCATTGTATATACCCAAATGTATATATTACTTTCTGTTTAAAATTTGTAAAATGCAGTTTCTCAAGTGTTATTAGTTGGTCAGCAAAAGGAGAAAAGAATCAGAGGTTTACCAAGAAGAAAAGCACACAATTTGGGCACTTCAAAGCAGCAAAACTTCAAGTTCATAAAAGCAGTAAAAGGCCAAGGCATTCTGACCTGCTGTTCTTGGTATTTCAAATGAAAAACCATCCCCATGTGGAGCCACTGTTAGCTACCTATACCAATAGGTTTCATATTTCATGATTGACTATGAAAGGACCAAATATGCTCTGCTTTGATAACCCAAAGATCACATATTTTCAAGAGAATCCAATCTATGTATATAGCTAGGCATGGACTTAAGATTTTGATGGATGGTCCAACAGTCTAATCTGGATCATTCCATGGTTTAAATTTGCAGTTGTAGAATAGAGAAGAAAGTCTGTCCAAACTGTTTAATCTTGGCAGACAAGTAGTTCAGGTAGAGAAGAAAAGGCTCCCAACAGCTTAATCTGGGACCTTGGAAGAGATAAGGGTAGAAGTAGATAGAAATAACAAAGAAAAAGCCAAAGAAAAGAAAAGGCAAGTAAAGGGTCTGCAAGTCCAAGTGCACCCTCCAAGAAGAAGTAAAAAATGTTAGGCAAATACTGGGGTAAGTAGTTGGGGGTTGCAGAAAGGTTATCTTTATCATTACAGATGTGTGAACTGTGTTTTCCAAGGCAAAGTTTATCAATTGACAAGGTGTTCACCCTCATCAAGTTACAGCAAGGAGCATGACTAACCTCCCTCTCCCCCTTCATTCCATTATTAACATCCCCTTATCAGCTGAGATTCATGGAGGAAGATCATGGTTTCATGGTGGTTCTTGTTCATTCAAAAGCCACATTTCTTGTGTAAAAATCTTTTCATTTTGATCTACTCTTTAAACCAAGTGTTTTGCAAACAAATTCAGTATTTTCTCCCTTTGATCACCCCCATCCATATTAACTTTGACTTTACTATGTAAATCCCTATATCACCTTTCCCCTACTAGTATTAAACACCATGGTGTATAAACCCCAAATTTTGTATAAATACCCCCCCCTTGGCATTATAGCCAATAAGTCCTATGTTAGGGATCAAATGACATCTGGTCATTTTGATAAGCCTAAGCCCAACCCTCTTTCCCCTTTTTTAAATCCATTTTCTCACTTTTGGCCCCCATTTACACATAAAACCTATAAAACCTTGTTTCTACCTTTACCCGCTCAAAATTGCTAAAAATACATCAAAACCCACTTGTTCCCCCTTACCCAAAGTTCAAAGATCGGGCGCATAGTCACAAAAATTTCACGAAAAACCCATAAGTCCAATGTTCTCCGCTCATGCACATATGCCGAAAATAATCATTAAATAATCCCCGCCCCCCCACCATATCCGTTGACTATTTCGTTCTCCCGACAGCCGTCCGATTAAAAGATTGAAGATCCAACGGCTCTGTTCACAGCGGAGTTGTTCCGACGTCCGATGTTTACCCGCCTTATTCCCCGGTCACATCAGTTCCCCGATAGCCGTCCGATCAGACCCCCCAGATCTGACGACCATCGTTGCATCGGAGCGGATCTCCCATCCGAAAGTTATCTTCCGATGGCCGTATTTTGGGTACGTCATATGGTAGCCACGCGTCTCCACCACCGTTCATCGGAGGTACGCCTGACACATACCTCCCCCGTACCGTAAGCGGTGCGATATGAAACCGCTCACGGTTTCCGGTTTCCCTCATCCCACCTATATTACATCAGCTCCCCGTCACCTCACGTCACTGCCACCGATGCCGTCACGTCAACCTTTGCGCTCAACCATTGGCCGATCTGTCATGCCACTTCATCATCCCCCTGGACCAATCAGAGCCCGCCACCTGGCCTGATGACGTCATGCTGACGTCATCCGACCCTGACCCCACCTATGACGTCATGCTGACGTCAGCAAAAAAGCGCGCCAGTATTACCAAAATTCCATATTTGGGCCAAAATTTCACGTTTTTTCTACTTTTGGTAAAAAGCTCTACTGTTATTTCTGCATGTGGCTCACGTCCAGACCAGCACCAGCTTGCTAAAGGGATTCCGAGACCGCCAGAGCCTCCAGCACTCGCGCATTCGCCATTCTTGCCGACGAATTCTCCAGGTATTCTCGATAATTATCCCAGAAATCTGTTTTATCCGTAATTCCGAGAGTAATCTGTGAACACACCTGAAAGCTTGGCTTTCACCATTAAAGTACACTGTAACCAGCACTTATACCCAGCCAGTGCATCCATTGCACTCCTATAAGGCCACATTGGACAAATTGAACTGAAATCTATAGATAGTTCGCGCAGTCGTGAACCAGCTACCTTCAGTAGCCAAATTCACCACAGAAGACACTCTGCTCGGTCCTGCTACTGGTTTATTGGCTCAGAGCAGTATTTCAATTGCTGCAACCTTCCCATTCACTCTCTGTCCTCTGCAATTCACATCTTTCATTGAAGAAAACCTGATTGTGTTGCTCTGCATAGCAACTCTACCCACAATCCTAGAAAAACCATGGACCCATCAGTCCCTCCTGTAGTACTAAATGTTCAGCCTCTGAATGCCCCTCAAAGGAACTTGAAATGGCAAGCCTTGGCAGATATGGATTACCAAATTACAGAAGAAATGATTATGGGCAGCAAATTCCACATTCATCTGTTAAATGAGTTGAAAACCAAGCATGAAAATGGGACAGATATATTGGGTATATGGGACTCTTTCCTCCCTATTTTCAAGCTCCCTCAGGTCAACCAGTTCCCTGAACTAATCCACCTGTGTGCTGAACATTATGATGCTTCTCAGAGGGCTGTTGTTGACCCATCTGGTTCAGTACTTTTCTATGTTACCCCTCAAGCTATCAGAGACATGCTTTGCTTCAACCCTCAGAAAAAGCTGGTCCCTTTGTCACTAGTGAACCTGATAAATCAAGGGGCCAAACTGACAGATGTTCAAATTATCAAACTCAATCAATTATACATTAACTCTGACATGGTGATGTACCCTCCAATTGGTCATGTATATCTCAATGGGCTGGGCAGAGACCTTGCAGACATGATTAGTCCCATCTTGGGATATAATTCAATTGAGCATATTGACATAACTGTGCTGGCAATGATGTTTATGTTTGCTCCTGGCAAGTCACCAATCTGCTATGACTATGCCACCTACATATCAGACAAGATTCATGAGCAATTGATGAATTTGGCGAGAGATAGGGTATTCAGATATACCTCCTACATCTATCATTTGATTTTGTACCATCAACATGACAGATTTCATTTTTCAATCAAAAGAATGGATGCCCAGGGCAATCCTAGATCAGTGGTCTATTGGTCCTCTGTCTTCCACTCTACACCTGATTCTCCATACACTTACTGTGAATTTATTGATCAGTTCATCCATCCAGCCATGACAATGCTAATGAGCTCGCCACCTCCAAGACTCACTGATGACATGCAGAGAATTCTTCAGCTGTCTAAATCTTACAGCATTGGGGATTGGTACTTCTACCAACACCACACTGTCATCAGGATATATGGGTGTGATTTGCCTCCATTCAGATTACCTAAGTATGTGCCTATGAGGCTATTTGCCCTAGAGTATTTTAGGCAATTTGGCAGAGTTGATGTGCTTCACTTTTCAGGAAAAGGCAAAAAGGCACAGTTAAAAGTGAAAAGCCAACTTGGCCATCTCATCTATAACGAGAGGGAGCAAGGATGGAGGGAAGCAGATAGAATGCTTGAGTGCCTTGGCTTCCAAACAAGTTTCCCATGGACACCCTATGACCCTAATCATTTTATAACAATGAGGAGGCTCAAATATAAGTTGTCTGCCTATGATCATCATAGTATCCCTCACATTGAAAAATATGCCAATCAAGACAAATGGAGGAGAGGGACCCTAGAAGAGCCTGTATCACAAGAAGAGCTAAATCTGAGGGCAGTAAGGAATCTAAGGAAGATGGCTGACCTTGAACTTTGTTCACAGGTGAGCTCACTTCCAAGCACACAAATTGGAGCAGCTGCATCCTCCTCAACTGCCCAACAGCAAACTACAAAAGCTGTTGAAAACATATCAGAGAAGGGAAAAGAAAAGGAAATGGAGATAGAGCCACAGCAGCTAGATAAAGAACAACAGCAAGCAGAGCAGCAACAACATCAACAACAGCAGGAAAGGCAGCATGAAGAAGGGCAACCTGACAGACAGCAGCCCTTGCAGCAGGAAAGAGTGGTGGATACCCCAACTTCCACTGAGCAACAGGCTCAAAACATAGTGCCTCCTAGGCCAGAAGTCACCACTGATGCCTCGGTCCTCCAAACTCCACAGAAGGAGGACTTAAGCAGAAAAAGGGATAGAGAAACTCCTCTCACTTCATCTATCAACCAGGGAGAGAAGAGACAAAGATTAAATGACTTTTCTGAGGATGATGCAGCAATAAGACAAGCATTGGGCATGGGCCCACCCAGCAGAGAAGCTTCAGCAAGTTCCTTCCAGCAGGAACAGGACAGGACCATGGGAGGGGAGGTCAGCTCCTCCAGCCAACAAAAAGAAGGACAAATAAGCATCAAACAACAATTTATAGACATCAAAAGGAGGAATGATCCTATCAAAATACAGCTGTACAATCATCTGCTAAACATGGCTCCTACCAATCAGCAAAGACTTATGTCTGCCTTTGATGTAGGTGAGGGCAAAATGATCATGAGTCATTTTATGCCCACAGCACTGCATCCCCAATCTGCCTCAGATTACCTCAGGACCAACCTGGAAGTCATGGCCAAAGACATACACCCAATGGACAAAATTGAACTGCATAAACAGACTGGTGAGATGGTGTATGCCTCCTTGGCAGATGAAACATTAGAAAATTACAAACTAAAGAGCAGCCTTAATGCCACAGCCTCTCAACTGGAATTGGAGAAAGCATCATCCCAGGCGAAGGACAACAGAATAAGGTCCCTGGAAGACATAATCATTGAAATTGGGCATGATCCCAAAGATATTTCAGGGATACAGGAAATCTTGAAGTTGAGGGATGCTGACATGGCTGCCATGAGGAAGAAAATCAAACTCCCAGCCACCATGCACCCTCAGACAGATGAGGTAGCCCAACAAAGGCAGGAGAAAGATACCACAGATTTGTTGATCTCCATTTATAAAGAGCTTGTTCAAGCACAAGAGAAATTAGGAGAATCAGAGGCTGCAAAGGCAGCATTGCAAGCAGCATTAAAACAAAGAGAAGAGGGTCAGACCTCTCAGCCTCCTCCTCAAATCATAAATCTTGAGGAAACTGCCCCTATCACTGCTCCTCCTCCTCAACAGACTGAACAGACAGCAACATCTACTTCAGCAGTGCCAACAACTACAGAGCAGGCCCAAAGCCTGGATATGCAAAAGCTGAAGAATGAAATCCAAATCCTGGAAGCTCAAATGACAGAGTTAAATGAGACCAGGGATAAGTTGGCCAAGCTAAATGACAGACATGATAAATCAAAGAGAGAAGTGGCAGAAAAGGGCAGGGAAATCAAAGCCCTCAAAGACAAGATCAAAGAGCTAGAGAATGAGCTCAAGTTAGATAAAGTGGTGGCCGAACTGAAAATAGTGCTATGGGCTAACATTGGCCAGTCTATCAATGAGCAGTGGCCATATATTGAAACTATCCATGAGCAACTAGAGCTCATCCCAAAGGCACAGAGGGAGATTCACAGATCAAGAGCTCAATTGAGCAATATGCCTGAAGTGGCCACCAGAATGATCAATGTACTTAACCACAGAACAAGTTCCCAGTTAGCTGCTATGGGAATTACAAACAGAACTGACACTATCCAAATGGTCAAAAGGGTTCTCACACTGAGAAACTTTGTGCAGACCTTGGAGAGAAGAACCCAGGATATGCAGACTGAGGTGAACAAGTTTTTAGAAAAGTTTCAAATGTTAGAAAGCAGAGGACTCCCTGGCTTACTGAACAGCGCAGGGAGATTGTTCACACATGACCAGTATGCTAAAAGGGTCAATACATTTGCCACTAGCCAGATCAATGATAAGCCCAGCACCTCAGAGGAAACAGGGCCAGCCACAGGACAGTCTCTTTACAACAGAGTCGAGAATCTGTTTTTTATAAAGAATGAGATCAATCACCTGTTTGGGGTGGCTCCCAATTTCTTCAAATACACAGAGGCAGAGGAGACAATGGATGCTATTCTCAGGCATCAACTCCCTACGCAAGAATGGTGGACAAATGCAATACAGAAGATTTTGTAAACAGGGAGTCACTTAACAATTTTGTTTCTTAAAGAGTATCAGTTGTCATGCAGAGCACAGTTCAACAAAATCAGCATGCATTATGAATTAAAGCTGAGCCAACTCAGCAGATGGATCGGCCAACAAAGCAGAAAATAGAAGACTACAGGTGGCAGGGCCGAGAAAATACAGCGCAGCAAGAAATAAAGACGCATCATTCAGCGTTAAAGCAAAACGGCTCAACCGACTCAATGACCTCCAAAGGTCAAATTACCCTCTGACAGACATAAAGAGCATTTATGCTGCATTCAAAGTGCAATAACTTCTTTTCCTACTTTCTGTACGCATTTATGAAGATATTTTCTCTCTCAGATGACTCAATACCTGAGATATTTTGTATAAGCATTGCTATAAAGCCCCCTTCGCATGAGCTTGCAAGGGTTGTTGTTGATTTCTCCTAAAGAAATTCTTATGCTGTAATCCTTTCTGAAGTCTAATAAAGAAAGTGATGGAATTTCTCGGATTTCTGAAGTGTTGAATGCGTTCTGGTGTCTGTTGATGACTGCTGGATTCCTGTGTATTTCACCATACAATAAGTCTCTGTAACTCTCTCTGTTAATTAGTTGTTTGTTAAAATCCATATATGTTATCTGATTTTCAATACTAAGCAACAAGGAAAAAGAATAACTTTCAGGATTTATTCACTGAGTACCCTGAGTTCAATCTGTGTTGTTTATGAATGTTTTCTTCAGCTGTAATCTAGATAAGTGTAATTCTTAATTGCTGCACTTTCAGAATACACCTTTCACAGTGGCCTTTGTCACAGGAATTCAAGTTATGCTCCTGTGCAGTGTGCTCACCTTCACCTCACCAACTTAATAGAAAATTCTTAATTGCTTTCTATTGGTTAACATACATCACCATTTAAGCTAATTTTGTTTGTCTAAGATACACAATAGGCCCTGCAGTTTGAACACCACCAATCTTGCATATCAAGTCATTTCACAACTCCAGACTCCATTGCCCAATGGTATTTCACTATCTAAACACTATATCATAAGACCTGAAAGAAATCCTTCAACCAAAACATAAACCAAAACCTGAGCATAATAGCTAGCCTAAAACACCATCATAACAGAGACAAATCATAAAGAGAGAGCCCTCTCTGATCACAGTTTGGCTAGAAACTGTGATCCAAAGATTGGTTAGTGGTTACCCCGGCCGTATTCCCTTGGGAGTCATAGGGAACAACCTGGGTGTTAACATAATTGGCGACTCCACTGGGGAATGATTGAGATTTTAATTACTATATGTCTTCCATATAGCTACTATCAAGCCTGAAATAAGTCAAGAGGCCTTGAATCTGTTTCTGTATAACATTAGCAGTTTAGGGAGGAGCTTGTTTAGGGAATCTTCATCTTAGCTCTGAGAATACATAACCATTCCAAAAATCTTCATCCAGTCCCTTCAGATATAAAAATTTCCCACAAAATCCCAAAAAACAGTTAGAAACTGGCTCCTAAGAAAAATCCACGGCATACTAGGGCTAATCCTGACCCAAATCCACCCATCGTTGTTGATAATCCGAATACCATCCCTAGAAACATTAGGAAGCAACAAAGGCAGGATCAGCCTGCTATTTTGACCTCAGTTACAGACTTTCCTAACCTTTCTACTCCCCTTAAAGTCCTCTTTCGTTCTGTTCCAAGTTCCCCTAGTTCACCATCTACATCTCAAAGCCCTCATCCCCCATCTTCATCCACTGCACATACCCCCTTGAACCACACTTTAGGTTCAGCTTCACCTGTTACCCCTGTGGTACCCACTGTTCCTATTATCCCAGCAGCACCTATTAATACACTCAACCCTCCTAATATGGCAAATAGGTATGCACCCTTGCAGCTACCTGCTAATCCTGCAGCTCTGCCCCAGGATTACCAAACCAAAATCACATATTTTGACTCCACTGGCCCTTACTCTGCTATTCAACATGCTAAGAGGATGCAAGATCACTTTGAAAACTATGAGATAGATGATGACAGTGTGAGGATGAGAATTTTTGTCCAAAGCCTGACAGGTGATGTTAGAACCTGGTTCAGGTCAATTGCTGCAAATACTATCACGACCCCTGATGAGCTTTATCAGGCCTTTACTACCAGATGGGAGAAGAAGAAAGATCCCCTGCACATACTTGGTGAATATGAAACAATCAAGAGAGGTCCTCAAGAGAACGTTCTGGAGTACTGTGCTAGATTCAACAATGTGTACAATGCAATACCACAAAACCTAAGACCTCCTCCTGACTTGGCCTTGTACAAATTCCCTGATGGATTTGATTCTGACATGGCATATCAGTTGAAGGAAAGGGAACCTGAGACCCTTGAAGACGCCCAGAAAGCTGCTGTTACAGTAGAAGCAAACCTGATTGCCAAAAGAAACAGGGCAAGGTTGGAAAAGAGAAGCATATACAAAGAAGAACCCACAACCTTTGATCAAAAGCTTGATGCCATACTCAACAACATGAAGAGATTGGGTGACAGGGTGGAATCAGTTGAAAGAAAAGCATCATGGGAAGCACCACAAAACAATTCTCCTAGGAATCCAAATTTTAGGAGAAATCCAAACCCGAATGTTGGCAGGGCCAACCCTGATCCAGATATAAGACCCCCTTTCCAAGAAAATTATGCTGAAACCTCCACTTCAGCCGAGCCCAATGAAGATCCTGAGATTAATTTAATAGGGCTGGATGGTGAAAGTCAAGTTTTCTTAACACAAGAAGATCATGAGGATGAGGAAATCAAACTGTTCCACACTAAATCAGGGGAATCCTTTGACTTTAAACAAGGCTATGACACTGCTGTTTATGAAGTCCATAAACAGTACAAGCTAAGGAGCAGAACTGTGAATATCAACCAGCCTGAAAAGAAAAGGGATAATCAGCAGCCTGAAAGAGTTATAGTCACACAACCTAGTGACAAACTAAATTCACCTACAGAAGAAGTGATTGTTGAAGAAATCACTGAGCCACTGCCCTTAACACAGCAGTCTCTGGACACTTCATCTTCTGATCCTAATTCAAATGTTACTCCTCAAGAGATGGCTAAGAAGGATAAATCCCAAAGACAAAACAAAAATCAAGAAGAAGATGTAATGAACAAGGAAAGAACTGTCACCTATAACCCCAAAACCCAATCTGAAAAACCTTTTGATCTTGAAACAGAAATTAGCAAAATAAAAATAGCTATTCCTCTCTCGGAATTAGCCAAGCATGACAGCTATAAATTGCAAATCAAAAGGTCCCTACAACTCACTAGCAACAAAGATGATGTCAATGTACTGGATGACACCCCAGAACTCCTGTTTGGCCCAGAAGTGGATGGAAAAACAGTAGTCGCAGGGGTACTGCCTTTTTATGTCAGTTTACATATTCATGACAAAATATTACATAATGCAATGTTTGACTCAGGTGCCTCTCACAATCTTATGCCAAAAGCAGTCATGGAGAGATTGAATTTAGACATAACAAGACCATACAAGGATCTGTTTTCCTTTGACTCCAGCCAAGTCAAGTGTCTAGGTCTCATAAAGGACTTATGTGTCTCTCTAGTTCAATACCCAAACAAGACAATCCTAATGGATGTGGTAGTTGCTGATATCCCACCTAAGTATGGAATGCTGTTATCAAGATCATGGGGAGCCAAACTCCAAGGTTCCCTACAATTAGACATGTCATATGCCACCATCTCTGTGTTTGGGCAACCAAAGAGACTGTACAGAGAAACACTAATGAAGTACATGGTCAGCAGCGAAGAAAAACCTCAAAATTTTCCTATATATGTTGTCCATTCAGACATAGACTCATACATTCTCTTCAATGATACAACTACTCCCTCAAAAGGTGAAGTTGAAACCAAGATATTCATACAGGAGGAAGATGCAAATGAGAGTAGTATCACTCATGAAACAACAGTCAAACAAACATTTGATAGTGCTGCTGCCTTAAATGTCAAGAACATCCAATTAAATGATGAGACTGTCCTAGAAGACAAGCTAGAGAAAAAACCACAATTGCTACTCACATTACCAGCCCATGAACAGATCATAAAACCTCCTCCCCAACAAGATATTCTATGGTTCCTTGAATTTGATGGCTCGGTCAACAAATTAGGGGCAGGAGCTGGAGTTTGGGTACACAATAAAGAAAATAGTCATGCAGAAGGCAGAGCCTATAGATTGAATTTCAGATGTACTAATAACATGGCAGAATATGAAGCTCTTTTACTAGGACTCAAGTTGGCAAAATTCTTACAAGCTGCCAGGGTTTCAATCATGGGAGATTCAGATTTAGTTATCCAACAAGTGAAAGGAAACTTTGTCACCAATGACAAAAGACTAAGGACTTATAGGTCTGCTGTTGCTGAGGTACTAAACTTTTTCTCTGAATTCCAAATTACTAAAATTCCCAGAACCCAAAATCTACATGCCCATAGTTTAGCCACCTTTGCAAGTACCTGCAAGTTGCCCTTTGAGCCCCACCATTGTTTTACAGCTGAGGTAAAACACAGACCCTCCATACCAAACAACATTAATGATTGGCAAGTATTTGAGGATGACAAGCAAATAAACCATTTTTTAACTCTACAGCAAGAATTTGCAGGATTAAATATTGACAATGAGACAGCATGTCAATCACAAATGCTTGAGACAGCATGTCAATCACAAATGTTTAATGGAGCAAGTCCATCACAAATACAGTTTCAACAGACTGCTCAGCCAATATCACCTAGGACTGCAAAGCAAATGCTGAATCCAACTATTTTCAATATAGAAAACATCCAGCAAATTCAACAAGTTGATTGGGAAGAGGGAGTGTCCAATGCTGAAACTGAGATCATTGAGCTGAAGGACAATTTTCTACCAACAGGCCTAACCCCACTAGAAGACATTTTTGATTCAAATGATATTCTCAGAAAGCCAAAAATGCAGCCCCTGAATGCAGCCATTGAAGAATGCAACATAGGTACAATTGACAATCCCAAGATAATTAAATTATCTGCTTCCTTACCTCCTGACCAAAAGCCAAAATACATTGACCTCTTCAAAGAGTTCCAGGATGTTTTTGCATGGAGCTATGAGGACCTAAAGTCCTATGACACCTCTGTAATCCAACACACTATCCCTCTCAAACCTGATCAAAAGCCCTTTAAACAAAAACTGAGGAGAATCAATCCTATGCTTCTCCCAGCAATGGAACAAGAGGTACATAAAATGTTCAAAGCAGGCATCATAGCACCAATCAGATTCTCTGAATGGATCTCAAACTTAGTCCCTACAAAAAAGAAGACTGGTGAGATCAGGCTGTGTGTGGACTTAAGGAATCTAAACCAAGTATCCTTAAAAGATAACTACCCCTTACCCAAGATGGATCACATTCTTCAAAGGGTGGTAGGGGCCTCAAGGATCTCATTACTGGATGGATTTTCCGGTTTTAACCAGATCTTAGTTCACCCTGATGATCAGGACAAAACAACATTTACAACTCCATGGGGAACTTTCAAATATGTAAAGATGCCTTTTGGATTGAAGAATGCAGGGGCAACATTTCAAAGAGCAATGGATATTGCCTTTGCCAAGGAAATTCATGACTTTTTAGTCATTTATCTAGATGACCTAACGCCTTTCTCAAAATCAGACCAAGAACACATAAAACATTTGAGATTTGAGACAGATCTTCCTAAAATGCAGAAAATATGGAATCTCCTTGAACCCTAAGAAATCCCTCTTTGGTTTAGAAGAAGGCAAGCTCTTAGGACACATCGTCTCAAAAGATGGCATTAGAATTGACCCAGATAGGATACAAGCTATCCTGCAAATGCCTCACCCTAGGAATGTCAAAGAATTACAAGGATTCTTGGGAAAAATCAATTTCTTGAGAAGGTTTATCCCAAACCTAGCAGAGCTAACCAGATTATTAAACAACATGCTGAAAAAGGATTCAAAAGTGAAGTGGATTGTTGAAGCCAATCAAGCATTTGAAGGTATAAAATTGGCCTTCACCCAAACCCCAGTCTTAACCAACCCTCAGTTTGACAGAGAATTTATCATTTTCTCTTTTGCTTCCCAACATACTATTGCTGCTGTTTTATTACAAAAGGATGACCAAGGAAATGAAAAGCCAATTGCTTTCTTTAGCAAGGCTCTTAGAGATGCACCTTTGAAGTATCAAATCATGGAAAAGCAAGCTTACGCTTTGGTCAAAGCAATTAAAGACTTTAGGATTTATATCCTTTATTCCCATGTCAAAGCATATGTACCAAGCCCTATTGTCAAAGACATTCTCACCCAAGAGAATTTAGAAGGCAGAAGAGGAAAATGGATTGCCAGCGTCTTGGAATTTGACATTGAGATAAAACCTACAAAACTAATAAAAGGGCAAGGCTTGGCCAAATTAATGACAGAAACAAATTTTCAAGCCTTAGACATCAATCAGTTGGACAGTGAAACAGAGCTGGCGACTCCAAAGATCAAAGTAGCCTTTGAACAATCCCCCTGGTACTCTGATATCTGTTATGTGTTACAAAACCTGTGTGCTCCCCCAGGACTGTCCAAAACTAAGTGTAGGTTCCTAAAAATGAAAACATCAAGATTTTGTGTGATGGATGGCAATTTACTTTGGAAAAACCATGAAGGGATATTGCTGCACTGTTTAATTAAAAATGAAACTAACAATATCATGCAAGAGTTTCATGCAGGAGATTGTGGTGGACACTTGTACTGGAAGTCCACTGTGGATAAAATACTAAGGGCTGGATACTACTGGCCCACCATGTTCTCTGATGTCAAGAAATTTATCACATCTTGTCATAAATGCCAAGTGTTTGAGGGCAAAAGACAGTTGCTGCCACTCCCTTTAAGACCCATTGCAACAGAGAGACCTTTTTAACAATGGGGTTTGGATTTCATTGGGGAAATTCATCCCTCATCTTCAGGACAACACAGATGGATTTTGACAGCCACAGACTACTTCACCAAGTGGATTGAAGCTGGCCCATGCAAACAAGCAAATGATTCAATAATCATTCAGTTTTGGAGAACAACATACTGGCTAGATTTGGCTGCCCTGATAAAATCATTACAGACAATGCTGCTGCTTTCAGATCCAAGAAAATGGTGAATTTCTGTCACAAATTCCATATTACTTTGGGCCATTCTACTGCATACTATCCCCAAGGAAATGGCCTTGCTGAATCATCAAACAAAAGCCTTGTAAACATCATAAAGAAGGTACTTGAAGAAAACAAAAAGAACTGGCACAAGAAACTAGTCAATGCCTTATGGGCAGATAGACTAACAACCAAGAGATCAATTGGGACCAGCCCATATGAGTTGGTTTATGGATTAGAGGCCAAATTCCCCTCTTCACTAGGAGTGCCTGTTATGAAGCTTCTTCAAGAAAGCCAAGCAGAACCAAATGATATGCAAAGAAGGATCAATCAGATAATTTGTCTGCATCAAACCAGAGATCAAGTTTTCAGCAGAGTTCAGGTATTACAAGAAAAACTAAAGAAAGCCTTTGACAGAAGAACCAAAGCAGAAGATTTCAATATTGGTGATAAAGTCCTCAAGTGGGATGCAAGAAGAGAAGAGAAAGGAAAACATGGAAAATTTGATTCCTTATGGAGAGGACCATTTGCTGTCCAAGCAGTACAAGGTAACAACACTTACTTCCTAAAAAGTCTTAGTGAAACTGACTTGGATGAAGGTCCTGTGAATGGCAGGATGCTGAAGCACTATTTTGAATACCACCCCTAAGTGCAGCATGAGCTTCCATTGTATATACCCAAATGTATATATTACTTTCTGTTTAAAATTTGTAAAATGTAGTTTCTCAAGTGTTATTAGCTGGTCAGCAAAAGGAGAAAAGAATCAGAGGTTTACCAAGAAGAAAAGCACACAATTTGGGCACTTCAAAGCATCAAAACTTCAAGTTCATAAAAGCAGTAAAAGGCCAAGGCATTCTGACCTGCTGTTCTTGGTATTTCAAAGAAAAACCATCCCCATGTGGAGCCACTGTTAGCTACCTATACCAATAGGTTTCATATTTCATGATTGACTATGAAAGGACCAAATATGCTCTGCTTTGATAACCCAAAGATCACATATTTTCAAGAGAATTCAATCTATGTATATAGCTAGGCATGGACTTAAGATTTTGATGGATGGTCCAACAGTCTAATCTGGATCATTCCATGGTTTAAATTTGCAGTTGTAGAATAGAGAAGAAAGTCTGTCCAAACTGTTTAATCTTGGCAGACAAGTAGTTCAGGTAGAGAAGAAAAGGCTCCCAACAGCTTAATCTGGGACCTTGGAAGAGATAAGGGTAGAAGTAGATAGAAATAACAAAGAAAAAGCCAAAGAAAAGAAAAGGCAAGTAAAGGGTCTGCAAGTCCAAGTGCACCCTCCAAAAAGAAGTAAAAAATGTTAGGCAAATACTGGGGTAAGTAGTTGGGGGTCGCAGAAAGGTTATCTTTATCATTACAGATGTGTGAACTGTGTTTTCCAAGGCAAAGTTTATCAATTGACAAGGTGTTCACCCTCATCAAGTTACAGCAAGGAGCATGACTAACCTCCCTCCCCCCCTTCATTCCATTATTAACATCCCCTTATCAGCTGAGATTCATGGAGGAAGAGCATGGTTTCATGGTGGTTCTTGTTCATTCAAAAGCCACATTTCTTGTGTAAAAATCTTTTCATTTTGATCTACTCTTTAAACCAAGTGTTTTGCAAACAAATTCAGTATTTTCTCCCTTGGATCACCCCCCATCCATATTAACTTTGACTTTACTATGTAAATCCCTATATCACCTTTCCCCTACTA
This sequence comes from Pinus tabuliformis, assembly GCA_031772625.1. Taxonomy (NCBI): domain Eukaryota; kingdom Viridiplantae; phylum Streptophyta; class Pinopsida; order Pinales; family Pinaceae; genus Pinus; species Pinus tabuliformis. The sequence goes on from CM062817.1 coordinate 1,872,186,249, forward strand.
GTATTAAACACCATGGTGTATAAACCCCAAATTTTGTATAAATACCCCCCCCTTGGCATTATAGCCAATAAGTCCTATGTTAGGGATCAAATGACATCTGGTCATTTTGATAAGCCTAAGCCCAACCCTCTTTCCCCTTTTTTAAATCCATTTTCTCACTTTTGGCCCCCATTTACACATAAAACCTATAAAACCTTGTTTCTACCTTTACCCGCTCAAAATTGCTAAAAATACATCAAAACCCACTTGTTCCCCTTACCCAAAGTTCAAAGATCGGGCGCATAGTCACAAAAATTTCACGAAAAACCCATAAGTCCAATGTTCTCCGCTCGTGCACATATGCCGAAAATAATCATTAAATAATCCCCGCCCCCCCACCATATCCGTTGACTATTTCGTTCTCCCGACAGCCGTCCGATTAAAAGATTGAAGATCCAACGGCTCTGTTCACAGCGGAGTTGTTCCGACATCCGATGTTTACCCGCCTTATTCCCCGGTCACATCAGTTCCCCGATAGCCGTCCGATCAGACCCCCCAGATCTGACGACCGTCGTTGCATCGGAGCGGATCTCTCATCCGAAAGTTATCTTCCGATGGCCGTATTTTGGGTACGTCATATGGTAGCCACGCGTCTCCACCACCGTTCATCGGAGGTACGCCTGACAAATACCTCCCCCGTACCGTAAGCGGTGCGATATGAAACCGCTCACGGTTTCCGGTTTCCCTCATCCCACCTATATTACATCAGCTCCCCGTCACCTCACGTCACTGCCACCGATGCCGTCACGTCAACCTTTGCGCTCAACCATTGGCCGATCTGTCATGCCACTTCATCATCCCCCTGGACCAATCAGAGCTCGCCACCTGGCCTAATGACGTCATGCTGACGTCATCCGACCCTGACCCCACCTATGACGTCATGCTGACGTCAGCAAAAAAGCGCGCCAGTATTACCAAAATTCCATATTTGGGCCAAAATTTCATGTTTTTTCTACTTTTGGTAAAAAGCTCTACTGTTATTTCTGCATGTGGCTCACGTCCAGACCAGCACCAGCTTGCTAAAGGGATTCCGAGACCGCCAGAGCCTCCAGCACTCGCGCATTCGCCATTCTTGCCGACGAATTCTCCAGGTATTCTCGATAATTATCCCAGAAATCTGTTTTATCCGTAATTCCGAGAGTAATCTGTGAACACACCTGAAAGCTTGGCTTTCACCATTAAAGTACACTGTAACCAGCACTTATACCCAGCCAGTGCATCCATTGCACTCCTATAAGGCCACATTGGACAAATTGAACTGAAATCTATAGATAGTTCGCGCAGTCGTGAACCAGCTACCTTCAGTAGCCAAATTCACCACAGAAGACACTCTGCTCGGTCCTGCTACTGGTTTATTGGCTCAGAGCAGTATTTCAATTGCTGCAACCTTCCCATTCACTCTCTATCCCCTGCAATTCACATCTTTCATTGAAGAAAACCTGATTGTGTTGCTCTGCATAGCAACTCTACCCACAATCCTAGAAAAACCATGGACCCATCAGTCCCTCCTGTAGTACTAAATGTTCAGCCTCTGAATGCCCCTCAAAGGAACTTGAAATGGCAAGCCTTGGCAGATATGGATTACCAAATTACAGAAGAAATGATTATGGGCAGCAAATTCCACATTCATCTGTTAAATGAGTTGAAAACCAAGCATGAAAATGGGACAGACATATTGGGTATATGGGACTCTTTCCTCCCTATTTTCAAGCTCCCTCAGGTCAACCAGTTCCCTGAACTAATCCACCTGTGTGCTGAACATTATGATGCTTCTCAGAGGGCTGTTGTTGACCCATCTGGTTCAGTACTTTTCTATGTTACCCCTCAAGCTATCAGAGACATGCTTTGCTTCAATCCTCAGAAAAAGCTGGTCCCTTTGTCACTAGTGAACCTGATAAATCAAGGGGCCAAACTGACAGATGTTCAAATTATCAAACTCAATCAATTATACATTAACTCTGACATGGTGATGTACCCCCCAATTGGTCATGTATATCTCAATGGGCTGGGCAGAGACCTTGCAGACATGATTAGTCCCATCTTGGGATATAATTCAATTGAGCATATTGACATAACTGTGCTGGCAATGATGTTTATGTTTGCTCCTGGCAAGTCACCAATCTGCTATGACTATGCCACCTACATATCAGACAAGATTCATGAGCAATTGATGAATTTGGCGAGAGATAGGGTATTCAGATATACCTCCTACATCTATCATTTGATTTTGTACCATCAACATGACAGATTTCATTTTTCAATCAAAAGAATGGATGCCCAGGGCAATCCTAGATCAGTGGTCTGTTGGTCCTCTGTCTTCCACTCTACACCTGATTCTCCATACACTTACTGTGAATTTATTGATCAGTTCATCCATCCAGCCATGACAATGCTAATGAGCTCGCCACCTCCAAGACTCACTGATGACATGCAGAGAATTCTTCAGCTGTCTAAATCTTACAGCATTGGGGATTGGTACTTCTACCAACACCACACTGTCATCAGGATATATGGGTGTGATTTGCCTCCATTCAGATTACCTAAGTATGTGCCTATGAGGCTATTTGCCCTAGAGTATTTTAGGCAATTTGGCAGAGTTGATGTGCTTCACTTTTCAGGAAAAGGCAAAAAGGCACAGTTAAAAGTGAAAAGCCAACTTGGCCATCTCATCTATAACGAGAGGGAGCAAGGATGGAGGGAAGCAGATAGAATGCTTGAGTGCCTTGGCTTCCAAACAAGTTTCCCATGGACACCCTATGACCCTAATCATTTTATAACAATGAGGAGGCTCAAATATAAGTTGTCTGCCTATGATCATCATAGTATCCCTCACATTGAAAAATATGCCAATCAAGACAAATGGAGGAGAGGGACCCTAGAAGAGCCTGTATCACAAGAAGAGCTAAATCTGAGGGCAGTAAGGAATCTAAGGAAGATGGCTGACCTTGAACTTTGTTCACAGGTGAGCTCACTTCCAAGCACACAAATTGGAGCAGCTGCATCCTCCTCAACTGCCCAACAGCAAACTACAAAAGCTGTTGAAAACATATCAGAGAAGGGAAAAGAAAAGGAAATGGAGATAGAGCCACAGCAGCTAGATAAAGAACAACAGCAAGCAGAGCAGCAACAACATCAACAACAGCAGGAAAGGCAGCATGAAGAAGGTCAACCTGACAGAGAGCAGCCCTTGCAGCAGGAAAGAGTGGTGGATACCCCAACTTCCACTGAGCAACAGGCTCAAAACATAGTGCCTCCTAGGCCAGAAGTCACCACTGATGCCTCGGTCCTCCAAACTCCACAGAAGGAGGACTTAAGCAGAAAAAGGGATAGAGAAACTCCTCTCACTTCATCTATCAACCAGGGAGAGAAGAGACAAAGATTAAATGACTTTTCTGAGGATGATGCAGCAATAAGACAAGCATTGGGCATGGTCCCACCCAGCAGAGAAGCTTCAGCAAGTTCCTTCCAGCAGGAACAGGACAGGACCATGGGAGGGGAGGTCAGCTCCTCCAGCCAACAAAAAGAAGGACAAATAAGCATCAAACAACAATTTATAGACATCAAAAGGAGGATTGATCCTATCAAAATACAGCTATACAATCATCTGCTAAACATGGCTCCTACCAATCAGCAAAGACTTATGTCTGCCTTTGATGTAGGTGAGGGAAAAATGATCATGAGTCATTTTATGCCCACAGCACTGCATCCCCAATCTGCCTCAGATTACCTCAGGACCAACCTGGAAGTCATGGCCAAAGACATACACCCAATGGACAAAATTGAACTGCATAAACAGACTGGTGAGATGGTGTATGCCTCCTTGGCAGATGAAACATTAGAAAATTACAAACTAAAGAGCAGCCTTAATGCCACAGCCTCTCAACTGGAATTGGAGAAAGCATCATCCCAGGCGAAGGACAACAGAATAAGGTCCCTGGAAGACATAATCATTGAAATTGGGCATGATCCCAAAGATATTTCAGGGATACAGGAAATCTTGAAGTTGAGGGATGCTGACATGGCTGCCATGAGGAAGAAAATCAAACTCCCAGCCACCATGCACCCTCAGACAGATGAGGTAGCCCAACAAAGGCAGGAGAAAGATACCACAGATTTGTTGATCTCCATTTATAAAGAGCTTGTTCAAGCACAAGAGAAATTAGGAGAATCAGAGGCTGCAAAGGCAGCATTGCAAGCAGCATTAAAACAAAGAGAAGAGGGTCAGACCTCTCAGCCTCCTCCTCAAATCATAAATCTTGAGGAAACTGCCCCTATCACTGCTCCTCCTCCTCAACAGACTGAACAGACAGCAACATCTACTTCAGCAGTGCCAACAACTACAGAGCAGGCCCAAAGCCTGGATATGCAAAAGCTGAAGAATGAAATCCAAATCCTGGAAGCTCAAATGACAGAGTTAAATGAGACCAGGGATAAGTTGGCCAAGCTAAATGACAGACATGATAAATCAAAGAGAGAAGTGGCAGAAAAGGGCAGGGAAATCAAAGCCCTCAAAGACAAGATCAAAGAGCTAGAGAATGAGCTCAAGTTAGATAAAGTGGTGGCCGAACTGAAAATAGTGCTATGGGCTAACATTGGCCAGTCTATCAATGAGCAGTGGCCATATATTGAAACTATCCATGAGCAACTAGAGCTCATCCCAAAGGCACAGAGGGAGATTCACAGATCAAGAGCTCAATTGAGCAATATGCCTGAAGTGGCCACCAGAATGATCAATGTACTTAACCACAGAACAAGTTCCCAGTTAGCTGCTATGGGAATTACAAACAGAACTGACACTATCCAAATGGTCAAAAGGGTTCTCACACTGAGAAACTTTGTGCAGACCTTGGAGAGAAGAACCCAGGATATGCAGACTGAGGTGAACAAGTTTTTAGAAAAGTTTCAAATGTTAGAAAGCAGAGGACTCCCTGGCTTACTGAACAACGCAGGGAGATTGTTCACACATGACCAGTATGCTAAAAGGGTCAATACATTTGCCACTAGCCAGATCAATGATAAGCCCAGCACCTCAGAGGAAACAGGGCCAGCCACAGGACAGTCTCTTTACAACAGAGTCGAGAATCTGTTTTTTATAAAGAATGAGATCAATCACCTGTTTGGGGTGGCTCCCAATTTCTTCAAATACACAGAGGCAGAGGAGACAATGGATGCTATTCTCAGGCATCAACTCCCTACGCAAGAATGGTGGACAAATGCAATACAGAAGATTTTGTAAACAGGGAGTCACTTAACAATTTTGTTTCTTAAAGAGTATCAGTTGTCATGCAGAGCACAGTTCAACAAAATCAGCATGCATTATGAATTAAAGCTGAGCCAACTCAGCAGATGGATCGGCCAACAAAGCAGAAAATAGAAGACTACAGGTGGCAAGGCCGAGAAAATACAGCGCAGCAAGAAATAAAGACGCATCATTCAGCGTTAAAGCAAAACGGCTCAACCGACTCAATGACCTCCAAAGGTCAAATTACCCTCTGACAGACATAAAGAGCATTTATGCTGCATTCAAAGTGCAATAACTTCTTTTCCTACTTTCTGTACGCATTTATGAAGATATTTTCTCTCTCAGATGACTCAATACCTGAGATATTTTGTATAAGCATTGCTATAAAGCCCCCTTCGCATGAGCTTGCAAGGGTTGTTGTTGATTTCTCCTAAAGAAATTCTTATGCTGTAATCCTTTTTGAAGTCTAATAAAGAAAGTGATGGAATTTCTCGGATTTTCTGAAGTGCTGAATGCGTTCTGGTGTCTGTTGATGACTGCTGGATTCCTGTGTATTTCACCATACAATAAGTCTCTGTAACTCTCTCTGTTAATTAGTTGTTTGTTAAAATCCATATATGTTATCTGATTTTCAATACTAAGCAACAAAGAAAAAGAATAACTTTCAGGATTTATTCACTGAGTACCCTGAGTTCAATCTGTGTTGTTTATGAATGTTTTCTTCAGCTGTAATCTAGATAAGTGTAATTCTTAATTGCTGCACTTTCAGAATACACCTTTCACAGTGGCCTTTGTCACAGGAATTCAAGTTATGCTCCTGTGCAGTGTGCTCACCTTCACCTCACCAACTTAATAGAAAATTCTTAATTGCTTTCTATTGGTTAACATACATCACCATTTAAACTAATTTTGTTTGTCTAAGATACACAATAGGCCCTGCAGTTTGAACACCACCAATCTTGCATATCAAGTCATTTCACAACTCCAGACTCCATTGCCCAATGGTATTTCACTATTTAAACACTATATCATAAGACTTGAAAGAAATTCTTCAACCAAAACATAAACCAAAACCTGAGCATAATAGCTAGCCTAAAACACCATCATAACAGAGACAAATCATAAAGAGAGAGCCCTCTCTGATCACAGTTTGGCTAGAAACTGTGATCCAAAGATTGGTTAGTGGTTACCCCGGCCGTATTCCCTTGGGAGTCATAGGGAACAACCTGGGTGTTAACAGGTAACATAGCCTATATCGTGGCAAGAATTGTTTATTCATTCCTCAGGTCCCAAAGGCAAACTAACATTACCTTATAATACTTTTAAAATCTTGGTTGAATGTATTAACAAGAAAGCAAATATTTCTTTTGATATTGCTATGATATTTGTGTCCATCCCTTTGTGTAAGCTAAGGTGAGTTTCAGGCTTGATCACGTGCCTGATTTGTGACTTAGATACATTTTAGTTGTCTCATTGAAAACGACAATTTTTGAGTTTGAAAATTGAAAGTTAATTGGCTTGTTTACACCCTGTTATCACAAAAATCTACACTTGTATGGATAAAGTCCAATAAGTTGCAATCTGAATGAAACTAAGAGGGGTCCATTTTCACCTCACCTGTCATGGGTGGGAATCAAATTCATAATTTTATTAACTCAACATTGCATATATACAATGGGAGATGGCTATTTGTTTCACATTCTATGAGGGACTCTTTGTCTTCCTCAAGAATCTTCATTTCATATATCTTTCTATTATGTACAATAATAATGATACAATAACCTTGAAAAATTGTGTTTAACATTCCCTCCCCATAAGCTAAAGGGGTGTTTTGTGAGTATCTAAGCATTTTAAACTTTTCTCTCCCAAATGTTGTGGTGAAGACATCCACAATTTGCTCATTTGTGGAACATTGTCTCAAATGGATAGTTTTAGCCTCTACATGAAGAGTTGTCTTTTGTGAGACTTTTTGGAAGCGTTTCCGGTGGGGTTTTCTCTAAAATATGGCAGGAATTTATTGAAATCACAAGCTTGATGGGTAACCCCTGCACAATCGAAGTTCCCTAGGGGTTTTTCAGGGTGTTGAATCCATCTATACAATCAAAAATCCAGTTTAAATAACACAATTCGAGATTTCACCTCTAATTTTTCCGCCGTATTCTGGCACCGGAAAGTCCAAAAAGTTGCACTAAAGACAACTCCTCTACATCATATTGAATCAGATCGTGCTCTGTGTTGATGTGCTTGGTTTGATCATAGAATCTGGGATTCTTAGCCAACTTGATTGCAGAAGTAATGTTAACCAGAGGAGGAGTAGAATTAGAATTCACGTGTTTGTCTTGCAAATCTTCAAGTATTTTCCCAAGCCACACAATTTCCTTTGTTGCTTTTGCAACTACCACATATTATGCCTTTGTTGTGGAATCTGCTAGAATGGATTGTTTGTGGGACCTCTAGGAGAAAATTGGTGATCCAAGACTCATGAGATAGCCTAAAGTGAACAATCCATTTTCTTTATCCCTGTCAAATTCAAAATCAAAGTATTAGAATGAAGTCATCCACCATAGAGTCCAAAGCCTTGAGTTCCCTTATAATACTTCAAAACTCTTTTTAATGTCCTTAACAAGTTTTTTTCATAAACCTAGAAAGAATCCCAACAATAAATGAAATATCTAGTTTAGTGGTACTAAGGTAGATAAGACTTTATACAAGGTTTTTGTACTTGGTTGCATCCTCAAATTTATTCCCTTCTTTTGATGTGAAATTCAAATTCTATTCCATTGGAGTAGAAAGAGGGTTACACTTAGCCCTTTAAAAAAATGTTCAACAATTCTCCAATGTACTTCATTTGGGAGAGGAATATGTATTTGGATGTTAAGTCACTTCAATTCCCAAGTAGTAGTGAAGATGTCCCAATTTGTCATTAAAAAACCGTTCTTCAACCCTTTCTTTATGGATGCAATGTAGATTTCATTGTTATCAATATATCATCTATATACACTACAAGATATACAACAATTTTGCCAACTTTATTGACAAACACAGTTGCATCATCAAGATTAAAATTCTTGACATTCATTTTCAAAAGATGTTCAGTTGACTTTCATACTAGGCACATGGTGTTTGTTTCATGCCATATAAGGACTTGATGAGTTTACATTATGTTCTTGTCGCTTCACAACAAAACCTTCGAAGTGAGACATGAAAACATTCTCTTTCAAGTCTCCATTCAAGAATGTGGTCTTCACATCCATTTGATGAACTTTCCATCCAATTTGTGTTGCCAAGGAAAATACAATATGGACGATGGCCCATTTTTCCCACGGGGGAATTTTTTCCTCGTAATCAATGCCTTCTTTCTATGCAAATCCTTTTTCCATGAGCCTTGCTTTGTGTTTCAAGTGAGCCATCTGATTTCTACTGGTTTTGAATGGAGGGTCCACCAACTTCCATGTCCCATTCTTGTTGAGAGCATCATTCTTCTTTTGCATTGGTTTTTTCCACTCATCATGAGAAACAACTTCTCCAAAGGAAGTTTGTTCAAAGTTAGTAGATAAATTCAATTCATAATCATATGAAACATCCATATCATCCAAATCACCTGAATCACCTCCATCTTGTTTGTTGGAATATCTAATTCCCACCTTTTTGACCGCATCAAGATGAACACTTTCAAGTGTCTGAGATGGTCCAGGTTGCTCCATTGATTGAGATGGTGCTACGTCAAGGTTCAACCTTTCAATCCTATCAATCACATCATCCAATGGATCTTTGTGATCTAATGAAGTGGCTAGAACTTAATGAGGGGGAGATGGTTTTTCAAAAGGAGATTTAAGAGATTGATCAAAGATAGGGATCCCTCTTCAAAATGTGAAATTATCATCATCAAATTCATGATGTGTTCTTCCATTAGTGAATCTATCTAGACAATCAAGTTGTTGCTTAATAGTTTTTTTATTCTTGTAGGATTTAAGAAAAATTACATCTTTCGAGAGGATGAAATTCTTGTTTACCTAATATGCCTTTGTGGTATTTGCGTGCCCCAAGAAGTGTTAGTTTTTTCAACCCATTAAGTCAATTTATAGTGCCAATAAATTTTATACCTAGAATCTAATTTTTAACAGCGAAACCAAATATGAAATTTATGCACAAAAATATATTGTTGAGCTTCTAACAAATTTCACACAGTAGAAATAAAAGTCAAGCAAATAAATGTTTACACAACTTTTACCTTGAAACTGAACATGGGAAAACCAACATTCGTGTTTTTTATTTTATTTCTTCTTGCAGAGAAAAATCAGAAATTTCTTACAACCATAAAACCTCGATTTGCATGCCAACAGAAGGCCCAGACTTGCCTCAATTTGCATGCTAATGGCCATCTCAATTTTTGTGCAGAATTCTCACATGTGAAACCTCACACATGCATTTGTACACCCTCGAAAAATGTGCCTACTATGTATTGCCTTGATTTTTGTGTATCCTTCTCACACTTGCGACCTACCTCAATTTGTGTGGCCAACTACCTTAGTTTGTGTGCTATCCCTTTTGTGGGGTGGAAAAATTGTTAGTTTTTGGTAGCAGCGGACAAGTGTTCTAGTCTCTATGGTGTCTATGAGGCTAGGGAACACATTTTCTCCATTACCCAGAAAAGGTTTCACGAGAGAACACCTCAATTAGATTAATTAGCCAATTGTTAAAATCTCCCTAATTCTAACTTAGGAAAACCTGTTAATTAAATCAGATTAATTGGGGAAAATCAATTTTGCTCTAAAGACGTCCAGAAAAGTCACTTAATGGGGTCAATATGATCTTAGCCATTGACTGTGATTAGATCATGGTTGTTGATTGCTAAATGAAAGATTATAAGAGCAAGTTGATGGGGTTGGAGAGACATACTTGAGTAGTTCGACTTACCCATTTGCATAGATGGTAAGGACATAGTTGACACAAAGGGAGACACCAACAACAAGTGTTTCAGAAGAAATTTGAGAGAAGGATTCCAGAGAAGATTTTCACAAAGATTTCCAGTTTCCAGAGGCAGAAAGGAAGTCAAATTTTTTCTGATAAAGAGGACACTGAATCAGTGGTGCGAGTTTGCTAGTTAGCCACAACAAGTTGCAGAGGAAAGCTTGTTCCAGTGTGCCAGTGTTATATCTATCACTCAGAGGCAGAGCGAGTGGGTCTAGCGAATTTTTGGAGGCAGTTCGACTTGTAAGAAGTGATTTCTAGAGGCTGTACAAATTTTCCCGGAGAAGAAGTGTTCATTTTTCCCAGGCAGTGCGAATAGCCAAGAGTGTGAGTTGCTAGGAAGAGGCCATATCAATTTGCAGAGGAGAGTTTGTGTCTCTAGATTATTTTGCCAGTGGAGATTATTATTTGTCGGAGCTTTGCCAACATTAGGCAAGCATATTATTGTACTCTTAATTTGTTGAAGAATTAATAATATAAATCCTTATCTACTACACTAGTTTTCCCCACATTGGGGTTTTTCCAGGGACTATTGTCCAAAAATATTGATGTCCAAATTTTTGTGTGTGCATTATTTTCTTAGTTCCAATATTTTTATTTGTGAAGATTGTACTAGTCAATTAATCATTATTCGATGAATTAATTTTTTGAAGACAAATAATCTCCAGTAAAAAGACGATTAGATTTCTAGTTACTGCAATTTGTGGAAATTTCACAAAAACCAAGGCGGAAATGGTATCTCATGCATCCACGAATGCTCCCTCCTCGCATCTATACATTCAAGATGTGGACACTCCCATCAGTTGGTCCCTTTGACTATGGCACTTGACCATGAAGTATTCTCCCCTCCATTACCACATTATTATTCACTGACACCTATCAATTGAACAATTGACTAGGGATATGTTACTTCCCCTAAGGGGCTTGAAGCACCTAATAGGGTTGACCATTAGCCACCCGTACCTAGGGAGGAAACAACTTTACGTGATCTTGGTCCTGATTTTGGAAAGGGATTCTTGGTTGAAGTATTAGATTTCCCTTAACATTCATGTTTGGTTCACTTAGATGCATCATTGATCTTAGTCCCTAATGATTGGTTGCTTTCACTAGAATCCATGTTCTTGTTAGGTGGTTCAACATCCCAGGCTTAGGCACCCACTCCACAAGTACCCAAGCCCTTAAGAGGAGTACGTTGGCACAAACAAGTGAAGCGTTGAGAATTTGGAGCCTCCTTGCAACACTATCATATGACACATGTCCTAGAGCACCTCCAGAACTTGTGACGTTGGTCGAATTTGACCCAGACTGGAGGATTCTTCAAGATGACACCACTAGACCTAGCATGCCCCTAGGCTGTTCTTGACACAACATGATGGGCAAGAGCTAATTCAGAGCCTAGATGAGGATGGTCTCGCATTGAGATACTAGGGAGGGCTTATTGCGTTTGTTGAAATTCGAGTGCAATCTAGAGTTTTTTAGCATGATAATTACTTGTGACTGATATATATGCTCACTTTTAACATTCTCTTTATTCAATTATGTCGTCAAGCAATTATACATTTAGTTATGCAAGATCACAGTGCACAAAAGACAATAAACACTAGAAGTTAGGCCAGAGGCTAGGGAAAAACCCACAAGGGGAAAACCCAACAATCATTTCCTTATAGAATCTTTGTCAACAAGAGAAATCCAAGTCAAACTAACTAGTAACCCAAGTGCAATGTCATTCCTCCATGAAACAATAGCCTTCAATAGTCCACAAGAAGTCTATCACAAGTCTATCCAAGATATGCCACATGTCTATCTTTAATAATGCTCAGAAATTTCGCATTGTTTGCCTAAGAAATTTTGCATAAGTATCTCAAAAAATTTCCTTTCTTCCTTAGAGATGGTGTACAAACTGCCTCAGAGATGCTCTAGAACTACCTCATACATGCTTGAATACTTCAGAGATATAATGCTATAGAGAGCTCGCATACTTCAAATATATTAGTCCTCATGTAGCTCGCATTCCACAGATATAACAGTCTAACTTCCCTTCCATAGATAAGATCTGAATTTTTTGCCAAATGGTGGAGAATAGATGACAATATATAGTTGTTTCCATGTCCGAAAAGGTGTCTCTAAAGGCTGATCTAACTTTTCATCTGGAGCGCCGATTTGGCAGTTGGGATCATAGTTTTAAAAATCGATCGGTCTGAACCAGAAACTGGTCAAACTAGCTGGTTCACTTGCAAACCCATCTGGATAGGCAAAAGATCGGGTTTATGGGCCAATTTCTCCCTTTTTCCACAAAACCCGAGGCTAACTAGTCGGTTTATGGCTAAACTAGCTGATTCCGTCGTAAACTGGCTGGTTCATTGCCATGCCGGTCGCGGACCCACTGGGAGGCTGTTTTGCAGCTTCTAGGGTGGTTTGGAGGGAAACTAAGGGTTGTTTCCCCCCAAAAACACCTCCTCGAAGCCAAGAAAAGAGGTCTCCCCTCTCTTTTGTCTCACACATCTCATTTGGAGTTTTTGTGAGTTTCATTGGGAGCTTGGAGAGTGTTGGGTGTTTGCTGGGGTAGTCATCTTGGAGGTTTGGAGTTGGAATTGGAGTTATTTTGGAGATAGTTTGGCGCTGTTAGTAGACTTCGCATCTTGAAGAGGAGGCTAAGGAAGCTAGTTTTCATTTCCAGGTAAGGATTTTCGCTTGAAAAAATCTGTGTTTCCCTGTTGTCCATGTATTTAATTTTTTTATGTGTTCTATGCTACATTGTTATCAAATATCTAGTTCTTTGCTATCAAATTTTGTAGGCTAAATATGTCCATTTTTTTCCCAATTTTATCTTAGGTTTTCCATTTTTCTTAGCTGCAATTTTTTTTAATGTCCAATTTCTTTGAAAATTTCAAACATTTCTAGCCATCATGCCTCCAAAAGCCAAGGATAGTGCATGGGCTCATTGTGATGTGATTGATGGAAAAATGATATGCAAATTTTTCAATAAATCTATTGGAGGTAGGGGTATTCTCAGGTTGAAACAACACTTGGTTGGGAAAAGAGGCCAAGTAAAGCCATGTGATGCACCATAGGAAGTGATAGGTCTTGTTAGGGTAGAATACCTTGCCAAGTTTGAGAAGTTTTAGGAGAATAAGGCTAGGGAGAAGGCTATCCAAGAAGAAATTGCAAGAAAGAAGGAAATTTTACAAGCCATGAAAGAGAGTGGGTATGATGATTTTGAGATTCAAGACTCCTCTTATTTCCCTTCCACCAATGACCCCTTTCACTATGTTCCTCCTACTCTTGGGTCTTATCATCAAGGCTAACAATCTAAAGGAACAAAGAGGCCGAACATCCAAAGTTATTTCTCATCCTCTGCCACCACTACCTCTGCTAATCCCACTTCCTTCTAGCCAAGTCATCAACCCACTTTGGATGAACATTGGAAAAAACAATGCAAATAATCTTCTTTTCAATACATTGCTAGATGGTGGTATGATGCAAATATCCCATTTAATGCTGCTCGCTCACCTTATTACCAAGCTATGTGGGACTCTGTTATAGCTACAGGAAAGGGCTTCAAAGGCCCTACCATGCATGACTTGAGGGGTGCTCTTTGCAAAAGGAGATTGCTTCCATTAATGAGTATTTGGCTGAGTATAAAGAGTCATGGCTCAAAACAGGTTGTTCAATCATGTCAGATGGATGGACTGATGGAAAGAACCGCACTATCATTAATTTCCTTGTTTCTTTCCCTCAAGGAACCATGTTTGTGAGATCAGTTGATGCATCTGATAAGGTGAAGGATGCAACTCTTCTATTTGAGTTTTCGGATGAGATGATTCAAGGGGTGGGGGAGCAGAATGTTGTGCAGGTCATGACAGATAATTTCTCAAACTATGTTCTTGCTGGAAATATGATTGAGTCCAAATATAAGACCATATTTTGGACACCATGTGCTGCACATTGCATAGACCTCATGCTTGAGGACATAGGCAAAGTGGAGTGGGTAAAAAACACTGTAGAGCATGCCAAGTGCATTACAAAATACATCTACTACCACTCATGGGTATTAATCCTAATGAGAAAAAATACTGGGGGCAAAGAGCTTAATAGGCCTGCAATTACGAGATTTGCAACTCACTTCCTCACGTTGCGATGTCTCAATTCTCAACAAAAAAAAATTGTAGAAAATGTTTTCCTCTGATGATTGGACTTCATCTCGGTGGGCTCATAGACAATATGGCAAACACACCAAAAATAAAGTTTTTGACAATTATTTTTGGAAAAGGGCTACAGAGCTTGTGAAAATTATTGAGTCCCTTGTTAATGTGTTACAAATGGTGGATGGGGAAAAATTGGCCATGGGCTAAATTTATGTGCCTATGGATTAGGCAAAGGAGTAGATACGGGAAACTTACAAGGATAAGTTAACTAAATATGGGCATATATGGGAGATCATTGATAACAAATGGAACAATCAACTCCATCATCCTATACATGCAACTGGGTATTTTTTGAACCCAAAGTATCATTATAAAGCCCGACTAGGAGATCTGTAGGTTGGGGAAGCCAGAGATGGATTTTATGATTGCTTGGAGTGCATGGTCCCTAGCCATGCAGACCAATTGGAAATACATAAACAACTTTCTCTTTTCAATATGGCAGTAGGTAGCTGGAACGAACAAAGTTCGTTCTTCAAGTTAAATACTCCAGAAGTCTTGGAATATGTAAATCTCCATTCAGGATACAAGAATATATATTAAAATGTATAAATGAGAATGATGATACAAATAAGAGTGAGTGGTCTGCTTATATACTAGGCAGGTGCCTTTTGATGGAAAGTCATGTCCCATTTAGACATGCCTCTTCAACACTAATTACTAATTAACTAATAATTATTACAATTATCATCATTATTTATATTTAATATATTTTATTCATAACAATACCTTTGGCAAAAACTTGGAAAAGATGGCAAGAGATGTGCATCAACCATGTAAGCAATTTCAATTTGTTTTTCTTTTAAAGTTCAATTTTTTACAAATTTACAATTCAAATTGTTCGTAAATACTTGTAAAAAAGTAATGAAATGAACTAAGTTACTAATTAACGTCTTTTTCTTTGTAGCACATTGGTGGGAGTCATTTGGCGGCCAATGTCCTCAATTGCAAAAGTTTGCAATTAGAGTCCTCAACCAAACTTGCAGTGCTTCAGGTTGTGAGGGAAATTGGTCTGTTTTTGAGTACATACACATGAAGAAGAGAAATCGTTTGGAACAAAAAATGGTTAAATGATTTTGTCTTCGTGCAATACAACCTATGACTAGGGCACAACCAAATGATGAACAAAAGACCTGATCTAGATCCCATTGTGTTGGATGATATTGATCCAACATCTAAATGGGTGGAGGATGTTGATTTTGGGTAGCATCGAATGTGCTCTAGCCATAAAAATTGGCGGAGATGCTAAAGCGCATGAGATATCCAAGACCCAGAAATGGTTTGGGGAAATTCTACCCGTGAGAGAGATATTAAATAATTAATATTTTTAATGGGTTCCTAAGTCTAAACTTAAGAAAATAAAAATATGAATGGGTATTAATATAAAACTGGGTTAGAAGGTTCTAAATGACATGGATCAAGCCAAATCTAATCTTAACTTGATTAGAGATTTAATCTCAGCCATTGAAGATTCAACAAAAAAAAGTATAAGAGGAGGCTTGAGGGTTAATTGGAGATACACCAAATTGATAAGTCAGTTCGATTTTTCTGGAGCGGGGTCTGCTAAAAGAAATCGAACCAGTGATCAGAGTTGCATCGAGGGGCAGTGAGTGCATAGTAGAGAGGCAAAGATAGTGCCAGAAGACCAGCGCAGAGGCAGAGAGGCAGATGCAGGGCTAGTAGGAGCCACGCAGAGGGCCATGTTTATTTTGGGTAGCATCGGATGTGCTCTAGCCATGAAAATTGGTGGAGAGGCTAAAATACATGAGATCTTCAAGACCCAGAAATGGTTTGGGCAGATTGTACCTGGTTTGGGAGATATTAAAATAATTAATATTTTTAATGGAGTTCCTAAGTCTAAACTTAGGAAAAATAAAATATTAATGGGTATTAATATAAAACTGAATTAGAAGGTTCCAAATGTCATGGATCAAGCCAAATCTAATCTTAGCTGTGGATTAGAGATTTAATCTCGGCCGTTGAAGGACCAAC
Organism: Pinus tabuliformis; assembly: GCA_031772625.1. Lineage (NCBI taxonomy): Eukaryota > Viridiplantae > Streptophyta > Pinopsida > Pinales > Pinaceae > Pinus > Pinus tabuliformis. The sequence goes on from CM062817.1 coordinate 1,872,202,695, forward strand.
GAGAAAAGTATAAGAGGAGGGTTAGTTGGAGAATACACCAGAGTGATCAGTCATTCGATTTGCTAGAGCAGGGTTGCTAAGCAAAGTCAAATCAATGATCAGCGACGAGGAATAGTGAGTACTGGACAGAGAGGCAGAGACCAGCATAGAGATAGAGAGTGAGAAGCAGCAGCTAGAGCAAGCCACGCAGAGCCCAACAGAGAGCGCAGAGGCCAGAGGGACTGCGTAATCCATGCAGAGAGCAGCTGGAGTGACACAGAGGGTCCCAGAGGCTGCGCAGTGCCTCAGAGGGTTGACACAGAGCGGTTTTGGGTTGATGCAGAGGCAAGAAGGGCCAGCGCAGAGCTTCAAAGTTATTGGAGAGGGTTTCGTGGGATAGGTTTTCTGAATACTTGTTTCTGAATAGAGAGGTATTGCTGCCGGTTATTTTTCTTTGTCAGGTGAGACAGTTTGGTACCCAGTTGTATTCAGGGAAATACTACATAATAATAAACCCTTAGAATAGTTGCACCGATTTTCCCACATTGGGTTTTTTTGGGGACATTTGTCCAAAAATAACGGTGTCACGTGTGCGTTTGTTTTCTTTCAGGTGATGATTTGTAGATGTTGAGATTGTATTGTGTTTATTTCATTATTTATATGTTTTAAATAACTTGTTCAGAATTAACAAGTAGAAGAAATAAACTAGAAGAATACAAATTAAATTTCTAACAGATAGACTTAGAAATTTCAATATGGTATGAGAGCGTGGTTGCAGATCAAAGCAGAGTTGAAGGCATCAACTAAGTAGAGCATTTGCAGCAGAATCAACTGTCTCGAATGACAAAAGCTGATCCTTGCAGAAGCAACAGAAGAAGGGTTGATGCAGAGGGACTGCGTCATCAGTCCGGCCCAGAGAGAGGCCAACGCAGAGGTTGAGGTGGGCAGGGAGAAGCTCACACAGAGACTAGGAGGGTTGATGCAGTTGGCTAAGGGAGTTGTTTTTTCAGTGCTAGGATTGCGCAGAGCCTAGAGGCTCAATCCTTAAGTTGCCGGGGCCAGTGTTTTACAACCAGGACCAGGACTCCGACCAGGCCGAGGATCGACTCCGACTCCGACCAGGATTCGGTAATGACTCGGCCTAGTCGATTTCAATGACTCGGTCGTTGTAAAAAATACATTAAATATTTTTTTTTTTTATAAAAAAACATAATTTTAAATATTTTAAACATAATTTTAAAGATTTTCATTCATGTTTCCAAACACATAGCATTATAATATAGATGGAAGACAACATATGATCAAACTTTTTAACTTGACTAGGGGGGTTTATACTGGAGGGTCTTATGTATTTACACTTTGGTTCGAACACTTTTAATTCAGGTTCTAGATTATAGTATACACATTTTAACCTTGAAAACTAAACATATATAGATATGTGTTTCTATTTAATTCTTCTGTGTTAAAATGCTCTTCATATTTACAAATTTTGCTTGTTTTTACCAGGTCTTCCATGTTTCTAAATGGATTTATTAATATGTTTGCGGTGCTGCAATAGTAATTCTGGATTGTGGTAGTAATTACATAATGCCATTTTATATTCTGCATAAGGAAAATTTTGGTTATTTAAGTGTTGGGATTGATTTGCCTCTCAAATCAAGATTTTGAAATGTGCTTCTATTCTCTCACAGAGCTTGATTTAAAGATTTGAATAGATTGAAGAACTTTCTAATATTGGTATAGCCTTTTAATTCAAATGGATGCACCAAGTGGTATGGAGATTAAAAATCTGATTGAAGCTGTAGCGATGGATTTCAAACAAGCATTTCTATGGTACCTTATTGGCAGATGGACAAGATCTACTGTGTGGACCAATGTCAATGAGGCTTCAAGCAGGTCACATAGGTGAGAGTTGCACTGTGGCAGTGGGGTTTACTAAATTTTGTGCTCTGTTTTTTCCTGATTGAGGTCCTCAGCAAAATCTTAAAGAATGAAAAACCTCAAGTCCAGTGGATTCATGACATCCTTTTGTCTCTGTAAGCAAGAAGATATGTATTACAGGTAGACATCTAGATACAACACTAAAGGTTAGATGTGTTAATACACCTTTCAGCATAATTTTGCTTACTGGGAAATTTGGTTTTTCAGAAAATGCATATTAGAAAGCTTTTCCTGAAGAAAGCTGTTCCTCTTTTCAGCTTGATCAGGATTGTCACTAGGGGTTTGAGAGTTGATGAGACATACGCCATAACAGGTAAGTTGTGGATGGTTAATTTAGGTGGAAGCGAACAAATTCTTAAGACACAGGCTAGTGGCCAAACTATGGAAGAAGCAAAAGCTATAAACTTGTCACTTTCTGCCTTTGGAGATGTTATCAGTATATTGCAGGGAAAACAGCCTCACATATCTTACAGGTACTTGGACTTTTGGATTCGAAAGTATGAAGAGGATCTTTGATCTACTTGCAGATCTGAAAAAAATTAGTCATACCTGACATAATGAAAACATCAGAGAGATAAACAACAAGATTCTGAAAAGAATATCACCATTCTATTACGAGGGAGAGGTTACCTTTTATAAGCAAGGCGCCTTCTTATTAACTTGATTACAAATAGTTTTGCAATGGTTCATGGCATACTTTATGCATTGTGTACTTCATAATAAAATTACAGACATCCAAACAGATTAATTTCACACCACAAATCCAAAAAAAAGTGAATAAAATTTATTTTTTACGCTGCCCAGCCGTTTTCCAATGACTAGGCCTGGTCAATACGTACTCGGCCTGGTTGACCGAGTCAACTATGACTCGGCCTGGTCATTGGATGACTAGGCCGAGTCATAGTTGACTCGGCGAACCTAGCCGGTTACTTGGCCTGGTCGTAATTTTTTTTATCGGCTCGGTTTGACCAGGCCGTTTCCGAGTCAACTCGGCCTGGTTGTAAAACAATGGCTGGGGCATAGGAAGCTGTGGGCAGTTTGCGGGAGCGAAGCTGGTGGGGTACTGTGGTCAGAACAGTACCTAACGGGGCAAAACCAAGGTAGAGGGAGTTGCTACTGAGGCGGATTTCTAGCCAAGGAATCTAGATCAGTGTTGCAGGTGCACAAAAGATCTAAGAGGTGCAACTTGACGTTTGGCAGGAGGATTTCCAGAAGGGAAATCGAGACTCAGAGGGAGTCTAGCAAAGAACCTCTAGGCGGGAAGTAGAGAGACTCGGAGGAGTTGACAGAAGAGTAGAGAGATGGTCGTGAATGGGCTGAGGGATCAAGACAGGCTGGATGGGGCATCCAACTTTGTGGTCTGGAAGGCCAGGATCCTGTCCATTCTAGATAGACATCGCATCAAGGGCTTCGCCTTGAGAACAATAGCTATCCCAGTTGACCTGACAGCTAATGAGAAGTATGAGGAGGCAATGGCCAAAGCAAAATGCATCATCCTTGATGGGGTCAAGGATCATGTGGTCCAACATATTGCTGAGAAGGAGACGATGAAGGAAATGTGGGACACCTTGAATACATTGTACCAACATACTTCCATGCAGAGGAAGATGTTACTTGAGAATCAGCTGCGGTCATACCAGATGTTGAAGGGGGAGTAGATAGATCTCTTCCTCAGTCAGTTAAAGGAGATCTGGGACCAACTGACTTCCATAGGGGCCACGCTGGATGAGGAGATGATGGTAAGGACCACACTTAATGCAATCTCTGAGGAGTGGGAGACATTTGTCCAGAGCATATTGTGCAGGGCAGATCTTCCAGATTGGGAAGAATTGTGGGCGACTCTTCGTCAAGAGGAGATCAAGCGGTTGAGCAAGGCGAGAAGTAGCAGCAAAGGAGTCCGGATCAAGAAGGAAGAGGAAGAGGATGCAGCTCTGGCATCTGCGGGAAAGCAGGGGAAGAGGAAGAAGAAGGACCTCTCCAAGGTCAAGTGCTTCCACTGTGGGGAACTGGGTAATTATGCGAACCAGTGTCCGAGGGAGAAGAATAGGGGAGAGGCGTCTGACTCTAAGGCAGCGCCAGCGTAGGTGGAGAAAGAAGTCGAGGAGGATGACGATTCTGCTATGAGTGTTCATGTACCTCTAGAGAAGATGTGGGGAGATATCGAGTTCTAGTCAGGAGGACTACATGCGATGAGGGGCAGAAGCCTTGAGGTACCCAACCTCTTGGATTATAGCTTGCTACGGGAACCCCAAATAGAGAGTAGCAGGACTGGCAGATGTCGGTAGATATGGATTCGGATGAAGCGGCAGAGAGTGTTATAGTGCAGGAGTCCCCGGACAACGCGAGGCTAGTAGATTGCAACAATGCGAGAGGCACGGAGAGTGTTGCACCAGTGAAAGATGGAACAAAGAGGTGTGCAACGGTGCGAGATGCAGGGGGTTGTTGCAACATCATAGAGGTTAGTAGAGGGAGCACTTGTTAGCGGTAGAGGGAACTTCAGCATTGGGAGTGTTTCTAGCCTGATAGGGATGTCAGGAGTTGGGTGGATCAGTTACTTACTTCTCAGTAACTGAGTTGCAATGCAGTAGCATGATGAGAGGGGGTTGCAGTGTTGGGAGAAAGGACCAGCTGCAGCGCGGATGCAGAGGGAGCCGTCGTACGGATGCAGCAGTGGTAGTGGCAGAGCCATGGGCAGTAATATAAGATGCCACAGTGCAGAGGATGTTGGGCGGGGAGGCCTAGCATCAACACAGGTACCGGTGCCAGATAATTAGAGTGATGCTTAGTAAGGAGTATTACTAGAGCACAATCCTCGCTAAGAGGGAGTGTTGATTTTGGGTAGCATCGGATGTTCTCTAGCCATGAAAATTGGTGGAGAGGCTAAAGCGCATGAGATCTCCAAGACCCAGAAATGGTTTGGGAAGATTGTACCCGGTTTGGGAGATATTAAAATAATTAATATTTTTAATGGAGTTCCTATGTCTAAACTTAGGAAAAATAAAATATTAATGGGTATTAATATAAAACTGGGTTAGAAGGTTCCAAAAGTCATGGATCAAGCCAAATCTAATCTTAGCCGTTGTTTAAAGATTTAATCTCAGTTGTTGAAGGACCAACGAGAAAAGTATAAGAGGAGGCTTGAGGGTCAGTTGGAGAATACACCAGAGTGATCAGTCATTCGATTTTCTAGAGCAAGGTTGCTAAGTGAAGTCGAATCAGTGATCAACAGCGAGGGGCAGTGAGTACTAGATAGAGAGGTAGAGACAGTGCCGAGAGACCATCGCAGAGGCAGAGAGCGAGAAGCAGCAACTAGAGCAGGCCACGCAGAGCCCAACAGAGATAGCGCAGAGGCCAAAGGGACTGCGTCATCCATGCAGCGAGCAGTTGGAGTGACGCAAAGGGTCCCAGAGGTTGTGCAGTGCCTCAGAGGGCTGACGCAAAGGCCAAAAGGGCCATCGCAGAGTTTCAGAGTTGCTAGAGAGGGTTTCGTGGGACAGGTTTTTTGAATACTTGTTTCCAAATAGAGAGCCATTGTTGCCGGTTATTTTTCTCTGACAGGTGAGCCAATTTGGCACCCAATTGTACTTGAGGAAACACTGCATAATAATAAAACCTCAGAATAGCTGCACCGGTTTTCCTGCATTGGGTTTTTCCGGGGACATTTTTCCAAAAATAACAGTGTCACTTGTGCGTTTGTTTTCTTTCAGTTGATGATCTGTAGATGTTGAAAATGTATCGTGTTTATTTCGTTATTTATATGTTTTAAATAACTTGTTAGGAATTAACAAGTAGAAGAAATAAACCAAAAGAATACAGATTAAATTTCTAAAAGATAGACTTAGAAATTTCAACAGGCTAGAGGGCCTGCATGGGTGATGCAGAGGGCCAGGGAGGCTGCGTAGCGCCTCAGGAGGCTGACGTAGAGGGTTCTAGGCTGACACAGAGGCCAGGATGGCTGACGCAAAGCCTCAGAGAGGCGTTGGAGAGAGTTTCGTGGAGCAGACTTGCCGAATATCTACTTTTGAAGAGAGGTATCACTGCCAGATTGATTTCTCTATCGAGTGAGCTAGTTTGGCACCCAGTTGTACTCAAGAAAAGTTGCTTAATAATAAAACCCTCAGAACTGCTGCACCGGTTTTGCCGAGTTGGGTTTTTCCGGGGACAATTATCCAAAAATAACGGTGTCCCTTGTGTGTTTGTCTATTCTTTCAGTTGATGATCTGTAGATGGTTGAGACTGCATTTATGTTTATTTCAGTATATATATGGTTAAATAACTTGTTCGGTAATTAAACAAGTAGGAAAACTGAAGACACTAGCTAAAATCAGAAAAATTTGCTGCAGAAATTGCTGTCCTGAGAGACAGAAGTTGTTCCTAAGCAGAAAGCAGCAGAGAAGGAGTGATGTAGAGGGCCTGCATCATCATTCTGAGCCAGAGAAAGGGTTAGCGCAGAAGTAGAGAGAGGAAAAAGAGGCTCACGAAGGGCCATGTCATCCTACTCAGCTAGGTAGGCTTGACACAGTTGGCTAGAGGAGTGATTCAGCCTTGCCGGGATTGCGCGGAGCTAAGAGCCTCAATTTCTTCAGCTGTTGGGGCTTAGGGAGCTGTGGGCAGATTGTGGATTAGGAAGCTAGTGGGGTGCTATTGTTGTCGAAGCAGAACAGTACCTAACGGGACAGAACCAAGGTAGAGGGAGTTGTTGCCTTGAGGGATTTCTAGCCAAGAAATCCAGGCCTGTGTTGCAGGTGCAAAGAGGATCGGAGAGGAGTTGTTCGATAGTTGGTAGGAGGATTTCCAGAGGGAAATTGAGACTCAGACGGAGTCCAGGAGAGGATTTCCAAGAGGGAAATCGAGACTCAGAGGGAGTCCAGAAGAGTAGTTGAAATGGTGGAGAAAGAAGTCGAGACGGATCAAGACTATGCCATGAGTGCTCATGTACCTCTAGAGAAGAGGTGGGGAGACATTGAGCTGTAGTCAGGAAGACTACAGGAGATGTGGGGCAAGATCCTTGAGGTACCCAAACTCTTGGATCATATCCGGCTATGGGAGCCCCGAAGTGACAGTAGCAGGATGGTGGATGTAGGTAGAAGCGAATACGGATGGAGCGACAAAGAGTGCTAGGGTGCATGGATCTGGAGCAATGCAGTGGGAGTTGTAGTAGTGCGAGAGGCACATAGGAAGTTGCAGCAGTGCAGGAAGGCATAAAGGGGTTTGCAGCGGTGCGAGATGCACAAAGTTGGTGCAGCAGGGCAGAGGCAACAGAGGGAGCACAGGATAACAACAGAGAGAGCTTCAGCATCAGGATGGTTTCTAGCCTGACAAGGATGTCAGTAGTTGGGTAGATCAGTTACCATCGTCTCCATCACTGAGTTGTAGTGTAGCAGTAGTAGTGGTAGTGCTATAGGTAGCACGATGCAACATGACGAGAGAGGGTTGCAGTGCAGATGCAGTGTTGGGAGAAAGGACCAGCAGCAACACGGATGCAGAGGGAGCTGCCGTACAAATGTAGTAGTGGCAGTGGTAGAGCCATGGGCAGCAGTACAGGATGCAACAATGCAAAGGATGTTGGGCAGTAGGCCAAGCATCAACACTGGTACCTGTGTCGGATGATGAGAGTGATGTTCACTGGTGGAGCATTACTAGAGCACATTCCTCGCTAAGAGGGAGTGTTGATTTGGGGTGGCATCAGATGTGCTCTGCCCATAAAAATTGGTGGAGAGGCTAAAGCTCATGAGATCTCCAAGGCTCATAAATGGTTTGGGAAAATTCTACCCAGTGAGAGAGATATTAAAATAATTAATATTTTTAATGGGTTCCTAAGTCTAAACTTAGGAAAATAAAAATATTAATGGCTATTAATATAAAACTGGGTTAGAAGGTTCTAAATGACATGGATCAAGCCAAATCTAATCTTAGCTGTTGATTAGATATTTAATCTCGGCCGTTGAAGACTCAACAGAAAAGTATAAGAGGAGGCTTGAGGGTCAGTTGGAGATACACCAAGTTGATCTGTCAGTTCAATTTTTTTGGAGCGGGGTTTCTTGAGAGAAATCGAACCAGTGACCAGAGTTTCAACGAGGGGTAGTGAGTGCATAGTTGAGAGGCAGAGATAGTGTCGGAAGACCAGCGCAGAGGCAGAGTGGCAGACGCAGGGCCAACAAGAGCCATGCAGAGGGTTAGAGTGACTGCATAGAGGGCTAGAGGGCCTGTGTGGGTGACACAAAGGGCCAGGGAGGTTGCACAATGCTTCAGGAGGCTGATGTAGAGGGTTCTAGGCTAACGCAGAGGCCAGGAGGGTTGACGCAAAGCCTCAGAGAGGCGTTGGAGAGAGTTTTGTGGAACAGAATTAACGAATATCTGCTTCTGAAGAGAGGTATTATTGCCATATTGATTTCTTTGTCGGGTGAGCTAGTTTGGCCCCTAGTTGTACTCAAGAAAAGATGCTTAATAATAAAATCCTGAGAACTGCTGCACCGCTTTTCCAAGTTGGGTTTTTCCGGGGACGATTGTCCAAAAGTAACAATGTCCCTTGTGTGTTTGTCTATTCTTTCAGTCGATGTTTTGTAGATGGTTGAGACTGAATTTGTATTTATTTCAGTATTTATATGGTTAAATAACTTGTTCAGTAATTAAACAAGTAGGTGAAAGAAACCAGATAGTGCAAGAAAATTCGTAACAGGTTAGACTTAGAAATTTCAGCAGAGGAGACTGAAGATCCTGAGTTTGAGGCTGATTTTGATATTGACATGGTGTTAAGGGGGCATGAAGTATATTTGGTAGCGCCATCGAAACTAGAATTAGTCGCCACATCAAGCAAAGGCAAGCAACCAATGGAAGGCACTAGTCGTGCAACTCGATGAACTCATGCTTCCATTAGGTCCACTTCTATTGTTATTGCTGGCATTGCTACTACTGAGGTTGTAGATGAGGCTGAGGCATCCTTAGACTCTGATCCAGATGATGTTTATGTAGCTCCTATTGATGATCCTGTATTTAGTAGTGGTGATGAATTTGATCATGATTAGGAATGATCATGTTGGTCACTGATATGTACTAATAGACTTGTAGTCTTGTAGTAGGCCAATGGCCCCATAGCTTGTAGCATTGTTTTTGGATTTTATAGGCCATTTAGAGCCTCGTTGCTTATGTATTTTGTCGATGATATGTATTACTCTCTGTGCCATTTTGATATATTCACCTTTACATGGTATATAGATGAGCAAACTTTGCATATTTTGCCTCTATTGGTTTGGAATCATGGTTTTAAATCTTAAAAATAGTTTTTTTCATTAGAAATTAATTATTTCATGTATTTTTTTAAAAATCGATTCATTGAGATCTGACCAATCTTGGTTTGACCAGTTCCAATTTGAAACCCATTTATTAGGTGGACTGGTCCGATCACTGGTTCCAGTTTTTAAAACTATGGTTGTTTTAATGTTTGGAAGGTTATGGAGGATTTCTTTTCCTTTTGTTTTATCCCTTATTTTTCATTTTTTTGCCCCCACAAAACCACTAGTGACCCTATTATCTATATATATATATATATATATATATATATATATCGATGTAAATCCAAACCATTAGACACCAAATATGTAATTTTTGATTGTTTTAGGGTTTGGAATGGAGGGAGAGGATTTTTTTTCTTTTCTTTTGTTTTATCCCTTATTTTTCATATTTTTGCCCCCAGAAAACCACTAATGACCCTACTATTCTGAATCAATTGTGAATTGAATGAAATGGTTGTCAAAAAGCTAAACCGATTCAGTGCTCTAGTCCAATTCAACTATTGGTTCAAGTGCTGAAAGGTTTGGACTCATTCAAATTGGCCAATTCCAATCTAAAGTAGCCATCTTTCATAACTATGGTTGGATTGTCTAGACAACAAGACATGCCACAACCTAGCTCTTCTAGGGCCTCTAGTTACTGATCTATCTAGAGTATCTTCTCCGCATCCTCAGATGTTAGGAGAAATTTATGTACTAAGATTATTAGCTCATCGGAAGGAAGTTGTCCCTCCTCCCCTTATGCTCGAGCGATGGCATCAGGGGTCATTGAGGCTCCCTTTTGAGTACACCCACATGAGACATTCCTCTTCCCAAGGTTTGGTTCTAAATGATGCTAGCATTTTTATGGCTGCAATACAGCTTTGTATTTTTCTCTTTCATTCTTGATTCTAGATCTTAGGTCTGACAGGTTAGATGTGCTTTATCTTACTTCTATGGAAGTAGCTTTTGCACTCCCTCTTTGTAATGACATTGATGTACTTAGCCATCTCATTGACCTATATGTGGTCATTTGTAGGACATTAATAAAAATACCTTATCTACCCATCTCCAAGTGTTGTCAATGATCATATTGGAAGTCTCCCAAATGTCAGTATCCAAACCTGAAAATGATACCAAATGTTGAGTCCATCCACCTAGATTTACATGTTTGGAACTGACAATAAGGCAAAGTGGATCAAGACATAGTATGTATTCAGACTTAAATAAAGAAGAGAAAGAACAATCACAACATTATTCACAAGAAAATGGAAATCGTCATTGAAGCTCTTATTCCAACTCACACTCTTATGTTCACATATATACCCATCATCAATCAAGATGGGAGGTATGGTTCACAGCATACAATCATGTGACCTCCGTTGACGATGATAACTCAATTCAAGATAGGATTTCTTTATGCATAGAGGTCTTGTGTACGGGATAATTAGGTAACACAACCATTCACCAAGTTAATCAGGGAATCCTAACAAGGGCTTCCTATTGTCTTCATGATGTGATATTCTCATGACTTAACTCATGCCTCACTCATAAAGTGATGAAGTACATCATCGCCACATAGTAATAATTCCGTAACCACATGTACAAGTCACTATGATTACAAGATATGAAGAACAGAAATGTGGGGTTAACACTTTATTTTGTTAGTAGGTCTGTCTGATATCTTAAAAACACTCACATTTGAGATCATTATGACATGGAGCATATTGAATTGAGTTTTTGTAGGTTCTTGTCAGAGTTCAAACATAATGATATTCATGTATTTCAACCTTTCTTAAGTTGTTTTTTCACAAAAGAAAAATATTCACAGGTAAAAGTGGCTACACAGTCAGCATTGATGGATTCAAAGCATTTGCTGGTAAGTAATTTCATCGATCTCTATAATTTCAGAAGTCATCAAGGTTATGTCAATTATTATTATCATTCTGGGCTCTGGCATCATCCGAGGACATACAATGACACTATATTCTAACCATATGTTGCATGTATACCAGGAGATCGAATTTCCAACAGCTGGGCTCGATTCTGTTTCAGGTGTAGAATTCATTTGCCTCACTCTTTTAACTTGCTCCATTAGATCATTTGTTCTTTATATGTATTTATGTATAAAAATCATGCAGCATCTGTTATTTTCATTCCACCCATTTTGCACACAGAGAGTTGAGACAGATAAAAGTGAGTAGGAAAGAAGGGAGTCCTGTCAATTGTCCTTGCAACTATAAATGCTATCTTCTCATACATTACAATGTAAATTTGATAATCGGCACCATTACAGAGCAAGTGCTGACAGATTTCATGCATGAAGATCTTCAGGTGATGATGAAGGAGGGATAGAGATGAATTCTAGCATGACACTGATTCGAGAATTCTGTAGACGTTTCTTGAAACCAGAAGAAGCCACACGCACACGGATAGTATGTTCCTGCTTCACTGTGTTTTCTATTTGGTAACTTCATTTATGTTCAAGTTAGTTAAAATCACATGTCAGTGATTTCATCTCTTCAACAAAGCAAGGGCCTCATGATTATCACGCAGGGAGCATAGTGCAAACTGTACTTGTCTCTTACATCTACCTACAATTTTATCCAGGTTTTTCTACCTTCTTATGGGTTCCACTGTCTAATTGAACTTCCCTTTTTTATGGTAACTTGTTTGTTTGTGTTCTATCCTGGATTTTGGTTTCATTTACATTAAAGTTGTAGAAGGTAGGGAACATTATGCATGGTTTATATTTCAGATCAATGGGAAAACTAGAGTTGTTAGTTCCAAATTTCAAATTGCCTCAAATCTAAATATGTGGCTTTTTGCGGTAATGAAAAGTCTCAAAGCCACTCAGGCATGAAAATTGACATCACCTGATGATTGTGATAATTTAGAACCTCTTATATAAGCATTTCCCATATGCCAATTTTCACTAGTTAGTTTCTTTTCTGTTAATTTTAGGTATGTTCTATGCTTAAAGCAATTTATTTCAATTTTCACAGTCAGCTCAATATCTTTTTCAGATTAGCAATCACATCAGCATTAAAGTAAATTGCAGATAGAACATAAACATAGATCACAGAAGACAAGCCAGAGACGAACCCCAATGTGGGGAAACCCTTGATCAATTCTTCTTATATGTTCTTCAATAGTTCAGCAGAGAGAGAGAGATAGTACATTTACAACAGAAGTCAACACTTTGACTTATCTAAATAAGAGCATAGATCATCTCTAACAAGATGATACATGAGGTAACTGAACTCAGTTGAAGACAAGCTGCTTCAACTGATTCTCCAAAGTGACTCCATCGCCTTGCTACACCTATCGTTGTGCTGCTCCTCATCATCATGCTTCACCAATCATGACTGTACCATGTACTTGCTGCAGCAAGTATCATTGCTGTCCCAAGTATTATTGCTGCACCTAGCTGCAGCATGTACCTGTTGTCCCATGTGCCATTGTTACACCATGCTTGTCACTGCTGTCCGATGTGGTATTGCTGCACCATGCTGTCTCACTACTAGCATTGTTGTCCCACTGTTAGTGATTGCTGTTCCTATGATTGCTTGCAGCACCAAGCACCATTACCTAGCTGTCCTATTTACCTTGTTCCAACAAGCACCATTGCCTAGCTGTCCCACTGTAAGTGACTGCTGCTCCTATGATTGCTTGTTGTCCCATTTGTGTTTGCAGCACCATGTTTGCTGCTGTCCCATTGCTACAGCAACCCAACATATCTTAAACTACCTTAATGACTAGTCAAGGTAGATGGCTGCCTCCTCATGCTGCTGTGAGCATATGGCAGCCCCTAACACTTCCACCTGGCCTATTTTGGAGTGGCCTACCACAGACCTTTGCTGCACACACACGAAGCACAAAATGCATTCTTCATCTCACTGTTCGAGGCCCACTCCTATGCTGCCATGTAGGCCTGGTTAGGGCATCATTACAGTCCCATATTCAGCCTTCAATTCTGCCCATATCTGCTGTTAAGGAGTGTGGTTGCCCTTTGTTAGGAGGCTGACCCTTCTTGCTGTGGTTCTGGGCAATCTAGCCCGCTTTAACAACCTCAGCCTGCCCAATATGCTTGTGGCCTGCTACAGCAAGTTATCACAGGTCTGCGGCTGCCTGTTTAGGGTCTGCCTCCCCTCCACTTGGCCCTCAAACAACCCAGAATTCCCTTTCTCTGCTTCAGCCTCCAAGAGCAGTCCTTCGGCCCTCCTTCCTGCACTTCGGACCCCTAAACCCTCCAAACAGTCCCTAAATTCTCACGCTATCCATGACCTCTTTAGGACAACACCTAGGTCATGCGTAGGACTTCTTCCTTACTGCGTCTAGGTTACCCTTGGGATGGCGTGGAGAATTAGGGCATCTCTTCATGACTGCAGCTAGGTTATGCGTAGAAGCTAGAGCTAGGACTGCGGCTAGATTAGCCTCCTTTCCTCCTGCGTTTAGGGCTACTTCCTCCTAGATTTCTCTCACACTAAAACCCAAGACAAGTGGAGAGAAATCAAGAGAGAAGTGTGTGTGAAATGACTCTCAAGTCATCTCCTTTTATACTAAAATGTTGAGCACATGTGTGGGTTATTTGGTTGCTAGCCGACCTTGACGAATTGTCTTATAACACAAATAAATTCATAACTCCATGAATACTTATCGGAATCAGATGACCTTTAGATCAATCCTACACCTCTTGATGAGAGGGATCCAAGAAAAAGATCAGCTGGCATAAATAAGATGACCCACATGGAGTTTGGCCCTAGTTGCCAATTTTAACACTCCTTCTTAACTAGGGAGAACTTCATTCGCTGATCCATCTGTCCGACTGTACTATCTCTGCCATCAGTGCCCTGCACTGCTCTGCCTTGCTGAGCTTTGCTGAACCATGAAGAAGAAGAATTGATCGAGAATGTCTCATACCATTCTTTACTAACCCGAAGTCAGTTCCATATGAAGATAGTGTGTCATACCACTCTTACTGATCCCAGATCAGTTCCAAGAGAGTGAGTCGTATCATTCTTATTGACCCGAAGTCAGTTTCATTGATCCCAGATCAATATCACAAGAGAGTGTCTCAAACCACTCATATTGATTCCAAATCAATGGAGGTCATCCTAGCATAAGGAGTACGGTAGATACAACAATGCATCCATCGATAGTACTACTATGGTCCCTAACCCCATTTCCCTGCTTATTGGCCAAATGAGAGGTACTTCCCATGAGTCCCAGACCGCATGGGTAGGATGCCTTGATAGGAGAACCACTCATCTTGTCCCTAAGTCGCCACGGGGTATCATAGGAGGAAGGCTGAGCCATTCACCCTGTACGTAGCGCGCCATTAGGGAAGGGTGAATCGTCCTATGGTCGCTTGTTGCTCCAAGAAGTACCCAAGCCCCCAGAGCTCCCAGAGCTCAATGCATGCATCATGCAGGATCCTCATAAGAGGGTCTCTCAACGACTCCAAGGCGTTCGAAAAAGTCACAAATTTGACCTTTCCCTGGGGCTTTGACAAGATGTTTGCGACTTGTTCATCAATCTCAATGCAATGGAGCCTCCTCGCTCATCGACGTACCATATCCCAGATAAGATAGTATCTGATGTCTATATGCTGGAGCAATCATAGAATACGAGATTCCTCAACAATCAAATCCCCCCCTGGTTGACACAGAAGATCACGGTGGTATCCATCATGTGTACAAGCAACTCACTGAAGAGCTTCCACAACCAAGCAACTTCTCACGAGGTCATACTCGTAGCTATGTATTCGGTCTCAGTGGTGCTCAAAGAAACCGTCTTCTACTTCCTGCTCATCCAGGATATCGATCAGAACCAAAGAGAATCAACACTCTGAAGTGCTCTTGAGATCCTCCACACTTCCTGCTCTGTCAGAGTTCGAATAATCATGCAACTTCACATTTCCGGCAGTGTATCTCAATCTATGAGAGATTGTGCCCCGAAGATATCTCAGAAGATTCTTGGCACCAATCCAGTGAGGCTCAACCAAATATAAGCCCAACATGCTAACTGCAAAACATATATCCGGATGGAAGTTCACCAAGAACATCAAAGCAAATGAGTTTATGAAACTCATAGGCATTTCCCAAATCTGGTCCAGCATCACCACCACATAACTTCTGAAAGTTAAGCTCCATCGAGGTAGTCACGGGCTTACAGTTCACCATTCCAAATCCAGAATCCCACTCCCTCTTACTTCTGCAAATGAGAGGGCCTGCACCTGTCAGAAAGAGGTCGTCCTCAGAAGGTGCCGATATGAGAGGTCTATCATCCACAACCTTCAAGCAAAGTTTTGGATCTACTTCACTCTTAGTGAATCTCAGCTTCATCAGATAGCTATCAATCCTCTCATACTATGCCTAGGGTGTTTTGGTTCAAGCCATAGAGGGCTTTCTCCCCCCTGCATACATGAGATTCCCGATCATGAATCTCAAATCCCTCGGGTTGTTCCAAACCTGTGGACCTGCTAAATGAGGGGAATGGTCCCCTTGTAAGATTTTCCTTCGATACATCTCAGACATGTACCTTCATGCTCCTTTTGAATTCAAGCATTCCTGTCACCATCTGACTCACATCGGGTAGGGCCCCATAATAAGTAGACCTTCGGTGCTATAGATGAGATGTGACTAACATGGTCGCCAATGGACCATCCTGCAACTTGATATAAACTGCCAACCCTGAACTCAAAAGCATCTTTGAAAATTCCATTTTCAAACATGTACCTTTCCATCGATGAATGCCACCTTGAAACCTTTGACTTCCATTGCCGAAATGGACACCAGGTTCTTCTTGCGATTAGGTACATAAAAGAGATTTTATAAATGAATCGAGTTAACCTCATTCATTTGAGGGGTAACATTCCCTACACCCTTTCTGGGATAGGTGGCATCGACTCCAAGTATAATCCCATGATTGTTTCCATCTCTACCAAATTAGAGAGAGCACCCTTCTATCCGTTGAAGTGCTTTGAAGCACTACAATCAATAAGCCAGATTCCCAAAGAGTCTGAAGGAGAGGGCCAATACAAGATAACGCTTCTTTATCTTATCAGAAACAACATTTGATTCTTCATACCTGGGGTTCCTTGCTTTCTTTGAAGAGTCGGTTGTTTCCTTGATGACCTGCATTACCTGTCATTCCTCCGATCATTGAAGATGTCCCTGGAATGATTGTCATCATCATCAAGTGATGTGTCCCTGCCATTCGGACACTCCTTCGCATAATGGCCGAACTTATTACAAACAAGGTGTTGTACCTCTGAGATGGTAGTAGGTTAGCTACCAATGCCAGAGCATCTAAAATAATTGTTTTGGGGTTTTTGGTTAGTTTTTTGGAAGACCAATGAACAAAGACAGATGTAGAATTGAAGTAATTAATCATTTGGGTTATATTAGTATCTTAGCACAGGGCTGCTATAAAGCTTTACACAGTGATATAGATAAAATATAGTGGTGAGTAGAAGACAGCGAAAAATATGATTATCACAGTTTCCAGACTGTAAAACAAAACAATCGTAAGTTGGAAAACCTTCTAAACTACTTTCCAAAGGTTCAAGGCAGTATACTTAAGCTTATACAAGACGCTGATGATTTACTGATTAGAGGGGACTAGCTAAACAAACAGTTCATTAATCCATTCTCTTGAAAGATGATCACTTCAGGAGCTTATAGGAATAAATTGAGACACAATTCTTCCTACCTAGATATCTCTATAAGTCATAAGCATATGAAGAAAGACTTAATGATTGATAACTAGAAAAACTTACAAGATAACACAAACTGTGTAAAACCAGATTCAGAATCCTCTGCTTTGTATTAAGGTTCTAAAAAGACTGAGTACATCAAGTGTCTAGAAAAGCTTCCTTCAAAGGTGGCTTCCAGGTTCAAAGTAGAATTAACAGTAAAGACTTAACAAGCAATGAACAATGAATCTTGAACTCCGAACCTATAACATCTCAAAAAGAGAGTTATTTATACAATAATAAAACTAAGAAAATATCCTAAAACTGTTTAAGATTTATTCTAGGAAAGGAAAAGATCTTCATGAGAGAAGATAGGGGCAGCTATTGAACTGCTTCTTGCTGTCCCTTTTATTCAGGTTGTGTTAGATTTGTTGTCTGATATTTTGCCTTTTAAGCTGCTTTATTGTTTGTATCCTTCATGCTGGTTGATTCCTTCATTTAATCTTTCATCTAATACTCTTTAAACTCTGTAAATCTCCTTTAATCCTGCTGAGTAACCTTTACTGTTTCTTTTACCTTTACTATGCATTTCTGGTTTTTACTGTGTTTTTCAACAGTAAATCCTTTTAAATTTGTGTCACATGGTAAAGTAATTTGATATGATCTGCCTATTTATCTCCAAACTGTGTACAGGCTTTTTCTTTGTAAGCCTGAAACATAGGTTTTTACCTACAAAACACAAAAATTGTTAAGAAAAATATAGGTGACAGAGAAGGTCTTCAATGGCTTTATTTGAGCTTGAAAGGCTATTGGAAGGAGTCCAGAGCATATCGGAAGGTAAAATGATGGTTTTAGTGGTCGCAGAGGCTTATGCAGGCTTCACTGTGAAAACAGGCAAAACAAAGGAAAAATGGTGATTTTTGCCTTTAAACGGAAAAACAACTTTCTTTTGAAATATGGCACGATAGTGAACAGTGGCTATTTTGTCGTTATGCGGGAGGCGGTTTTCATTGCACTGCTTATAATGCGTGGGCGGTTTTGGGAAGGGTTCACCCGATATGGTTTAAAACCTGACACGTAGCAATGGAGGACAGTGGAATACCGCTTTTTGGGTGGGTAATGCCCATATAGAGAGCCAACCCGAAATCGTTGAGGGCCGTTGGATCTGAAGGCCTTAGATCGGACGGTGGTGGAGTGAAGGAGTAGTACAGAGGGTCCCAATGACTAATTATGGCGACAATGGCTTTATTATGGCTTAAAACCTAGATTAGCGGTTAAAATGGAGGTTTAGTTATTTCTTCGTTAAAATCATAAAAATGATTTAACAAAGAAAATCTTTGCAAAACACATATGGAGGATTTGAAATTTTATGAACTTGGGCGGATAATGATATCGGGTCCGGGCTAATATCGCATATCGAAATCGGAGTTTAGCAAAGGATGGCCCATTGCAAAAGAATGCGATAGGGGCCAGAAATGATATAGAAATAAACCATGGATGATATGTGATCGGGTCCGAGTTCCCATCGCAATTGGAGATCGCAATGGCGGAAGGTATGTGCTTTAGCCGGGACTTGCGATAAAGGCGGATGCGATATGGCAATGAGTTATAATATATATTTGGTTGGGTCCAGACCCATCGTTGATCGCGTATCGCAATCGGGAAAAGTGGATGCATGTTGAAAGGTTGCGATCCGCCAATATTGCGATGCGATATGAAAATACATAGTTTTATTATAAAACTAAGGGTTTCAGGATATTTAATAAAGAAGTTAATAATATACGGGAAAGGGGAATTTAGGCGTTTAATACTATAAGTTAGAGTTAATATGAAAATATGAGCGGAAAGGGAAAATATACGTGAAAAGAGGAAATATAGGCGGAAAAGGGAAATTAGGCGGAAAAGGGAAAATATAGGCGGAAAAGGGAAATTAGGCGGAAAAGGGAAAATAGACTAAGTATAATGTCTTTTCATGGTTTATTTGCTTTTCATATATACATAATACTTAGGGTAAAACACCTTTTTGTGGGTTTTTCGAGTAAAAAGGGATTTTACATGGTAAAAGAGATTTTACATGGTAAAAAGGGATTTTACATGGGATTTTCACTTTTCCTAGGTAAAAAAGGGTTTTGACCTTAGGAAAAGGGTTTTTTATGAAAAATGAATGAATTTGAATGTATGAAGGTAGGAAGGGGAAATTAGTGAATATAGGGATGAATGGAGATGAATGGGAAGTTAATTAATTGATTTAATAGACCTTCATTTGCTTCGTGTAATTGCATCGTGGACATAGAAACATATGGTGAAACATGATAAATGTATATTTAGTCCATTGAATAATCAAACTTATGCAACCTTTCTGTACTTACCCTTTGCTTATCCTATCATTTTTCTTCACTTAATGGGTGCATTTAAGCTAGCAAACCCTTTTCCTTTCTTCTTATTATACAAAAGCAAACTATCTAAATCTACCCTTATAACCTCCAAGGGCTCAGATTAAACTGATGAGCACCTTATTATTCTCTACCTAACTACTGATCTGCCAAGATTAAACAGTCTGTCCAGATCTTTATTCACTAACTATAACATCAAATTTAAAGCATGAAGCAATCAAGATTAAACTATTTGACTATCATGGGTTGTGGCATTTAAAACGAGCTGCACACAACCATTATTTTGCTGAAACAATAGTAGTGGCATTTGTTTTCTAACCTAACATTTTCTTTTTGTCTTCATTTTTTAGGACATCTAACCTAACATTTTCTGTGATATGGACATCATCATGAAGATATTTTCTTTAAAAACATTTTATTCACTATTATTATGCCCATATCCTAACTTAACATTTTTTTCAAATATTCTATCTTATCAAAACCAAAAAATGCTACAACATTGGCTCTAACCGGGGACTGCTTTCTCTTGTAGAATGCAGAGAACTTGCAGTTCCATGTGCCTTCTCCTTCGGCTATGAAGTCCTTGCTGTAAGAAAATCACACTGACATCTTGAAAAGTAAAAGAAAACTAGAGTATCTACAATGAGAACTATTTCAACTTAGTACTGAATGTAATGTTTGAGAAACCTTCCATTTACAGGATAAGTGGAATATAGCCCCTCAAGATTCTGCAGCACAAAAGTGTTGTTACCCTTCACTTCAGCAATTGCTAAAGGTCCAAACCATAGATTGTCAAATTTGCCATGCTTTCCTTTCTCTTCTCTCCTGGCATCCCATCTTAGAACTAGATCACCTTCCTTAAAGTCCCTCTCCCTGGCTCTTCTGTCAAACAGGGTCTTCATCTTATTCTGATATTTATTCAATTTGTATTGAACTTCATCTCTGTTTTCATTAAGTTCAATAATCTAATTTATTCTTCTTGAAAAATCATCAGGTTCATTTGTTGAATCTTGCAGGAATTTTAAAACAGGGAAGGCCAAATTGGTAGGGAAAATTGCATCTTTCCAGTAGACTAATTGAAATGGAGATTTGCCAATTGATCTCTTTGGAGTAATTCTGTTTGCCCATACTGCATAAATCAAATATGAATCCCAACTCTTCCTATGACCATCTAGAGTCTTTTTGATTACCTTTTCTAGGCTTTTGTTGACTCTACAAGGCCATTACCTTGAGGGTAGTATGGAGTTGAATGATGTAACAAAATCTGATATTTCTGGCAAAATTTAATTATTTTAACACTTGAAAAGGTTGTTGCATTATCAGTGACAATTTGAGTTGGGCAACCAAATCTAGACAAGATATTCTCCTCAATAAACTTAATTACTATTGAATCAGTAGCATTCCTGACTGGAATTGCTTCCACCCATTTAGTGAAGTAGTCTGTTGCAGTGAGGATCCATCTATGCTGATTACTTGAAGTGGGGTGAATTTCTCCAACAAAATCTAATCCCCATTGAGAAAAAGGTTCTGAAACTATTGATGGAACGAGTGGAAGAGCTGCTAATTTTTGTTTACCAGCAAACATTTGACAAGGAACACAACCTCTGACCTTTGCCCCTACTTGTAAGAACAATGTGGGCCAATAAAATCCTCCCCTCAGAATCTTGTATGCTGTTGCTCTCCAAGCATAATGTCCCCCACAAAATCCTGTATGAAACTGATCAATGATTCCTTCAGTTTCTGATTCTGTTAAACATAATAACAAAATATTCAGTGGATCTTTCCAGTATAAATTTGCATTTATAATGCAGTACTTGACTGATTTTAACTTAAGGGTTTTACACTGGGTTTTGGAGAATGATGCTAGACACTCAAAATGAATCAAGAAATTTACAATATCTTGATACCAGTTTGACAACAAGAATTTTTCATCAATGTGTATAGGACTGATCTGCTTTGAAGGTAGAGGTTCTTGTGGATTCTCCCCTTTAGAATGAAGGGAAGGTTCTTATGGATTCTTCCATTGTATTTCTAGATCAGAATTGATTCCAAGTACTTTGTAGTTGGATTCAGCTAGACGCTTGGCTCATCCTTGACCTTTTACTAGCTTGGTAGTCTTGATAGTTAGATCAAACTTCAGAGTTTGAGTGATCCACCTACCTCTTTTCCCATCAGTGTCTGGTTGGGTTAGGACAATTTTCACAGCACTATTAGGGACATAAGCAGTAATAGGTGAATGTAAGACATATATTCTAAATGATTTCAGGGCTTGAATGAGGGCATAGGATTGCTTCTCAATGATGTCATACTTAAGCTCAGCATCTCTCATAACCTTGCTGAAAAAGGCTATGGGTTGGTCATGGGAATCTTCATTTTTTCTGTAATAGAACGGCAGCAAGGGTTGTTTCAGAGGCAAAAGAGAAAATACTAAATGGCTTAGTATAATCAGGGTTGGCTAAGGTGGGAGCTTCAGAGATAGCTTTTTTTATTTGTTCAAATGCATGCCTAGAAGAGGGAGTCCATTTGACTTCATGGTCCTTTCGGAGCATGTCAGTTATATCTTTTACAATCTTTGCATAATTTGGAACAAACCTCCTTAAAAAATTAATCTTGCCTAGAAAAGCTTGAATCTCCTTGTTTCTAGGTAAGGTCAATGTTTCAATGGCAGATACTCGTTTGGGATCAATTACTACTCCCTCCTTTGAAATAATATGGCGCAACAGTTCTCCTTCTTTGATAGCAAATAAGGACTTCTTAGGGTTCAATGATATTCCAAATTTTCTACACCTGTTAAAAACCTTCATCAAGTGCTTTAGATGTTTCTGATCAAATTTAGAAAAAATAGCTATGTCATCAAGATAAATAACCACAAATTTATTTACTTGACCCTTAAAAGCTATGTCCATAGCTCTTTGAAATGTTGCTCCAACATTGGTTAATCCAAATGGCATCCTAGCGTACATGAATGTACCTCAGGGTGTAGTAAAGGCTGTCTTCTCTCTGTTTGTTGTATCAACATTCACCTGATTGTAACCTGAAAAACCATCAAGCATAGAAAGTCTTTGTGCTCCTGAAACCATTTGAAGTAACTGATCCATTTTGGGCAAAGGATAATTATCTTTTAATGATGCCTTGTTCAGATTTCTAAAATCCACACAGAGTCTTATTTCTCCATTTTTCTTTCTAACAGGAACTAGATTTGCAACCCAATTAGAATATCTAAGAGGGAGGATGATCTGAGCATCTAGCATTTTCTTAATCTCCCTTTCTACAGTTGGTAGAAGGGCTGGATTTATCCTTCTAAGTTTCTGTTGATAAGGTTTTGCTTCTGGCTTCAAAGGAATCTTATGCTGTATTAATGAAGTATCATAGGTCTTTAGATCAGCGTAAGTCCAAGCAAAAACATCCTTATAATTTTGCAGTAACTTAAGATATTGAGCTTTGATCTCAGGGTCTAGAGATGCACATATTTTGATGTTTTTGATATCTTCATTAGTTCCAATGTTAATCTCTTCTATGTCATCTTCTGAAGAAATGGACTGAGGGTTTTGGAGGACATCATTTTGATCAAACAATCTTTCTAAAGGAATGAGTCGTTTTGGAATAAAATTATATGATAATTGAATAATGTCATGATTAGCAATTTGGGTTTTAAAATCTGAAGTATCATTTCCATGTTCATTTTCATTTATTTTAGTTTTATCTTCATCAATTTGTAGAAATGAAAAATAATCTATTACCTGCAGAAATGATTTCACATGTTCATCATCTTCAAAAATTTGCCAATGTTTCAGATTATCTGGGATAGATGGCCTATATTTGACTTGTATCTGATAAAGTACATCGGTATGATTAGGAATTTTAAAAGAAATGGCAGAGACAGCTAAGGCATCTGCATGAATATTCTGATCTCTAGGAATATGAGTCAAATTAAAAGCATCAAAGAAGTTTTTAACTGAATCCCATACTTCATTTAGGTAGGACCTAAGTCTAGGGTGCTTGGTTTGGCAAGCATTTCTTACTTGCTTAACAATAAATTCTGAATCAGTAAAAACACTTAAGTTTTGAACATTTAAGCTTTTGGCTAATTGCAATCCTAAAAGGAAAGCTTCATATTCAGCAACATTAGTGGTAACTTCAAAATTTAATTTACATGATTGGCTTATTTTTTCTTTTTCAAGTGAAATTAAAACTACTCTAGCTCCTGCCCCATCTTTTGTGCAAGAGCCATCAAAGAACAGTTTCCAAATATATGTTTGGTTTGGTTTAGGAATTTCAACTACCTCTTCAATTCTGACTTGAGTTTTATGTTGGTTTGAAGTGAGTTGAAAACAACCAAAGTCTTGATCTATTGCATAAATTGGATGGTTCCTTGTTTGGTCAGTCTTACAACAGTATGTATAAATCTTACCTCTCTGTATAATCTTAATTGCTCTCCTCCATAAACAGGAATAGTAGCATATGATATATCCATCTGTAGAGTTCCCCCTAATTTGGCACAACATGACCTAGAAAGGAGCATTCCAAACTTGGGAGGGATATCTGTGACAACAATATCAAGTACTACACTTTTCACTAGAATTTGGGCAAGGATAACCACTAGATCCTTGATCAATCCCAAGCAGTGCACCTTTTTTAGAATTAATGGTGTACAGGTCATGGTAAGATCTAGTTATGTCGAGTTTCAAATGGTCCATGATAGATTTTGGCATAAGATTGTGTGATGCTCCTGAATCAAGCATACACTTATACAACTTGGAATCATTTGTTTTAAGAGTTACATAGAAAGGAGGCACTATCTCATCTATCAGGTCTGAACTAGGGCCAAAAACTACTGCTGGTATTTCATCTTGCAGACTTATGACATCACCTTCAGCATCAACTGAGGTATTTTGTATCCATTTTGTGACTTGGCTTTTGTAACCAGGGTTTTTAGAAAGTTATGACAGGGGAATTGGGATGTTAATCCTCTCTAATTCTTTTTCAACATTAAATGTAGTCAAAATGTTTTTACCAGCTCGGGTAGTATCAGTTGACTGATCTAAGGGCTGAATAAGAGTTGTTTGAGCTTCAGCAGTTTTGGTACGTGGTTCAATTACTAGAGTTTCCTTTGGAGGTCTCCGATTACCAGGTCTAGGCCTACGATCATACCTCTTGTTTAATTCTGCAATTAAAAATTCAGAGAAAGCGTGATATTTAGAGACTCGTGAAGCTTCCTGATCTTCTTGAACCTGATTTTGTTGTGAGAGAGGAATGATGGCCGTTTGATTGGAAGAAGAATCCATACTATTAATATCTTCAGTAATTGTCATAGTATTATCATCAGGTTGTTGGTCATCTATTAGTAGAGGAGTAGGAACCTGTTGATCATTGCTAGGTCTCTAAAGAATTTGTAGTGGTGGATTTCTTTTATATTGACCTTGATTTTGATTTTGGGGTCTAGTAACTGTTTGTTCTATTGTCCTAGGTTTGGTCTCAATCTTTGAAATCCTATTTGATAGGTTTCTAAGAAGAGATGTTATTTCATCTATTTTTGAGTCTTCTGATTTAGTCTTAGAGGAACTAGAGGCTTCTTGAACAGATTTGAGTTTTCTTTGGGCCTTTTCTTCCTTAAGTTTTAAAGAAGTTGAGGCTGCCCTATTTGTTTCTTCTTCTATAGCATTTGTTTGCATATCTTCAAGAGTTCTTGAAGTTCTCTCTTGTAGCATAACAACAAAGTCATCATCAAAAACTTTAGAAAATCTAGACTTAGCTGCTGCTACAGGGGGCTTACAATTAGCAGGAATTTTGTGATAGAGTTTATTGAATCTTTTGATAAAATCTGATACTGGTTCACCAAAATTCCTTTTAAGCTCTTCAAATTCCGTGAGGAAATAAATAGGATCCTTTTTCACACCCCATTGATTTTTAAATATGGTTGTAAGGTCTGCCCAATTCCTAATGGAAGCTGCTGGTAATTGCCTAAAGTAAATCCTCACATCCTTCAAGTGACTGTACAAACAATCTCATATAAATGTTTTCTTGTTCAATATTCATGTTATCTGCAATATCTAGGAAAGCTTGAAGATGGTCTTCAACTGAGGGACTAGTTTCTCCCTTGTACTTGGGAAGGTATTCTTTTCATTTAAATTGATGAGCACCTTATTATTCTCTACCTAACTACTGATCTGCCAAGATTAAACAGTTGGGTCAGATCTTTATTCTCTAACTATAACATCAAATTTAAAGCATGAAGCAGTCAAGATTAAACTATTTGACTGTTATGGGTTGTGACATTTAAGACAAGCTGCACACTGAAGAAATTTCAACCCCCACTCCGGTTATCAGTTTTCCTTATCACTCCATGCATTTAGTTTTAAATCCAAGCATGATAAAAATTCTAAAATTTGGAAATGATAATATTTTTCTGAAAACACAAATTTAGAGATTTTACAACTGTTGAAATTGCAGAAATAAAACACAACAAAATTATGACAACCACACACAGAAAATAACACAGTGATTTTTGGTCAATGTGACCCTGGAAAACCCCCCTACAACTCTTGTGGAAAACTAGTTTGAGTGCTCTTCTTTATTTCTGAAAATGCTTTTACAGAGAAACTGAAATACACAGTAAAAATTCCAGCAACCACAAATTACAACTTATCTCGATTTCCGTGCTTGAACTCTACCTCGAAAAATCCTGCCAATCAACAAACAGCGAAAACAGAATTTTTTACAGCAGTAAAACAACATTAAATGTTGTATGGCCAACCTCGAAAAATGTGCTCAAAACTTGCTGTCCCTCTTCCTTGATTTCTTTGCCTTTCTCTTGCTGTACGGTTTTTCCTTGGGATGTGTGCCAATAAATGCTGCTGCCCAGATTCGCTGAAATTTCTTCTTGCTGCTTTCCTTCACTTTCTCACTGCTCAAAAATTTTCTCCTTGCTCACTCTTCTCTTTCTCTCAAATGCTCATGAAAGAATGAATGATCTTTTCCTCTTCTCTTCTCCTTTTATTCTCTAAATGACCTTTTGGGTTACCTTAGGATCTAATGGTTGAGATTCATTTAGATCTAGGGATGAGAATAAATGTGCATTTAATTCTCACTTTCTATTTTTTAACTTACCTACTTAAATAAAGACCCACTTAGCCTATTATTTCCATAGTCACTTTTTCACTTTCTAATTCTTCATTCACTTTAATAAAGTCACCTTTAAATTAGAATGTAACTTTACCACTTATAAAGTCACTTTTAAATTAGAATGTAACTTTACCACTTATAAAGTCACTTTTAAATTAAATTGACTTTACCACTTATAAAGTCATTTTAGGAGAAAAGTAAAAAATAAATTTGGACACTTTTCGCTAGGCCAAAGATCAAAGCCTTAGGGAACCACTTGTCCTCTGGTACCCAAATTTTAACGCTCCCTCTTACCGAGGAAAGTGTTCTTCACCACTCCCATCTTGTCTCTGAAGTATACATGCTTGCCGCGTGTTAAGGCTTTGGTGAAAATGTCCGCTACTTGCTCATTTTTGGAAATGTACTCAAGCTTGATAGCTCCCTTTTGGACATAGTCTCTAATGAAGTGATACTTGATCTCAATATGCTTTTACCTGTCATGAAAAACTGGATTCTCTGTGAGTTTTATGCAACTCTGATTATCACAGTAAATTACTGAAGGTCTCAATGCCTGACCAAATAGACCAAACAACATCTTGCGAATCCATATGGCCTCACAACTAGCCAAACTAGAAGCCATATACTCTGCCTCAGCTGAACTCAATGAAACTGACTATTGTTTCTCGCTGATCCATGACACAACTGTCGAACCCAACCCAAAACAACACTCGGAAGTACTCTTCCTATCTGAAGCACAACCTGCCCAATTTGAATCCGTGTACCTTGCCAGTCTCACTCCATCACCTTGTCTATAATCCAAACCAAAATCCATTGTCCCCTGCAAGTAACGAAGAATGTGTTTTGCAGCTACCCAGTGCACTCTCCTGGGCTCACACATGAACTGACTCATAGTGTTAACTACAAAACATATATCTGGTCGAGTGTTGACCAAATACATCAAACAACCAATCAACTGTCTGTATAGAGTAGGATCCATCAACTCGGAATCAGAAGCGTGAAGCTTCTTCTAGTTAGTGATCATAGGTGTAGACATGGGTTTGCGGTCTTCCATGTGAACTCTGCTAAGAATATCCACAATGTACTTCCCTTGTCCCAAGAAGAAATGCCCCTCCTCCTGCCACACCTCCAGTCCCATAAAATAATGCATCAAGCCGATATCCTTCATCTCAAACTCTGAAGCAAAATCTCTCTTGCAGCCTGTTGTCGCGCAAACTGACACGACAACGCTCAGACCGGGGGCTGTCACTCTGATCCCCGGTCTCTCCGTTTAAACCTGTCTCCCACGGCTAAGGGGGGTAGACCCTGAGGAAAGATGAAGGCCAACTGCCAAACAGTTGGGCCGGGAGACGAGATGCACTAAAATGGTTTTATTGATTTGATAAACCAGTGCCTTAAAGGATCTAAATGATTACCAGCTAGATGATATAGGAACATGAACCATGGACAACAATCATCAGATAAGGAGAGCAATGCTTTAAATATTTAGTAAAACCACAACGCTCTTCAAATAACGATATCCAGCAAACTAAGAGAAAATAAATTGCTTCAAACAACAGAGAAACCGGATATCAATTTCGATTTAGATCTCAGCGTGAAAGGTATGCAATGATAAACGACTGAAAATGGCAAAATAACTTTTCCGAATTTTATTTTTATTTTTATTTTTTTATTTTTCTATTTTTATTATTTTTTTTTTTTGAAATAAATCTAAAAATAACAAAAAATCTAAAAGAAACTAGACTAGACTAACAAAACAAAAAAAAAAAAAAATCTAACCAAAAAAAAAAAAAAAAACCTAATAAAATCCTAAATTAAAAGTCTAAAAATACCAATAAAAATATATCACAATCTAACTGAACTCTAAAAGCTTAAACTATGCAAACATATGCGTTCATAATCCCAAACTAAAGACTAAAGAAATTAAATAAAATCAAATTAAAGATAAACTAAACCCTAAATTTGAAACTCAAACTACGCTAATGAAATAATAACATACACGAAACAGTGAATGGAACTATTAAAACTAAGACAAAATTACATGAAAGCTATGACTAAATAAATGAAACCAAACAGAAAAAAAAAAACGTATCTCCTTTACCCTAACGATAATGAACATCGAGTAACAAAAGGGGCACGATAGGGTTTCATACACAGTTGACGGCGGCAGTCTTTCTGTGGAGATGACACGCAGCTGGAAATGAAAACGCAAGAGGATATGCCCAACTGCTGAGCAATAATCTATCAGCCACCGGAGGAAGGAAGAAATCGAAACCACGACGACAGCTATAAATCGATTCCACGCAGCTGCACACAGATTTCCTGAGACAAAACTTCGTTAATGCATCTACGATAATGACAAACACAACGTGGGACTCAGGATGAGGACGAGACAGGGTTCGAAGGGAGAACGAGGTCTGGAAAGGCAAACGCTGGAAATAAATCGATTTGAAGCTGAGAAATTTTACCTGGGCAGCTTTGATATCGGACGGCGGCGGTAGTAATCGATTATGCGGAGAATAGACTCACGTTTAAACAGTGCAGAAGTTACCTGTTCCGTCTGATTGAAGTCTGGGCATGTTTCAAACGAAATGTTAACTGCATATCCGTAAAATTTAAGCGATTATGTGGACTGCTCGGTGTATACCCACGCCAACAGGTTTAGTTTTACTGCTCAGTTTTGAAAATGGGTTGGTGACGGCGGGTCTCCAATGGAACAGCCACGCATAGACTGCTTGCAGAAGCTTGAAAACAAACGATCTGCTCAGCCAAAACACTTACCTGCGTCTTCTGGCTTTGAAAGAGATCACAGTGAATGTAACCCTATATATATATTTTATCAAACAAAACCAGAACTCTAAATGAAAA
This sequence comes from Pinus tabuliformis, assembly GCA_031772625.1. Lineage (NCBI taxonomy): Eukaryota > Viridiplantae > Streptophyta > Pinopsida > Pinales > Pinaceae > Pinus > Pinus tabuliformis. The sequence continues at coordinate 1,872,231,962 of CM062817.1, forward strand.
CTGCACATACATTATAGCAAAATCGGAATGCAACGATTATTTGTTCACGTGAACCAACGACATCAGATGATTTTCGATCAGTGAAAACACATAAATTTTTGCCCTCACCTGAAACCCATGAAACGTTACCTTGTTTGCTCCAGCGATGTATGTATTTATTTTTGTCTGGAGGGATGCAATGCTGAATGAAATGAATTTGTAATCCAGCTCAACGGAAGATGACGATTTGTTTATGAGCCTGCCGCTTCCAACAATTCAGGAAGCGAAATGATAACCCTGGAGACAAGACAACAAGAGCCCGGCAGATATATGCAAAATTTTGCAGTAAAACCCTTGAAACTTTGCCCCAAAATCACAAAAATTATAGCTCTGGACAGCCTAATTTAACAATAATTGCAGTAATACTTTTGAAATATCAGAAAATCTGAATTTTACTGTGAGCAGAAAGAGAATTTCTCAATGTAAAACGTGCAATAAACTTTAACAGATTAACCCGGGGCACAATCAGTTGGGCTCTGCACAGAACAGCCTGTGGGAGTCGGCTGGTTCAGCCCAGAACTTCCCCAAACGCCCACAAATACCCTTCACCTAAAGATTTCCTGCACACCTCAAACAGACATCAGCAAAGAGGGCAAGATATGCTGCTAGACTTCAAGGGATAATGGAGATACCTGCCATTATTCCAGAAAACCTACAACACTCAAACCCTAGCACGTGAGCAAGATACCTGTACTCACAATGCTCTGAAAAATCAGCTAATTTAACTGCTGAAAACTGAAATATGTAGAAAAGCAAACATCTCACAGCAATTCCAGAGAGTAACACCAGCCAGTTTGAACCCCAAAGTCTTCTTTATTAATCAGAAATCAGATTACAAGAGAGCTTTCAGTACAGACTCACAGATCAGATAAAACTGTAAAATGACCCCCTAAGACCCTATAAGAAGGAAATGATCCCAACGGCTAGTTTTGGGTGATCCATGTAGAACTGATCTCGACCGTTGATGAGGATCAAGACATCTCTTGATCTCATCCGTCGATTTTATTTAAAAATGATATTTTGCATGTTTTCACAAAAAATATTATTATTTTATTATTTAGGGTTTTTGCTTTGTTTTATGAATTTTTTATTATTTATTATTTTTATTTTTTTATATTATATATTTCATATTTTATATTTATTTATTTAATTTTTTTTTTAATTTTATTTTAATATTTTATTTATTTTCTAAATGGATCATTTGAACCAAACCGTTGGAAACATCCCCTAGGACCTAGGACCTAGGACTCACGAGGGGATTTAAACATTTCTCAACCCTCAAGACACATTACATCATGACTTTTACAATTTACATCTTAAGGGGACGAACCCACTTTAACATAGACCCTCATAGACCACCCAGATCTGCGACACAACTATAATCTAGCAGATTAACACGCTAGGATTCTCCTAAAGTCCTAATAACGAAACGCATCCCGGCTTTGGGGTCGGGTTTGAAGGAAAACTCTGCCGATCCATGGATCGGTGAGACTAAAAACCTCCCGGGACGCAGATCGTCATTAGAAAGTTAGGTCCACCTAGGCAACTTTACATACATGACTCTGATCTGCTTAGATTATTTACAATTCAAACATGCAGACTGGGTTTACAACAGGAAAGATCAAGCTGTCGATGACTGTAGGCTGGCACGGACATGTCGCTCAGGAGCTACCCTTCTCTGCCAACAGAAAGGAGGTGTACTGCATGGGTAGTTGACCAGTAGTGGTCAACATCTGGCTCTACTTGGGGACACGTTGCTGCACTAATAGGAATGTGAGAATCCAGAATCTGCATCCATACAACACACAAATAAAAACAAGTACCGTCCATTCCCAAATCATCATATGCATTAAGTACAGGAAAGATAAAAGCTCTTCATTTATTGACTAACTAACAACATGAAAAGTAGATCTAATCCTAAAAACAGAAATGAAATGCTGAAAAGACAAGGAGTAGGGATAGAAATACAATACAAAAGATGCCCCATGGCATCAGATATCATCTCTGAAGAACAGCTTGAGCATTTGGCCGTTCGCTGGTAGATGAAGTGGCTCACCATCCAATCTGCTCAAGTGGAATGAGTTTGGTCCAGCTGTGTCTCTAATGATGTACGGTCCCAACCACAAGCTGTCAAACTTTTTATGCTTTCCTGGTTTTTCATTTTTGCGATCCCAAAGTAAAACCATATCTCCAACCTGCAAAGATCTAGATCTAGAGCATTTATCAAAGCTTTTCTTAATATTAGATTGATTTTTGCATATAGTTTCAAAAGCTGTCCGACGAGTCTCATCTAATTCCACAATCTGATCTATCCTATTCTGAACAACATCTTTATCAGTGGAAAATTTTTGGAGGAGCTGATAGGCTGGCAATTTTAGGTGCACAGGTAAGGTAACATCCAAGCCATAAACCAATTCAAAGGGAGATTTACTAGTAGATTTCTTCTTAGTAATTCTGTCTGCCCACAAAGCATACTTGATTTTGCTGTCCCAAGACTTCTTGTTATCTCCTACTATTTTCTTGATAATGGTTATGAGATTTTTATTACTTGATTCAGCCAAACCATTACCCTGAGGATAGTAATTCGACGAATGAGATAAGACGATGCCATATTTGAAACAAAAAGATGTAAACTCTGAAGAACTGAAAGCTTTGGCATTGTCAGTAGTGATCTTAGCGGGGACACCAAATCTAGTAATGATATTATTCTCAATGAAATCCATAATCACCTTTTCAGTGGCATTCTTAGCAGGAATGGCTTCGACCCATTTAGTGAAATAATCAGTAGCAGTCAGAATCCAAGAGTAGCCATTGCTAGAATTTTCATGGAACTTCCCTATGAAGTCCAGACCCCAATGCTGAAAAGGTGTCTCTACAGTAACAGGTTGTAGAGGAAGGGCAGCAAGCTTCTGTTTCCCAGTGAATAGTTGACAGGCTTGACACGTTCTAACATACTTGTGCACATCAGAAAAAATCGAAGGCCAATAATAGCCAGCTCTCAGGATTTTGTGGGCAGTAGTTCTAGCGGCATAATGACCACCACAAAATCCTGAATGAAAATCGGAAATTAATCTTTTGGACTCAACATCGTCAACACACCTAAGCACTATGCCCTCTGGATTTCTCCATCCAAGGCCATCCTTCATAAGGCAGTACTTAGTGGCTTTTAGTCTAAGAGCCCTTCTTCTATGAGTGACTAAGTGGCTAGGACATGCAAGATTTGTTAAGTAGTAAACTATGTCCTTATACCATTCATGCTCAGCTAACCTTCTTAATTCTGGTGAAGATAGATCGTCAAGGCAGAACAAACCAAGAGTCTTTTCATTACTTTCAGCCAACATTTGAGCTAAACCTTGGCCTTTGATCAGCTTAGTGGGTCTAATCTCTAAATCATACTCCTGTATCTTAGTAACCCACCTAGCACGAGTCCCTAAGCAATCAGTTTGAGTTAATATGTCTTTAACAGCAGAATGTGGGACGAAAGCGATGATCTTAGAATAACCCACATAAGTTTTAAAATGCTTAAGAGACTTGACCAGGGCATAAGCCTGCTTTTCCATGGTATTGTACTTCAATTCGGAGTTTTGAAGTGCTCTACTCATGAAAGCGATAGGCTGCTCATGACCATCTTTATTCTTTTGAAGTAAGACACCGGCAATGGTATCCTCAGAAGCGAAAGAAAAAATCATGAAATCTTTGGAGTAATCAGGACTAACAAGGACAGGAGCTTTCGCGATAGCAGACTTGATTTCTTGGAAAGCCCTTTTGCCCTCTTCTTGCCAGACAAACTTCACACCTTTCTTCAGAAGACTTTGAATGGGCTTAGCTATTTCCGCATAATTCAGGATAAATCTTCTAATAAAATTTATCTTTCCAAGGAAAGACTGAAGGGACTTGAGGCTATGCGGGAGAGGAATCTTTTGAATTGCTTCAACACGTTCAGGATCGACCTTGACTCCTTCCTTAGAAATGATATGACCCAGAAGTTTCCCTTCAGTTACCCCAAAGACAGATTTAGCCGGATTCAAAGAAATTCCATATTCTCTGCATCTATCGAAAACTTTCCTAAGATGATCTATATGGCTGATACCATCTTTAGAGAAAACAGTAAGATCGTCTTGGTAAATTTCGATAATTTTCTTGATTAATCCCTTGAAGGCATAATCCATGGCCCTCTGGAAAGTAGCCCCAGCATTTGTTAACCCAAATGGCATTCTGATGTATTCAAAAGTGCCCCATGGTGTTGTGAATGTGGTCTTGTGTCGGTCTTCCTTTTTAACCCAAACTTGATTATACCTCGAAAAACCGTCTAGCAATGACATCATCCCAGACCCAGTTACTCTTTGCAACAAAGTTTCCATTTTTGGCAAAGGGTAATTATCCTTTTTGCACGCTAGATTAAGGTTTCTAAAATCGACACAAAGTCTTATTGTACCATTCTTCTTCCTGACAATCACCAAATTCGAACACCATGTCGAATGCCTAGTTTGAGCGATGATTTCTGCTGCAAGCATCTTCGCAAGCTCTTTTTGGACCAGGGGGGCTAACTTAGGATTAATCTGCCTAAGTTTCTGCCGAAAAGGTTTAGCATTTTCGTCTTTTAAGGGAATAGTATGCTCCATAATATCTTCCCTATAGCCCTTCAACTCATCATAGGAAAAAGCCAAAACATCTCGATATTCACGAAGTAAATCAATTAACTTTTTCCTTTCCTCCAGACTAGTACCTTTACCGATTTTAACCATTTTCGGATTTTCAAAAGTACCAATGTTAACTTCAAGGTACTCGCCTGGGTCCGACTTGTCTTCTTCTCTCAGCTTCGTGGCATCATGCCGATCAAAATATTGCTCTAAGGCAACTACATTTCTGGGAGTGGGATTTATGATATGTCCTTGATCTAAAGACCCATCCTCGCCAGAAACTAACCGGAAATCCTCAAACTCATCTAAACTATTGAGAAAACGAACGACTTGCTTTTCATCATTAAAAATTTGCCAATGCTCTGAGTTGTCTGGAACAAATGGTCTGAATATTACTTCCATTTTAATTTTATCGTTAATTAACTCGTCAGACAACTGGAAAGTGGTAGCAGCTACGGCAAGCTCATCTGCCAAACTATTTAGACCTCTAGGAATTGCTTCAAGGTTAAGGGCATCGAAGTGCTCCATAGTATCCCACACAGCATTTCGATAGTTTCTTAATCTCTGATTTCTACATGTGAATTTGTTTTTAAGCTGCATGATAACCAGATCGGAATCCCCCTTGATGCTAAGCAATTTAACCCTTAAAGCCTTGGCCAATTCAAGACCCAACAATATAGCTTCGTACTCAGCAACATTGTTGGTTGCTTCAAATTCTAAACGATAGGCAAACTTGAATACGTGACCGAGGGGAGATTTAAGCACAACTCCCGCACCTTTACCATGACTAGAGGACGCACCATCGAAATACATATACCAGACTTCATCCTTAAGATCTTTAATCTCATCATCGGGAGGAATTATGAAATTGGACATGATAGCATAGTTCCCGATGTCAGATTTTTCTTTAATTATTTCGTTATGAGGCTTTTTAGGATTTTCAACATGAAATTTCCTCTCAGGCTCTCTATTTAGTCTAACAAAACCGTCACCGCTAGGAGAAGGAATCATAGCATATGACCAATTCATCTGAATGCTTCCCCCTAGATCAGAGGCCCACTTTCTGGATAACAGCATACCCCAAGCATCAGGTACATCAACGACAACAATATCCATAACAACCATGATGTCTGGGTAAACCGAAAGATGGACTTGCAAATCCTTGATTAAACCATGAACTTCGATTTTCTTAGAATCCATGGCACATATATTATAGTAGGGTCTGGAAACTCTTAAGTTAAGCTGTTCCATAACCCTTTTAGTCATAACACAAGCAGATGCACCTGAATCCAACATGCAGTTATTCAATTTATACCCATTGACTAACAAGGTGATAAAGAAGGGTTGATGATCCTTGTTATCAGCATCCACGCTTTGCAGATAAATAGGAGCATCATGATAGTCAACCTCAGGAATCTTCTGTTGAGAAGCGTTGACTTGAGGACCCTGAATTGCTTTTAGTAATTTGTCTCTTTGGGAAGGGATCTTAGCGATCTCAGAGACGGGAACCCAGATTTTAGCATTATTAAACCAATTCCCCAAATCGACATCTATTCCCGAATTTATACCAGGGTTTAAAGTTCGAGGAGGAATTTGATTCTCGCTCTGATCCTTATCCCTTCTCTGATATGTCAAACCCTTATCTCTAGCAATTTCCAGAATTTTCTCAGGAGAAGGCTTCTCACCATATAACCTAGCCAAAATGTCATCTTCGTCTTCAAGGTTATTTATACTAAAAGCGGATTGAGGATTCACAACATCATAGCTTCTTTCCTTAACCTCTATCCAATCATTCATGGGCAAAGGAAACTTGCTCCCTACCACGTTTATTTGCTCACCTGTCCCAATCATTCCATTATCGAAAAGTCTCCTGATAATGGGACAAGAGGATTCTTCGTGAAAATCAGCACAAGCACGACAGTAAGGAGGAGCATCATCCACCAGATTGGTAAGCGGATTAGGGGGCCTCTGCTCACTCGATTGACCCTTTCTTTGCCAGTTACTATTTCTGTTATTATTATTTCGAGGCTGAAAATTTTGCGGTTGCGCTCTTTCCATTTGAATTAACCTATTCTGCAAAGTGTTTATCTCCTTATTATGATTGATTTCCATGGTTTCAATTTTCTGAAGCAATTTGAGAACAAGTTCATTTTCAGGCTCTTGGACTGCTTTTCCCTTAGGTTCCTTTAGTTTTGTAGCAGCCCTATCAAATCCTGGGATTTCAGACTTCCCAGAAGCTGCCTTGTCCTTTTCAAGCTCTACAGCTAAGGCTTGGCAATCTCGATAATCAGTAAGTTTAGCACGCCTTAACTCGTAAGATGGTTCAGGACCAAAGGCGTCAATATAAAAATCTTGGAGAGTTTTATCTGAAGGTTTATAGTCTTGAGGTAATTCTCTAATAATACCATTAAACCTTCTGTTAAATTCTTCAACAGTTTCGTCTTCTCTCTTTTTCATCAGAGTAAGAGCTCTTACAAGATGTCTTCCCTCTCTCTTATCTCCAAATTTTTCTCTAAATGCATTAATGAGTGATTGTATAGAATCAAAAGTATCAGGAGGTTTTTCTGTATACCAGTCATGAGCATCACCTCCTAAAGTCAAGACAAAAAGGGTCATCCTGACATCTTCATGATCAAAATCAGGAGACCTAGCATACTTAGCCATCCATATGTTGAAATCTCGCAGATGGGAATTAACAGTAATGGCATTATCTCCATGAAAGCTAGGCAATTTATCTATCCCAACAGATGGAATATCATTGGGAGCTCCAGGAATGTTGGAAAAATCACAAGGGGCAAACAGACTCATGGTGTTGCGCTTAACTTGACCTTTAAAGAGCAAATGAATATCGGAGAGGGCTTCTTGTCCAAGATTTCCAAGAAGTGTACGCGAAGCGAGTTTGTGTGATCGCACCCTATAAACCTTTTCAGGATCAGGAGTAGGATTGCACAGACTGCTCGGATGTCTTCTAGTGTACACTCTTGCAGATAATATAGGAAGTGGAGTCGCCACTTGAACAAGAAGCTAAGCACGGAAAAGCTTGAAAAGCAAGGACCAAGGACAGAAAAACTCTATCCCCGGCAGCGACGCCAAAAAATGTTGTCGCGCAAACTGACACGACAACGCTCAGACCGGGGGCTGTCACTCTGATCCCCGGTCTCTCCGTTTAAGCCTGTCTCCCACGGCTAAGGGGGGTAGACCCTGAGGAAAGATGAAGGCCAACTGCCAAACAGTTGGGCCGGGAGACGAGATGCACTAAAATGGTTTTATTGATTTGATAGACCAGTGCCTTAAAGGATCTAAATGATTACCAGCTAGATGATATAGGAACATGAACCATGGACATCAATCATCAGATAAGGAGAGCAATGCTTTAAATATTTAGTAAAACCACAACGCTCTTCAAATAACGATATCCAGCAAACTAAGAGAAAATAAATTGCTTCAAACAACAGAGAAACCGGATATCAATTTCGATTTAGATCTCAGCGTGAAAGGTATGCAATGATAAACGACTGAAAATGGCAAAATAACTTTTCCGATTTTTTTTTTTTTTTTTTTTTTTTGAAATAAATCTAAAAATAACAAAAAATCTAAAAGAAACTAGACTAGACTAACAAAACAAAAAAAAAATTAAATCTAACCAAAAAAAAAAAAAAAAAACCTAATAAAATCCTAAATTAAAAGTCTAAAAATACCAATAAAAATATATCACAATCTAACTGAACTCTAAAAGCTTAAACTATGCAAACATATGCGTTCATAATCCCAAACTAAAGACTAAAGAAATTAAATAAAATCAAATTAAAGATTAACTAAACCCTAAATTTGAAACTCAAACTACGCTAATGAAATAATAACATACACGAAACAGTGAATGGAACTATTAAAACTAAGACAAAATTACATGAAAGCTATGACTAAATAAATGAAACCAAACAGAAAAAAAAAAAACGTATCTCCTTTACCCTAACGATAATGAACAGCGAGTAACAAAAGGGGCACGATAGGGTTTCATACACAGTTGACGGCGGCAGTCTTTCTGTGGAGATGACACGCAGCTGGAAATGAAAACGCAAGAGGATATGCCCAACTGCTGAGCAATAATCTATCAGCCACCGGAGGAAGGAGGAAATCGAAACCACGACGGCAGCTATAAATCGATTCCACGCAGCTGCACACAGATTTCCTGAGACAAAACTTCGTTAATGCATCTACGATAATGACAAACACAACGTGGGACTCAGGATGAGGACGAGACAGGGTTCGAAGGGAGAACGAGGTCTGGAAAGGCAAACGCTGGAAATAAATCGATTTGAAGCTGAGAAATTTTACCTGGGCAGCTTTGATATCGGACGGCGGCGGTAGTAATCGATTATGCGGAGAATAGACTCACGTTTAAACAGTGCAGAAGTTACCTGTTCCGTCTGATTGAAGTCTGGGCATGTTTCAAACGAAATGTTAACTGCATATCCGTAAAATTTAAGCGATTATGTGGACTGCTCGGTGTATACCCACGCCAACAGGTTTAGTTTTACTGCTCAGTTTTGAAAATGGGTTGGTGACGGCGGGTCTCCAATGGAACAGCCACGCATAGACTGCTTGCAGAAGCTTGAAAACAAACGATCTGCTCAGCCAAAACACTTACCTGCGTCTTCTGGCTTTGAAAGAGATCACAGTGAATGTAACCCTATATATATATTTTATCAAACAAAACCAGAACTCTAAATGAAAACTGCACATACATTATAGCAAAATCGGAATGCAGCGATTATTTGTTCACGTGAACCAACGACATCAGATGATTTTCGATCAGTGAAAACACATAAATTTTTGCCCTCACCTGAAACCCATGAAACGTTACCTTGTTTGCTCCAGCGATGTATGTATTTATTTTTGTCTGGAGGGATGCAATGCTGAATGAAATGAATTTGTAATCCAACTCAACGGAAGATGACGATTTGTTTATGAGCCTGCCGCTTCCAACAATTCAGGCAGCGAAATGATAACCCTGGAGACAAGACAACAAGAGCCCGGCAGATATATGCAAAATTTTGCAGTAAAACCCTTGAAACTTTGCCCCAAAATCACAAAAATTATAGCTCTGGACAGCCTAATTTAACAATAATTGCAGTAATACTTTTGAAATATCAGAAAATCTGAATTTTACTGTGAGCAGAAAGAGAATTTCTCAATGTAAAACATGCAATAAACTTTAACAGATTAACCCGGGGCACAATCAGCTGGGCTCTGCACAGAACAGCCTGTGGGAGTCGGCTGGTTCAGCCCAGAACTTCCCCAAACGCCCACAAATACCCTTCACCTAAAGATTTCCTGCACACCTCAAACAGACATCAGCAAAGAGGGCAAGATATGCTGCTAGACTTCAAGGGATAATGGAGATACCTGCCATTATTCCAGAAAACCTACAACACTCAAACCCTAGCACGTGAGCAAGATACCTGTACTCACAATGCTCTGAAAAATCAGCTAATTTAACTGCTGAAAACTGAAATATGCAGAAAAGCAAACATCTCATAGCAATTCCAGAGAGTAACACCAGCCAGTTTGAACCCCAAAGTCTTCTTTATTAATCAGAAATCAGATTACAAGAGAGCTTTCAGTACAGACTCACAGATCAGATAAAACTGTAAAATGACCCCCTAAGACCCTATAAGAAGGAAATGATCCCAACGGCTAGTTTTGGGTGATCCATGTAGAACTGATCTCGACCGTTGATGAGGATCAAGACATCTCTTGATCTCATCCGTCGATTTTATTTAAAAATGATATTTTGCATGTTTTCACAAAAAATATTATTATTTTATTATTTAGGGTTTTTGCTTTGTTTTATGAATTTTTTATTATTTTTTATATTTTATATTTTATATATATATTTTTTTTTTTTTTATTTTTTTTTAATTTTATTTTAATATTTTATTTATTTTCTAAATGGATCATTTGAACCAAACCGTTGGAAACATCCCCTAGGACCTAGGACCTAGGACTCACGAGGGGATTTAAACATTTCTCAACCCTCAAGACACATTACATCATGACTTTTACAATTTACATCTTAAGGGGACGAACCCACTTTAACATAGACCCTCATAGACCACCCAGATCTGCGACACAACTATAATCTAGCAGATTAACACGCTAGGATTCTCCTAAAGTCCTAATAACGAAACGCATCCCGGCTTTGGGGTCGGGTTTGAAGGAAAACTCTGCCGATCCATGGATCGGTGAGACTAAAAACCTCCCGGGACGCAGATCGTCATTAGAAAGTTAGGTCCACCTAGGCAACTTTACATACATGACTCTGATCTGCTTAGATTATTTACAATTCAAACATGCAGACTGGGTTTACAACAGGAAAGATCAAGCTGTCGATGACTGTAGGCTGGCACGGACATGTCGCTCAGGAGCTACCCTTCTCTGCCAACAGAAAGGAGGTGTACTGCATGGGTAGTTGACCAGTAGTGGTCAACACAGCCCTCAATGAGTCTCCCTGTACCAGTGATGATCAAGTCATCAACATACAACACCAGAATGAGGGGCTCCTCACCCACCACAATGAAGTACAGGTTTGGATCAACCTCACTCTTTGTGAAACCCAACTGCTGCAAGTATGTATCAATCCTCGAGTACCAAGCTCTAGGAGCTTGCTTCAGGCCATAGAGTGCCTTTTTCAATCTGCATACATGGGATTCCTTCCCATGTACCTCAAAGCCCTGCGACTGCTCAATATAAACCTCCTCCTGAATGAAGCCATTGAGAAATGTAGTCTTCACATCCATCTGGTGGATCTTCCAACCCATCTCTGTTGCAATCGATATAATGGAGCGAATAAATGTACACCGAGCTACGGGAGCGAAGGTCTCCTCATAGTCAACTCCCTCTACCTATGAGAACCCTCTCGCCACAAATCGAGCCTTGAACTTCTCGATGCTGCCATCTACAACATGCTTTATCTTGTAGAACCATCTAGAAGTAACAACTGATTTACCTTCAGGCATCATCACTACCTCCCAAACATTGTTCTTCATAATCGAAGAATACTCCTCCATCATGGCCTCTCTCCAGACCTGCTGGCTGGCTGCCTTCTCATAACTAGAAGGCTCGGAGTCAACAATGCTTGTTACCAATGCCATGTAACTACAGAACTACTCAGGTGGCTTACTCTCTCTAACCTGTCTCTTTGGCTCAGCAACTGATGTGGCCTCACACAAGGTATCTTGAAACCACTTGGGCTTCCTCTTCCCTGTGCATACTTCTTCCAGAGGAGTGAAATAATCTTCATCGTCATCAGAAGCTTGAACTCCTGAAGGCCTGTCAACTGACCTCATGCTTGAACCTGTGCCTGTAGATGCTAAAGTACCATGCGAACTATCCATTAGTGGACTACCCTGTGAACTGCTCTACGGACTGCCCTGCATGCTGCCCGAAGAACCACCCACCTGACTCTGAGAGCCACTGCTCACTGATGGCCCTGACACTATAATCGATGTACCTCCTGATCCTTGACCACTGGATCCCTGTGACTGACTCAACTGCTCTTGAGGGTTTGGTGACTCTGGATACTCTAACTCCCATGACCTCCTTAAAGGTCTTTCCTCCTCGAACTTCACATCCTGCCTGACAACCACTTTCCTTTGCGCAGGAATATAAATCCGATAAGCTTTCGAGGTCTCGCTATAACCCACAAAGATGCCCTTGTCTGCAGTGGGCTCTAGCTTGGTCCTGTTCTCCTTGGGGACATAGGAATATGTAAGGCACCCAAAGATACGAAAGTGCCCAACATCAGGCTTCTTCCCAGAAAAATCCTCCTTCGGAGTCACATTCCCCAAGGCACGATGTGGACTCCTGTTCTGCAAGTACACAACAGTGTTGTAGGCCTCTGCCCACAAAAATAAAGGTAACCCCTGATCATGAAGCATGGCTTTGGCAGCCCCTGCAATGGATCTGTTCTTCCTCTCTGCAACTACATTCTGCTAGGGTTAGTAAGGAACTGTGAACTCCCTCCTAATGCCTGCCTCAGCACAAAAATCAACAAACTCACTAAGGGTATACTCCCCTCCATTGTCTCAAGTGAGGACCTTGATCTTCCTACCTGTTTGGGTCTCCACAAGAGCTTTGAACTCTTGAAACCGCTTGAAGACCTCACTCTTGGTCTTCAAGAAATAAATCCAGGTCTTCTTTGAGTGGTCATCAATGAATAAAACGTAGTACTTATAGACACTCAAGGATACATGAGATATCCGACCACTCACATCGGTATGAATCAAGTCAAGGATCTCGGTCGCTCTGCTGTCACTGTTGGGAAAAGGGGATATAGAAAACTTCCCCGTAGCACATCCTCTGCATACATCAAGGTGATCAGAACTGAAATCTGGCACACCAGTGGTGATCTCCCGCAATGTACTCAAGGCCCCATGATACATGTGACCATCTTGCGGGGCCAAATCTCACACAACTCTGAACTGCTAGATCTGATGTTGGTCCTGTCCCTGGTGCTGTACTCAATGCCATCAAGGGCTGGGATGAGAACTTGTACACCTTGGCATGGCGCACACCAAACTCTCTAGCTGAAGAAGCTGGAGTTCCCCTAGGATATATAAGCACCCGCCCTCTCCTGAACAACACATCATACCCTCTATCCTCAACTGCTGAGATGGATATCAGGTTCTTCTTCATTCCAGGCACATATAGAACATCTGACACTTTCAAGGGAGGTTTGGGTCCCCTATCAAATGTCAATGTCCCCACACTGACTGCTCTAACAATGCTGTCATCACCAAGTACTACCTCCATATCAGTATCACCCTTTGAAAGCTCTGAGAAGTACTCTCTGACTCCTGTCATGTGGCGGGAAGCGCCACTGTCAACATACCAAATGCTAGAAGATGCTCTGCTAGTAGCAGGGAAGGCACACTCCCTCTGAACTTGTATGGTAGGTGATCTTGCACTAGTGGCCTCACAAGCTATGAACCCAAACTCCCGATCAAATCTCTCTATCTCTGCAGAAGCTGCCATGGGTTTGTCTTTCCCTTTCTTGTTCTTCTTCTCTGGACACACAACAACATAGTGTCCCAACTTTTGACAATTCCAACATTTGACTTTGGAATAGTCCTTCTCCTTGTTTTGCTGCTTGCCTTTACCTTTGCTTTTGCCTCCACTGTTGGAAGCTTGCTTCTTTGCTCTGCCCTTCTTGCCTCTTGCTAACAATGCCACATTGTCATCTTCCTCCACTTGTTTGGCTGCCCCAAATCTTCTTTCTTATCTCATTTTGAATGCAATCATCCCACAACCTCTCCCAATCGGGAACTGTGCAACAATGCCATCCACAAAATTCTCCCAAGTCTTGGGAAGACCATTCAAAGAAATTCTCACCAACTCAGTGGGTGCAATGATTTCACCTACGACTGCCAACTCATCTCTCACTGAAGTGATCTTTGTGAGGTATGCTATACAACTGTTAGTCTTAGCCATTCTAATGGCCTTCAGTTTCACCTTTAGGACCATTTTTCTGTTTTCATTTGAGCTCTGGTAAAGACTGGTCAAGGCTGCCCACATCTCATGTGCATAAGTCTTTCCTCTCACATGAGGAATGACATGGTCTTTGATTTCTTCCAGAATCAATATTTTTGCCTTAGCATTCTTTTTGTTGAACTCTGCCAACTGTACAGGGTCAGCAGATACTGCTACTGGGTTCTGTGTGGTATTTACCATAATGCCCTAGACTTCTGCTTCTTCAAAGATGCTCTGGATTCTCTCCTTGCATGCACTGTAGTTGTTCTGCCCATCCAACCTGTTTTCAACTTTCAAACCCAAATACATGTTTCACTGTCCTATCAAATTGAAATTTTCAAATCTGTGGTAAAGGTTTATGTTTTCTGTGTAAAAATCAACTTGCTGTAATTTTCATTTTGCTGTCCCAAATTGCACTTTTCAGCCAACCAAGCTCTGATACCATGAAGAAATTTCAACCCCCACTCTGGTTATTAGTTTTCCTTATCACTCCATGCATTTAGTTTTAAATCCAAGGATGATAAAAATTCTAAAATTTGGAAATGATAATATTTTTCTGAAAACACAAATTTAGAGATTTTACAACTGCTAAAATTGCAGAAATAAAACACAACAAAATTATGACAGCCACACACAGAAAATAACACAGTGATTTTGATCAATGTGACCCTGGAAAAGCTACACACAGAAAATAACACAATGATTTTTTATCAATGTGACCCTGGAAAACACCCCTACAACTCTTGGGGAAAACTAGTTTGAGAGCTCTTCTTTATTTCTGAAAATGCTTTTACAGAGAAACTGAAATACATAGTAAAAATTCCAACAACCACAAATTACAACTTATTTCGATTTCCGTGCTTAAACTCCGCCTCGAAAAATCGTGCCAATCAACAAATAGCCAAAACAGAATTTTTTACAGCAATAAAACAACATTAAATGCTGTACGACCAGCCTTGAAAAATGTGCCTAGAACTTGCTGTCCCTCTTCCTCGATTTCTGTGCCTTTCTCCTGCTGTACGGTTTTTCCTTGGGATGCGTGCCAATAAACGCTGCTGCCCAGATTCGCTGAAATGTCTTCTTGTTGCTCTCCTTCACTTCCTCACTGCTCAAAATTTTTCTCCTTGCTCTTTCTCTCAAATGCTCATGAAAGAATGAATGATTTTTTCCTCTTCTCTTCTCCTTTTATTCTCTAAATGACCTTTTGGGTTACCCTAAGATCTAATGGCTGAGATTCATTTAGATCTAGGGATGAGAATAAATGTGCATTTAATTCTCACTTTCTATTTTTTAACTCACCCACTTAAATAAAGACCCACTTAGCCTTTTATTTCCATAGTCACTTTTTCACTTTCTAATTCTTCATTCACTTTAATAAAGTCACCTTTAAATTAGAATGTAACTTTACCACTTATAAAGTCACTTTTAAATTAGAATATAACTTTACCACTTATAAAGTCACTTTTAAATTAAATTGACTTTACCACTTATAAAGTCATTTTAGGAGAAAAGTAAAAAATAAATTTGGACACTTTTCCCTAGGCCAAAGATCAAAGCCTTAGGGAACCACTTGTCCTCTGGTACCCAAATTTTAACACACACAATCATTATTTTGCAGAAACAATAGTAGTGGCATTTAGACTTGCTCACTTTCAGAGTTTATTTGTTTTCTTTTCTTTTCTAACCTAACATTTTCTTTTTGTCTTCATTTTTTAGGACATCTAACCTAACATTTTCTTTGATATGGACATCATCATCAAGAAATTTTCTTTAAAAACATTTTATTCACTATTATTATGTCCATATCCTAACTTAATATTTTTTTCAAATATTCTATCTTGTCAAAACCAAAAAATGCTACAACACAAGGCATCTGCCTTTCCTTCCGCCCTTAGATCCAGACTTCCCATTGAAGTGATCTTTTAGGTAGGCCATTAGAAGCTTCCGCATCGTCATTATGATAATATTCTCTGCTTCGATTTCACCCTTCGTGAATTTGAAGTGGGATGAGGAATCCATTGATCCTTTTGTTCTTTCCCAACTGTCTTCAGTGATTGCTGTTTCACTCTTGCTGAGGCTTTGTCTTCACCTCAGCTCTGATACCATGTTAATTTTAGGTATGTTCTATCCTTAGAGCAATTTATTTCAATTTTCACAGTGAGCTCAATATCTTTTCCAGATTAGCAATCACATCAACATTAAAGTCTAAGTTGTAGGAAACGTTGGAGAAGGGTCCATTTCCCACTGGAAACGAAACAGAAACGAGGAAACTCGTACCATACGGCCTGGAAACGTGTTTCCGACTGTACTGGCCCGTTTCTCGAGGAGGAAACGTGGCTAGTATGGCCGGAAACGCGTTTCCAGGCCATACGACGAAGTTTCCTCTTCTAACTTGACTTTTTCTTGTATTTTTTTTTTTTTGCTTCTAATTTTTTATTGGGCGACTAAAATATCTTCTAGATGCCTCTCAAGTTATAAAAAAGAGGATTTTTTTGAGTGGGGCAGCCTAATGTTCAAGCCTATGGCCCTAGTGTTGATATGCAGTTCATGGTAATGTTAAATTCTTAAAGTAAAAGTGACATTCTCCTTTATTTTTCATTTTCATCCTTTTACTTAAATTTTTAACATTACCATGAAATGACTCAGGATGTTTGAGAGTGGTTTCACCCTCATTGGATTTCATATGGAGAAAGTAGAATTTTAGATCTCACTCAAAATCCAGCAGACTTATCTGTTTTTCAGGATTTCAGGATTGGGGGGATTGCAATGTTTCCATTGGATTTTGTCATGTACTAGGGTATGGAACTTGTATTTAATCAAGAGAACCAAGCCCTCTATGCAGGGGAGACTCCCAATAATCAAGAGCACGTAGGATACTAGGGTATGGAACTTGTATTTAATCAAGAGCACTAAGGTCATTCAACTATGTAGGAGGAGACTCCCAATCAAGCACGAGACAAGAAATTAGAAATTTTTTGTGGTTGATTTTGGATATTGCTATTTTCATTATGTGATCATTCACGAGTAAATGTGATGTAAATTTAGAGACTTATAGTTTATGCATTGACAATTGACAATTTAATCATAATGTAATAAATTAGAATGTATCATATATGCTTTATGATTGCACATATTTTTTAAATGTCCTAATATATATATATATATATATATATATATATATATATATATATATATATATATATTGCGTTTTCCCGTTTCCAAAATTTGGGGGGGTCACGTTTCGTACTCGTGCTCGTTTCCTCGTTTTGTGCAACTTAGATTAAAGTAAATTGCAGATAGAACATAAACATAGATCGCAGAAGACAAGCCAAGACAAGAGGACACAAGATGTGGTGCTAGCTAGGGACAAACCCCAATGTGGGGAAACCCTTGATCAATTCTTCTTATATGTTCTTCAATAGTTCAGCAGAGAGAGAGAGAGAGATAGTACATTTACAACAGAAGTCAACACTTTGACTTATCTAAATAAGAGCATAGATCATCTCTAAGAAGATGATACATGAGGTAGCTGAACTCAGTTGAAGACAAGCTGCTTCAACTGATTCTCCAAGGTGACTCCATCGCCTTGCTGCACCTATCATTGTGCTGCTCCTCATCATCATGCTTCACCAATCATGACTGTGCCATGTACTTGCTACACCAAGTATCATTTCTGCACCAAGTATCATTGTTGTCCCAAGTACTATTGCTGCACTTAGCTGCACCATGTACTTGCTGTCCCATGTGCCATTGTTGCACCATGCTTGTCACTGCTGTCCCATGTGGTATTGCTGCACCATGCTATCTCATTACTAGCATTGTTGTCCCACTGTTAGTGACTATTGTTCCTTTGATTGCTTGCAGCACCACGCACCATTACCTAGCTGTCCTATTTCCCTTGTTCGAACACACACCATTGCCTAGTTGTCCCACTGTTGGTGACTGTTGCTCCTATGATTACTTGCTGTCCCATTTTTGTTTGCAGCACCATGTATTTTGCTGTCCCATTGTTACAACAACCCAACATATCTTAAACTACCTTAATGACTAGTCAAGGTAGATGGCTGCCTCCTCATGCTGCTGTGAGCATATGGCAGCCCCTAACACTTCCATTTGGCCTATTTTGGAGTGGCCTACCACAGACCTTTGTTGCACACACACCAAGCACAAAATGCATGCTTCATCTCACTGTTCAAGGTCCACTACTATGCTGCCACGTAGGCCTGGTTAGGGCATCATTACAGTCCCATATCCAGCCTTCAATTATGCCCAGATCTGCTCTTAATGAGTGCAGTTGCCCTTTGTTAGGAGGATGACCCTTCTTGCTGTGGTTCTAGGCAGTCTATCCCTCTTTAACAACCTCAGCCTGCCCTATATGCTTGTGGCTTGCTACAACAAGGCATCACAGGTCTGCGGCTGCCTGTTTAGGGTCTGCCTCCCCTCCACTTGGCCCTCAAACAACCCAGAATTCCCCTTCTCTGCTTCAGCCTCCAAGAGCAGTCCTTCGGCCCTCCTTCCTGCACTTCGGACCCCTGGACCCTCCAAACAGTCCCTAAATTCTCACGCTGTCCATGACCTCTTTAGGACAGCACCTAGGTCATGCGTAGGACTCCTTCCTTACTGCGTCTAGGTTACCCTTGGGACAGCGTGGAGAATTAGGGCATCTCTTCATGACTGCGGCTAGGTTATGCGTAGAAGCTAGGGCTAGGACTGTGGCTAGGGAAGATAGATTAGCCTCCTTTCCTCCTGCGTTTAGGGCTACTTCCTCCTAGATTTCTCTCACACTAAAACCCAAGACAATGGGAGAGAAATCAATAGAGAAGTGTGTGTGAAATGACTCTCAAGTCATCTCCTTTTATACTAAAACGTTGAGCACATGTGTGGGTTATTTGGTTGCTGGCCGACCTTGACAAATTGTCTTATAACACAAATAAATTCATAACTCCATGAATACTTATCGGAATCGGATGATCTTTAGATCAATCCTACACCTCTCGATGAGAGGGATCCAAGAAAAATATCAGCTGCCATAAATAAGATGACCCACATGGAGTTTGGCCCTAGTTGCCGATTTTAACATTTTTCTAGTATTATTTTGACGAAATCCGGCAGAAATTTTTGGAACTCCAGGTGACAGCTGTCAATTTTCAGAATTTTGGGTGCTCCAAGGGTCTTGAAGGTGTTGGATCCATTTCAACCATTAAAAAACAATTCAAACACTCTCTGTTTCCGATTTTTTGAGAAAAATTTGCCGGATTCCAGCGAGAAAATTGTCATCCGGGCAAAATTGTCACCTGCCTAAACAAATCCTTTTTAAAATTAAATAAAGTCATTCGGTACGATGTTGTTCATTAAAGTGATTTATATTTATTTATGAAAAGTTTGATAGAGTATATACCTAGGAAATAAAAGAAAAAGTTTGATTTTTTAAAATTTAATATAATTTTAATTTCTAATCAATAAGTAAAATTAGTCTTTTCATTTCTTTTAGCCAAGATATTTTGAAATTTGTTTTAAATTTTTAAATATTTCATGTCTTTAGGATAAACAACATAATCATGATTAATTCATCAAGTCATCAATGATATACCTTACCACCAAAAAGCATCCCACAAATAAATTAAGTATTCAGTGAAACCATAGACTCCTAACTTCAAAGTTTCATCAACAAATAAATGCAACCATGAGGAGAGAACCAAATAGTAAGCACAATTAGCATTCAGCAAAGGAGAACTGAGATTCTCCCAAAGATTGAGCCATCAGACGATATGATGCCATGAAGAGAGGGGGTTCCATAAAGATTAACCACCCGAATCTATTGAAAAACTCCAAGGAATCAACATCAAATCTCCCTCAGTATAATGGAAGTCACAATATGATGCATAACAAAGGTAAATAAAACAAGGAAACAATTGATCAACAGTTTTTTCGTTGCGTCTTCCTTGACTGATTTTCTGGATTTGTTGTTTTTTGAAGCTACCAAACAATATCTCTTTTGAAGATTAAGTGAAAATAAGAGCAATAAAAGATGGAAAAGAATGCCAGTAGCACACACGGAGTAATATTTCAATTCCTTGGATCTTGAATTAATCCATGCATCATTTGCAGTTTTACGTACGAGGTTATAAGTTATGTCAATATGAAGTTTCTCTATATCAATTAGCTCTATTGAATGCATATTGCTTTTCATTGTAAAGATCTTATATGGTGGGATTGCCTTATGTGAGTCAATACCTAGTTTTTTTCATAATCAGGTGGTTGCTTATTATGTACTCAATATACATCATTGCATGTTCTTGGATAAATTGATTGTGATGGTCCTTTAGATATTGTTTCTTTTGATCTATGCTGGCAATAATTTTTTCTAAATCTCACGCGCTTTATTTGTAAATATATCTTTGTTTTATACATTTCTGACCTGAGTTCATACTGTGATTCCATAATTTCACCCATTTGTATACAGTTTTCACACAGGTATGCGAGGGTGATACATGTGGTAAAAGATCATAAAGAAGCAACCAAAAACTAGGAAAAGCTCATAAGTTGCATGTTTAAGAATTCTGACCTAATAGATTCTCTTTTAAGGTGTCTTTGATTGAACTTGAAAACCTTGAATAATCTGTGTTCCGTACCACTTTTTAGTTATTGACACTATCTAACAGTAAACATGGACTTTTCTAATGATATTTTTCTTAGCTATGTTAGCTATGTTCTATTAATTTCTCTAGTGTATGGCATTGACTTCATTTAATACTTGTCCTGACTTGGATTTCTATTTTTATAACATTTTTCCTTGAACAGTTTTTCCCTGAAGCTAAAGAAGTTGAATTCGCTAAGAAAACAGTTTTTGAGGGAGTCGCATTCAAGATGGACTATTTGACCAAGCCATCATTACTAGAAGATTTTGGATTTGGCACAAAAGTGAAAATGGTGAAGCGAGTACAACCGACGGATGAAATATTTTTGGTCGCCTATCCATATTTTAATGTGGATGGTTTGTCTCCCTTTCTTTCTCTAATGGCTATTAATCACTTAAAATATTTTCAATGAAACATGTCAATCACTGTAGTTAGAAAACAGGGGAATTGCTCAGAGAATAGAACCACCACAAGGAGCAAATTTTAAGAGGGGTGACTAATATGAGAAAACATATTTTCCTCTCGAAAGAAAAAAGAATTTGAATTTGAAGCAAGTGGGAAAATGGAAACACTTTATAATTTGCCACCCTAAAAGTAGCATTCCAAAGAACTTATATATTTGATAGAACAAATGTTACATTTTTTCGTGAAGAGAATAGTGCAAAAATATAACTGCAGAAATAGTGAAATAAGCAGTACAGAATGTCACTAGAAAATAAGAAACATAAATTTAAAAGCTTTACATTCAAAGCTACACTAAAATGATTTCAAATCAATTAAAATTCATTTTGAAAATGCCTTTAAGGAAAGATGCAAATAAAACTAAATGGAAAACTTGGCATAAGGCATAGTATTTACTATTAACTTATGCGTTAAATACATTAGTATTCAAATTTCTGACAGTTTCTAAAGGTGCAGATACATTTGAAGTTTTAAGTTATGAGAAATCACAGTTTTCTAAAATTATTTAATCAACAAAAAATCTAGTTTAACGTGTTCTAGATTATTACTGCTTTGAACAAATCTTTACTTATTTGTTCCCTTATATATACTAGAATTTCATGGGTTTTCTTGATAGATTCTGCCCCCTAATGCAAAGTTAGTAAAAGAGTGAAGCTTAAAATCTTGCTTTAGACATTCTCATAACGTAAACAACATTTCTCTTGAGCCTTTAGTTTCAGTTGGAAAAAAAAGTCTGTTAGGATCGATTGGATGTGGGCAAATGAAAAAATTAACAATAAGGATGGAAAACCTTACTGTTTACACCACTTAATTAACAATTGAGTTGCCTCCAAGATCAAATTGAAGACCCATATATGAGATTAAAAATTGATTGATAATGGATGATGTTTGTGACAACAATTTGATGCGTGTTTATAATGTCATAGAACCTCTATATCAAGTGGTCACAAATTTTGAATGATATGTCTATTTTTAATTAGTACTACTGTTATTGTAAATACATCCTTTTACACCTCATGTTGTATGAGGTTTCGCATTGTGATTCTCATCATATTGATGGGATTTGCAACTGGTACCCATGGAGCATTTGGATGGATTTGGGGATACACATCTTCATGGAGACTCCCCTTTTTATGTAATGCTCCCATTTTTGGTTTCTTTTATGATGCAGTTCAGGTGGGCTTATAGGGTTTATGACAGCCAAGTCATAGGAGCGAAATTATGTCATCGGTGGGCAAGAAGAGTTTTGCGGAGTTTTATGACGTCTGACAAGGTTCACTCACTATATTTCATCATTAGGGTTAGTACCACAGTTCGTTCTTGGTTCTGTTGCATTTAGACAATTCTTGCAAAATGGGGTCCTTATTAGCATATTTTAATTACATACACCAAAGTGTAAAAATTTCACTACTGAAATCCTATTGCAGCAACTGGAAATTATTTTTCTAATCGTGCAGTGCTTGTGCAGACCCTTTGATGTTTAACCCAGAATAACCTCTAATTAAGTCGTTATGTTGATCTCTGCTGAGGAAAATGATTCTCCGACCTTTTGGAAGACTTTCCAGGCCTGTGGAAGCTAAATCGATTTTTCCTCTAGCTAAATCGAATTGCTCTTCTGAAGCAACTGCGTAGTCCTCTGCGCTGCCTTGTTGGGAATAACTCGGCCTCTTTCTGCTGCCTCTCTGGATCTGGAAAAACTTCCTTCGGCCTCACTGTTTCTACTTCCTTCTCTAGCTTTCCAACAACTGTTGCTGCTCTCTAGAAATCAAATTGCCAAGGAAATCGAACCCCACAAGTGTGTTTTCCATCTGCCCATCGACTTCTTGTTATAATCCTCTATTGGACCTCCAACAGCCAAGATTAAAACTTAATCAAGGGCCTAGATTAAATCTCTGTCGATCTGTGTGAGTTTCTAGATAATCCGCACCTTATCTCAATTAATACCGATAAATTAACTAGTTTTCCTAAGTTTAGACTTAGGAAACATTAAAAAACTGGTTAATAATCTAATTGAGACACATCTAGGTTGAATGTCCAAAAACAATTTATGGGTTATGGAAATCTCATGTGTTTTAGCCTCTCCACAAAGTTTCGAGACTAGAATACCTCTGATGCTACAAAAACTAACACTCCCTCTTAGCAAGAAAGGTGTTCTAGTGTTGTAGTAGTACAACACCCTGTCTCTATATCACCCTCTTTCATGCTGTTGATGTCTAGCCATTTTGACTGCCTTCCACTGCCCACCAACCATTGCGCAAATATGATGTTGCATCTATGCTACTGCTAACACTGCTACCAAATTTGCATCTGCACTGCAACTCCCTCTCATCTATTGTTGTTGCAACTGCAACAACTGCAACTGAGAAGCATCTGAAATACTGAATCATCTATGTCTGTTGCATCTGTCTCTTGAGTCCTGACTGTTACTAGCATGTGCACTGTCTATTGAAGAAACTGTGTTGTTACCAACTCTGCACTGAGCCACCTGCTCTGCTGTCAACACTACACTGTGCTTCTCAGCACCTGGCTGCTACTAGTCTGCAACTCTTACTCTGGATCTGATTACATAACTAACACTGATCCATCCTGCTAGTGAACACTGTGGGTCCCCATAGCAAGGTGATGATCCATGAGGAGGACACCTCAATGGACCCTGCCCAATCTTTGTAATCTTTGGGATTACAGCTCCGAGTTGCCCCACCTCACTCCTGGAGGTATGGCTGCCATCATAGCGAAGTCCTCCTCCAGCCTGGAGGACAACTTGTCTATCTCGATTGATGTTGTCGCCTGGTTCTACTTCTCTTGCTTGTCCTTCTTCCTGAGAGGACACTGCATACTGTAGTGATCGAACTCATCACATCTGAAGCACTTGGCCTTTCATAGGTCCTTTTTCTTCTTCTTCTCCCCCTGCCCCTGACTGGGAACCTTGGATGCTAGGGACACATTTTCTTCTTCCTTCTCACTCTTCACAACCTTGTTGTTGCTACCGCTGATGGTACTCTTCAATAGAGCATGCCTCAACTCCTCTTGTTGTAGATCGACCCACATCTTATCCCATCTTGGCAATGTGTCTCTGCCCAAGATGCTTTGGAAAAACACCTGCCAATCCTCCGAGACACTATTTAGTGCTAGTTGTACAAGCTCTGTAGGTTGGGGTGCCTCCCCAATAGCTACTAGTTGATCACGGACCTCCTAAATACTAGTGAGGAAGCCATCTATGCTCTCTCCCTTTTGCATTTTGACACTTCTCAGCTTCTCCTGGAGAAACAACGTCTGTTTCTTGGAAGAAGTCTGATATAGCATGGAAATACTATCCCACATCTCCTTGGCCGTGTTCTGGCCAGATATATGTGAGATTATATGATCTCAGATTCCATCCAAGATTATCCACTTTTCCTTCGCCATTTCTCTTTTGTACTCCTTCAGCTGATCAGGGTCTTGGGGTACTGCTACCACATTATCTATATAGGATTTCAGGCCATGTTCATCTAGAAGGACATCCTAGCCTTCCAGATGACATAGTTGGAGGCTCCCTCCAACCTATCTTGATCTCTAAGCCTAACCATGGCCATCTTAGCAAAAATGTGAAAAACTCTCTCTTTCCCTCTGATTGGTTGCTTCTCTATTGTTCGCACTCCCTTCTGGAGTGAGAAGATCCACTCACAACTACTGCCAGTCTGCCTGGAAAAATTAGAATTTTGAAACTTGAAGTCCCCTGAGAGAAATTTTCCCTCTGCTGTGTGTGCTTGTCTCTTCCACCCGATGTTGATTTTGCTGCTACAAAACCCTCTGCGTCCAATCAAGGAATCTTCTCAACAAAAATCTAAGCTACTGCTACTCCCTCTGCCTACTGAAATAACTATTTTGGGCAAGTCAATTTTTTTGCTACCTTGCAACTGAAAAATGAACCTTGCCCCAAAAATTCGTACTTCCTAGCTAGGGACTGCGCAACCTCTAAGAATTTTGGCCTACTTCTCCCTCTGAATAGCGAAATTCCCTTCTCCACTTCTGAGCTTCCTGGTTGATCACTCACCCTTTGATACCATATGGAAATTTCACTACTGAAATCCTATTGCAACAACTGGAAATTATTTTTCTAATTGTTAATTAATTTAATAGTTTATTTGCTATGGAAAATACCGAATAATTCACACTTCAACCTTCATAAATAAACTAAGGAAGAAAATAATGTTGGAAACTAAGAATATACTAACACACACATAAAAAAATTAACATAGTTATTTTTGGACAAATGTCCTCGAAAAAACCCAACTTGGGAAAATCGGTGCAACAACTGAGGGTTTTTATTATTATGCAGTAGTGAAATTCTGAGTACAATCTATGGAAGCCTAACTAGCATTCCAAACAGCTAGAAAATCTTGCCAAAATTATCTAAGGGAATTTCCTTCCTCCACAAGCAACCCCGACACAACTCTGCCTCAGAATACGCTTACTCCTGGACCCTCTATGCAGGCTTCTATGCGGACCCTTTGATGTCTAACCCAAAACAACCTCTGATCAAGTCATTCTTCCTGTCTCTGTTGAGGAAAATGATCCTTCAGCCTTCAAGAAGATTTTCTAGGCCTCTCGAAGATGAATCGATTTTTCCTCCAGCTAAATCGAATTGCTCTTCTGAAGCAACTACGCAGTCCTCTGCATTGCCTTGCTGGGAATAACTCGACCTCTTGCTACTCCCTCTCCGGATCTGGAAAAACTTCCTTTGGCCTCACTATCTCTGCCCCTCACAGTTTCTGCTTCCTTCTCTGGCTTTCTAATAATTGCTGTTGCTCTTTGGAAATCGAACTGCCAAGGAAATCAAACCTCACAAGTGTGTTTTCCATCTACCAATCGACTTCTTCTTATAATCCTTTGTTGGACCTCCAATGACCAAGATTAAAACTTAATCAAGAGCCCAGATTAAATCCCTATCAATCCTTGTGAGTTTCTAGATAATTCACACCTTATCTCAATCAATACTGATTAAATAGCCAGTTGTCCTAAGTTTAGACTTAGGAAACATTAAAAAATAGGTTAATAATCTAATTGAGACATTTCTAGGTGGAATTTCTAGAAACAATTTCTGGGTTATGGAGATCTCATGTGTTTTAGCCTCTCCACAAACTTTCGGGATTAGAATACCTCCGATGCTACAAAAACTAACTCAAAGGTGTTATTTGAAGTGGATTATTTGGAGAAACACCTTAGTGTAATAGCTCATTGGAACCGAGATGAAGAGATCTACGGAATGGGATGATGAAAAGCGACTTTTAGTGGCTAGAGAAATTGTAGACAGATTTACCATTTTTTGGGATTAAAAGTGACTTAAATAAAATAAAATAATAATAGACAAATAAAATAAAAGGGAGGAGCTTTTAGAATGGAAATAAAATAATAAAATAAAAGTGCTTCTAGAAAGTCGGAGAGAGATCCATCAAGTCTTTAAAAGATGGAAAAGCAAGTCATTTGTGACATCTTGGATTGGAGTATTTTCTTGGAGAGTTATATTGAGAACTTGGTTTTCAGGTTTAGGGAGAGCCCTATGACAAAAACCCTTGGGTTTCTTGGTGTGTTAGAAGAAACCCAAACTCACTATTGTGGAGATTTCTTTAGAAATTTTATTGAGCTTCATTAGCATCAGGAGAGCGAAATTTCAGGAGGTCGAAATTTCAAGAGAGCGAAATTTCAGGAGGTCGAAATTTCAAGAGAGCGAAATTTCAGGAGGCGGAAATTTCAGGAGACCGAATTTCTGGACAGTTTGATCAGCGCTGACTGCAGCTAGGGCTGATTGCAGGTGGGCTGTTTGACTAGACTTTGACTGGGCTGAATTTCACTGTTTTGAGGGCTGTTTTATCTTGCTCTGATACCAGAAATTTTAGGAGAGTGAAATTTCAGGAGGCCGAAATTTTGAGGAGACCGAATTTCTGGACAGTTTGACCAGAGTTGACTGCGGCTAGGGCTGACTGCAGGTGGGCTGTTTGACCAGACTTTGACTGTTTTGAGGGCTGTTTTATCTTGTTGTTTGGAGGCCAAATTGATTGAAGTTAACCGATTTGTTGAGGGTCAAATCTACCTTGTTGACTAGCGTTGACTTTTCTAGTTAGGGCTCTTTTGCCACTGTTATAAATTATCAGATTTATAAATTGTACTATCTCTCTCTGCTGAACTATTGAAGACTAAGAGAAGATTTGATCAAAGGTTTCCCCACATTGGGGTTTGTCTTTGGCGGGTGCCACATCTTGTGTCCTCTTGTCTTGGCTTGTCTTCTACTGTTTATGTTTATGTTCTATCTGCATTTTATTATCATGTTGATGTGATTGCTAATCTAAATATTGATACCGGGCTAGTAAAAAAATTGAAGTAAAATTGCTCTAAAGCATAGAACATACCATTGTTGCCTAAAATTAACATGGTATCAGAGTTGAGGTGAAGACAAAGCTCAAGCAACATGTCTCTTCACCCACCATGATTTATATAAATAGAGGAGGATTCCAACCTCATTACATACATTTTCTTGAGTATTTTTGGAGCTCGCACTTGGAGGGGTTAATCTCTGTTTTGACCGCAGATTAGAGGCAAACTCAGCGAAGGCAGAAGAGGGTTGTTGGAGCACCTCTTGAAGATTGTTTGGGGCTGAAACGATCAGATGCACAGGCTGAGGTTATGGGTATAGTTCTGGGTTGTTTTGAGATGAGTTGTGGCTTATCTTCCACAAGACTGAAGGCCGCAGAAGGACTGGTGTATTGCCATGGGTCTGAGCTTGAGATAGGGCATCATTTTGAGAGCAAATCATCCGAGTTTACTGTGGAGATGAAGCCGCACCAGCTGGGCAGTCTAGAGGCATGTTACACATATCTTCTATGCATATTTGTGTGGGATTTTGCCTCTATCCTAAGGCTGCAGGTAGGAGTTGAACCTGTAGCAGCTGGCATATTGTTTGATGGATGAAAGGCCTCGGTTAGGGCCTTCCTTTCTGAGCCGCTGTCATTAAAAGGAGGCCGCAGTCCTTATTGCAGGTAACAGTCAGGTGGAGGGACTGTTTGAGTGGGCCGAGAAGGCTAGGTAGGCTCACATACCCTTGCCGCAGTCACTCCAAGGAGCAACACAGTGGCAATCACTTAGAAGTTTGTTGATAAGAATTCATGATCTCCTTCTTCTGGACATCTGAAGGTGGAAGTTGCAGTTTTCTGAAGAAACAACCCTTGCTCAATACTTTTAACAATTCGAGATCCTTCAACTCTACCATCTTCGAATCCTGAACTTACTATTCGTTTCATTAAGTTTGAAGCATAATCCTGAAGTAAATTGAAGGGCATTCATTAGCTATTCTCATACTGGATTATTTGAAGGACCAAGGGATATATTTTCAGCCTTAGTTATGAACCTAATTTGAGGCATGGATCCATTTCAGATCTCTGAATCATCTTGGGACCAGGAAAAAGCCATTACAACCGTGAGAAAATTCTGAAGCAAGTCATGAAAATCAACATTAGAGTTATTCAATTGGCTTGATATTATTATGGAAATTTGCTTCAATAGAAAAGTTTAGATTTCTTAATAGCTTACATTTATATGCCTGCGGTCCTATTGATGTCACTTAGGTGAGACAGTGGTTGAAACATTGAGGCTCAGAATTATGGTATGGATTAGCCCTTAATTACGACAGACTTCTGAAGCAGTCCTTATTGTAAATGAGTCAGAGACATTGTGAATCTGTGGATTCCTTGTCACAGCAGGGCTTGAATCCTTGATTGAAGGAATACACACTATTTGATCTACAAATCCTGATCCATAACTGCCATCTGAATTTCTGAAGCATGCATCACCAGGTATGTATTTGAAATTAAAGTTTGTGGTTTAAGAATAAAACATTCGGTCCTGAGATTACATTAAGGCGGCACATGAAGACAGTGTCACAATAAGCCCAATGTCTTGTGACAGTCTGGTTTCTCAAGTTTTGTCACATTTCTAAAATTCTTATAGCTACAGTTACCATTTTATTCCGCTCTTATTTGAACTCTCCTATGTCACAATCCTGAGCACGAATCTCTTGCAATCAAGGTCATAGATCAATACAGGACAGTGGACAACATACCTTAAATTATGGTTTTGGCACTTATGGCATAGTTTGAAGGCTTATTGCAACAGGCTGATAAAGCATTCTTGAAGGCATTGTTTGGATAGAACCTTAGAGCAGCATTGTGTAGACATCTTGAAACAGTCCTAGAAGCAGCTAGAAGCAGACTTGGGTTGGCAGTTACTTTGGAACATTGTCATGATGACAAATTGAAGGATTATCTTTGGAACTTGTGAAGCTTTGCTTTGAAGACTAATCTTGGTATAGCTGATTTGAATATTGTTTGAGAGCAGTCCATCAGACATTGTTTTGAAGATATTTTGAAGTAGTATATCTTGAAGTGGATTTGTAGCTTCCTTGGGGATATTCTTGAGCATACCTTGGAGAGTCATCTAGCAGCCCATTGAAGACACCTTGAGGGATTCTTGAAAACATTTGGAAGACTTGTAGAAGTTGTTCCTGAAGGCACCCTTGGAGATGATGATACATTGAAGCTGTCATGAGGTGACCTTGAAGAAGTTTTGTTTGGGTAACATGAAGAGCAATGGTGACACCTTCATGTGAAGAACAAGGTTGTCATTGATGACGTGACATGGAGATTAAGTGAAGGCATTGTTGAAGATTGATAGGGCTCGGTGAAGAAGACATTGGGTGTCGTGAAGTACAACTAAACACATCTTCATGAAGTAAAGCAAGGGTTGGAGCGTCAAAAATGCAAGGTTGGTTCCTTGGAAGGTAGGGTTGGAGCCCTAGAGGATCAAAATCCTCAAGAACCCAGGTCGGAGCCTAAACCAGATATAGGGTTGGAGCCCTTGAGGTTGATGCCTCAAAATTGACAAGGTTGGTACTTTGGAAAGTCCAAGTCGGTGCTTCGCGCATTACAGGTTGGAGCCTGGGGAATTGAAGATCGGTGTCTTCATCTAGGGTTGGAGCCCTACATATGTTGTACTTGATGTATTGTAAAGAAGAAATTAATAAAAACATTTATTCTTATTGTTTATTTTGTGTTCTAAATATAAGTGATCTAACTGGTAAAATTAGCAATTGAAAAGAAATACTGATTCACCCTCCCTCTCAGTATTTCCAACAATTCTTTGCAAGGATGAAGTCCATCCTTGTCTTCCATTGTCTATAGTTAGAAGCTCCTTGAAGCTTGTTCTCATATTTCATTGATGAGGCCATAGGTGAACTTACTTAATGAAAACTAGATATCCTTTTAAGACTTCCTTTCTTCTCTTGAATCCTTCCTTAAGATGATGAGAGTTGTTGTCCTTCAAGCTGCCTTTTTCCTTCTACACCTTACCTCTGAAACCATGTTAGAAAATCAAAAGGCAGAAAGTTTTTCTTATCTTGATAGTTACTTGTGATATCTTTGAATTCTTATTAGCTTCTTTTATATCTTCTTTTATCTTCTTATCATCAATCAACTACCAATAACATAAGTACATTACAACAAAGACACAAGATGTAGGCTCTCAACTAGGGCTAAAACCCCTTTTCTAGGGGAAAACCCAAAACTTCTCTTCTCTTTCTTTAGAACCAAATCAAGTGGGATAACCAAGACCTTTGACCAAGCCAAAAGACCTCCAATCCACCAAGTCAGCCTCCCAAGATTATTAGTCAACTCTAGTCAAACTGCTTCAATCTTGCAACAAACTCATATTTTGGTCCTCCTGCTTTAGATTTTCGGCCCTATTGCAAATCTACAAGTTCGGGCTTCTTGCAGCAACCCCGAAAGTCATACATGTGGCAGAAAAGAGAGATTTTCGACTTCCTTTTGCTTGACAACGTCTCCTTCTTCTTCACTAGGGTTTCTCCTTCTTTTATAGGTATTTCACACTTCCTTCTTCATTTTTGCAACTATAGATCGAACTTGCTTGATGGATGTCCAAATGAGGTCGAGTAGCACTACTTTTATAGTCATTTTGTGAGGTCGAATTACTTCAATGAGGCCGACTTGACTAGAGGGCAAGCCGACTTGTTGGAGGAGGCATAAAATACAATTTTGACTCAAAAATAAATTTCTTTCTTGACATACAAAGCCCAAGAAGGGTCTATTGCATGATGACATGGACAAGGACACATGACACAAACCCTAGAAGCCTTCAATGGAGGATTTGACCTAGAAATAAAATAAATAAAGCATGAAACCCATGCTTATAAATAATTTTTTCTTTTACAATAAATTTTCTTTTCTTTCTTTTGACAAATATATTACATCATGACTCAAATACAATTATGAAGACTAATACTAGTTACATTTCTCAACACTTGTGACTTGTTAAATATTATTTTAGAGGAGATTGAGGAGGCAACTTGCTGTTTTTAGAGATTTTACTAGGTCCACCTTATTAAAGATCCATACATGCTATTTTGAGGTGGTTATTGTACATCTATTAAAATTATTGGAGTGACCTCTATTGGAGAGGATTAAGGAGAACGTTGAAGCTTGTTCAACCACTTTGAAGAAGACACATGACACAACCACTCTTTATTTTATAATTGTTGACTTGTATCATGTTTGTTTGTGTACAATGTTATCAGAACCAGACTTTCCATCAGACCAATAGACCCCTAAAACCAGGAACCGATAAAAAAACTAGACCAAAAAACTGATCGATCCAAAAATACATAAAATATTCAAATTTTAAAGAAAACATATGTATTAATGTGCATCAATATAAATCCAAACCATTTATACACAAATATGCAAAAGTTCTCTTCTATATAGCAAGAGTGCATAATATCAAAATAGCACTTCGTGCAATACACCTTTGAAGCTTGAACCAAAATACATCAAGAAACAAGCTCTAAATGGCCTCTAGAGTCCAAAAATAAGCATATCACTAACTACAATACTGTTAGTATTAATCAGAATCATCATCCTTGCCCTCCTCTTCATCTTCATCCTTAGAATCAGTAGACTGAGACTCTATACTATATAGTAGGATTCCAACTTGATTCTCCAAGCGTTGAAAGCGAAGGGGCCTAGTACTTTTGTTTAGGTGGGCCAGCTCACAAATTAGAAGTTAAAAAAGAAAATGATTTCTGGCCCCACAAGTCATGTTGTATGCGGTTGTACGAAACTGGCTGTTTCGGTGAAAAATGGCTGGTTCAATACTGAACCGACCATTTTGGTCTAGTACAACAGCCCGAACCAGTTTCCACCTTAAAGCAGTCCGAATATCCAGTTCAAACTTCAAACCAGTCTGGTTCATCATAAATTATGTTGTTTTCTTGGAGATAGGGATGTATCTAGATAACTCCAAGACTCCAAGTATATTTTATTGTTTCTTCTTGGAGAAGAAAGTGAATCTCAACAACTATTTGCTATACTTAGGAGGGAAGCTGTTGAGGACAATATTTTATTGTTGCTCCATGGAAAACTAATGGATCTGGGAAAACAATTGCTTGTTTATCGTCAGTACTAAGAAGATGTATCCCACTCTAATAAAATAGTACCTCTCCATTTGAGAGGGATTGGGTTGAAGTGATATGGCTAGTGATTGAGAAGGGAGGAGATAGAGAATAGGAGGTTGGAACCGAAGGTTGATGAGCTCTATTGTATATCAGTCTTGAAGACTTGATGAAAAAGTGCGGTATTGCATCTACTTTGTTGTAAGGTTTATTTTTATGCTCGTCAATTGTAAATTTGTTGTAGAAACCTCTTTTCTTCATCTACCTATTAATGAAAACATCATTCATTTAGGAGTAGGGGAATGTGAGGAACCTGTCTCTCTTGCCTTTCTTGCTGTTTTATTTCTGCATCATTATCACTCATCGATCAAATTAGTATTTGATTTGATTAATAATTATGCCACATATTACAGCACTTTCATATTTGTTTGATGAGTGGCACCCCTAGCTCTCCAAGGCTGATTTCCACAATAATTTCCAGCAAACACTCTAAGGTTTCTTCCTTAAGTTCAGATGCTGAATTTCTTCTAGCAATGTGGATTATGTAACCTGATTATTGAAAAAATGATTGATGACAAATTTCTATCACTAATTTTGAGGAATCGATGCTTCATTATTGTTATGGTCTTGTACTGATGAAAAGCTACATTGCCTAGAGATGCTTGTCGTGGAAGAGCTTTACAAGGATGCAGTTGTACATACAGATCGCAAACTGATTATATTCAATGGAGAACTAGACCGAATAAGGAGTGGTTGTATCTTTGATGAAATATGACAATACATAGAAGCCAATCCATGATTAATATCTTATTTTTTATTTCCTTTACAGTGAAATTTCTGTTTTACAAGTATCATTTCTTAAACCATCAATTTATACTCCACCTGCGGTGAATGGACTTAGTTTAGAATGATGTTTATAACTTTATCCTTGACTATTTTAGATTACCCTCCATTCTTCTATCCAAAGATTGGAGCCCTTGCAAGGAACTTCTTACCCAAGTTTGAGACTGCATATTATATACACAATTTCAAAGGCCGCGTTGGAGGAACACTTTTCAGGTAGTGTTCATTAATTCCTACTGAAAATCAACACTGAGTTATGCAGGCTATCAATCAAGCTATAAACCTACTGATCCGTGCAGAATTAATTGAAATTTGAAATTTTGCAGGTCATATCCAGGACCCTGGCGAGTACTGAGAAAAGTTGGAGACAAACATGTGTGTATACATCAACAGGAGACTATGCCATCTTTGAAAGAAGTTGCACTAAACATTCTACCTTCTGCTTGATATTTGAATTCTACCCAGATGTCCAAGAAACTTCATTAAAATGTTTCTTGGGAAATGAGGTATATATGTTATGGGGTATTCCAAAATGGGAACTATATTCTGATGTTCTATATTTTGGTGTTTGTCTTGGATAACATACATATTATCACAAATAGGAATTTGAAATCTTCGTGTTCTTATCAAATAAAATTTATATAATTGTCATTATAATGTAATTTTTCCATTTTTGTCAGATTTTTCTCCTTTCCATTTTTTGTATGTTTCTTTTCGTGTTAAAACTTAAAGGTAATTATGGAATTTGATTTAGGATCTCCATTGCAAATTCCTGTGTGTTATAGGATGGATTTGTTAAACTCTTCCATACTCTTGAAACATCCAATCCTATTGTGAGTCCTACTCTTCATAGATACTCAGGATTACTCTTGATTCTCAATACTTTAAATGGAATGGTTGCATGTGTTTGGGTCTACGACTAGATAAAAGAGAAAACGACCAGAACTCATATTACTGTGCTACTGCTATTATTTAGGAAAGTCATTCTCAAATAATATTGAACATGGAGGCTAACTTTATAAACTATAATGTTATTTCTCAATTCATATTTAGGTTATTGACCCTGGATTTAATAATTTGTCCTTAACATTAACCAGACTGAGATCAAGTTGAGAAGATTGAATTTCTAATTGCACAATAGGTAGGACTTGTTTGATTAGAAATTGGGGTTAAATGTACAAGCTTTTGACTCACAAAGTTCTTAACCTTTTTTAATTGAATGAAGGCCCACCTTAGACATCTAGTGCAAATATGGACCCATCTATTTTCTAGAGGTTACAACGGGGATTAACCCCTGGTCGGTAAAGGCTTTGTTCTTACATGAGAGAAATGTGAAAGTCAAATCTCCCCCACATGCACCTCCATGTTAATGTGAGTGTTGTATGTTAAACATTCAATAGATGGTAAATAGATCTGAAACTATTTATACCCTAGAAGACTGAAAACTTAAGGAACTCTGATCTAAAACACATCTGCTAACTGAAAAGTACTGACAGCAAGACAAAAGGAATTTGCAGCACTCAGAAAATTACCTCTGTTTTTTTTCTCTTTATTAACTCAGGAAACGAAAACAGTGTACACTCTTGCTAGTAAATTGAATAATAAAACAAAGGGGACCCTGCCTTTATATAGATTGTCTAGGGTTTACAATGTAACTCAACCTATCTTAGGCACCTAGGTAGGAGTGCACACTCTGCATGTAATGCATGTGCTGGGGCTCCTATGTAATTGTGCCAAAATGAGAGTAGGTAACCTCATGCAATGCACCCTGACCCTCCTGTTGGGAACTACACCCCTCTATCGAATTCTGGAAATTACTAATTATGATAAAGTCAAATTGAAGTTGGAAACAGAAACTCCTAATCTGAAAATTACAAATTCTAACAGCAGTTAGTGTGGGAAATAACTGAAGGCTAGCGCATATGTGCTTGAAACATGAGTGTCTCCTCACTGTCTCCTATAAAACTGTGGTTTGCATTCATTCTTCCTCTATTGCTATGCCATCTCTCTGACCTACTGCTCATTCTTCCGCTACTGGAATACACCATCACTATGAAGTTTGAACAACCAAATTCAGGAGCAATCAAGGTAAAATATAACCAAGTCTTTCTCTTACCATCTCAAACTTCCACTGTGATATCCCCAATTTTATGAATTGCTAAGTGTAGCCAATTTTTGTAATTTTGGACCTGGGGATTTTTGGCATGGGAACTTAGGAGATAAAAGAAAAATTGCAGCTCTAGTGGAATGTGGGGCCACAAGAGAGAAATTTTACCCAATGAAAGAGGAAGAGGAGGTGTGAATTAGGGAGAGTGGGGATCACAAGACAGAGAAGAGGCCAGCAAATTATAAATAGAGCTTGAGGGCCTTACTTTTGGGGATCTTTTGGCCATTTTTATGTCTTGAACATAGTTCTATTGAGCTGCCTAACCAAGACAACCAGTGTTGTTTAGCACAAGGGGATTCCCAAGCGGAGATTCCACCTCTACCTTCGGTGAACTTCGAGTGTCACCCTAGGAGATATTTTGAGATTTGGAGGAGACCCTTTCAAAGCCATGTAGAGACACATCATTTCATCTTGCCACTGTAGCATGCTTCTTCTTGGGTTTGGGGGCAAATTGAACTACTCGTTGGGAGGTCAACTACAAAGGGTTCTAGCACCAGAGGAATTATAGGAGTTTCTTGTCATTTTAGCCAGAGGGTTTTCGGTGATATTGCTGGGCTGTAGTGTTGAGAATTTGGGGAGCCATTTCCATTGATTTTAGCAGTGCGTGGGGGCTCACTGGCTAGAGATGCGCAAGGGTGGAAGGAAAAGGGAGTTGAGGAGAGATAAGGCCGGAGGAGAAGAGCCATTCTTGGAGGAGGATTTTGTAGCATTCTCCAGTGGCATTTCAATGGTGAATTTGGGCTTCTTTCAGCAGTTTGGTTTATGTAGGGCGCAAAATTGACCAATCTGGGTATTATGCGCTTCTCGGGGTTTCCGGGTGATGTTGGAATTGGCCCAAACGTTTTTTGGGTTTTTGTGGGTTTGATGAGAGGAGACTCCAGCTAATTTTATAGAATTTTCCGGGCAGTATTTGAGCCAGAATCACATATTCTTATAGGAGGGTGTATAGATGGTTAGATGGGAAGTTGTGACATCACTTTGTGGGTTCAATTTTGGCTAGGAGTTGAGCCAGACCCTTTCTGGGTATTTTAGTGTTTTAGGAGAGGAGCCCGTGGCTGTGATTTCAAATCAATCAAGGCATTATTGAGGGAAAATTTTCAATATCCTTCTAGTAGCAGCTAGCAATTCTTCTCGAGCATGCACAGTTCTTTTTAGGGGGATCTTCCTAGCACTTGAGCATTGTATTCACATATGGGTTTTTGCCATAGCTTGTAGTAGCAAGCCCAGGTTCCATTTCTATCATTGTTGTACTTAGTTCTTTCGAATTAATACAGTGGCTCAAATATTTGGCCCTATTTGTTGTGTTTATTGATTACCTCTTGTGTGTTCATTTTTATTTGTTGTGGCTTAATTCGTGCCTCTGTTATTTACTGTGTTTTCCTAGTTAGGAATATTATAGTTGTATCAGTGTAGGAATGTACAGGGTAAGTTCCTCAGACAGAACACCAAATGACACCGCTCACAAACAGATCACCGATCAATACCCCAGTATTCTTGACGTGGTTAAAACCCTTAAAGAGTGAAACAGTCCACGGCCTGAGCCAACGCGGCCACTTCAGGCAATTTATTAATAAAAGAATGAAAATTTACATAAGATTCTGTCATGAACGGTCACCCTACAAATGACCCTCCATGCTCTTTAAATAGAGATAATGGACCAATCGGGTGTTAAGCCATGAATCAAGTGTCGGTAATACCGACGAGAGAATGAACCGTCATATCACTTCATGTCTAGAACATATCGTGACCGTCGGATTGTAAGTTACAAAAGTACATAGTAAATAAACACACTTTACCTAACTGTACACTAGACCAAGTTATACTTAACTATTTCCTATGTGTCGGAATATCCTAACATCCCCCCTTAACAAAAACATGGGATAGGATTGAAGGATGTACAAATATGACACAATAGGAGAAGGAAGGAGGCGTTAGAGCCTATCCCCCCTTAGTGACAACTTCTTGAACTCCAACCATAAATCGAAGTTTAGTAAACTTGTTATTTTTAGGTATGTTCTATGCCAGAGCAATTTATTTTAATTTTCCAATAGCTTTTCCAGTTAGCAATCACATTAGAATTAAAGGAAACTGCAGATAGAACATAAACATAAATCGCAGAAAACAAGCCAAGACAAGAGGACACAAGATGTGGCGCTAGCCAGGGACAAACCCCACAATGTGGGGAAACCCTTGATCAATTCTCCTTTTATGTTCTTCAAAGTTCAGCAGAGAAAATGAGAGAGATAGTACATTTACAATAGAAGTCAACACTTTGACTTTTGATATCTACAGAGATCAATTGAAGACATATTGCTTCAATTGATTCTCTAAGGTGACTTTTTCACCTATCATAGTGCTGCATCTCATCCATTTGCTGCACCTTACTGTGTAGCACCATCATGCTGCATCATGCATCATCATGTTGCTCATGATCAATATGCTACCCATACATCATGCTATCCATGGATCATGCTGCCCATGATCTCATCTATCATGCTGCCCATTCATCATGCTTCCCATGCATCATGTTGCCCATGATCTCATCTATCATGCTGCTCATGCATCATGCTGCGCATGATCTCATCTATCATGCTGCCCATGATCTCATCTATCATGATGCCCATCATGTTGTTGTTCTACCTTCTCGTTGCTTCATCATGCTGCAACAATATACTTCTGTTGTTTTATTACACAGTCATATGCATATCAGCCTTAGCTGCTTGCTATGGCTTGCAGCCTAGCAAAGTAGCTAGGCTATAGTTCCACGCAATCCCATTATTGAGTCAGGGTTGCGTACTTCACACAACGTATTGGTATTCAATGTTGCGTTTGACTGAAGCTATTCCACTGTAGCTTCATCTATGCCGAGAGCCCAAAACATATAATAATGCTGCGTTTGACTGCGACTTCATATATATACCCAACACATAGATTTTGCTGCGTCCGTATATAATCTAACTACGTGTAATGATCTCTGCCCTGTGTATAATTAGGGCATCACGTTGGTTGTATAAATGTCACCTTAAACAGCATATAAATGTGTCTTCATGATTTGCATGTAAGTGTCTCTATGAACTGCGTATATGTGTCTCAATGACTAGCGTATAAGGTTTCCTTGGACAACATATTAGGGCCTGCGTATAAGGCTTTTGGACAGCGTATTAGGGCCTCACTTTGACTGAGTATGGGTGCTCCTTTAGACAGTGGTTGAGAGACTGCGTTTATTCCTTCCCTTACTGCGACTGGATGTCTCCATTACAGCGTATAAGCTAGGGCTGTGTATAAGGCCTTTATCACTGCGTTTAGGGCATCATCCAACGTGTATTCTTGGTGTCCCTCCTTCTCCAAAAACCCAAGACATGGAGAGGAGGAGAACACATGAAGAGGATGTGTGTGCCAAATGATTTCAAGTCCTTTATATTTATACTAAAACGTAGGTGATGAATGGACACGACTATTGGGCTTTTGAGCCTACTCAAGTTGCTGGTCGGCTTGATAATAATTCCATAATCAAAATAAATTTGTATCTCCATAAATACTTATTGGAATCGGATGATCTTTAGATCAATCCTACACCTCTCGATGAGAGGGATCCAATAAAAATATCAGTTGCCATAAATAAGCTGACCCACATGGAGTTTGGCCCTAGTTTCCAATTTTAACAAAACTTCACCTCTGTGAGAGCCTTTGTAATGATGTCTGCAACTTGATCATCGGTTGAATAATATTGCACTTCAAGAACATGGTCATGAATGAGCTTTCTGATGAAGTGCATGCATAGTTCAATGTGTTTGTTGCGCTGATGTTGTACTGGATCTTTGCATAGTTGAATGGCACTTTGATTATCACACCAAAGTGTAGTCTAATGCTGCTGCTGAAAGACAAACTTTGATAGGATCTGACGAAGCCATAGGGCTTCCTTACTAGCTTCTACGGCGCCATGATACTCTACTTCTACTGAAGAAAGAGAAATGGCACTTTGTTTCTTGCAAGCCCATGTAATATGTCCAGAACCAAGAGTGTAGACATAACCTGCAGTAGACTTATGATCATCAAGGTCACCAGTCCAATTGGAATCAGTGAAACCAACCAATAGAGGAGATGCTTCTGCACTGCAATGAATCCCAAACTGAACTGTACCTCAAACATAATGAAGTATTATTTTAGCTGCTTTCCAATGACTTTCATGTGGTTTTTGCATAAACCGAGCAATAAGGCCAACAACAAAGGAAAGGTCAGGATGGGTATGGGTTAGATACAAAAGTTTTCCTACAAGCCGACGATATAAGGTAGCATCAACTTCAGGGGAAGTACAAGTGACTGAAAATTTCGCTGTAGACTGAAAGGGAGAAGGGGCTGGCTTACAGTCTTCCATGTGAAAATGGCGTAGAAGATCACGTGCATACTTGGACTGGGAAAGGGAAATACCTTCCTTGGTTTGCAAGACTTGAAGACCAAGAAAATAAACGCAAGTGTCCTAAGTCTGTCATTTCAAACTTCTTTTTAAGGCTGGACTTCACATGGTTTATAAGGTTGGGGTCACTTCCAGTAAGGATAAGATCATCAACATAAAGAACAAGAATGATAAGAGAGTTACCCACTTTCTTGGTGTAGATAGTATTGTCAGAATGACACCTAGAAAAGCCAGTATCTAAAAGAAAGCTATCCATTTTGGCATACCAAGGCCGAGGGGCTTGCTTGAGACCATAAAGGGATTTCTTAAGCCGACATACAAGGCTGGATTCTGTTTGTATAAAGCGAGGAGGATGTTCCATATAGATTTCTTCATGCAAGTCCCAATGCAAGAAGGCAGATTAAACATCCATCTGATGGACTTCCTATTTGAAAGAGGCAGCAAGGGAAAGAACAAGGCAAATATAGTTCATTTTGGCAACAGGGGAGAAGGTTTCGCATACCAAGCCCGAGGGGCTTGCTTGAGACCATAAAGGGATTTCTTAACGCGACATACAAGGCTGGATTCTGTTTGTATAAAGCGAGGAGGTTGTTCCATATAGATTTCTTCATGCAAGTCCCAATGCAAGAAGGCATATTAAACATCCATCTGATGGACTTCCTATTTGAAAGAGGCAGCAAGGGAAAGAACAAGGCATATATAGTTCATTTTGGCAATAGGGGAGAAGGTTTCAGTATAGTCAATGCCTTCAATTTGTGAAAAACCCTTAGCAACAAGACGAGATTTATGTTTATCAACTTTTCCATCTGGTCCAAACCTGGTTCTGTAAACCCATTTGCATCTAACAAGTCTTCGTCCCTTTGGAAGAGGAACAAGATCCCATGTATCATTGGCCAATAATGAACACTATTCTTCATTCATAGCTGTGTCCCAAGCTGGTGGCCTGAAGCTTTTCCAAAGGTTTCAGGATCATAATTCGGTGAAGCTTGAGCCGTAAAAAAGAGGCTCTATCGAACTGAGAACGTGCACGTTGCTGATCCGTAGGATCACCTGCAAGAGCACCTGCTGCATCCCGAGTAGCATAGACGCATTTCAGAAGTTGAGGAGGTGAAGGAGGATCCTGAGAATGTGGGGGAGGATTGTCATCCTCGCTGTCATCATCTGAAGAAGAAATATTTTCAGAAGTAGAAGGGATAGAGAGAGGTGGCACATTTGCCAAACTAGGCTAGTAGGCGGATATATTTTCAACAAACTTTACATCTCTTCTAATGATAACATTTTTGGACTTAGGTGA
Source organism: Pinus tabuliformis (assembly GCA_031772625.1). Taxonomy (NCBI): domain Eukaryota; kingdom Viridiplantae; phylum Streptophyta; class Pinopsida; order Pinales; family Pinaceae; genus Pinus; species Pinus tabuliformis. The sequence goes on from CM062817.1 coordinate 1,872,273,481, forward strand.
AAGAAGTCTATATCCTTTGACATCTTCAAAATATCCAACAAAAATACATTTTTCACTCTTAGGTTCTAAGGCTTTATGTTTCTCGTCTGGAATATGGGCCCATGCTTCACTTCCAAAAACACGAAAGCGACTTACATCTGGTTTAATTGAGCTCCATGCTTCATCTGGAGTGATATTCTTTAAAACCTTAGTAGGAGTATGATTTACTATGTAATTTGCACAGTTAATTGCTTCTGCCCAAAAATTAAGACCAAGTCCTTTAGATTGAAGCATACAATTAGCCATTTCCTTTAAGGTGCGATTCTTCCTTTCAGCTACACCATTTTGTTGTGGAGTATATGGAACAGTATGTTGCATTTGAATTCCATGCTCAGTTCAAAAGTTGATGAATTTGGTGTTAACGTATTCTCCACCATTATCAGATCTTAGCTTAACAATTTGATGTCTAGATTGTTTATCAACAAAGGCCTTAAAGGCCAAGAACATGTTAAAGACTTCACTCTTGAGTTTTAAGAAGTATACCCAAGTGCGTCTGGAGAAATTATCAATGAAAGTTCAGAAATACTTGTAGACAGAGAATGAAACATCTGGAAGTGGACCACATAAATCACTATGCACAAGCTGTAAAGGGGTTAAGGGATGCCAAGAGGTACATTTTTCAAAACTATCTCGATGATGTTTTCCGAGTACACATCCGGAACAAACACCATCTCTGCAAGATACCATAAGAAGACCTATCACCATATTTTCTTTACAGAGATTTTGAAGGGAGCGATAGTTCAAGTGACCAAATTGCTCATGCCAAATTTTGCTCACTTCATCATTATGAGCAACAAATATTGAGGCAAGAGTTGAAGACCCAAGGTTGTTAAACTTATACAACCTTGTAGAATCATCAATAATGACAATAGCTAAAATCTGTCTAGGATCTCTTAGGTCCTTAATTACAACATCATGAGGTGAGAATTCAACGGTTTTACCTTCACTTGAATGAGTTATCTGATATACAGATAAAAGGTTGCAAGATAAGGTTGGAACACATAATACATCATTAAATTGACCATTGTCTAGATGAACAGTTCCAGTCCCTACAACACTAAGAGATCTATTGTCACCAACATATATATTTTTTGTGTTACAATCATTTAAAGAATAAAACATGGCCTTGTTTTTGACCATGTGATAAAAAGCTCCAAAATCAATGGGCCACTCATGAGAATGAGAAGAAGAAGATACATTTAGTGCATAACCATATTGAGATGCTTGACAACCACATGCAAAAAGTGCAATTCCTGAAGATGAAGTTGAAGTTGAAGAGTGCTCCAAATGGATGTTATGATTCTTCATTGCTGCTTCCAAGGCTTCCATCTTCTTAAAGCATTTGGATTCTAAGTGGCCATCTCGATTACAAAAGTTGCAATGTTTGTCAGTCTTCTTCCCTTTGTTTTTATTTGCCTTATCATTTTGTTGAATTGATTTTTCATTTTGAGACTGAAAGTGCTTAGGACCCTTGGCTGGTTTAGGCCCATTATTTTTTGGATATTGCTTCTTAGGATTCTTCGAACTTGGTTGCTGTTGGGTGGCTAAGGCTTTCTTAGAAGAGTTTACAAGATTAAGAAGACCAAGATGTAAGAGTTTTTCTTGTTCTCTTATTAAAGAATCACAAAAGGCATCAAAAGAGGGAGACTTGTAGTCTTGACCTTGAGAAATAAAGGCTTCTCTAGTAGAATGGAAGGTGGAAACAAACACAGAGTAGGCTGGTCCCAACTTAGTAAGAATGGAATATATAAGGCTACCATCTTCTTTCTTAACCTTAACACCTTCCAAGAGAAGTTTAAGGGTCTTAAACTTGGACAAAAAATCTTCAATGGGAGAAAAATTACTAGGGTCTAATGTAAGCAACTCATTTTCAAATTGATGGGATTTAATTTCATTTTTAATTCCAAAAACTTTAGTGACTTGTTTCATTGCTTCATTAGGGGTATCAAGTTCTGTGGTATGGAATATAAGGTCTGGAGAAATAGACATCCTTATCAACCCAGGTGCTTGATCTTACCTATTTTCCCATTTGGGTACCTTATCTTCATCTTTAGGTTTAGTTTCTTGGCCTGAGGCTATTCTGTAAAGACCTTTACTTCTAAGTAAATCCACAACGTAGGACCACCATTGGAAGTAGTTGGTGCTGTCAAGAATAATTTGGCATGAACTTTCCATTTTAACAGAAACCGAAGTTGTAGATGTTGAAACTAAGTGTTTCAATGGAAATATCTCAAAAAATTAGGGCGATTAAAAAAAACAGCTCTTAAAACAGCTTCCGGATGAAGAAGTTATGGATTTTGAAGAAAAGTTGTTGAAGATGCCGACGAAGTGCGTGAATGTGCGGAAGTGAATGATAATGTTAGATTTAAACACCCCCCCGACCTTTCAAAACATAATCTAATTAGCTCACTTTAAAAGAAGATTTTATGTGACCCACTTTTATAAATAAGTGAAAGTCACTTTTACAATGGTACTTTATGAACTACCCACTAAATTGTAACTTAAATAAAAAATAAAGAGACTTTAGAATTATAAGTGACTCACTTTTTATAATGGGTGAGAACACTTGTAAATAAAGTAACTTTAAAACATAAGTGATATGTGCTTTTTGAAAAAGTAACTCAACAAAAAGAAAGACTTGAACTCAAGAACTCTATTCTCATAAAGTAACTTTGGACCAAGTGAGCTAGTTTAAAAGGTTAGTAATTCTTCAAAAAGAGGAAAGGTTTTTTTTTTTTTTTTTTTAAATCACTGAAGCTTTGGGGTGTGTGCTTACTTGAAAAAACTCTTTTTGCGTACAAAGCAAAAAACCACACAAACCAACATGGACTTGCAAAAATAACCAAACCTTGCAGCTTGAAGTTAGCTTCTGCCAGAAACTAAATATTTTCCTCAATGTTTCTGATTTTCCGAGATCACACTAAGGCGTGGTGGAAACGAGCATACACATGAGAAAAATCCTTCACTTTTGTATCTGATTTTCCCAGATCACAGAGAGTCGCGGGGCAAAGAGAATATGTAGAAATGAAAGGTATAGATCTGGTAATAAAAACAGAGAGCTAAATAAACCAAAATAAATAGAGAGATGAATAACTAAAACTGCAAATAAACATTGTATACCTCTAGATCTTAAAAATGACGTAGCTAGGGCTACCAGAAACCTTTTCGCATGAAACGAAAGAGGTTCCTCACTGGAACAAATTCTCCTAACACAATAGAGTAGTCCTCTCAGCCTGAAAGCGGTAAAAAACAATAGATCTAGAAAATGACAGTTGGATGCAGTTGTATCGGCTTCTGATTTGGATCACCAATGGATGCGACCCTCAAATAGCTTCGATACCATGTAGGAATGTACAGGGTAAGTTCCTCAGGCAAAACACCAAAGGACACCACTCACAAACAGATCACAAATCAATAAACCAATATTCTTGACATGGTTAAAACCCTTAAAGAGGGAAACAGTCCATGGTCTAAGCCAACACGACCACTTCAAACAATTTATTAATAAAAAAATGAAAAATTATATAAACTTCTCTCATGAATGGTCACCCTACAAATGACCCTCCATGCTCTTTAAATAGAGATCATGGACCAATCAGGTGTTAAGCCATGGATCAAGTGTCGATAATACCGAGGAGAGAATGAATCGTCGGATCACTTAATGTCTAGAACATATTGTGATCGTCAGATCGTAAGTTGCAAAAGTACATAGTAAAGAAACACACTTTACCTAACTCTGCACTAGACCAAGTTATACTTAACTATTTTCTATGTGTCGGAATATCCTAACAATCATAGCATGATCTTGGCTAGCTATGGGGAAGCCAACAAGATCGTGGAGGTATTTGGCATGCATGCATAGTAACGTGTAGAATTACTGACCAATCAATGGCTCAGGGGAGAGTGAGTGTGCAGGAACTCTGGGATGGGATTCGCAGGAACGATGAGCAGTTAGCCCAACTGAGGAAGATGGTGGACCAGATCCATCTGCGTCCTTGCAACATAGATACTAGAGGGTGCGTAGGCCATGGGGTAAATTCATTCACATCATGTGGGGGAAGTCAACAGAATCAGGGCAACAGACCTCCTCAAAAGGAGTGGACGGGACTAGAGCAGTGTGATTATGAGACTAGGAGGAGATCTTACTTCAGATCATGGGGCCTAGGACGTAGGTACACTAGCGGTGAGCTTGAGGAGGAGGTTGAGCATGAGGATGAGGTCACACAGGATTTTGAGGGGCACATAGATATACATGGTGGGACGCAGGATTTACCCTTGTTAGAGATTCCTTTGATAGTTCCAACTGACACATTGGTGGAGAGAGTAGAGCACCCACCCATAGGTCCATCCATTAACGAGGTGCTAGGAGACACGAAGGTGTCCACCTTTGATGAGGTGTCATCCGTTGTTGAGGTATCCATCGATGAGGTGTCTAGGGCTATGTGCGAGTTTCCAGTTGATAGAAACCCTCAACAAATTGACGAGGTGCCAATAGGTACAAAGGGATCTTGAACTGCAACAAATATTTTTGACAATCGCCACCCACAGTAGATTCAATGGCTAAGGGTCACTACTAAGTATTGAACCAATTTTCAGTGACTCGTTATCTTTCATGTGATGATCATTGGTAGCTATAATGACATAAAAGAGGTTTTGGGAAATGTCAAACATTTTCCAGTCATATTTTTGACATCTCCTCCATCATTATAAGTTTGACGAAAATCGTTGTCGCAATTTGTAGGGTCAGCTTGATGACGACAATCATCGTCACAATTAATATGAAGACAACTTGTTTATGCCATCGAAAGCGTTGTTGAAGTACCGACGTAAATGTTCATCATAAGACTGAAGACATTATTTATTCTATGATGATCATGCTGTAGTTACGATGTTTTGTTTGTGGGAAAAATCGTTGCTAGACGGACGACCGTGCGAATTCTACAAAATATGTTGCGACAATCTTGTTGTAGTTGTTACGTTTACGTCATAGGAAATCTCATCGCAAGACCCACGATACAATGAAATTTACAAAGAATGTTGCGACGAAGGCGTCACACTTGAGACATTGCAGTCATGGGATATTCCATCCAAAGAGTGGCAATGCCACTAATTTTACAAACTATGTTGTGATGAAGGTGTCATAGTTGCGACATTGTGGCCATGGGAGACTGTCGCAAAACCCACTAATTTTACAAAACTTGTTGTGACGAAGATACCATAGTTTTAACGTTTGGCCCATGGGGAAGGTCGTCGCAAGACCGACGAACTCAACATTTTAACAAAATACATTGCGACGATTATATTGGTGTCACAATACCAATGTAGTGTGCAATTTAAAAAAAAAATATTTGGTTGAGAAAGCCTCTTTCTCTTCCAATGAAGGCAGGAGCGAGAGGGATCATTTACATCCCTGATGAAGAAATGAAGATGAAATTCACTTGGGGATTAGGCAAGGAAACAAATAACCAAGTGAAACTTTTATCTCTTTGGCAAGGATTGAAGATTGCCCTCTCAAGGGGATATGCCAACTAAAAGTGTTCGAGGACTCATTGATAATTATTCCAAAGTTCCACAAAGCGAAATACCTCAAAGAGAAGGATTTGTCTCCAATGTCCCTTAGAATATGGATGCAAATCAAGAAGTTTGAATCAATATCCTTCTTCCACATCAAAAGGGAAAATAACCAAAGTGCAGATGAGCAAGAAAATAGAGGAGTAACTCTTGAATAAGGAACAATAATCCAAGATCAAGGAGACCCATATATATCTTCTATACCATGAATTTAATGTGCTATATGATTGAATCCAATATATTCTGAGTAACCAACCTCGGCAATATGATTAGATGGAAATTAAGCCTTGACATGCCCATTAATGAAAACTCTAAACCCGTGGGAGAGAGGATTTATGGCTGTTGGCATCCTCACAAGTTGAGTTGTGGAGGAAGAGAATAACTATCTGAAAAAGGGGAAAATGACATGATCGAAGAGAGGTGGAGACTAATCCTTGTCGCATTTATACCTCACTTCAAGGGAATGCAGAATAGTACCCTACTCATTCTAGAGCAATTAAAACTACATGAGCTTGGACATTGGGCGAAGGATTCAACAATGGATATATGTCTTAGGAGCATGTAGGGAAGGACAACGACATTCAATGTTGTCAAACCAGAAGTAACTCCATGAATGAAATTGTTGTCTTTTTCATTAAGAGAGAATATGAATATATACAAGGAGAGGGATACTATTGGGTTTCATTTCCTAATGTCTCTTCGTCTTCCAACTTCATTTATTTTTATATTTACAATATTTACATAGGTTTTCCTAATCCCAAAGATTAGGTGTCAACATTCCCCCCTTAATCTGAAGGGATGTTGCTGAGTCCAAGCATCATTTTGAATCTTTCAAACTTTTCCCTTCCAAGCGCTTTGGTGAAGATGTTTGCAATCTGCTCATTTGTGGAACAATGTCGTAGGTGGATTGTTTTCGCCTCAACATCATGTCGAATCAAATGGTATTTTGGATATGATGTGCTTCAGTTGATCATGAAATTTTGGATTCTTGGCCAACTTTATTGCAGAATTGTTGTCAATTAAGAGAGGAGTTGAATGCGCTTGTTTCTCCTGCAAATCTTCCAAAACTTTCTTGAGCCACACAATTTCCTTTATTGCTTCAACTACTGCCACATATTCTGCCTCAATTGTGGAATATGTTGGAACTAACTTTTTTCATGACCTCCAGGAGACAACTCCTAATCCAAGACTCATAACTTAACCTGAAGTAGATACTCCAGTTTCTTTATATCCATCGAAATCTAAATCAGAGTGTCCAATCAAGCTGAAGTCACCCACCCATGTAAACTTGAGTCCAAAGTCTTGATTTTCCTTCAAGTACTTTAGAACTCTTTTTGCAATAAACGAATGACCCTCACAAGGCTTTTGCATAAACCTGGAGAGGATTCTGACAACAAATGAAATGTATGGTATGGTAGTAATTAGGTAGTTGAGACTTCCTATGAGTTTTCTGTACTTTGTTGCATCCTCAAATTCTTTTCCTTTAGTGGATGTGAGCTTTAAATTCTGTTCCATTGGAGTAGTCAAGTGATTGCACTCAGCCACGCCAAACATGTTCAACAAATCTCCAATGTATTTCTTCTAAGAGAGGAATACGAACTTTAGATGTTGGGTTACTTCAATACCAAGATAGTAGTGAACATAGCCCAAATCTATCATTTCAAAACCTTTCCTCAGTTCTTTCTTTATGGATGCAATGTAGTTCTCATTGTTCCCTTGTCATCAAAAGATCATCTACATACACCACAAGATATACAACTGTTTTGCCAATTTTCTTGAAAAACAAAGTTGCATCATCAAGATCATAATGTTTGAAATTGAGTTTCAGAAGATGCTCAGTCAATTTCTCATACCAGGCTCGTGGTGCTTGCTTGAGGCCATACAAGGATTTTACAAGCTTGCATACTTTGTGTTCCTGGCCCTTTACAACAAATCCTTCTGGTTGAGACAAAAAACATTATCTATCATATCTCCATTCAAGAAAGTTGTTTTTACATCCATTTGATGGACTTTCCAACCATTCTGAGTTGCTAAGGCAAAGAGTGTCCAGATAGTAGCCCATTTTGTTGTGGGGGAAAAAGTCTCCTCATAGTTGACCCCTTCCTTCTGTGTAAGACCTTTTTCCACAAGCCTGGCTTCATGCTTGTCAAGTGAGCCAACTGCTTTATACTTGTTCTTGAAGACCGACTTGTAGCCTATTGGTTTGGTTCCCAATGAGAATCAACCAATTTCCAGGTGTCATTCTTTATCAAAGCATCATATTCTTTTTGCATCGCTTCTTTCCATTCATCATGAGAACTGACTTCTTTGAAGGAAGTTGATTCGAAATCTGTAGACAAAATTAGTTCACAATCATAAAAAACATCTATATCAACAAGTGAATCGGGATAGTATACATCACCTCCATTTTTCTAGTTGAGTTTCTTTTTCCTGTCCTTCCAACCTCATCAGGATGAACACTTTCAAGTGTCTTTGTTAGCCATTTGGAGGACCTTTCTGAGATGGCCCAGGTTGTTCAGTTGATTGAGATGGGGTTGAACCAAGATTTAGCCTCCTTGATTTGAAAGATTCAAGAAAGATCACATCTCTAGATATTATAAACTTCTTATTCACTTCATCATAGAGACAGTATGGATTAGAGGTATTTGAGTACCCCAAAAAGATACATTTGTGACTCCTTGCACCAAATTTGTTTCTATGTTTCTTAAGTATCAAGGCATAATAGGTGGAACCAAAAACCTTGAAATGCCTCACCGAAGGAATGTGGCCATACCACATTTCATAGGGAGTCTTGTTTTTGATAGCATGAGATGGACACCTATTCTTTATATACACAACACATAGAATTGCATCAACCCAAAACACCAACTTAACATTCTTGAAAAACATCATTGAACGTACCATATTTAAGATTGTCTTGTTTATTCTTTCAATTACTTCATTCCGTTGGGGATTATAAGGCATTGTTGTTTGATGTTTGATCCCATGCTGGCGAAGATAGTTTTCAAATTCATTTGAAGTATATTATTTGGCATTATCAATACGAATAAATCAAATATGAGATTGTGCATCATTTTCAATTTATGTTGAAAGTTAAAGCTTCAAATTTGTTCTTTAATAAATAAACCCAACACATTTTGGTGTAGTCATCAATAAATGTCATCATATATTTATTACCATTTGTAGAAGGAACAAGCATTGGGCCACATAAATCAGAATTAGTGAGTTCAAGTTTTCTATATGCTCTAGAATGAGAATCATGAAAATATTGTTTGTTGTGCTTTCCTAAGCTACATGCATCACATTGCTTAAGTTTCATAGGAATAGTTGGCAAACCAGTAACACCATTTTTCTTCAACAAATGAAGGTTGTCATAGTTCAAATGCCCAAATATAGCATCCCACAAAATACTTGATGGAAGTATACCTTCATTATAGTGAGAATTGTATGAATTTTTTTTTTCACGAATAAAGATTCCTTGCAGCTTCAAAAGTCTTTCTTCTTCTATCCTAGTCATGACAAGTGAGTGATCTGATGCTTTTTTGACCTCAACCTTGCCATAAAATATGTGAACGGATTTTCCTTATTGTCGGATGTGGACCAAAGACAACAAGTTTCTCCTCAACACTGAGAGGTATAGAACATCATGTAGAAGAAAGTATGGAGGACCAAACAATTTGAGCTTAATGGTGCCAAGCCCTGATGGCTTGAGGTTTGACTTGTCTACAAAGTAGATTGCTCGATCAACATTTTCAGTGAATTCTTCAAAGAAATCTCTTCTTAAAGGCATGTGGCAAGTTTCACCTTAATCAAACAACCAACCATTTTTCCATGAAGAAAGTGAAGCATTAAATAAATCTTCAGTTACTCTAATGTTGCAATGTACCATAACATAATGAGCGGACTCAAGTGCTTTTCCCTTCCCTTTACCAAGTGTTTTACATTTTCTTCATTTCATTCCTACTCATTTCTGTCCCAAGGCAGCTTACATGTGGAAGCATCATGCATGTTTTTGTTGCATCGTATACAATGAAGATATTCTTTTCTCCTTGGAAATGTTTGCCTCCCTACCTCTAAAAATCTTCCTCATCTCCCTCTTCAGCCACCTCTTCCTCTAGAAGAATCTAATGTATGATTCTTCTCTTTCTGTGCAAGGCACACAACTTCTTAAAAAAAATGAGGAGTTTTCTTCTTCCCAAAATCCTTCTCTCTTCTAGCAAACTTATTCTCAAGGGAGTCAAAGGAAATGTCATTAAGTTTGTCACTTGCTTGCAATTACTCAAGATAATGTGAATAAGTGGGATATAGTTCCTTGACATAAGCAGTATGAGGAACATCTATTTCAACACTTGTGGCTTTTATGTCATGCATAATGAATCTTAATTTGGATGCTAAGACAAGAGGGTCATCATTTTTTAACTCAAGATTGAACAAGTTGATCATGAATTGAACAAATTCAAGCTCAGAGTGTGTCATATACTTCCTTCAACTTCTTTAAGACTTCAAAATCATTTGAAAATGGTGAAATATGACGGTTCACCTCTTCATTTACTGACACTGCAATCAAGGCAGATGCCTTGTTGTTTTTAGTTTCCCAAATGGCAAGCTCCTTGTCAGAAGTGGGCTTCTCAAGTGCTTTGTCTCGTCCTTCACAAACCCCTTTCCATAACTCATTGAAAATCAAGGTGGGTTTTATCTTCTGAGACCACTCATGATAGTTTTCTTTGTTGGAGAGAACAACTCCAACTGTAGAGATAAGTGAATGCATCATAAGATCTTATCTGCACCCTGAATAACAAATATGAAATGTCTCTACAATAAAATTGATATGCATTTTATATAAAAACCATCCAACTTCTAATGCATATAATGGTTTCAAAATCTCAACACAAGCTATTTTAAAAAATTCATAAATAGATCACATACATATCACATATTATGGCCCAAGGGTTTCAAATATATGAACCATATCCAAACTTTATTTCATATGGTCTTCCATTAAATAAAACATAACCAACACATATTCATATACATGTGGTCTTTCACCATTCATATAACCATAAAAACTTCAACTCATAGTTTTACACCATTAAAAGAGCTTTGATTTAGTTATATGTAATCATGATTTTATGTATTTGATGTAAAGAATAAAATAAAATTATTTTGTAATTTTTAAGTCATGGGTTTCATACTCAAGGAATTTTATTGTTAGTTGAAGCTCCTATTGTGAGCTATTAGGTTTGGTCATCAAGTCATAAAAGTCTAGTGAGTCAATGTCAAGGATTGAAGACCCATTTGGGCATATTATACATTGTAAAAAGAGAATTTGTTTGAGTCATTAACCCTCTAAGACAATGTCACAAGCTCTCCTTGAATTCGGCCTACAAAATTGTATAAAGATGATTCTAGAAACGCATGTCGGACTAGGCACAAGGTGAGGTCGACCTATATCACATGGGCACTCCACTATATATAAAGAAACTCAACATCACTTGAGGTAGAATTTGGTCAAGCATCTGAAATAAGAGAAAAGGCATGAGAATCACAAGGAGAGTAGCCACATAACCAAGGAGAAGGAAGGGAAGGAGAGCGAAGTAATTTGAGACATTTTTTGGGTCATATTCCTCACACATGTGACAACAACTATGGTTTCGGTAGTATGGTTGTGAAAAATCGATTACTTGATTCCTACTGCGGAAAACTGATTATATTTCACCTACTTGTTAAATTAATTGAACAAGTTATTTGTAGCTTTCTAAGGCAAATACTGAAATATATACATTGCAACTTACACCAAATAAAATTGCAAAAACTAAATACAACACAAGAGAGAAATAAACATCACACACATCTACATAGTTATTTTTGGACAAAGTCCCCGAAAAAGCCCAATGCGGGAAAACTGGTGCAATAACTGAGGGTTTTATTATTATGCAGTAGTAAATTTGAGTACAATTTGTTGGATGCCCAATTGGTTATCCAATATAGAGAGAAACTGGACAAAACGAAATAGTGAGATGATCTCACCCTGTCACTGGAAGATCCGGCTCTGATCTCACTAGAATGAGCCTTTGCATCCCTTCTGCATCAACCTTTGCGCAGAATTGTGTCAACCCCACGTAATCTCTGTGTCACCTTTGCTGGGGACTCCGTTTCTCCTCCTCCTAACCCTCTATTGTACTTTCATCCTCCTGGTTTCACATCCCGCCTCCCAGCTTCTGAAACTCGATTTCCTTCGTAGGAATTCGATCTCCCTTCAGTCTCTGTGGTACCATTGCGTCAGCTCTACGTGGCCCAACATCAACCTCTCTGGACGTCGTTTTGCCCTCTCTACCTTGTACTCTTCGGACTAGGAAAACTCCTCACCAAATACTATCCCTGCCCCTCACTACAAAAGATTACTTCGAAATTCTCTCTAACAACTACTCTGCTTCATAAATTCGATCTTTTGATCTTCACTCGATGTATTTTCCAAATGCCCATCAAGCCTCCTCTTATAATCCTTATATTGAGAACCAACGACCCATATTAGATTCTAATCAATGGCTTAGATCATTTTGGCTTGATCCTCGTCTTCTTCTAGAAGTTTCACCACAGTTAGATTAATACCCTTTAATTATTTTAATTCCCTGAGTTTAGACTTGGGCCTCCATTAAAAATAATTAATTATTTTAATAAAATTGTCCCCGGGTGGAATTTCCCAAAACGATTTATGGGTATTTTGGAATACATGTGTCCAAACCTCCCTGTAAATTTTGAGGCTTATGGCATACCTGATGTTACCAGAAATCAACACTCCATCTTAGCGAGGAATGTGCTCTAGTAATGCAACGTGTTAAAGCATCACTCTAACTCTTAAACATCTTCCTCTGCACTGTTGATGTTTGACAACACTACCCACCAACTACTGTGAAAATGTTGTATATGTACTACTGCTGACACTGCCACTGCCAACACTGCATCCGTATTACAACTCTGTCTCAAATTCTACATCCATGTTGCTGCTGGCCCTGCCACTGCCAACACCGCATTTGCACTGCAAACTCCTCCAATTGTTGCTGCTACTGCATTAGCAATGGAAAAGCATAAAAAATTATCGAACTGGTGTTCAACATGATGCATCTTGTTGCTGGAGTTCTGACTACTGCTAGTCTCTGCGCTAACCCTCAGAAGCTTCTGCGCTGTTGCTACCCTCTTCTCTGTGCCAAATACATTGCTTCCAACCCTAGCTTTGCACTACTCAGTCTCTAACGCGCTTGGCTACTGCAAATGTCACCCCAACACTCCTCTGCATCAACTGATCTGGTCCATCCTGCTACTACTGATCTAGGCTCCTGTAACAAGGTATTAATCCAAGAGGTGGACACCTCAAGGATCCTGCCCATCTGCAGTTCTTCTGAACTACAGTTCTATATCACCCCACTTCTAGGAAATCATGACAAACTCCTCCTCGATCTATGCGAATGAAACCTTCAAATCATGATTCTCGTCCTTGTCCTTCTTCTTTAGAGGACACTGTGTAGTGTAATGACTAAGTTCGTCACACCGAAAGCACTTTATCTTCGAAATATCTTTCTTTTCTTCCACTGCCCCTTAGATGCGAGGGCTTCATTCTCATCCTCCTCCTTGGTCTTTGTCCCACTGCAACTGCTGCTACTATCAATATTGCACTTGACTAAGTCTCTCCTCATCTCTTCCTGTGGAAGAGCAGCCCACATCCCTTCCCAATCTGGCAATCCCTCTCTGCCTAGGATACTCTAGACAAACACTTGCCATTATTTTGAGACTGAGTTCAGGGCCAGCCTCACCATCTCGGTAGGTTGAGGTGTTGACCCCACAACTGCCAACTCGTCACGGGTCTCTTGAAGCTTTGCAAGGAATGGATCAATGTGTTCCCCCTTCTGCTTCTGTATGGATCTCATCTTCCGCTCCAAGTACATTTTACGTTGCTTAGAAGATCCTTGATATAGCGTGGAAAAGGCATCCCACATCTCCTTGGCACTCCCTTTTCTTGAGATGTGACACACTACATGATCCTTCACTCCATCGAGGATCATCCACTTGGCCTTTTCCATCTCTCCCTTGTACTTCTTGAGCGGATTTGGATCCACGAGCTCAACTTCCACACGGTCGATGTAGATCTTGAGAAAATGTTCATTCAGAAGGCATGACATCCTCGCCTTACAGATCACATAGTTGGATGCACCATCCAACCGATCCTAGTCTCCCAACTCACTAGCTATCATCTCTGCCAATCGAAAAATTCAAATGACCTCCTCTCTCCTCTGCGTTGTTGCTGGGCTAGCCTACGCACTCCCTAATGGAGTCAGTAGATCTGTTGCCCCTTGTTGTTGCTCAGCAAATGAGAATTCGAATTCCCTGGCTAGGAATTATCTGAGGAAGAAATTCCCTCAAGTGTCTCTCTCTCCCACTGACTCTATTCCGCTAGCAACTGCTGCAAAATATATGCATCCTAGTTGAAGATTTTCTCTTCAAGGAAAAGTATGTTTCTCTCTTCGACCTCTGGAAAGTTTCAATCTGGAGATTGAATTTCTCTTTTGACTCACTCAGAGAAATTGATTTCTCCTCAAAACTTCCCCCTTCGGGCCTTCGAACTGCACTGCCTCTAAGGTTTCAAATTGCGACCTCTGCAGTGAAGTCAAACTCCTCTTCCTTTTTGCTTCTGAGTTCTTCTTCTCATGATATTTGCTCTGATACCATGTGAAAAATTGGTTACCCGATTCCTACTACAACAAACTGATTATATTTCACCTACTTGTTAAATTAATTGAACAAGTTATTTGCAGTTTTCTACAACAAATACTGAAATACATACACTGTAGCCTACACCAAATAAAACTGCGGAAACTAAATACAACATAGGAGAGAAATAAACATCACACACATCTACACAATTATTTTTTGACAAAAGCCCTTGGAAAAACCCAATGCGGGAAAACAGGTGCAACAACTAAGGGTTTTATTATTATGCAGTAGTAAATATGAGTATGATTTGTTGGATGTTGTTATGAAACCAACTCACAAAAATATATATCAACGCCTTAGAAATCAGCCTCTTCGAGGGGGCAATCTCATTTAGATTACACAAATGAACAATTCTTGGATGATACAAATGACTAAACCTCCTTTCTATATATAGGAGTTTGAGGGGTCACAATATAATCAAAGCCGACATAACAATAATAATATAATGGCACAACAATAACAATAGTGGGCTTCTATAGGGCATACTAATAACAATATGGGGGCAATAGGGCACAATAATAACAATATGGGGGCAATAGGGGCACAATAATAACAATAAGGGCTACAATGACAATAGTAATGAGGGAATCAATAGTATTATAGGGACTTAACAGATGCCCAACTGGCTATCCGATACAGAGAGAAACTGGAGAAAACAAAATAGTGAGATGATCTCACCCTATCACTGGAAGATCCAACTTTGATCTCGTTGGAATGAGCCTTTGCGCCCCTTTTGCATCAACCTCTGCATAGAACTGCGTCAACCCCACGTAGTCTCTGTGTCACCTCTGCTGGGGACTGCACTGCTCCTCCTCCTGACCCTCCGCTAGTTGGAAACTTTGACTTCCAGCCTCACGGTCTCACACCCTGACTCCCGGATTTTGAAACTCGATTTCCTCAGCAGGAATTCAATCTCCCTTCAGGCTCTGTGTTTCCACTGCATCAGCTTTACATGGTCCAGCATAAACCTCTCTAGACGTCATTATGCCCTCTCTGCCTTGTACTCTCCAGCCCAGGAAAAATCCCCACCAGATATTATCCCTGCCCCTCACTACAGAAGCTCACTTCAAAATTCTCTCCGGCAACTTCTTTGCTTCATAAATTCGATCTTCTGATCTTCACTCGATGTATTTCCAAATGTCCAGCAAACCTCCTCTTATAATCCTTCTGTTGAGAACCAACAACCCATATTAGATTCTAATCAATGGCTCAGATCATTTTGGCTTGATCCTCATCTTCTTCTAGAAGTTTCACCCACAGTTAGATTAATACCCTTTCATTAGTTTAATTCCCTATGTTTAGACTTAGGCCTCCATTAAAAATATATAATTATTTTAATAAAACTATCTCTAGGTGAAATTTCCCAAAACAATTTCTGGGTATTGTGGAATACATGTGTCCAAGCCTCCCTGCAAATTTTGAGGCTTAGAGCACATCCAATGCTACCAAAAATAAACAAGGGTTACATAAGTTGTTATAGAAGCCAAGTAAAAGGTTACCAAACCTTCAATCTTGCTAGCCGAAGTTACAAGAAGAAGCTCTCAAGCCAAGCGAAGGAGGAACACATCATAAAGGTCCATAATCCAGCCCACACGTGATTTTGCAGAGATTTTAGGCAGCCAAAAGTTGCAGATTTGTGGAGGAAGGCTGAAACACTAGAATAGCCAAAGTTAGCAGTGCTAGAAGTTAGTTTGACCAGTGTTGACTTTGACAAGAAGGAGAAGCATTGAGAAATGGTCTTGTGACTTGGTCTTGGAGAGGTCGTTGTGTCAAGGGTCTTGGTCTTGGTATTCGTCACTTGAAGTTTCTATAAGAAGAAGAATTCGTTTGGGTTTTCCTCTCAAGTTGGAGAGGTTTTGGCCCTTGTTGATCGCCTACATTTTGTGTCTATTATATCCTTATTGTTTATGCTTTGGTAATTTTTTGATGAAGAAGAACACTATAATAATCTAAAGAAGAACCTAATCTAAAGAAGTAAAATTCATTCACACATAATTATCATTACAAGAGAAAGCACCTAATCTTAATGCCCTAGATTTCTCAAATGGTAGTAGAGCTAAGATAAAAAAATCAAGGAAGGGAAGTTCATCAAGAGACACTCAAGAATTCAAGGATCGAATCTCTAAAAGGGCATCAAAGACAATCTAAAAGATCATGTCACTCTATAAGCATCTTGAAGTCAATATTTACAAGGATGTGTCAAAACCCTAGATCGAAGAAGAAGTCTTCACAAAAAGATGTCCTGGGATCCTCGCTCAAGTCATCATTAAATAAGAAGGACCTCAAAGACCCTATCTCTATTCAAGAAAGGAATGACTTGGATTTGAAGCATCTTGACGACTACTCATCTAAGGGCAGTTGTATCAAGGGCATTGTCATCATCAAAGATATCAAGGCAATCTCCCTCTCCTTGAAGTGAAGGATTTCATGTCAAAAGAAAATCCTTATCCTTAAAGAGGATCATCCAAGAAGTATCAAGACATCATCAAGAAGTCATCAATCATCATCAACAAAGGGATCAAGTTGAAGATTTCATCTTCACTTGATAAGTAAGTATCTTTATTTCTATAATTAAATCTAGTAAATGACTTCATTTTGTAAGGAGAACAACGAGTTGGTTGGGTCATTGAACTTCCTTGCATGGAAAAGAAGGATAGACTTAGTCCTCAAGGAAAATGAATTATTTATCATTCCAATGGAAAAGTATACAAACCATCTGAAGGAAAGGAACTATCTAAATATATGAAAAAGGATCTAAGGGCTCAAAGGATTCTTATAGAGTCCATCAAGGATTCCCTCATCCCCTATATAGCAAAGTTGGAGACATCAGAAGGGATATATGATAAGCTAGTAGAACTATTCTCTAAAAGCACGACAGGAAAAATCATATCACTAAGATCTAATTTATGCAAATTGAAAGCATCAATGATGAAGGGATATCTACACGTCTCACAAAAGCATCTCTAATAAGGAACCAACTTCAATATCTAGGAGAGACGATATCCGATAAAGAAATGATTACCATTGTTCTAAATGCGCTAACTGATGAAAAAGGAAACCTTGTATCAAAGGCCTATGAAGAGGAGAAAGTTATGCCATTCAATAATTTGTGGTCACTATGCAAGATTGAAGAAAACAAGTTGAAGGACAAAAGTGATACAAGATCAGATGATTAGGGTCAAACATTTGTTGTCATGTCAAGAAGCAAAGGGATATTTGGCAAGGTTGGTCCTCAGAAAAAGAAGAAGATCAGTATGTCACAGATCCAATTCTATGGATGTCAAGGATATGGGCACTTCAATAGAAACTGTCCTAAGCTTAAGAAGGAAAGCAAAAAACGAAGAAGGGAAGAAGCCCACATCATTAAAGAAGTGGAAGAAGATGAAAAGAAGAAGTTCAAGATGGAGGAAGTAAAAGATATTTACTAGTGTTAAGATAAGTCTTCCTTACCTAAGTTCTTTTCAATATTATGTTGTAAAATATTAATATCATGGTAAGAATCATTAGAAGCATGATAGAATGCATCATGTTAGGAGATGGCTTCATAGAAGCATACACTTGAAAGCAAGAGCTCATTACATCATCATGAAGAAACATGAAAGATAGTTGAAATAGAATTCTATGGTTGTCATCTATAGAAAGATGTAGCTCTTGGTAACCTCGTTAGAACCATAAGTAGTACTTATGGGAAAAACAAAGTCATCTAGAATAGAGCTCATCATACATCGTTCAAAAGGAGCATTTGCAGGATAAAGATGATCAAGGTCCTTCATTGGAATCTTCATTGGAAGGTTCACCTACTAGAAGAAGCAAGTTCCTCTCCAAGAATTCCAACCTATATGGGATTCTTGGAATGATGGTATGATGTTGAAAGAAGTAAGGTGGATCAAGGAATTGAAGTTCTTCCAATCAAAGAAGTTGTTGAAGGAAGTCTAGATGACCTAAAATGATAATGAGGTATGTATGCTTGTATTTTATAAAATAGAGTCATGTCATATAGTTGCAGGTAACATGGATAAATGCTCTATCTCGAGAGCATGATCAAAAGGAAGGATCTCTTCCTTTGAAAGAATGCAAGAAGGCATGGGTCACACATTGCCTAGATGAAATCAACATAAGATGTCCTCATAAGAAATATGAGGTGGTTGAAAATATTTGTAGGAACTCTAATTGAATGTTCCTGGAGAGGAAATGTGTGAAGAAAGAAAGAGATCATGATATATGCAACTATGGAGAAAGCAATCAACATCCAAGGACTAAAATATTTGACTATGATATCTCCATGAAATATACGAAGACCTTGATGAAGTCTGAAAGAAAGAGACCCTAGAGAGGCATGTCGGCCTAGGCACAAGGAAAAGTCGACCTATATCACATGGGTAGTCCACTATATATAGAGCAACTCAACATCACTTGAGGTAGAATTCGGTCAAGCATTTAAAATAAGAGAAAAGGCCCAAGAATCACAAGGAGATAAATGACATAACCAATGAGGAGGAAGGGAAGGAGAGTGAAGTAATTTGAGATTGTTTTTAGGTCATCTTCCTCACACGTGTGACAAAAAATAGGGTTTTTGCAGTAGGGTCACATCAGTCGTTATAGAATCCAAGTTAAAGGTTACCAAACGTTCAATCTTGCTATCTGAAGTTACGAGAAGAATATCTCAATCCAAGAGAAGGAGGAACACATCATAAGAGCCCATAGTCCAGCCGACATGTGTGAGTTTGCAGAGATTTCAGGCAATTGAAAGTTGAAGATCTGTGGAGGAAGGCCGAAATACCAAAATAACTGAAGTTAGCAATGTTAGAAGTCAGTTTGACCAATGTTAACTTTGACAAGAAGGAGAAGCATTGAGAAAGGGTCTTGTGACTTGGTCCTGGAGAGGTCGTTGTGTCAAGGGTCTTGGTCTTGGTATTCGTCACTTAAAGTTTCTATAAGAATAAGAATTCATTTGGATTTTCCTCTCAAGTTGGAGAGGTTTTGGTCTTGGTTGATCGCTTACATTTTGTGTCTCTTCTCTCCTTATTATTTATTCTTTGGTAACTTTTTGATGAAGAATAACACTATAATAATCTAAAGAAGAACCTAATCTAAATAAGTAAAAAGCATTCACAAGAAGTTATCATTGCAAGAGAAATCACCTAATCCTAATGTCATAGGTTTCTCAACAACATTAACCACCCAAAAAAATACTTTAATGCATCAGTCAACGCACACATATATGCCATCACTCAAACCATGATTTACGGTTTTCAAGGCAACCCTTCAAAAAATTTCAACGCAACATACCAGGAGTTATGCATGGATTTTAAGGCTCCATTCCAACGCACTGCCTTTAAAAGCTCAACGTAAAAAGGTGCTCGATATGCACAATGATGATGGAGATTCTTCAACACAAAGTTTGGATGCTCAACAATAATCTAACACACACAATTCACGCTCCAGTATTTATTACAACTCTTAACATTCATCGTTCAACATTCAATCACAATGCTTAATATTCAACAGGGTCCAACATTCAATACAATACCTCTTTTATTTAGTACTCAATACAAATCATCCAAGGTTCAACATAGTGTATAATCCAATGCATGTATTTAACACATAGAGAATCAATTAGGAGCTCTAAATCATACATAGTCCATTGTCACAACCTACACTTAACTACTGTGATTCTTCATAACCAACAAGCAACATTCAAAACTCAATGTATAAGGAATTAATTGCTCCAACGATACAACGCAGAGAACAATCAACACTTCAGGATTCGATGCAGAGGGACAGGGCATTCAGTGGAAAAAGAATAGATAGGGGAATCTAGTAGTGGATAGGAGTTACAGGAAGAGAGAAACTAATTTTTGGGAGCTACCTCTGATACCATGTCAGGCCAGGAGTAACTAATGAATGAAATTGTTGTCTTTTTCATTAAGAGAGTATATGAATATATACAAGGAGAGGGAGGCTATTTGGTTCCATCTCCCAATGTCTCTTCGTCTTCCAACTTCCTTTATTTTTATATTTACAAAGGTTTTCCTAATCCCAAAGATTAGGTGTTTTAGCATTCAAAAAGTTTTCTTTGTTATAACAAAAAAACTCCCTAAGGTAACCTTTTCAAACAAATCTTGCAAATTGAAGGCTAGTCGCTTCAATCCAAAGAGGGCTCTCTCTGATAGCTTAATCAATAAGCTTACAAATTGGATGTATTTTCAAACAATGGTTAGATCTTCAGTAGGGTTGTGCTGAAATAGGGTTTGGTTGGGATGAAGCAATTACTCCATTGGGCAATGGAGTCAATAAATTAGTTTTCATATGTAGATACCAAAATCCTGACTTTATGAATCAAGAGGGACAAAGGCAAGATAGATGACAAATGGTAGACATATCAAACATTATCTAAATGGTAGTAGAAGGATTAAACAATCCACTATAGTAGGGCATGAAACATGAATCCCGCAAGTTTTAGGAGAAAGAGTGTAGATTCCTAAACCATATGAACCAGAGCATTAACTAATGAATTATGTCACATAATCTCATTTAAACATCAGAAGATAGAAGATAAATGATATGACATAGAAAGAAAACTATCACAGTAGAAGAACTGATTGAGCATACCATCAAAGGAATATTTGTATCATGAACATAATATCTTAGTCCTCTTGGTACTTGAAAAGGTAACAAATTGATCACACATAGCAGACTATTTTTGTTTCAGAATCCAACCTTTTTTCCTTCTTTCTAATGTATTATATAGGAAATTACATAAAGTTTTCAAGATCCACCAATTCTGGAAGTTTAACTATTAAATATTAGAAAACCTCATAATATAATTTACAAAATGTCATAAAACCCATTATCCTAACTATTCTAGCTATTCTCTTGGCATTCAAACTAAAAACAAAAGTATTTGCACACTGCTATGAGGCCTCTGCTGATTCTCTGGAACAAATTGATGAGTCACACACTATATTTTAGGATCTGGAACTATTTATTATTTTGTAGAGCCATTCACCATCTAGGCCATGCGTAGATCCTTCCTGTAGCTATCCATGAGATATATTGAACCTGCCAAAAAATACCCTTAAGTCATGCAACTGAAATACACCTATCTCCCTTATCCTATGTCATCTCCTTTTCATCAAACTTGTGACCAAAACCATCATGTGCATGTATTTGATCCACAAAAGCTTTCTATATCTCATCATTAGACCTTAAATTATAATGAATAGACTGTCAAAAATCTTCAACGAAGTTTTATGAGATATATTAGTCAAAATTTGGGTTTCTTTTAACAACAAAAATCATTCCCCCTGTTCTTGGATCAATGCATTTCATCAAACACTCAACTTTAATTATTGTTCTATGGCTTTGGCAAGCATGCTCAACTTGTCTTGGTTTGATCTTGATCTGGTAACCCTTTTATCTCTTCCTTGACTGTTTTTGTTGGTTGTTAGGGTTTCTTGTTCCTTTCCTTCTACAGATTTTGTTTTCTTCCTTTTTGTGGTTCTCTTCTTATTTTTGGATTATCTTGTATCTTCTTCATCAACGACTATTGGTTCTTTTAATTTAGGGTTAAATTGGGATTTAAAGCCTAATCCCAACTTATTGCTAACTCCAATGTGAGGCTTTATCGAATAGTAAACCCTAGAATCTTTATCTTAGCTTGTATCCTTTGCCTCCATTTGGTTGCTTTCCCTTTTTATTCTTTACTGCTACATGCCTCGACCCTTCCTCCTCTCGCATTTCCTATTGATGTTCTTTGGCTTTTCTCTTATAAAATCTATTGTTTCCTTCAATCCTAGGGTTTTCTGTGTTTTTAGGGATTTGATAACTATGATACCATGTCTCTGTTTCTGGAACTAGGATTTCAACATTGGTTGCAGTCATATCCTTTCTTTGTCTTTTGGGTGTAGGGTTTACCAAATTTCTCCTTCTCAACTACTCTATTTGTTTATTTAATTCATGTACATACAACATCTTAATTAAACCATGGTGACATATATCATGAGGTAATAGCTCTGCCCTGGTTCTGGCCTTAATGGCCATTTTAAATAAATTTTGATGCAAGAAATAAGGCAAACTCATTTTCCCAAACCCAACTAAATGACATAAAAATATCATATTGTAAAGGTAGATTTTGGAATACCTAACTTCACATGTGAATAATAATTGCACAATATTTAAGGCAGTGGACCACTCAGGTTTTAGCATCTTCTAAGGGATTCCCACGCTCCAATTAGGGTTCTGATACTCTCCTTTTAAGAAGAAGTTGAGATCCACATTCGACATCATTTTTTTCTTAAGCCACTTCTCACCCTCGAAAGGAAACCTCGTGGCTTTTGCTATCGAATCTTTAGTGACTACAAACTCCATCTCTCTTATCCTATCTATGTTGTCATCGAACGAGTCAATAAAATCATAACACCAACTCATACTGTAAACATCAAACTGTTGGAAAATTGGCTCCCATCCTGTGATTATGAATAAAGCTGCAACTTCATCACGGACCTCAAACCATATTCCATCTAGGTCAAATCATATTACATGACCTGAATTTTCCATTGCTTGACTGAGAAGAACTAAGAACTTTTACACACAATATAAAAAATTGCTAAAAACCTCGCTATATGCTGCCAACAAATCACTTAGATTTGATGGAAATAGTGGGTTTGTGAACTCTATTTTCAACACTTTTCTTCTCCAAACCTCCTTTAACGTTTTGAAACTGTCTCAACCCATCAAATTAAGTCATATCATATATCAAGTTACATCAAAGATCTTTAAAGTGTTTAAAATGACCCAAATGATAACTTAAAAAACTTTATTTTTTTCATAATTCTACATGCGCTACAAAAATGTTTCGTAGCATGGACTGTGGGTGATATGAAAATATTTCGTAGCGTTCTACGAAAATATTTTGTAGCACTGCCTATTTTTTTGGCATCCGATTGGTGCAAGAATTTGGTAAGAAAATTTGGTATGACATAAATAACTTTCTTAATCATGCTTCGTAACCCTTATGCCACCCTTTCACACCAAAATTTTACCTAGTCAACTCGTAAACCCAATTTTCTTGTAATAAAATTCTTAACTGATTTTCAAAATAATTTGTGCTAATAACTAGCTCCAATGGGAACACTGTTAGAAATAATGAACACGTTGACCATGTGCCTCATCCATTGAACTGAATAACTCTGAAAATTTCAATCTGTTTTATTTAAAAATAAAACCCTCTGGAGCTGCTTAACTAAATTTAAAAAAATGCAACTAAAATTTCTTCACACCATGACAACCACTAATCAAAATCTTATGGCCTTCACCTCGGGATTCAAATACTTCAAAGTTGTTTTCCAACTCTGCAAACTGATATGAACATGGATATGTACAATGACCTGTGAAAATTGATCTTTCTCAAACCAGGAAATGTTTTAAGAAGCGTCCATTTACTGGACCTCCACTCAATAGAACTCCATTTAGATATTCCAAAATAAAAACATTCTTACCTCCGAAAGCAGAAATTCTATAAGGTCCCTTCCATAAATGATCGAACTTTCCATGCTTTTCCTTTTTCCTCAAATTTGGCATCCCACTTCAAGACTCAATCCTGAATCTCAAAATCATCCTCCTTTACCTTTTTATCATGGATTTGGTTGATTTTGTCCTAGAACAACTAAGACTGATTATATGTTTTCTCTCTTAGCTCATATACTTCAATAGGTTGATTAGTCCTTCTTTGAAAATCATTAGGCTCTGGATCATGTTCCTACAATAGTCTCATCATGGGTATACTTAAGGAAATTGGGAAAAATACTTTTGTGCTATAGACTAGCTAGAATGGTGATGTGCCAATGGAATTTTTGGTGTTGATCATGTTTGCCCATAGTGCAAACTTCAACTTGGTATTCCAAGCCTTTTTTTTTCTTCTAACAGTTTCTTAATGATTCTTACTACACTTTTGTTAGATGATTCAACCAGTCCATTACCCTGGGGGTAATAGTCTATTGAATGACCTAAGGTAACATGATAATTCTCACAAAATTTGACCATTTTATGAGATTTAAAAGATTGAGCATTATCTATTATGATTTTTCTAGGGCAACCAAATCTTGAAAAAATACTTTCTAAAAAATTGAATCACCACATGATCAATAGCCTGTCTTGTTGGTATGGCTTCAATCCATTTAGTGAAGTAATTTGTGACAGTTAATATCCACTTATGATGTCTTGAAGAATGTGGATGAATTTCTCCAATAAATTCCAACTCCCATTGCTGAAAAGGAGTTGCTATTGAGATGGGTTTCAGAGGCAATGACAACAATTTTGTTTTACCTTAAAAAATTTGACATTCGAAACAAGCTACCACTTCTCTGTGTATATCTGCAAAAAGGGTTTGCCAATAGTATCCCACCTTAAGGATTTTATTTGTTGTCGCTTTCCAATTGCGATGCCCTCCACACTCCTTGATGAAATTCTTCCACCATTTTTTTGCTTCACTTTCAATGAGACAATTCAAAAGGATCCCTGCTGGATATTTCCAAAACAAATAGCCATCAAGACAGTAGAACCTGGTAGGTTTCAGCTTTAGTGACTGTGCTTTGGTTTTATTTAGCCCTAGTGGGGCTTCCAAATTTTGCAAAACATAGATTATGTCGTTGTACTAGGGGGAAGTTCTAAGCTCATCAGATACTTTAAAAAACAACCTTTCTTCTGAATCATTGGAAAATATTGAGAAAAAATTGTTTGGTTAATTTAATGTTCTTAAATTGCAAGCATAAATTATCGATCAGAGTTGGTAAACTTATGAAGTGCAAGTGCACCATATATGTTAGAATCCTTTCTTTTAGTTTGTAATATGATGGTTATATTTTTTTTGGGAAATTTCATTATGATCTAAGTTCCTATTTGTAAGCATTAGATTAAAGTTAGATTTATACAAATTAATGAGTAGAATTTGAGCTACTGTTAGACTAATCTACTAGGTTATATCTATATTTAGTATTGTTCTAAAACATCTTATGTTGATCATTCTAAAATTAGGAATCTATCCTAAACACTTTGATGCTATAAAATAGAGTATTGAAATTCAAATGACTCTAAGAGAAAGAAAATTATCCTTTAAAAGTTGTTTGCAAAGTATATACAAATTATGATTCTAAAAAGCATGAAGGTAATCCTCTAACACTGACTACATAGTATATACAGGTTCTGATTCTAAAAGCATGAAAACAAGCTTTTGACACTAACTGTAATTAAGTGAAACACATTGAAGACTAAACCATTAAACCACTGTGAATAAATTCAAGTGAAATGAAAAATGATATTTAACTGAGTTATAACAAAATGATGAAATAGTGAAGTAAGGAAACTAAGCTAGAACGAAATGACAATGCGATAACAAAAAGTAATAAAATGAAATAAACTAAACTTCGACTATTTGCAGGGGCCCTCTGCATAAAGTAGGTGTAAATCATGCTCACATACAGATCAAATAATAGAGAGGTAAATTTAATTCAATATGAGAACAAAGGTCTGTTTCACACAATTTCTTCAAAGATTAACTATTACTTCCATGTTATCTTGTACAGAGGATACACATTTATATATAAAATGTGTGCTCAACAATTTGAGACTTCTATGCCTATAGGTATTTTAATCAATCCTTTTTCAAATTCGAAACTTAAACAGTAAAATAGTTATCTCGATGATTTTCTATTTGGAAAGAAAATCGGAGAAACGTGATGCATTTAGACTTCTGTTGCTACATGTTTGACCTGTGCCTTTGACCATGCCACTATGTGATTCCCTCAGTGGATTGGCTCGAGCGAATAGGAGGAGATCCATGAGGGGTTCGATCCTCAACCACCCATACGCTTCTTTGCTTTGTTGGTGCACCAGAACCCCACAAACCATATAGATAGCTATAAATTTGTAAAATAGCTACAGAATCATGTTAATTATGTAGCTAATGCAATATTTAACATAATAATGAGGCACATTAACGAATATGAAAAACAAGAGATATAAGAGTTTTTACCTTATTAAAATATATAGTTTTATTGCTTTTATTGAGTTGATAATGATGATGAAAAGAGGAAAATGGAGGAAGAAGGGTGTAAAAAAATACAATTATGGAACTCTACATTCCCCCACACTGAGGATTTTGTATGTCC
Organism: Pinus tabuliformis; assembly: GCA_031772625.1. NCBI lineage: Eukaryota > Viridiplantae > Streptophyta > Pinopsida > Pinales > Pinaceae > Pinus > Pinus tabuliformis. The sequence goes on from CM062817.1 coordinate 1,872,300,024, forward strand.
TCATACAAAACCCAAAATTGATATCTTTGTTGAACTACTGCATTTTATTGGAAACTTCTGCCAGTACATCTAACTTCATCCTTTTCACTTTCTTACCAGTCATTTCCATCCTTGGTTTTCTCATGAGGATCTTGTATTTCAAATTTATAACCTATCTCTGTAAAGCCCTGCTTTTCTTCTTCAGTTTCTTGTTCTTCTTACACCACATAGTTAGATGTTAAAGGAGGTTGTCACTCTTAGCTATTTAGATTTCATTTTGTGCTTTCAAGGCTTGATTTTCACTTTTAATGTACCCATTTAATGTCTCTTGTTTCAAAATTTCTTGTTTTGATACATTGATTACTAGAGGTTCTAGTGGTTCATTAAACTGGTCTTCTTCTTCCTCTTGAATTGGAATTGATGTTTTTGCTGCATCCCTTTTCTCCAAGGATTCAATTAATGATAAATCTTTTGCTGCACAGGATCAATTTCTGGCGTTCTTCATCTTGGACTATGAGGAGGCGAGATGAAAGTTGGTGATGAAACCCTTGGTGATGAAAGTCTTGGAGATGTTCTTGGAGAAATTCCTAAATTTTCTTCTTCTTCTAAGTTTTCTTCTGTTTCTTCATTGATATGTTCTATGCTCTTTGAGGGTAATTATTTTGTTGAGTTGAGTCTGGTACTCCTTTTTAGACCCATGACAGGGGTCTTTTGATTTTTCTTCTTTTTTATTTTAGGATTCTTTGTTTGAGGTGAAATCTTTGTCCTTTTACTGGATTTCTTTCTTCTAGCATCTCTTTTGTTTATTTTCTCTAAAATTTCTGCAAGAGGGATATCATCCTCTGACAGTTCCTGTGACTGTTATGGTTCTTGTTTCAATGTCCTATCAATTTTTCTTTTCCTCCCCTCTTAGGTCTGTTGCTATTTGGCTGCCCATGAGTATCTTTTTGAAAGTGATTCCTTACTAAAAAGCTTTCCCAATTATCACCTATGTTTTGGAGATTAAATTCAACAAGTATTTTGACTAGACCATGGTGATACATTGTATTACCTATGAACTGAATTATCTTTTGAACATTCCCTAACATCTTTCTTAGACTATTCAACAAGAAATATGGAAAATTTATTTCATTTCCCCATGAAAATTCATTAGCAGCCGAATATGATAGAAAAACATACATCCAAACCTTCCTTCGCAGGTAACAAATTTTTGGATTATTAGAAGCAAATTCCTCCACTTACTTTTTAATGTTGTGCTTGGGATTCCCTTCTTGAAAATGATGGTGTCCGTGCTTGGTTTCTTCAAGAAAAAACTTCTAGTCTTCTCTTTCAATACCTCTATTTTTGAACCATTTTTGTCCAATCCACGACAGTCTAGTAGCTTCAGCTATAAATGACTCTGTCACTGTGAATTTCATGTCTCCTATCTCCACTTTGACTCCATCAAAATCCCTGGCGAAGGATTTGGTCACTTCTTTATGGAAGCAATCGAATTTATCTATAAATTCTAGCCACTGCGCCCTCTGCAACAATTTTTTATTTTTTTTATTTTATTTTTTATTTTTTCTGTGGATACCCCTTCAAAAATTTCTTCCTTGTTGGCTCTATTTTGACTATCAATCCCATGGTTGAGACGCTTCGTTTCAAAAATTATTTTGTTTTTACAGGGTAGGATGGCTTGATAGGGTTTTTAGAGCAGAAAGGCCGAGAACGTGAGTGATGGAATAATGAAAGCATAGGTGGTGAGGGTATAAGGGAGTGTGGTAGAATATAACCATTAGGAGCATTCATGTTTGTGATTTGGGTGATCTGTTCAATGGAACCGGATGTGAGTCAGAATATGAGTTATGATGATAGGGAGTGAATGGCAGCTTATAAACGGTTTTGACATGACATTATCAACTCTTAGCAATAATGATTTTGGTTTTCGGTAATACCATGTCTATATAATTCATATATGTAATGTCTTGATCTTTATTATTAAATTAAAGAGTTTCATACCTTTGAATTGTTTTCTTGCTAACCTTTGGTTTCCTTTTTTTATGTTGTCTCCAGGTACCTTGCAGTAGAGGGAGTCAATCATTCCTTCAATTGTATCATCAAAAGTTTCTGTCAAATTGGTTGCAGAAATTTGTCAGGCTTGCAGAAAATAAGCAATTTTGTAGCCATTTATTTTAAAAAGAAAGGGATGCAAGAAGATGGAACTCTAAAATATGGGATATAAAGAAAACTTCAGATGCCAAGAATTCTTGGTTTTCACCTTGAATTTTCTGCATAAACATGCCAACAATTGTTGGTTTTCATGTTTATTCATTTTTATTTTTTATTATTTTTTTTCAAGATGGAGAAGAATAAGAATCCTTCTTGATCAACTTCAAATCAAAGTTGTTTTGGAAAATCAGAAAATATTTATAAATTCCTCCTTTTTCATTGGCTTATGATAGATCCCGAGTTGATGTCCATTCAGTGAGAGAGAAACTTTTTCTTCATCAATAGTCCCAATTTTGACTGCTCCATTATCAAAAACATTTTCAATCTCATAAGGCCCAAGCCAGTGAGTTTGAAACTTTTCTTGTAAACTTTGAATCAAAGAGTAATGCTCAGTCTCCTGGCTGCAGTTTTCTTTCTTTGATGTATTTATCATGCCATTTGGATCTCTGTTGTTGGACTAAACTAGTCTTCTGGAAAGCATCTTGCCTTATTTCATCAAGCTCATTGAGTTTTCCCATTCTTTGCTTTTGTGCTTCTGATAAGTCAAGTCCCAACTTGACTGTTGTCTTATAGTCTGAATCTGGAACTCAATTGGAAATATGACTTGTTTCCCATAAACAATTTCATAGGGAGTATGTCATGTAGTGCTTCTCCATGCATTATGATATGCCCATAAAGATTCTGGAAGCTTTTTTGCCTAGTCCTTTCTGTGCAAGTGAATTTTCTTGGTGAGGATTGCTTCAATTACTTTTTTGGTAGACTCTACTTATCCATTTTCTTGTGGATGGTATGGAGTAGATTTCTGATGCTTGCTTTTATATTATTCCACTATCTTTTGCACTACTCTAGATGTAAATTGCTTTCCTTGATTTGTTACAATTTATCTTGAGACACCAAAGCGAGTAAAAGAAATGAAACTACATCATTTTCAGTAGCAAAATAAAGTGCTTTAGCTTCTACCCATTTAGTAACATAATCAGTGCATACAAGAATATATTTTTTGTTTTGAAGATGGATTAATTGGTCCAACAAAATCCAAATCCCATTTTTCAAAAGGTTCAATGAGTACCCGAGGTTGTAGTGGCATTTCATCTGAAGGAACAGGTTTCCCCATTCTTTGAAAGTTATCACACATCTTAACATATTCCTTGGCATCCTTAAAAAGGGAAGGCCAATAATATCCTAAGAGAAAGACTTTATAAGAAGTTCTTTTGTGAGAAAAATGACCTCCACAGGGTTCATCATGGCACACTTTAAGTATCTCAGGTATTTCATCTTCTCTTACACACATTCAAATGATGAGATATGGTCATATCTTGTATAATTATTCATTTATCCATGAATAATATGCACTTGTTTGGATTATTCTTCTCATTTCTCTAGGAAACAAATAGGAGGGTAACTTCCCTATAACCAAATAATTAGCAATATCTACAAACCAAGGTGATTTAGTAGATACTGCAAAAAGATACTCATAAGGAAATTTATCCTCTATAGGTGTATCATTGTTATCATTTTGAATTCTAGATACAAAGTCAGCAATTGTGTTTTGTTTTCCAGGTCCGTCCAGAATGGTGATATTAAATTATTGTAACAGTATGTTATGGAACTAGCTCAAGAAAAGATAGAAAAGATAGATCAATGCCTTAGAATTTAGCCTCTTCGAGGGGGAAACCTCCTTTACATTACATGAATGAACAATTCTTGGATGATACAAATGAAAAAACCTCCTTTCTATATATAGGAGTCTAAGGAGTCACAATATAACCCATCCGACCTAACAATAATAATATAAAGCCACAAAAATAACAATAGAGGGATTCTATGGGGCACAATAATAACAATATGGGGGCAATAGGGGCACAAAAATATTAATAAGGGGTATAAATACAATAGTAATGGGGTCATCACTAGTATTATAGGGACCCAACATGCCCCTCTCCTTCAAAAAAGTGTTGTTCTCAACGCTTGAGTAGTTATGGATACTTCTGCATAAAATTCTCATATAACATTTCTTCTTCTTCTTCATGAGTCATGCTAGAGCTTTCAGGTTCCTTACTAGGTGTTTGCATTTTCTTTCCTCGGGGCATCAATTACCGATAATAATGCTCTACTAGCCCTTTGAATTCCTTCAAAATAAATTTTCAAATCAAGCTTAAGCAAAAATTTAAGAAAATTTACACACCTTTTTTCACTTTGTAAGAGTTTGATATTTCCACTGATGTATCTCTGTACTTTCCGATCATCTAGTTCTGAACTTGTGACCTGAAGTAGCCCTCTGTGTCCTCTTTCTAATGCCACAAGTCTGACCCAAATTGGATTCTCCAAGGAAGAGTTATGCGAAATCTCCCACAGTGACTTGATTATAGACTAGTTCAGTAGAGCGAACTTGTACGACATGCCACGAGTTATGATTTTGACCTTTGGATCTGAAAAATTCATAAAAGAAACTAAAGTCCGTCCTATTTCTGTACCTTTTTACTAATTTTCAAACTGATCCCCAGAGAGAAAGTTATGACGATTTTCCCCAGGTCACCTGTTTGGAATGTAATTCAGGAGTCTGCAAAAAGACCAACTTCCTTAGATCATATCTCTGCAAATATAGCGCAAAAAGCTCTGAAATTCAGACCCGAGGTTTAGCGCGATGTCTTCTCAAATGGGTTTTTTTTGTAACTTCTGAAACGTCGCAGAAAAAAAGTTATAGTGAAAATTCCACGATGACCTGTTTGGAGCAGAGAAACCCTAGAATCCAAAGCTCCGATACCAAATGTTATGAAACCAGCGCAAAAGAAAAGATAGAAAAGATAGATCAACGCCTTAGAATTAGCCTCTTCGAGGGGGAAACCTCCTTTACATTACATTAATGAACAATTCTTGGATGATACAAATGAAAAAACCTCCTTTCTATATATAGGAGTCTAAGGAGTCACAATATAACCCAACCGACCTAACAATAATAATATAAAGCCACAAAAATAACAATAGAGGGATTCTATGGGGCACAGTAATAAAAATATGGGGGCAGGGGCACAAAAATATTAATAAGGGGTATAACTACAATAGTAATGGGGTAATCACTAGTATTATAGGGACCCAACACAGTAATAGTCATCTTGCTACTCTACCATTAGTAACTAGTTTGTTCATTAAATATCTAATGGCATAATGGTCTGTATGAACGAAAGTTTCATAACCAGTGATGTAATGTCTAAATTTATTAATGGCATGAATGAGAACTAAAAACTCTTTTTCAGTTACAGTATAATTTAGCTTCAGAACAGTTAAATTTTTACTGGTATAATAAATGGCATAAGGAGTGAGATCTTTTTGTCCTAACACAACTCCTAGAGCTGTGTCTGAAGCATTAGTTGATATATGAAAAGGAAATTTCCAATTAGGTCCTTTTAAGATAGGTGCTTCAGAGATCTTCTTTTTCAAAGTTTCAAAAGTCTTTTGGAAATCAGAGTTCCAATTGAATTCACAATCTTTAGTGAGTAATTTGAGGAGTGGAGATGCAATCTTTGTGAATTTTTCTATAAATCTTCTATAATATCTAGTAAAACCAAGAAAACTCCTAACATCTTGTTGAAAACTTGGATTGATAATTTGGAAATAATTTCTACCTTAGATGAGTCTACCTTAATTCCATTTCTTGAAATATGGTGACCTAAAACAATTCCTTCATTAATCATCATAAAACATTTCCCATGACTTAATGAAAGATTTGATTTTTTGCATCTTATGAGAATTTTTTCTAAATTTTCAAGTGCTTATTCAAAAGAATTTCAATAAATCGTAAAATCATCCATATACACTTCCACAAAATCATGAATAAGATAAGAGAAAATTCCTAGTACTGCTATTTGGAATGTTGTTGGGACATTTCATAATCCAAAAGGATGTACTCGGTAAGCATACCTACCCTATGGATAGGTGAATGTGGTTTTGTCTTGATCTTCAGGTGCTCCTTGAATTTAATTATACCGACTATAACCATCCAAAAATGAGAAATGTTTTTTTCCTGCTAATGTATATAAAACTTAATCTATGAAAGGAAGTGGAAAATGATCTTTCAAAGTATCTTTATTCAATTCCCCGTAATCAATACATGCTCTCCATTTTCCATTTTTCTTAGGAACAATTACTAGGGGTGAAACCCATTGACTGTCTGATATTGGATAAATAAAATTTACATTTAATAGTTTCTACAATTCCTCTTTGACAATTTCCTTTAAGATTGGATTCATTCTTCATTGTGGTTGTCGAACTAGTCTAGAATTTTCTTCAATATAAATATAATGAATGCAAGTTTTAGGATTAATTCCCTTCATATCAATGTATTCCCATGCATATGAAGTGTTAGGATATTCCGACACATAGGATATAGTTAAGTTCAACTTGGTCTAGTATAGAGTTAGGTTAGAGTTAGGTAAAGTGTGTTTCTTTACCGTTGTACATTTTGTAACTTACAATCTGACGATCACGATATGTAGTGATCCGACGGTTCACTCTCACCTCGGTATTACCAACACTTGATCCGTGGCTTGACACCCGATTGGTCCATGAGTTCTATTTAAAGCCCATGGAGGGTCATTGTTCGGGTAATCCGTGCATGAGAGAAGCTTATGTAAATTTTCATTCTTTGATTAATAAATTGCCTGTAGTACCCACGTTGGGACAGGCTGTGGACTGTTTCCCTCCTTGCACTCTGAGGGTTTTAACCACGTCAAAAATACTGGTGTATTGATTTGAGATCTGGTTGTGAGCGGTGTCCTTTTGGTATTCCTTCTGAGGAACTTACCCTGTAAATTCCTACATGGTATCAGAGCTATTTGAGGGCCGCGTCCGTTGGTGATCCAAATCTGAAGCCGGTAGAACTGCATGCGGCTGTCGTTTCCTAGATCTGCTGTTTCTGACTGCTTTCGGGCCGAGAGGACTGCTCTGTTGCGTTCGGAGCATCTGTTCTAGTGAGGAACCCCTTTCGTTTCACGCGAAAAGGTTTCCGGTAGCCCTAGCTGCGTCATTTTTCAGATCGGGAGGTATACAATGTTTTTTTTGCAGTCTACTATTATTTTCTCTCTGCTTATTTCGGTTTCGGTTTATTTAGCCTTTTTTTTTAACCGGATCTATACCTTTCATTTCTGCGTATGCTCTTTGCCCTGCGACTCTGTGCGATCTGGGAAAATCAGAAACAGAAAGGAAGGATTTTTCGAAACACTTTTTTGGCCTTCAAAGCCTTTGTTGAAAAACAATCTGGACATCAAATTCTTAAGCTAAGAACTGATAATGGTGGAGAATATGTTAAAAACACATTCATCAACTTTTGCACCAAAAATGGAATTCAAATGCAACATACTGTTCCATACACTCCACAACAAAATGGTGTAGCTGAAAGGAAAAATCGCACCTTAAAGGAAATGGCTAATTGTATGCTGCAATCTAAAGGACTCAGTCTTAGTTTTTGGGCCGAAGCAATTAATTGTGCAAATTATATAATCAATCGCACTCCTACTAAGGTTCTAGAGAATATCACTCAAGAAGAAGCTTGGAGTTCCATTAAACCAGATGTAAGTCACTTTCGTGTGTTTGGAAGTGAAGCATGGGCCCATATTCCAGATGAAAAGCATAAAGCTTTAGAACCTAAGAGTGATAAATGTACTTTTGTTGGATATTCTGAAGATGTAAAAGGTTATATACTTATTCCATTTAAGTCCAAAAATGTTATCATTAGAAGAGATGTAAAGTTTGATGAAAATAAATCGGCCTGCGAGCCTAGTCCGACGGATGTGCCACCTCTTTCTATCTCTTCTACTTTTGAAAACATTTCTTCTTCAGATGATGAAAGCGAGGATGATAATCCTCACCCACCTTCTCAGGATCCTCAACTTCCACGATGGGTCCGTGCTACTCGGGATGCAGCAGGTGATCTTGCCGGTGATCCTACAGATCAACGACGTACACGTTCTCAGTTTGAAAGAGCCTCTTCTTTACTGGCTCAAGCTCCAGTAAATCATGATCCTGACACTTTTGCAGAAGCTTCAGGCCATCCACATTGGGAAGCAGCTATGAATGAAGAATATCATTCATTGATGACAAATGATACATGGGATCTTGTTCCTCTACCAAAGGGACACAAACTTGTTAGATGTAAATGGGTTTACAGAACCAAGTATGGACCAGATGGGAAAGTTGATAAACATAAAGCTCGTCTCGTTGCTAAGGGCTTTTCACAGGTTGAAGGCATTGACTACACTGAAACCTTCTCCCCTGTTGCCAAAATGAACTCTATCCGCCTTGTTCTTTCCCTTGCTGCCTCTTTAAAATGGGAAGTCCATCAGATGGATGTTAAATCTGCCTTCTTGCATGGGGACTTGCAGGAAGAAATCTATATGGAACAACCCATTGGCTTCATACAAATAGACTCCAGCCTTGTTTGTCGACTTAAGAAATCCCTTTATGGCCTCAAGCAAGCTCCTCAGGCTTAGTATGCCAAAATGGATAGCTTTCTTTTAGAATCTGGCTTTTCTAGGTGTCATTCTGACAATACTGTCTACACCAAGAAAGTGGGCAACTCTCTTATCATCCTTGTTCTTTATGTTGATGATCTTATTCTTACTGGTAGTGATCCCAACCTTATAAACCATGTGAAGACCAGCCTTAAAAAGAAATTTGAAATGACAGACTTAGGACACTTACACTATTTTCTCGGTCTTCAAGTCTTGCAATCCCAGGAGGGTATTTTCCTTTCCCAGTCCAAGTATGCTTGTGATATTCTTCGTCATTTTCACATGGAAGACTGTAAGCCAGCCCCTTCTCCCTTTCAGTCTGGAGTCAAACTTTCAGTCTCTTGTACGTCTCCTGAAGTTGATGCTACCTTATACCGTCAACTTGTCGGAAAACTCTTGTATTTAACCCATACTCGTCCTGATCTTTCCTTTGCTGTTGGCCTTGTTGCTCGTTTTATGCAAAACCCCCGTGAAAGTCATTGGAAAGCAGCTAAAAGAATACTTCGTTATGTTCGAGGTACAGTACAGTTTGGGATTCATTACAGTGCCAAAGCAACTCCTCTGTTAGTTGGTTTCACTGATTCTGATTGGGCTGGTGACCCTGATGATCGGAAGTCTACTGCCGGTTATGTCTTCACTCTTGGTTCAGGACCTATTACATGGGCTTGTAAGAAACATGCTACCATTTCTCTTTCATCAGCAGAAGCAGAGTATCGTGGTGCCGTGGAAGCTAGTAAGGAAGCCTTGTGGCTTCGTCAGATCCTATCGGAGTTTGGCTTTGAGCAGCAGCATCCAACCACACTTTGGTGTGATAATCAAAGTGCCATTCAGCTATGCAAAGATCCAGTTCAGCATCAGCGCAGCAAACACATTGATCTACACATGCACTTCATCAGAAAGCTCATTCATGACCATGTTCTTGAAGTGCAATATTGTCCAACAGATGATTGTTTTTCAACAAAGTTCACTAAGGGGGGATAGGCTCTAGTGCCTCCTTCCTTCTCCTATTGTGTCATATTTGTAAATCCTTCAATCCTATCCCAAGTTGTTCTTAAGGGGGGATGTTAGGATATTCCGACACATAGGATATAGTTAAGTTCAACTTGGTCTAGTATAGAGTTAGGTTAGAGTTAGGTAAAGTGTGTTTATTTACCGTTGTACATTTTGTAACTTACAATCCGACGATCATGATATGTAGTGATCCGACGGTTCACTCTCACCTCAGTATTACCGACACTTGATCCGTGGCTTGACACCCGATTGGTCCATGAGTTCTATTTAAAGCGCATGGAGGGTCATTGTTCGGGTAATCCGTGCATGAGAGAAGCTTATGTAAATTTTCATTCTTTGATTAATAAATTGCTTGTAGTACCCACGTTGGGACAGGCCGTGGACTGTTTCCCTCCTTGCACTCTGAGGGTTTTAACCACGTCAAAAATACTGGTGTATTGATTTGAGATCTGGTTGTGAGCGGTGTCCTTTTGGTATTCTTTCTGAGGAACTTACCCTGTAAATTCCTACATGAAGAAGAGTGTTTTTGCAATATTTCTACCAGTTTCGTTTTCTGTAATTCTTCCAGGTTTTCATTGATATTCAAAATTTTCCCTAGAAGAATTTCTATTGAAGAGTTTCCAAATTTTTCCATAGAATGTAAAGACATTTGTCTAGATGATAGATATTCAATATTACATTGTTCTTGGAAATCCTGACTATTGTCACAATATAAAGAGGGTTCATTATTTTCTATCGAATTTAAAATTTGATCCTCTTCATTTATTTGTGCAATAGTGAAAACTAGTTGTATATCATTATCATCATCTATCCATTCTTCATTTTCTACTTCTATCATTGTTTTTCTAGGTGGGTACAATGTAAATTTCTTTGTTGAGCTTCCATCTCAGATAAACATGTTTCCTAATCTACAACTGATAAAAGAATCGGCTGTAGCTAACCATGGCCCGCCTAAAATTAATGGATGTCTTCCGAAATTATTCTTGGGTGTTAAAATCATGAAATCAACTAGATATTCCCAAGAATATAAGGATACATATATGTCCTCTAACACACCATCAGGTTTAATTACATACCTATCTGCTAATTGTAATAATGTTGGTGTGTATTGAAGATTAGGAAGCTTCAATTTATTCATAGTTGTTTGCTCATTATGTTTATGGTTGCTCCTAGATGAATCAATGTGTTTGGTATTTCAATTCGATTGATGTGTGTTTTCACAATGGGGCTTCCAAGATCTAAATATTTTTGAATTGTAGTCTTACCCATCATGATGTATTTAATTTTTCCGACTAGTTGAATTCTTTTCATTTCTTTTCTTTTTTCTTCCTGATCTTTGAGTACTCAATTCCATATTTTTTTTTAAAAAATTGGTATTTTTTTTATTTCTTGTAATAAAGGAATTTTATACATACATTTTTCAATTAATCTAACATATTATAATTAGGCAATATGATTTGTTTTTCTACTCCTTTATTGATTTTCAACCTTTCAAGAAAAGGTGGTCTTGAGATAGATATTAAAGGTGTTCTATAATATGCGTATTATTAGAATGTATAGGATTTTTTTCTATTTGAATATTTTCTTTCTGAGGAAGGGAAATTTCTTCTTCAGAGTCATTATTATCCTTCTAAGAATCCTTTTATGTTTCTTGAACAACAACAGATGGTTTCTTCCTTTCTAATACTCTACTAGATCTTAATGGAACATTATTAAGATCTAATGGAGTTATCATATAAGTTTGAGGATTCTGTCCTTTTAAGTTGTAAACAGGTTGTGAAGTTTTATTGTTTGGATTTGGGAGTGGTTGAAGGGGTAATTGATTTGGTCTTTGTGGAAATGGCGAAGAAATTTATGGATTTGCATTTTGAGTTTGAGTTTGAGGTAATTGGTTGGGTTGAGGGAAGTATTGTGGTGGAAAATTTGGATAAGGTGGAGGATATTGTTGATATTGAGAATATCATCCATAAGGATTTTTCCATCCTTGATTCCAAGATTGTAGTTGTGTTTGAGCCCAAGGCTTCCATGGTGTAGGTGGATTCCAATTATTTTGTGAAGATTGTGCAAATTGTTGAGGATTAAAGCCTTGAGTTTGATTTGTTTGAGGATTTTGCCATGGTCTTTTGGAAATAAAGCAAAGAGGGTCTACTTGATTTGGTATTCTTTCTTCACTGAACACAACCTTAAGACCTGGTATAGAGGGACATTCTTTTGTATCGTGATTTTCTGCACATATAACACAGGTTTCTATGCTTTTTAAATCTAAAGGACATTCTCTCAGAGCATGTTTCTTTCTACACCTAGGGCAGAAGATGGATAATGCAGCATTTTCGGCTTTTTGCTTGTTCTGTATTTTAAGGGTGTCAATTTTCTCACTAAGACTCACTAAAATATTTGTCTTAAAATTATCAAGCAAACTACCTAATTCTGCCCTACATACTGTCCCGACTGCATATTTATTTACTCTTAGTAAAAGAGGATCCCTTCGAATTTTCCCGGTTCTTGCTCTATCCCTTGAAATATGTACACATAAATCACAAATATCTACAAATGGTAACTGAGAAATATCTCCTTTTCCCATTAGATTGAGAAGATCAATCCACTCATCTTTAATGGATTTTAGTAAGAGATCTTTCAAAGTTTCCTCATCTAGATTATTCATTTTTTCCCTTTTTATGTTATAAACAAATCTTTCGACAAAATATTCAAGATTTTCATCTTCTTTTTGTACCATTTTAAAGACTTCATATTTAATATTATGAGGCATACAATAATCCTTGTATTTCTCCAAGAATTATTCTTTCATTTGTGCTTAGGTCCTTATAGAATTCGTTCCTAAACTCATAAACCATTTTAATGCTAAATCCTTTAGGGTGGCAGGGAACAATTTTAGTTTTTGAGCATCATGTACATAATCATATGATCTACATAAGACTTCAAATTCAAAGATAAATGTCTCTGGGTATTCGCTTCTTATTCCATGAAAATTAACTTGGAGGATAGAAGGCGAGATGTTTTTCATTTTTAATGTTGTATTCTCATCATGAATACGGAATCCAAAAGGTTCTAGATCTCCTTTTCCTCTACCTCTACCACCTCCTCTATTTCCTCCTCCTCCTCCTCCAATCCTATGTTGTTCACCATTGACATTGTGTACTTCTCCTTCTCCCTCATCAATCATGACAGATTCCTTAGAATAAATATCCGGTTCTACAACAGGATTATCTAGCTTTTCTTCTAGTTCTTCTGGTTCCTCCATCAATGGTTTGAAGTAGGTTTCTTCTTCCTCTTGTTTAATAGGGTCTTCCAACTCTTGAGCTATAAGTTGTTCTCCAATAGAATATAGGAAAATTATTCCTGTTGTTGGGGATGTAGGATCCACTTCGATTACAACTTCTATTGATGAAATTGGTGAACCTTTAGGTTGGAATTCAAATCTCAAGACTTCAGGAAGTCTATATTGGCCGGTTATGGACGGAATTTGAGTTTGTGTGGGTGGTGTGGCACTACGTGGTCGTGGTGAAGTGAGTGATGATGTGGGAATTAGAATTCTTCCTTGACCTACAAACCTACCTCTACAGTCTCTTTCCCTATGAATATCATGTTTTTATTTGTTTTTTTTTTTTTTAAAGGCTTCTATTTACACTCCCCCAACAACGACACCAAAATTTTTGGTCAATTTAATGTTCTTAAATTGCAAGCACAAATTATCAACCGAAGTTGGTAAAGTTATGAAGTGCAAGTGCACCGTATATGCTAGAAGCCTTTCTTTTAGTTTGTAAGATGATAGTTATATTTGTTTTGGGGATTTTTGTTGTTATCTAAGTTCCTATTTATAAGTAGTAGATTAGAGTTAGATTTCTACAAATTAATGAGTGGAAGTTGAGCTATTGTTAGACTAATCTACTAGGTTATATCTATTTTGAGTATTGTTCTAAAACATCTTATGTTAATCATTCTAAAATTATGAATCTATCCTAAACACCTTGCTGCTATAAAACAAAGTATTGAAATTCAAATGATTCTAAGAACAAGAAAACATACTTTAAAATATGTCTGCAAAGTATATACAAGTTATGATTCTAAAAAGCATGAAGGTAATCTTATAACACTGACTACAAAGTATATACAAGTTCTGATTCTAAAAGAATGAAAACAATCTTTTAACATTGACTGAAATTAAGTGAAACAAATTGAAGAAAATAAACCATTAAACGACTGTGAATAAATTCAAGTGCAAACGAAATAACGATATTTAACTGAGTTATAACGAAATGATGAAATAGTCAAGTAAGGAAACTAAGTTAGAACGAAATGACAATGTGATAATAGAAAGCGATAAAATGAGTAAACTAAACCTCGACTGTCTGCAGGGGCCCTCTGCATACAGTAGGTGTAAATCATGTTAACATACGCATCAAATAATAGAAAGGTAACTTTAATTTAGTATCAGAACAAAGGTCTGTTTCACACAATTTCTTCATAGATTAACTATTACTTACATGTTATCCTTTACATAGGATACATATTTATATATAAAATGCGTTCTAAATAGTTTGAGACTTCTACGCCTACAGGTATTTTAATAAATCCTTATTCAAATTTGAAACATAAATAGTAAAAGCATTATCTCGATGATTTGCTATTTGGAAAGAAAATTAGAGAAACGTGATGCATTCAGACTTCTGCTACTACATATTTGACCTGTGCTTTTGACCACGCCCCTAGGTGATTCCCTTAAGGAATTGGCTTGAGAAAATAGGATGAGATCCATGAGGGGGTCGATCCTGAACCACCCATATGCATTTTTGCTTCTTTGGTGCACCAGAACCCTGAAAATCATGGAGATAACTGCAAATTTGTAAAATAGCTGCAGAATCATGTTAATTGTGTAGCTAATGCAATATTTAACATAATAATGAGGCACATTAACGAATATTAAAAATAATACATATAAGAGTTTTTACCTTATCAAAATATATGGTTTTATGACTTTTATTGAGTTGATAACGATGATGAAAATAAGAAAATGGAGGAAAAAGGGTGTCAAAACAAAACAGTTATGGAACTATACAAAAATCTATGCCCAAAGTGTCACAATTGGTTTCAGTCACTAGGTTTACTAAACCCTGACCTTTGACTAACTTTGTTGGTTTAATATCTAGGTCATACTCCAATAATATTTCTATCCACTTTCCTTTTCTACCATCGCTGCCAGGCTGACTTAAGATGTTCTTTACAACAACATTGGGAACAAATGCTATTACATCAGAGTGCAGAACATATACCCTAAAATCCTTTAGTGATTTTACCAGTGCAAAGGCATGTCTTTCCATAATACTATGCTTTAGTTCTGCATTTGTTAAAGTTATGCTAAAAAATGAAATATGGTGCTCTTGATTGTCCTTATTTTTCTGCAACAATACTCTTGAAATAATGTGTTCCGAAGTGAATGAAAAGACTAGGAATTCTTTTGATAAATTTGGTTTGATAAGAATAGGGGCTTTAGTTATTTCTGATTTGATTTCTTCAAAATATTTCTTAGCTACAATTGTCCACTTGACTTCACTATTCTTCTTTAACATGTTGTTAATTACCCTTAAGATTTCAACAAAATTTAGAATTAATCTCCGCAGAAAATTTACTCTATTAAGGAAAGACTAAACCTCCTTTGTACTTATGGGTAACTCGAGCTTATGCATTGCTTCAACTCTTTATGGATCAATTCGGATGCCACCTTTAGATACTATATGACACAATAGCTTACCCTCTTTCATAAAAAAGTGCGATTTTTTGGGTTGACTGAACTCCCAAATTTTCTACATTTCAAGAATACTTTTCTGAGATGTTTTAAGTGCTCTAAAACGGATGTTGAATATACTGTGATATCATCCAGATAGTCTACCACAAACTTATTCTTCTCCTCTGCAAAGGTTATGTCCATTTCCCTTTGAAATGTAGCTCCTTTATTCATCAATCCAAAAGGAATTTTGGAGTACATGAACGTTCCCCATGGCATAGTGAAGATTGTACTTTATTGGTCTTCCAGATGCACCAATATTTGATTGTTCCCTGAGTAACTATCTAACATTGAAATCCTCTCTGAACTGACAACACTTTGTAAAATATGCCCCATCTTGGGCAGTGGTTAATTTTCCTTCAACGACACCTTTTTCAGATATCTGAAATCCACACATAGTCGAATCTCGTCATTTTTATTTCTCACTAGTACAAGGTTAGCAATCCATTTGGAGAATATAAAGGAAATTATAATCTTAACATCCAACAATTCTTTAACCTTTCTCTATTAATGACAACAACTTTGGATTTATTCTCCTCAGTTTTTGCTTGAAAGGATTTTCATTTTCCTTTAAGGGTATAGTGTGCTGAATTATACGTATTTCGTAGACCCTTAAATATTCATATCTCCATGCAAAGATATAAGAAAACTCTTTCAATAAAGAAAATTTGCTCACACTGTCGAAATTTTGGAATGCCTTCTGCCGGCAGTCCTATAAACCATTTCTTAACCTCCCGTGATAAAACTTTGTGCAAAAAGTCTTACTTTAACATATTCATGGTCTACCTCCTCCAAATCTATGAAATCATTAAATTTATCCACGTGTTGATGAGATGTAATGGGTCATGTCCCATCAAACTAAAGTAAACACTGACTATAATTTAGGGGAAGATCATGTAGTGGGGCTTGGAGATTGGGAGGGGCGTATCTAGTAGCCATGGTTGTATGATATGAGGTTGAATGAACAACACTAAGAGTTTGGAATGCAAATGACAAAGGAAGTGAAACTATTGTTGTAACAATTAATGAAATAGGTATAGCAAATCCAACAGAAATAATTGGAGCAAAATAGTATGGAATGGAGAATGGAAGTGAAATAGATGGAGTAGAAAATGGTGGGACTGAATACTAAAATGTAGGAGATTTAGAAAAAACTACTTGAAGTTGATGAACTAAATGCTCTAATTTGTGAAACTATAACCAAATATCTTTGTCTTCTTCTGAAACACTTAATCCTTGAAAAGTAGTACTAGGAATATAAGGTTTAAATTTTGTTTCATCAAGGATTGTTTCTGATAAATCAAAGTCTGATTTTGACCTAAATAAACTATGCTCGAATTTTAGATCAAATTGGATGTATTCTACAAATTTTATCTCATTAGGTAGAGACAAAGACTCTTCGAAAAGAATAGTACCTGTTTTTCTGTAGACTTCCTTTTCCTAAAGAGTTTTTCCGAGCTCGTCAAGTAATTTGTTGGATTTGAAGTGATTCCACCTCATAGCTTCATGCAAGTGTCAAAATTCCAATTCAAATCTCAATTTTCATCGACATCCAAGGCAATAATTTACTCTTTGGCACTTGTATATCACTCAAAATGTCACAACGCCAAATTCAACAAAGAATATATATATGGGATGGAAGTTATCCAAAGCATATATAAAATGACAATTGATTAAAATCCATCTATGTAATGGCCATAGTGTAAACATATGAGAGAAGGATGTAATTTACATATGTTGAAGAGTTTTTCCTTAAACAAGCAATTTATGAGTCACTTCTTATGGAATGGAATAAGATGAATTCAATCCATGTTAACCACAATAAAAATGATATATCCAAACAAAAGGAGATTTACTAATGCTAAGTTGATGTCAAAATAAACATTAAAAAAAAGTTTTCCAATCAATTTTTCTTGCTATCCAACAACATATCAACACCCAACCAATGCATATCTAACAATTCATACACCCTTATAAGGGAGAACACACCCCAAGAATGCATATAGTCGTATGGTTCCAAGGAACCATATACAACCCAAAGCCATGTTCCATATAACTTGTACAACATTCATATGGGCTCAAGCAACAATACATTAGAGGAAATTTCAACCTAAAAGTTCCCATGAAATTTTCATGTACATAATATGCAAACCAATCAAAATCCTTTAAATTTAAAAAGAGGTACATGTAAATATCTTGGAAGGAAAATAAAAAAAACCACTTTTCTTAATTGTAGTTTTGCCTTATTTCCTTATAGGTTTAATCAAGTTTCAAGTTTAGACACTCGTTGGATGCGGAATTAAGTTCCACATTTGACAAGTACACATTATGCATACTTATGAAAAGACCCACATTTATTAAAATTTAAAATACAAAAAAAACATGTTTTTTTAATGTATCTTCATTTTTTATGAATTGTTGGGTTGTGTTATATTCTTTCCACGACTAACCGACGTAGTTAAACGGGGGGTTAGAGGGGGGCGGTAGCCCCCCTTCGTTGCGCTGATTGCGCAACGGGGGGGTCACAGGGGGTTCGAGGGGGGTGGGTAGCCCCCCTCTACGGGGTCCGGGGCAGCGCCCCGGGAAATTTTTTTTTGGACCCTATATTAGGTTGGGCGAACCTACCTATGGTTTTGTGCATGATTTTCGCACATGGTATTGGATGCGATGGTTTTTCGGTTCATGGTATTGGATGCTTCGGCATGTATAAATATGTATTGTCACATTGAGAGGAACATAATGAAAAATCAAGCTGGTAGTCCCGATTTTGGGATCCAGGGAAAAATATCTGTGCATATGTGTTTTATGGGTTATGCTCTCGCATTGTTTATTTTCTTTGTTTAAGAATTCATATGCAGGTAATTTCTGTACAAGGTTAAAACCTACATTTGGTATCAGAGCTGTTTTGGCTTCAAGGGGACGCCTTTGTTGCTGAGGGGTTTCGCTCGGGCCTGTGGTAGACCCTGTTCAGTGGGAGATCTGCGAGATCGATTCTGGTGGTGAAAGAAGATGGCGAACAGTGGAAAGATCGAGATTGAGAAGTTCAATGGTCAGATTTTCGAGTTGTGGAAACTCAAGATGGAGGATCTGTTGGTCGATAAAGATCAGTGGATCGCAGTAGATCCGGGTACTAAACCATCGGGAGTGACCGATGAAGAATGGAAGAAATTGGATCGGAAGGAAAAGAGCACAATACGATTGTGTGTCTCAGATTCAGTATTGCTGAATGTATCAGGGGAAGCTACGGCAAAGGCTTTGTGGGTCAAGTTAGGGACTTTGTACCAATCTAAATCTCTGGTGAATAAACTGTTCCTGCGGAAAAAGCTGTATAACCTGAGGATGAAAGATGGAGACTCGGTGACAGAGCACCTGAATGCGTTTAATACTGTGGTAAGTCAATTATTATCTGTTGATATTAAAATTTCAGATGAAGATAAGTGCATCAGTCTATTGTGTTCTCTACCAGATTCGTGGGATAGTCTAGTTATTGCAATAGGTAGCAATGCAACTGCTTTGCAGTTTGATGAAATAGTCTTAGCCTTGCTGACGGAGGAGATGAGACGGAAGAATATGGACAACCAGAATGGTGATGCCTTGTCTCTACGAGGACGATCCCAAAACAGAAACAAAAATAAGTCATCGAGTGGGAGATCTAAATCTAGAGGGAGATCTAAATCTCCAGGAAAACCTACAAAGGTGTTGTGCTGGAAATGCGGAAAGGAAGGGCACTTCAGAAGGGATTGTAAATCTAAAGCTCCTGATAAAGGAAAGGGATTTGATGATGCTCCTTCTGCAGAGGCGAAAACCACCTCAGATGAAGGTGGGGATGTGTACTTGGCTTCTTCAAGTACACATGTAGATCATGAGGCATGGTTGATTGACTCAGGTGCATCCTTTCACTTCACTCCCCATAGAGAGTGGTTCTGCGAGTATGAGAAATACGATGGTGGTGATGTCTTCTTAGGAGATGATAGGAAGGCTAGAATCATTGGTCGGGGAAAAGTAAAGTTGAAGTTGCAAGGTGGAAGGGTTAGAACACTTCCGGGTGTTCTACATATTCCTGCATTGGCCAGAAATCTGATTTCTATAAGCAAGTTGGATGATGCAGGTGTAAAGACGGTGTTCGAGAAAGATACCTGCAAGATGGTTCGAGGATCACTGATATTGATGTGGGGAGTTCGGACTGGAACTCTGTACAAACTGCAAGGTAGCACTGTTGTTGATGGGTGAAATAGTTCTATGGTTCCTGAAAATGGAGTAGAAAATCTAGTGGTCTCTGGAGAGAAGACCATGTTGTGGCATCAAAGGCTTGGACATATTGGAGAGAAGGGCCTTCGAATACTTCATAGTAAAGGTATGGTAGAAGGTATGAATGATAGCTCTCTGGATTTTGATTTCTGTGAAAATTGTGTGTATGGGAAGCAGAATCGAGTGAGTTTCTCCTCTGGTGGTAAGAGGACGAAACAAATATTAGAGCTTGTGCACAGTGATGTGTTTGGACCTGTGAAGGTTCCATCACTGGGTAAGTCTGTGTACTATGTATCATTCATAGATGACTTCTCAAGGAATACATGGATATATTTCCTTAAGAAGAAATCTGAAGTCTTTGACAGGTTTAAAGAATTTAAGGCTCTGGTGGAAAATCAGACAGAGAAGAAGATAAAGGTGCTGAGGACAGATAATGGTGGAGAATTTTGCAGCAAGGAATTTGAAGAATTTTGTAAGAAGTGTGGTATAGCACGGCAGAAGACTACTCCATATACACCTCAGCAAAATGGAGTCGCAGAAAGAATGAACAAGACGTTGATGGAAAGGGCAAGAAGCATGCTCAGTGGTGCCGGGTTAGGACAGGAATTCTGGGCAGAGGCGGTGGATACTGCACGTTACCTGATCAACAGATCACCCTCATCAGCGTTGGAGGATAAGACTCCACAAGAAGTATGGACTGGTAAGAAACCCTCTCTTTCACATCTGAGGGTATTTGGATGTGATGCATATGTACATGTTCCAAAGGAGAAACGAACCAAGTTGAATAGTAAATCTGAAAAGTGCATCTTTATTGGGTATAAGGATGGTTTAAAGGGTTATAAGCTTTGGAATCCAGTCACACGGAAGGTTGTGTACAGCTGAGATGTGGTGTTCAGAGAGGTAAAAGATGTTATTCAATCCGAAGTCCAACCAAAGGAACCTGAGAAGATAGAGTTTGAGCCAAAGGAGGAAGAATCAGACTCTGCAGCAGAGGAGGAATCAGAAGATGAAGAGCCACAAACTCCGGCTGTGAGAAGATCAGGTCGAGAAAGAAGGCAGCCAGAAAGGTATAGTCCATCTGCTTTCAGTTCAAATTTTGCTTTGTCTGTTACTGATGATGATCCCAGAACTGTGAAGGAAGCAGTGGATTCAGAGGATGGAAAACTCTGGAAAGAGGCCATGGTTGATGAAATGGCATCTTTGCACAAAAATGAGGCTTGGGATCTGGTAGAGTTGCCGGCTGGAAGGAAACCCATTGGCAGCAAATGGGTGTTCAAGAAGAAGACTAATGCAGAAGGAAAGGTGGAGAAATACAAAGCTCGGTTGGTAGCAAAAGGTTATTCCCAGGTGCCAGGAATTGATTTTGGTGATATTTTTTCTCCTGTTCCCAAGGTAGCTTCTATTAGATTACTTTTATCTGTTGCTGCTGCTTTTGATTTTGAGGTAGAACAGATGGATGTGAAGACAGCATTTCTTCATGGGGATTTGGAAGAGGAAATCTACATGAGGCAACCTGAAGGCTTTGCGGTAAAGGGTAAGAAAGAACTGGTATGCAAGTTAAAGAAGTCTCTGTATGGGTTAAAACAGTCACCAAGGATGTGGTATCAGAAATTTGACACATTTATACGGGGACTTGGCTTCACCAGAAGCAAAGCAGATCATTGTGTGTATTTTAAATTAATTGGTGACCGTGTTATTTATCTGGTCCTGTATGTGGATGATATGCTGCTGGTTGGAAATGACAAAGAAATTATCCAGGATTTGAAGACCCAATTGTCCTCCAAATTTGACATGAAAGATCTTGGTGCTGCAAACTATATTTTGGGCATGGAAATTAAAAGAGATCGGGCAAAGAGGAATCTCTGGTTAAACCAGAGGAAGTATGTCGAGACAATACTGCAGAGGTTTAATATGCAGGGTAGTAAACCGATGAAGGTTCCTATTCCTGTAGGTGTGAGGTTATCTGCTGAACAGTGTCCCAAGACACAAGAAGAGGAAGAGGACATGTCCCGTGTTCCATATGCAAGTGCAGTCGGTAGCTTGATGTATGCAATGGTCTGTACTAGACCAGACATTGCACATGCAGTGGGAGTATTGAGCAGGTTTATGTCAAAACCTGGGAAGGAGCACTGGACATCAGTGAAGCGGGTTTTCAGGTATTTGCGTGGCACTAGTGATTATGGTTTGTGCTACCAAGGAAGACCAGGATTGAACAGAGTGTTGGATATTCATGGTTTTGTTGATGCAGACTGGGCTGGAGATCTGGATCAGAGAAGATCTACAAGTGGGTATGTGTTTAACCTATTTGGAGGTGCAGTCAGTTGGATGAGTAAGAAACAATCTGTAGTGGCACTATCAACTACAGAGGCAGAATACATGGCAGCCACTCATGCAAGCAAGGAAGCAGTTTGGTTGCAGAGATTGTGTTCAAGTATGGGGTTAGTACAGGGAGCTATAAGAATAGACTGTGACAGCCAAAGTGCAATTTTCTTGGCAAAGAACCCTGCTTATCATTCAAAGACAAAGCACATTGTTGTTCAGTATCACTTTGTGAGGGATATGATAGAAGACAAAAAGGTGTTGCTGGTAAAGGTGGACACTTTGAAGAATACTGCAGATGCATTGACAAAATCTGTGAGCTCTGAGAAGTTCTCTTGGTGTAGAGAAACAATGGGTGTTTCAGGGCTGGAAAAATAACTAAGCTCTCCTGTGGTCCCCTGTGGAAAGAAAACAACAAGTGGGAGATTGTTGGGTTGTGTTATATTCTTTCCACGACTAACCGACGTAGTTAAACGGGGGGTTAGAGGGGGGCGGGTAGCCCCCCTCTATGGGGTCCGGGGCAGCGCCCCGGGAAAATTTTTTTTGGACCCTATATTAGGTTGGGCGAACCTACCTATGGTTTTGTGCATGATTTTCGCACATGGTATTGGACGCGATGGTTTTTCGGTTCATGGTATTGGATGCTTCGGCATGTATAAATATGTATTGTAACATTGAAAGGAACATAATGAAAAAACAAGTTGGTAGTCCCGATTTTGGGATCCAGGGAAAAATCTCTGTGCATATGTGTTTTATGGGTTATGCTCTCGCATTGTTTATTTTCTTTGTTTAAGAATTCATATGCAGGTAATTTCTGTACAGGGTTAAAACCTACATGAATGTGAGTCTTCTAAGAAGTATGAATAATAGGTACTTGTTGAATGTGGAACATAATTCTACACCCAATGAGTGTCTACACTTGAAATTTGAGTAAACCTATAAGGAGATAAGCCAAAAATACTATTGGGATGCGGTCCCTTGGGTTAGTTTGGGGTTAAGATAACCCAAGTTTTGGTACAGTTTTGTAAACAATGTAAAGTCTCCACGATTTGTGGATGCAGAGCGTGTAGATGAATAGGAGTCAAAGAGGCTTAGCCCCTTGTTTTATGTAAAGTTTTGAGTCATTTTTTATATTCACCCATGGTCCGTGGACCATGACATTGTATGAAAAGTCTATAAATAGTGAGTCTTAGTGAAGGGAAAGAATAAGAAGAAGAATACAGAGAAAAGATGGAGATTTGGGTTGATTGAAGGGTCTAGGATAAGATTAAGGGTAGGAAGGATTTGCTTCCTATGCTTATATAGGAAAGAAAGGCTTCGCAACTGAGTGCACTGAGGCCTAGGTAGAGTCCGCAGCCGAGTGTGCGCACTCCTGCAACTGTGTGCACAGGGTAGTTTGAGTATGTAACCTTGAATTGAAGATCAATAAAGACATTTTTTCCGAAGAATTCCTTAGTATTATGTATATCTTTGTTAATGTTATATATTATTGATGAATGATTTGTGTTTATGAGATATTAATTGAATGTTACGTGACTCTTTTGAATAAGTCTTAATAATGTACACAATGCATATTTAAATACTGTCACGAAGACTCTGGTGATTCCTCTTATGTTTACCAATGACATAAGTAAATTTGCGCAAACACTAATTTAGCATTGCTCTCTAATGTGCGTAAGTAGGCGAATTGACTGTTAGAGGTCTGCAAGGACTAATTGTAGACCTTCGCAAAGGTTTGAAGCCTGTTTTAACAGAGTTGCAGCAATGTGCCCTAAGAGTTTATTGATTTGCGTGAAGACAAATATGAGGTGCTGGAAGACATCACACTAGTCTCTAGATGTAGAAACTTAGTTCTTGCATCCTCCCATACTGATTCAGGTGAGACTATGGCCTATGCTATGCAGTTTGTTTCCGAAAGGGCCAATAGTGTAGGGTTTTGTTGGTTGGCACAACTAACTTTGAACTTGGGTCAGGACCCCCTAAGCCAACAAATGGTTTCATTGCCAGGACCAAGATCTACTTGAAAGAGATGTGTGATGTCACATCATTGGAATCCAAACAAGAAAGAAATTGAAAAGTGGTTGGATCAAAAGATTCACAAGTTTGCAGTGCAAGAAAACAAAAATCTACGCCTGTTGAAGGAACAGTGGTTGAACAGGTATCTGTATACAGAGATAAATAAGATCTTCTTCTACAATTTCCCCATTGAACTATATGAGTGGTTAGCTAAATTGACAGATAGTCAAGGATGGTGGAAGTTCAATAGTCTTATAGTGTGGACTCCAGAATTAGTGCGACGATTAGAAAATTCTTAAAACAAGCTCGCACGTGTTGTCGATCATTGGCTCAATCGAATTCTGGGAGGATTTGTTACAGAATTTGCAGTTGATACCTCAATCAACTATAGCGAAGTGGAGTGGCAATTTTTCAAAGGACCGTGAGGTAAGTATTTAAGATCATTGAATACTTGGATTAAAATGTTGTTATGTGAAAAACGGGTGATGAAATTACCTTGATGTTCGGAGCTACACGAAATAGATGGTTCTTTAAAAATCGCGAAGGATCAGGACCAAAGTATAGTCCATTGATTGGACCTCCTCCAAGTGACGACGAAGGGGCAGGACATACTACACCACAAAGTGTTTTTCAACTAATCACTCAGGGGATTCCTTGAGAAAATCATCCTTCCACTCCACCTCCACCCCCACCTCCATTGCATACACCTTTGCCCACACCTCCACCTCCACCACCACCATTCAACATGGCGAACGCAATGAAGATGTCGATATTCAAGGGTATAAGAAGTGAAGATGCAATGAAGTTATGATTTATTGTGAATGATATATGGACAACGCAAAATATTACTAATGACAATATAAAGAAGGCACAATTGGTTACTGCTTTGTAGGATCGCGCACTAACCTGGTACATTAAGTATTGTTCTGATAATCCTCTTGCAACGCTAGCAAAGACTAAGGCAGATTTAAACAAAGTGTTTAGTAAGCCTAATTTTGACTCACAGTTAGTAATTAGATTTAAAGAGATCATGATGAGGTTTGATGAGATGGCTTGGGAATTTGATCAAAGGTTGAAGTGTCAGATCAGATAGGCTAACATGTAGATCAAAGATAGTTGGCATCATGAATGGTATATCACATCGCTTTTTCCCCATCTGAGAATTGCTCTATCACAACAGAAGATAGAAACATAGGTAAAAGCCTTAGAGATCTCAATGAGGCTGCATGCATCACCTATTCAGAATGCGAACCTGGGAGTACAACAGATCGACTCACAATTATCTAGCTTACACCTAGAATTAAAGAGTTTGAAAAAAGACAAGGAGACTAAACCAGAAGTGTGCATGGAAGTTTGGTGTTTGAAGTGTAAGGGCCATGGGCATGATAAAGACCACTGTCCAATGTACGAGAATTATATTATAGGAGGGGGGCTAATTCCCCTGAAGCCAGAATCTGTAGCAAGGTCGAGCGTGGGGACTGCACTATGTTGTGCTATTTGTCAAGTTGCTGGACAACATGTGATGGATAATTTCCATTGACTTAAAAAGGTTATCCAGACACCCGAGAAGTTGTTCTGTAACTTCTACAAATCTGTGGGCCACGATGAGTGCCACTGTCGAAGCTATGATCTGATGATGGAAAGGAAACCTACATATCGGATGAAAGCAGAAACTCAGCCTCCAAAGCAGGGTGCCGGAGGAGTGCATGGAGGTTATCAGGGTCGAGGACAGGGTTGAGGAGGACGAGGACTTGGTAGAGGTTTCGGTCAGATTATTTGCTACAACTGTTGGCATTATGATGCATGTATTGTACTTGATGGCAATCCACTTGTAGCAGAACATCTCACTTATACATAACTAGATGAATCTACAGAAGAGAGATAAGATGTGACAGAACACATGGGATGCAGGACAGCTCAAAGGAATCAGTTCAGATGTAATGTACAATGAAAACTCATTAGGTTGACAGTTCTTAGTATGGCAAGTTAGCTTTGCCATCAAGTCCAAAGGGGGATATTGTTGGAATTATGATACAAGTGTTGTCCTTGATGGAAACTCACATAGATGATAGATCATAGTGCAGCAGGTCAGTAGCAAATAATTGATGACCAGACTACAAAGAATGAAGAAAGAAAAGTATATACGCAGGTTCACTATATACCAAGTCGTGTACACACACAGGTTCACTATATACCAAGTTGCATATATACACAGGTTCGCTATATACCAAGTAGTGTACACATGCAGGTTATACACACAGGTTCACTATATACAAAGGCGCGGATACACGCGGGATTGCTGATCAAAAGTCGCGTATGCGTATGCATGCAGGAAAAGCGCGTACATGTGGGAAAGCTTATTTTTGGGTCCGTGGTATTTAGACCTATGGTTTTGGACCTTGGTATTGCATCCGAAGTGTTGAACCCAGGTATTGGGTCCCTAGTATTGGTTCTAAATGGTTTTGGACCATGGTATTGAGTAAGGCCTAAGACTATAAAAGGAGAAGAAGATCATTAGGCAAAATGCATTCAGAAAGTCTTGAATATATGATGATGTATGAGATCTAGTATGCAGGTTATGGGTTCATGATGCTTTGAGCTAATCTCACCGGCTGATGGAGAATAAGATCTAAGGATAGATCGGGATCAAATGGTTTGAAATGAATCATCTCTATATGGTTCGATTATGCTTATTCTAGATCTGTATACTGACGCATGTAATGTTATGATCTGGGTATAACTTAAGTTTGAAATAGTTGCAACTCATGAATGAATATTTACAGATGTATACGCTGGTTGACTTTGATAAAAGTGCGTACATACGTAGGTTATATACATCTAAGTAGTGTATACCATATACACTATGATATTTGAAGTTACAGGTGGTTCTGGTAGTTGATGCAAAGTCTGAGTTCTGGTGACTGTTTACTGGTGTCAGTATTCTACATATTCAGATTGGTTGATTATGTTTAGCTTCAGTGTTGATGGATGAGATCTATAATGTATCAAGATCATAATGACTTATCTTTACGTGATCTGATGGACTAGATCTGGTTGCTAACATGCGTATTATCCTTGTATATGTAATGATCTGGTTATGTCTGAAGTCAGGAAGTGCAGCGAAGACATAAGTAAGTAATTAATGACATATACGCTGGTTCGCTTTGATGAAGTTGCGTATACAAACTTTTTCGGCTCTTCCAAGTAGCGTATGCACTCTGATCATACAGTTGATTTTGAATATTGTCGCAGAGTTCTGTGTTCTGCTCTGTGTTCTGGTGATTGTAGTTTGTTGACTGGGTTTCAGTGATTCAGTATTGGGTGATTTAGAGATTGATGATGCTAGTGTTGATTGATTTTGTGCTTCAATGATATTGATGGGTCCAGTATGAAAATTGGATGAAACGTGGCCTTTCAGATTATGGTGTTGTGCTTCAAGAGTATCCAGTCTGAAAATTTATGAAACATGGTACCTGGAGGATGAAAGAGAAGGTTGTAGCCTTCTGTAGGTTGGCACCTACGTACTAGTACATCAGCTAGTACAAGAGCTAAGGGGGTGGTAGCTCCCTTCCAGTAGCAGCTGGAAAACGAGTGAAGGTTGGAGCATTCTGTAGGTTGGCACCTACGTACTAGTACATCAAATAGTACAAGAGCTAAGGGGGTGGTAGCTCCCTTCCAGTAGTAGCTAGAAAACGAGTGAAGGTTGGATCATTCAGTAGGCTGGCACCTACATACTAGTACATCGGCTAGTACAAGAGCTAAGGGGGTTGTAGCTCCTTTCTAGGAGAAGTTGGAGAACGAGAGAAGGTTGTAGCCTTCTGTAGGTAGAAGCTTGTGTATTGGTATAAGACTGCACCAGTACAGAAATATTGTAAAAAGAAGTTTCTTATTAAAGGAAGATAGAGACGACTTGCAGCAGGTGGTTTTCAACCACATTGGGTTTCCACCTTACATCATAGTTTTCATGTGTGCTTCTTGTGTGTGATGATCTGTTCTATTTTACTACACCTGTTTACTATTCATATGGTTAATAAAATTTCTGATGAACTAACTAAATATGAACATTTAATGGATTATCTGAATCATAAGTTTACTAGATATACGCTAGTTGCATTAGACACAGTTGCATGTACACGTAGGTTCCCTTCACTGAAGTAGCGTATATGAATCTGAGTATGGAAATGAAAAGTTTTTATTGATTTGATAATACTGATTCACCCCCCCTCTCAGTATTATTTCCAACAGTTGGTATCAGAGCAGGTCCTTTGGTAGAAGCTTGATTGCTTGAAGGAGATCCGTAAATCAATGGGAAAGAAGCTTAAGAAGAAAGCACCTAAGAAGAAGAAGACATCTCAAAAGAGCTATGACAGTGGGAAAATCGATTGGGGAATATGTGGAAGAAGCACTTCAGATTCAGAATCACTTCAGAATGAAGATGAACAAGCAAAAGAACTATCAGGTATGAATTTGTTATCCTCTTGTGATACATTTATCCATCCATTTGAAGATGATGAAAGTGATAGTGAAACAACTAAATTTGCTCTGATGGGTGAGCAAGAAAGATATCAAATAGAGGCAGAATTTAAAAGGCTTACAGACAAAATTATAGATCAAAAAGATCTAATTAACAAAAGGTAATGTGCCTTCAAATAAGAAGCTACCAAATTAAAAGCTCAACTAGAGGAAGGAAACAAGGTAAGGAAGTTATTCAAGGACAAGGAAGATTAATGTCAAAAGTTTTAGGATGAAGTGACATCATTTAGAAATGAAGTCAATGAAAGGAGCACAACAATCAAGAAACTCAGAGATAGATGCAGTTACTATGAAAGTCTTGAAGCTACGATCCTCTCGCTAAAAGAAGATCTTGAAGAATCAAATAAGCAGAATAAAGAACTACTCCAATCTCTTGAAAAATAAGAAAACAAAGTTCTTGAACTAAGACATCAGTTGGAAGAAGGAAGAAAAGCTAAAGGAAACATGAAGAATCAATATAATGAAAAGGAGGAGCAACATCAGATTGAGGTAAATATTCTAAAAGATAACTTAGAAGAAAAGGATAAGCTCTTACGATTTCAAGATAGTAATAAGATCTTGGATGATATTCTTAGTAGTCAAAGGTCTTCTACTATCAAAAATGGCCTTGGTTTTTATGAATTTGTTGAAGATGAATCTAGCTCACAAGGAGAGGCAAGGAATTCTAATGAGAAATCTAAAATAATCAACAAGGAGATGAAAGGGCAACCCCATCAACAACCAAGGAAAGAAATTCTTCAAAGAAAATCTTTTACTCCTCTGATGAATAATGTTGAATGTTATGTGTGTCATAATCTTGGACATGTTGCAGCCAGATGCAGAAGAAGAATGGTTCAAGGCCATCACACAGAAAGACCATCACGTTCCAGGTACTTTAAGGGATATTTCTTTGCTTGCAATATGTTTGGTCACAGAGCTGTTGATTGCTACAAAAGGAATATGAAACATGTGAGATGTTATGCATGTAACAAGCTTGGAAATATAGCTAAGGATTGTAGGAACAAAGTATGGGCACCATACCAAAAGGAGAAAACATCATCACACTTGAAGATATGGAAGAAGAAGGAAGTACAATCAGAAATATGTGGCACAACACAATATACAGACATAACAGACTCAAAGGGAGCTGAAAGTGTAAAACTTCAGTGTCCTAAATCTCATACACAAGTTTCATAAAGGGAAGTCACGTATATACGCGAGTTAGTTACTGCACAGTCGCGTATATGTTAGTTTGAGGAAAAGTAGTAGGGACAGGCTCAGAAAAAGGGTCTGATATGATTCAGTCCATTATTTGCTCTATTTGATAATGGTTACAATCTGTTGATGATGTGTGGAAATGTCTTGACACTTGTAAGATGTTTTAAAGTGTTTTGATCCTAAATTAATGATGATGATGCCTTGATACTTCTTGCTGATATATGCATGATCAGATCTGACAATGAACGGATGGCACAGGTTCAGGGGGAGCATATGCTTTTAATAATGCATTACTGGAATTATGGTTAGTAGTCCTTGGTAATGATGCTTATATGGCTAAATGATATATCTTGCTATGATATGGTTATGAGTTATCCATGACAAAATCTCATATGATTCTTGGGGTTACATAGTTGATGTTCAGATCAGATTTGTGGTTGACTCTCTAATGATGCATATATGGTAATCTTCATAAGCATAAGGAGAAGTACAAAGCTTGAATACACATCTTCATTACTTGATGATGAGTCACTCATATGCTGCTGTCGTCATATGCATAAAGATCATATATTACAGTTATGATGCATGATTCCTATAGTTCTTGGCGCTCATGTGGATGAGGATTGTTGCTGTTGATGATATCAAGAAGTCTTGACAAATGATCTTGAGCTCAAGATACATAGTGCTGGATACATGAATGATTACTCAAAGTTGCATTGTTGGAGACATGATGATGATAAGTTCTTACCTATATGATGATAGGTTGATACTTACATATGTTGATTGATGCAAATGTTCCCAACGTGATGATACATGGATCATGCAGATCTTGATGAGATGGCTATGGTGTTTTTCACATATGATATAATGTGAATGATTTTGTATGTCATATGCACAATTTTGTTCAAAAGGATGAGTTGATATCTATATGCAGACATACCTTGTTATAGGTTGATGAATTATACACTAATGGACATATACAGGTTGTTGGTCTAGATGTTGTTGACAGATGCTTATCGAGCAGATCATACATTGTGTATGATAGTTGTTGATGACTATCATGGTCTTATTTAGATGTTTGGTCTCTGTTATAAATGTCATATCAAGACTCATGATGTAATAGTTTGTTTCTATCTATTGTATTCATTTGATGAATCCCTTTTGGTCATATGATGTAATTTGTACCCCCACTATGCATGGGAAAGATGATGTAATATTTCAGTCATGTATAAACAATTGGTATCTGGTGTATCGCCACTTGGTTGGGAGATGGATGTATGTATGAGTCTTTGGTGATAGGAAGGTCATTTATGATAGAGTCATGTTCTTCTTGTAGAACGTATTTTTGTAGACCTTGCTTATAGTCAGGGGGAGCATGAATAACACTCTTCAGCAGAGCAGAGATTTCAGCATGTACTCAGAGGGAGCATGTACAGATTGGTACAACTTGGCATATAAAAAGGGGGAGCTCAATCAAATATTTCAGCAGGTACTCAGGGGGAGTATGGACAGTGGAATGTATATCAAGGAAGAGAATATCTTGGTCCTTTGCCCTTGATGTCAAAGGGGGAGATTATTGGCATTATGATGCATGTGTTGTACTTGATGGAAACCCACTTGTAGTAGAACATCTCAC
Organism: Pinus tabuliformis; assembly: GCA_031772625.1. Taxonomy (NCBI): domain Eukaryota; kingdom Viridiplantae; phylum Streptophyta; class Pinopsida; order Pinales; family Pinaceae; genus Pinus; species Pinus tabuliformis. The sequence continues at coordinate 1,872,331,480 of CM062817.1, forward strand.
TTATACATAACTAGATGAATCTACATAAGAGAGATTAGATGTGACAGAACACATGGGATGCAGGACATCTCAAAGGAATCAATTCAGATGTAATGTACAATGACAACTCATTAAGTTGATAGTTCTTAGTATGGCAAGTTAGCTTTGCCATCAAGTCCAAAGGGGGAGATTGTTGGCATTATGATACAAGTGTTGTCCTTGATGGAAACTCACACAGATGACAGATCATAGTGCAGTAGGTCAGTAGCAAAGAATTGATGATCAGACTACAAAGAATGAAGAAAGAAAAGTATATACGTAGGTTCACTATATACCGAGTCGTGTACACACGCAGGTTCAGTATATACCAAGTCGTGTATATACGCAGTTTCGCTATATACCAAGTAGTGTATACATGTAGGTTACACTCAGGTTCACTATATACAAAGTCGTGGATACACGTGGGATTGCTGATCAAAAGTCGCGTATGCGTATGCACGCACTTTCATGCACAGAAAAACGCGTACATGTGGGAAAGTTTATCTTTAGGCCTGTGGTATTTATACCTATGGTTTTGGACCTTGGTATTGCGTCCGAAGTGTTGAACCCAGGTATTGGGTTCCTAGTATTGGTTCTAAATGGTTTTGGACCATGGTATTGAGTAAGGCCTAAGACTATAAAAGGAGAAGAAGATCATTAGTCAAAAGTCATTCAGAAATTATTGAATATCTGATGATGTATGAGATCTAGTATGCAAGTTATGGGTTCATGATGCTTTGAGCTAATCTCACCAGTTGATGGAGAACAAGATCTAAGGATAAATCGGGATCAAATTGTTTGAAATGAATCATCTCTATATGGTTCGATTATGCTTATTTTAGATCTGTATACTGACGCATGTAATGTTCTAATCTGGGTATAACTTAAGTTTGAAATAGCTGCAACTCATGAATGAATATCTACAGATGTATACGCTAGATGACTTTGATAAAAGCACGTACATACGCAGGTTATATACATCTAAGTAGTGTATACCATATAAACTATGATATTTGAAGTTACAGGTGGTTCTAGTAGTTGATGCAAAGTCTGAGTTCTGGTGACTGTTTGCTGGTGTAAGTATTCTGCATATTCAGATTGGTTGATTATGTTTAGCTTCAGTGTTAATGGATGAGATCTATAAAGGATCATGATCATAATGACTTATCTTTATGTGTTCTAATGGACTAGATCTGGTTGCTAACATGCGTATTATCCTTGTATATGTAGTGATTTGGTTATGTCTGAAGTCAGGAATTGCAACGAAGACATAAGTAAGTAATTAATGACATATACGCTGGTTCGCTTTGGTGAAGTTGCGTATGCATGCTGTTTTGGCTCTTCCAAGTAGCGTGTGCACTCTGTTGCATGATTTATGATGATACAATTGATTCTGAATATTTTTGCAGAGTTCTGTGTTTTTGTGATTGCAGTTTGTTGACTGGGTTTCAGTGATTCAGTATTGGGTGGTTAAGAGATTGATGATGCTAGTGTTGATTGATTTTGTGCTTCAATGATATTGATGGGTCCAGTATGAAAATTGGATGAAACGTGGCCTTTCAGATTATGGTGTTGTGCTTCAGGAGTATCCAGTCTGAAAATTTATGAAATGTGGTACCTGGAGGATGAAAGAGAAGGTTGTAGCCTTCTGTAGGTTGGAACCTATGTACTAGTACATCAGCTAGTACAAGAGCCAAGGGGGTGGTAGCTCCCTTCCAGTAGTAGCTGGAAAACGAGTGAAGGTTGGAACATTCTGTAGGTTGGCACCTACGTACTAGTACATTAGATAGTACAAGAGCTAAGGGGTTGGTAGATCCCTTCCAGTAGCAGCTGGAAAATGAGTGAAGGTTGGAGCATTCAATAGGCTGGCACCTACGTACTAGTACATCGGCTAGTACAAGAGCTAAAGGGATTGTAGCTCCTTTCCAGGAGAAGCTGGAGAATGAGAGAAGGTTGTAGCCTTCTGCAGGTAGAAGCCTGTGTACTGTTATAATACTGCACTAGTACAGAAATATTGTAAAAAGAAGTTTCTTATTAAAGGAAGATAGAGATGACTTGTAGCTGGTGGTTTTCACCCACATTGGGTTTCCACCTTACATCATAGTGTTCATGTGTGCTTCTTGTGTGTGATGATATGTTCTGTTTTACTGCACCTGTTTACTGTTCATATGGTCAATAAAAGTTCTGATGCACTAACTAAAGATCAACATTTAATGGATTAATTCAATCATAAGTTTACTAGATATACGTTAGTTGCATTAGACACAGTTGCGTGTACACGCAGGTTCCCTTCACTGAAGTTGCGTATACGAATTTGAGTATGGAAATGAAAAGTTTTTATTGATTTGATAATATTGATTCACCCCTCCTCTCTCAGTATTATTTCCAACAACAACTACGGACAGCCAGGGCACTACACGCGAGAGTGCCAGAATCCTACACACCCATTATGTCAACACTGCAAATAGTTTGACCATACTATAGAGGAATGAATAGTGTTAATAGATAAAATGAAAGAGAAGTAAACACAGCCTCGGCTTCCTACGCAAAATCTACAGATGATTAGGGCTGATCCCCGTGAATAATATTAGAGTGTTAAAATTGTGCTAAGAAGTGGGATGACGACTGGCACTGATAAGGGTAAACAAGCTTAAGAAGAAGGATGGGTCCACAAAGCGCCAAAGAAAGAAATCGAATTTGATCTAGATCACACTAAGGAAATGTTTATGGAAGCCAAGAAGAGTCTCGCTGAGGTCTCCACTTCAGGGAGCCATGAAAAAATGCAAGATACCAATGCACCTGCAGAGATTGATCCCTCTGTACTCACTACGTTTTTGGACACCTGCATAACACTGTTGCGTGATAGAAAAGCAGTGGAAGGCTTGCAAAAATTAATAAATAAATGTGCCAACAAAGAGAAGGTCCCTGATGGACATCGGGTGGTCAGAAAAATTGGAAAACATAAGCCACGAACAAGGCGCAAGATGAGGCTCACCACACAAATAGGTGATTATGAGATGGACTAGGTCATTTTGGATCTAGTGTCTGATGAAAACATATTTCTGAAAGAGACATGGGAAAGGATGGGGAGACCTATGCTGTAGTGGTCTCTGATTTAGCTTAGGATGGCAAACCAATATAAAATCATCCCCATGGGATGGTTATATGGAGTAACAGTTGATATAGAAGGTGTGAGCGCGATGGCCAACTTTGAGGTTATAGGAATCATTGATGATAGTAACCCTTACCCTACGCTATTGGGAATTGACTAGGCTATTGACATGAATGGGGTCATTAATTTGTAGAAAAGGATAATTTCCTTTGAAAGCAAGTCTCTGCGAGTTATAGTGCCACTGGATCCTGTAGAAGGGGCGTGTTATACTGAACCAGTCCGCGATTATGATGAAAGTGACTATGAATTGGATCGGATTTATAAGATAACAACACAGGATTAGGACTGGATCAATCCAACAGAAGATGGATGGATTGCATGGGACCGGGAAATTTCGTTCACCTATGATTCAGACGAAGAGTTGGAGCATTGGCATAATCACTTGCATGAAGTATCTAGATTGTGATGCAATAGGATGATGAAGTCGTTGCACTGTGTTTCGTCGAAGGTAAGGAAATTACCCTATTAAGATGGTTTAACTATTGTAGATCTGTTTTTGGATGAATTTGAGCATGAAGTCCCTAAGGATCACTGCTTCCAAGCATTAGAATTTTCACTACATGCTACACCTACACGATGGTGGGGTACGAATAAGGATAGTTTTTCTAGATGGTGGGATTACTGAAGAATGATGAGGTTATGGTTTGGGTGCGCTAACACCAGAATGACTAAAAAATATAATGGAAGGGACGATCCGCGCAATCACCTAGCGAAATGGACTAAAGCTCTGGGAATAGAACCGCAGCCAGAGTGGGTACACATATTTTTCCATAGTTTGGATACAATTCCCATGAACTAGTATCTGGAAATGGAGCTCCACCATGGCACCGCGGAATGGGATGTATTGAAGGAAGGGTTCTTATTGACCTTCAACTTTGAAGACGACTTTGCAAGCATCGATGAAGTGCTACAAGAGATTAAGGAGGTTATCTTTAGAATGCTAATGAAACCTATGGAATGGATCCCACCAGACTGGAGCACCTAGCTGCACCATGCCTTGGAATGCTATAATGTAACTGTTGAAGAGGAAGATGAAGATATGAGAAACATTAATATTCCAAAGGCATAAGGGCACCGCGAAGTCGAAGGCCCACAAATAGAAAACCAAGACTTCTTTGCACCTTTGAAGACAAAGCAAGTAAAAATTGGCACTGAAGAAGAACCGAAGTTCGCAAAAAATTGCAAATTATTGGGATGATGCTACAATGGATAAAGATGTTCAGTTACTCTGTGAATACTAGGATCTCTTCCCCACTAAGTTTTTGAATTTGAAGGACATATTTGGGTGATTTGGGTGTTATGAAGATCACTCTGAAGCCGGACTTGAAACCTATTAAACATAGGTCGTATCACCTTAATCCTAAATACAAGGAAAAGGTTCACCAAGAGCTAGATAAGATGTTGGAGGCAGGCATCATAGAACCTGTTGAAGAATATGATTGGGTGAGCCTGATGGTGGTTCAGGAGAAGAAACAAAAAGGTGAAATAAGGATTTTCATAGATCTGTGAAAGCTTAATGATGCATGTGTTCACGACCCATTCCCAACGTCGTTTATAGACGAAGTGTTAGACAATGTTAGAGGGAAGGAGGCCTATTCCTTTACTGATGGATTCTCTAGGTATCATCAGATTAAGGTCACGCTTGAGGATAGGAACAAAATAACCTTCGTGATGTAGTGGGGTTTTTTTCATTACACTGTGATGCCATTAGGACTCAAGAACGTGCCTGCGATATTTTCTCGCGTAGTCATAGCGACATTCAAAGAGTTGATCCGTAAGTTTTTGGAAGTATACTTTGATGACTGGATGATGTTTGGATTAGTGAAGCGCCATGTAGCAAGTCTGTGCCTAATGTTGGATACATGTTGCAGATACCAGATCACGCTGAATTTGAAAAAATGCATATTCTGTGTTCCTTTTGGGATCTTGCTGGGTCATGTTGTGTGCAAGCAAGGATTGATGGTGGACCCTGCAAAGATTGCGGTAATTGTGAATTTGGAGGCCCTTAGGAACGTTAAGCAGTTGTGCGTGACGCTGGGACATACGGGATACTATAGAAAATTTATCAAAGCTTATGCTCAAATTACTACGCCCATGGAGAAACTGCTAAAGAAGGATGCAACATTCTATTGGGACGAAGAATGCCAATGCAACTTAGATGTGTTGAAAGAAATGATGGTCACTGCGTCGATCCTAATATTAACTAATTGGAAAAAGGAGTTTCATGTGCATGTTGATGCCTTTTGCATCGCGTTGGGTGCAGTGTTAAAACTTAACGCAGGCCAGTGAAGGAGAAATGGACCATCCTATCGCCTTTGCAAGTAGGAAGTTATCGAAGTCCGAGAAAAATTATTCAACGACTGCGCGCGAAGGATTGGACATGGTGTATGTTCTGTAGAAATTCAAGCATTATCTGTTAGGAGGACATTTCAAGATGTACACAAACCACTCTTCCTTGAAATACTTGGTCAAGAAGCCTGTGTTGGGGGGAAAGATCTGCAGATGGTTGCTATTATTTCAAGAGTATGAGTTTGAAGTCATTGTGAATCCAGGAAGGTTAAATGTGGGACCTGACCATCTGTCGTGGATCGAAATAGGAGAGGAGCCTAATAATCTAGAGGAAGGGTTGCCAGATGTGCAACTCTTTGTGGTGCATGTAGAAGATGATAATTTTGCAGAAATTATTCACTTCTTGACTACAGGGATGGCACCAGAAGGATATACAAGCCAATAGAAGAAGGAATTAGTAGTGCGCGCGATTGATTTTTCCATCATTGTGGGAAATTTATATAAGATGGTTGCAGATGAAATATTGCAAAGGTATGTGCTAGACTTTGAGTGAGATAGCATTTTCGCTGAAGCTCATGTGGGAGGCGAGGGAGGCCATTACGCAGGAAAGGCAACTGTGCATAAGATTTTGCGTGCAGGTCTATGGTGGCCAACATTACACAATGATTCCAAGGCGTATTGTAAGGCATGCGATGCATGTCAAAGAACTGATAGAACATCGCGAAGAGATGAGTTACCACTATATTCTCAAGTATCTTTGCAGCCCTTTGAGAAGTGGGTGATTGATTTTGTTGGGCCAATTTAGCCCCCGAGGAAGAAAACAGGTGCGTGCTATATTATTACTGCAATGGGATGTCTCACCAAATGGGTAGAAGCACAGCCAGTTAGGGATTGTATAGGGGCGACGACAACAAAATTCTTGTTTGAGTATGTCTTAAATAGATTTGGCTGCCCGAAAGTATTGATGAGTGACAGGGGTACGCACTTTCTGAACAAAACGATTAGCATGTTGACTTAATAATTCCAATTCTACCATCATAAGAGTATGCCCTACCACCCGCAAGAAAAGGGAACTGTTGAAGCGTTTAACAATATTTTGGAGAACGCACTGACAAAGATTTGTAATGTGCAATGAAATGATTGGGATGTGCGCGTACCTACAGTACTATGGGCTTACTTGTAAGAAGCTAATAGGGAAAAAACCGTCCAGATTAGTATATGGGGTCAAAACTATAACGCCAATGGAATACATTGTGCCTAGTCTACGCATAGCAGCTTTGACGGATATGGCGGATCGCGAGGCCTTGGAGGAATGGCTCACACAACTGATGGAGCTTGAAGAAGATCAATTTTTGGTGAGATTCCATCAACAAGTGCAGAAGGAACATGAAAAATCATGGCATGATCGCCACATCAAGCTTTACATGTTCAAGGTAAACAATATTGTCTTGTTATACGATATTAAACTCACTAAATTTCCAGGTAAATTCCAGATGCATTGGTTAGGGCCATATATTGTCAAAGGAATTACAGATGGAGGAATAGTTCAGCTCACAAAGCTGAATGGGGAACCCTTCCCGAGAAAAGTGAATGGGTGCAGGTTTAAGTTGTATACAAGGGAGCAAGATAGTCTTAGTGCTCTAGGTAGTTGCAAGGGAGTGTGGGACTATAAACTACACTGTCCAGCTTGGAGGACAACGCAGCGAGTAGGCTGTGCGAAGAATGATGTAGATGCAACCTAGGAAGTTGTACTTAGGAAGCTACACCATGGGGGAAGGTACTGCACAACGCAACAGGGAAATGACCATTGGAGTTTTTGTTCATGACTTGATGGCCAGAGGATGGTTAAGTGGAGCGGGGTGCTGGGATTTAAGGAAAAAAGTATTTGAAGGTCTACCACCAAAACAACATTTATTATCAGAAATTGGGGGGAACGGTTGGATTTGAATTCAAAACCCCTTATAAATTACGTGTGTCGGTCAAGCAGAGAACACTTTGTGCTCTCATAGTTGTTAGTGAATTTCGTTGTCTACTGCTTATGAGCCGAGCATTTTGGGAAGATTTAGTTGCAAGCCCCATATTTTGTCGATTTTACTAAGATAAACCAGAAGCTTATTCTTGAACAAATGTCTGCACCAAGTCTTACTGAAAATGTGAGTATTAGTGATGTTGTTTCCTACACAGCTGCCCTGGAAGTTGTAAGTATGGAAGCTCCGACTCCTGTGCCTACGATGCCAAGGTTGCCTAGGCCGAAACATACCCCTACCAGAGAAACACAACTAGCCAAGTCAAAACAATCCGTGGAGGAAAAACAGAAGAAGTCGGTGCCGGTGCATGCTTCCCCAAGAAAGCATATCGACACATAGGCAAAGAAAAAGAAAGATAAACCACCATCGAAAGTAGTGGACTTGGAGGCAGAATAATTCTAGGGAATAGAGGATATTGATGTTGAAGGAGCGAAACCCATGACAAGGCTACCTTAGTATATCCCTCCACAGAAGGGAAAATAAAAGGTCACGAAGGACACAGATGTTGAGAAGTTTACAATAACCACACCCTTGCTACCTGAGCAGGTCCCTTTTGAAGGCCCTCAACTCACAAGGATCTCGTTGTTAAAAATGGAGGATTGGGACTTCACAAACCACACTAAGTTTCCACATTTGGCGACATACAAGTATATACGAAGGGTTTATTATGAAGAAACAAGTGTTATAACGTTGGAGAAGGAGTGGGTCAGCAGTGTCGAGTAATCAGGGTTTCTCAATCTGTTATGGGTTCCACAATCTCACTGCACTCTATTAATACGATATGTGTGCGCTTCTTTGTTTGGGTCTTTTGCTAGCACATATTTAGTTGGGTCTACCTCCATTCCATCCACGAGTGGAAATTCCCAAAACAATGCTTTTAGTTCTGGATTCTTCCCATTTGGCACCCATTCATAGGGTATTCCGTCAGTTCCGTTTAGTGCCGCCACGTCCATGTCGGGTGGATCAGCTTCATTCTAGGGTTTTCCTTTCGGAAGTGGTCATATACCACATTCCAACCCGACAGTAGGATCTATGCCTTTTTCTTCTACATGACAAAGCAGAAATCCTTTCCAAGGTTGGACTAACCCTGTGGTTAGTGGCATGGAAACCGGGAATCCGTTTTTCGGCCAAAAAGGGAATAGGCCGTACTCCACAGTCAGTTCATTCCAAAGTATTCCTCCCTTAGCTTCAGCTTGGAATCTGTATCAGGGGTTATCAACTCCTTATAATCCTTTAGGAGGAAGCTTTGCTGGTTATGGAGGATTTTCTACCGGAGTTGGTCAAACTCCAAATTTTGCTGGATAACAAGGCTTTCCTTTTGGTTCAGCCGGTTTTGTTGGTTTCTTCGGGCAGCCTGGTGCCTTCCAAAATCCAGGCAATCTTTTCAGAACTTTGGGAGCTCCGCCCAGTCAGTGGAATCCCCAAGGTCCTCCTAGGCTTCCGTTTTTGGCAACTTTGAACTTGCCAGATCTCACTAAGTTAACAAACGATCCAATCAAATACAATCTAGCCTGGCCTCCGGTCCCAACCAAACTCCCTTCAGACATTCCAAAATTCGAAGGGAAGAGCAGTGAAGACCTAGGCGACCATGTAACCACATTCCATTTGTGGTGCTCATCGAACTCCCTTATTGATGACTCGATTAGGTTGAGACTTTTTCAACGCACCTTGACTGGTAATGCGGCAAGATGGTATATAGAGTTGCCAGGGGGAAGCTTTACATCTTTCGCGGACTTAGCTAATATTTTCTTAAATCATTTCCAGTTGCCTGTCCGTTATGATGCCAGAACTGAACTTCTGGCCACTTTTCATCAGGATAAGGCAACTCACATTTCTGACCATATTCGATAATGGAGACGGAGAAAGAGGCTCATTAAAGCTGAAATACCTTCGGAGTACCATCTCGAATGGTTTTTGAAATCTTTACAACCCGTGATCTCTGAGGATGTCTCCATGTCTGGAGTCTATTATGAGGAGCAAGCCATTTTTAGGGCCCAACAATTAGAATTGATCTACTCTCAGTCTGGGATCCTACAAAAATACTTGCCAGATGCTCCTGGGTCTAAGGTTGACATAGCCAAGTTGAAGCCAGGTCCCCATGCGGATGGTATCGTTGGGTCAGTAGACACAAATGTTGTGAACTTGTTGAGCCAATTGCAACAGTTGTCTCTTCAAGCTGCTCATAAAAACCAAGTCGCATCGTCTAACCCTCCGACTTCCCAAACCTCTTCGATTAATGCCGTCGAATCTGATAACCCCAAAGGAAATCAAAATTCCAATCGGAAAAAGAAAGGACGAGGTAAGAAAAAGAACCAGGATGGGAAGGCTGATGCAAATAAATCCGGAAATAATGCTGGTGGTGGTAGAAATGAGTCTAGAAAGAAAGTCAAGTTTCCATGCAAGTTGTGCAGTGGAGACCATTTAACTCACCTCTGCCCCAAGATTGAAGACGCTTAGCGGTTGTTAGGGCAGCAAGGGACTTCTAGTTCTCAGGCTGTGTTAACCAACCCTTTTCCCCAAGGGCAACAACTTCTTGCTGGTGCGAGTTCAAACCCTGGAACCTCCGCAGGGGGTAACGAGGAAGGGGAAAAATCATCAAATGTTTTCATGATGGGTTCTAACGTCCATGTGGCTACTCGGTCACGCGATTACGGTGAAGCCGAAACTTCCAAGGACAAGAATGCTCCTGATAATACTGACCTTCATATTGAGCGACCCCCTGTCGAGACTATACCACGGATACTGGAAGATTCCGCTAAACGCGTGACTATTAATCCTAATGCTAGGGCTGCCCAGAACTACTTCATTGTTGAGGATCTGGCTCAGAGCCCGTGCGCCATGTCCACTTTAGAGGTTCTCCAGTCGTGTCTGGCTCAATGAAGTGCTTTACTTTCCGCGATTGGGGCAGTTGATCCAACTAACTCTTTAGTGCTCACTTTCGACATGTTAAATGTCAAAAGGAAACTCCCTCATCATATGGCTTTCCAAATAAAGTCTACATACCGGAAAATTAACATTTTTTGTACCGTTATTGATGAAGGAGATTCCACGTGCGTCATGTCGATGTCATGCTGGAAGGCTATTGGATCGCCTTCGGCTGTTCCTTCACCTGCTGTCTTGACTGCATTTGATGGTCATTCTCATAAGCTGCATGGGATTATCCAGGCCTTTCATATATGTGTTGGGGGGAAGGTCATCAATATTGAAGTAGAAGTCATTGATGATAACCTAGACTATAATCTCCTCTTAGGAATGAACTGGGTATACGAAATGGACGCCGTTGTTTCGACTTTGTTTCGTGTCATTTACTTTCCTCATGAGGGGAAAATCGTTAGGGTTGATCAATTGGATTATTGTCCAGTCGATCCTCAAGCAATCTCTGACTTTACTGTTCCCTTAGTGGATAACCCTCGTCCGCCGACTAAGAATCTAGGAGTGGGGATGTATTCCTCATTGATGGGTACTGTTAGTGTCAGTCTTTCCAGCCTTCCTACAGTGATCAAATGTGCTCTTACAAAGTGATTTTGAAGTGTCAAGGTCAAATTTTGTCATTTCAGTGAGTCTTCAAGAAAAATTTGGTCACTGGGCATTAGGTCTAGGGTTTGCCCAAATGTCAGTCCATGTCATCATTCAGCTGAGCCTATCATCATTCAGAGGGTTGTCATTATCATGTTAGTGTCGAATGAGTCATTTTACATCTTGTCCATGCTTCAGTTGCACCTAGGCAAGGTCATTTCCCTCTCCTAGGGTTTTGAAGGCAATTTCTCTTGGACGGTCAAATCATCGGCAAAACTTGTTTCCTGATGTTCATACACCTTCCCCTATCCTTAAAGTACCTTATCAAATACTTCCCATCCCTTAGATCCGCCAAATTCCTCATTTTTGCACAAACCCTAGTTTCTAGCTACAACCTGGCAATTTTCTAGGTTTGGCCTGTGTTTTTCCCTTTTCGACCCCTTCCCCTCACTCAATCTCTGAGATTCCACTTTCCCCTGCTTCCTAACATCCCTCCCTACTTCCAAAAATTTCCCCAAGAATTTAGAAGCCCCCTATCCCCTTCATTTCGCTTCATTTCGACAAAATCCCTTGTTTCACACATCGGGACAAGTTGCACTCAAATGATGTTTCAGAGCAATAAAAGATGAATTTTGGAAAACTGAGAGAGGTTTTTGTCCATAACATGCCAAAGAAGAAAAAAATCCTTCACTTTTTGCACAGGTGTCATGGTTTTATAGAAATGCCAAAATTACAATCGCCGGATCCAAGGAGTTTGGCCAAGGCACAAAAACAGAAAAAGAAGACCAACCCGCTCCGTATCTTGGCTGAGGCCTCTCTTACTCACCATGATACTCATTAGCCTCCTCTTGGCAGAAAAATCAAGAAATTTTGAGAGTTTTGAGGCATTTTTGGCATTTTTGAGAATTTTACAGGTTTTGGCCATTGGAGTGGTCTCACCCCGCGCGCGACCACTCGTGGGTACAGCTCAGAATGGGGAAAACTCTACATTTTTGGAATTTTCATGCAAAAATACACTTGCCTATGGATGGAATTTAAATTTTATGGAGATTTGGACTTCCAAAAGCTCAAAATACATGCAAATTTTGACTTTTTGCCCCTTTTTTGAGTTGCAGAAAGCTGCCTTGGGAGAAATGACGTTTGAGGGGTCAAATCAACTCCAAATTCAAAACTTCCAGTGGGGTTGGAAAGCAGACTCATATACCTTTCCAAAAAGCTATCTTGCACCTTATTTGGACACTAGGAAGGCCCTCAAACACAGCTTCCGATGTGCACGACCACTCCAACGGAGGGGCGCGACCACTCAGGGAAATTTCACCATTTGGACTATTTCGGCCTGCAAAACACTGTTTTTACTTTGGTTGACTTTTGATGTATGTAAATGATGGATTGTTGGGTAATTTTCATGGCACATGGATACATTTACTCTCCTTTAACACTTCTAGAAGTTTCCTTGATGTAAATAGTGAATATTAAATGCATGGATGGGTTACCTAAGTTTTAGAGGCAAGTTGTTTTGACTGCCTATTATCTAGTGCTCAGTTTAGAATTAGTTCAAACTGCTCCTAGGAAGCTGAGCTCGACCCCTAGAGGTGGGGAAAGGAGTTAGATGATCTATATTATGCCTTCTCTTGTTCATTTTCATGGTTGGACTCTTGAGGGAGAAGCTCTATTGTATATTTTACTTGTATCTCTGCAATTTGAGGAAAAGGAAGGCCAGGGTTTTGCAGACATCATTGTGGATTCTTGTGGATTATTGTGTTGATGGTGTGTTTCCTAATTGTCATTGTAAGTGTGTTTATGTGTTCCATATGTTATTCTATTGCTGCTAATTAAACAAAAGAAGTGATAAAGTTTGAATTCATGCATGCCATGCTCAGCTTTCAATTTTGTTTAATATTTATGTTTTCCACTGTCTAAAGAGGATTCAAAGTCATTGTTTGCCCTCTTTAGCTCCCTCTCTTTCTTCCTTGATCATCCATCTCAGCTTAAGGCATCAGCACAAACTCCTACCTTGCCCCAAAGACCCACCTGCAAAAACTGAGCTCAATCCCCACACCCTGAATTGCACTCCCTCCAATTGCCACCAAAAACCCCAAAAACTTTAAATCAACCCTCCTTATCAGTTTACTAGCCTAATATCAGTGTCACTGTATTGGTCATCTCTGTCCATTGAATATTTTACTGAGATTGACCGGAGAGAGCCTTCTCATACCCCGTAGGGCTAGCTACGAGGTGAAATAGTTTGATGTTGCCTTGAAGGTTTACCTTCCTCAGCCTAGGGTGAAATCTCAAGCGCTAACATAGTGGCGACCATACTGGGGAGAACAAATTGGTTGTTTGCTTATTGGCGTGTTTAATTCATAAGCTTAGACGGAGTCTGAAGGTACGCCAGGTAGCCTTCGAAAACGCTCTTGTTTTACATCAGCGTTAGTAGATAAACGTTGCTTCAGTCAATCTCCGTGAGCTTGTGAATACATCACTTCATTTGCATTTTACCCCAGTACATGTATCAAGTTCAGATCCGATTGTTGATAGTGGACAACGATCAGACACTTGAAAGGCTGAAATCATTCACTGGCGACTCCTTCACTGAAAAATCCAGAGATCAATGCTTCATGGTGACTTCACTGCAGAAAGATCAGTAGCTGTGAGATTTTCATGATGGACCTAATCGCAAGAAGATATGCTCCCTTGAGCCGAGATCACATCCCCGGTTTTCCAAATAAAATTCCAAAGGTAGATTGGTCAAGGAATTTGCCTACATTTAATGATGATGGTAAGAAGGATGCTGCTCTACATTTGGTTAGATTTCACATGCATATTCGCAAGTTGAAGATTGATTTTCCTGAAGATTGCTTGATGAAGATATTCTTGGCCACTCTGGAAGGTAAAGCCCAATCATGGTATGAAAGTCTGCCGCCTGCTTGTATTTACTGCTTAAAGGATTTTCATGCCTTGTTCATTGAAAGATATCTAGCATCTTATCCGTCATTAAATTTGGTTCAAGACTGTTGCCAGCATGCTTATGGTTTTATTGAAAGCCTTGAGAAATATTATGAAGATGATAATTTTATGGACTGTGAGATCATGGAGGCTTTGTATGAGAATCCATTTCAGCAACATGAAGAGAACCTAGAAGATTCCCATAGAGATGATCATGAAAATTTGCAGCAGGACCAAGATCTTAGTATGGTGGGAAATGAAACAATTTCGCATCTTGACAGTCAACAGGAATTGCATGAAATGGATCAGCAGTATGAGGAAAATCTGTGTACTCCTTCACTTGAAATCAATGAAGACAATCATTGTTTGAACAAAAGAAAACAAAAGGTATTATCTCCTCTATCTGAAGATGAGATAGATCTACTTTTGAGAGGTCTTGTTCTGGCTCAAGTTAACGCAGATCAGCAGGTTGAAGATGGCCATATGGCTGAAAGTGATGAAAGAGAAAATCTTATTTCAGATCTGCCCACAGAAGAAGACAGCAGGCAGATTGAAGAAGACACGACAACTACTTCAGTTCTAGATTCAGATTGTGATGACCAAGCATACCTTGTGCTGAATCCTGAAAAGGAGGGTTTTGTTGTTGAGACCATAGACAGAGTTTTTGATCCAAATGTTCTCATGCCATCAGAACAGAGCCTGCATGAGGAGGTAATTCAGTTAGTTCATGAAAAGCAAGATGACATCTTCATTCAAGTAAGTGAAACAGTTCCTTTGGATGAATTTATGGTAGATGATAGAAATGTCATTTTTGCACTTCAAGAATCAGCTGAAGTTTCTTTCCTTATGATTGAAGAATGTAATAAGGAACTTGATAATTTGGTTGTGATATCATATGAAGATGACCTACAGCACATTCACACCATAGAAGATTATAGCATTCAGGATTTCCATTCAGATTCTTCATATGTTTCATGTGCTGAAATGTTTTTCCAAGAAGAGATCTGCTCATCCATTTGTTCGGAGTTTTTTGAAGCCCATGAGCATACTTTTACTGAAGCACATGATGAAGGTAGATCAGAATTTGAAGCAAAATACACCTTGTTCTTTCAGCAGGAGGTGGCAGTGGCAAATCTTCATGTTCTTCACGATCCCTTAGCAAGTTTGTTGCAGCCAGCAGTGATAGTGTTTATTGCAGTGTTCAGTGATGAAAAAGATCATGGTCAACTATGTTTTTGGATGCCCAGTGATAGGTTTGTATTGTTGACCAGGAGATCTAATCAGGAAAATCAATCAAGAAGGCATCTGCTTGATTGGTTGCATTGGCATTTTGATATAGTTTGATGTATATTGTCTTGTAAGAAACATAGGTGGTTGTCATCATGATTTCAAATCTTGATGGACTGCTGCCCTTCCATAAGCTTTGTAAGTTCTTGTTTTAGTTAAGTCAGTCATGAGTCATTTGTGTTTGGTCTATTGAGTGAGTTGTTCAAGTTATTTCAGTTTGCCATCGAGTCGGTTTGAGTCAAGTTCTAGTTAAGTTTCAGTCAGTTTTCAGTCAAGTTTTCATTCAATAAATGAGTCAAAGTCTTGTGTCGTTTGCTGAAATAATGACTCCATCGCCCAATGGTTGCAAGCACTGGTTTGCTCTCCCAGATGTCTAAGGTTCTTTGCACCTCGAAGGAGCTACCATCCCCATTGGAGCCAATGTTAGTGTCAGTCTTTCCAGCCTTCCTACAGTGATCAAATGTGCTCTTACAAAGTGATTTTGAAGTGTCAAGGTCAAATTTTGTCATTTCAGCGAGTCTTCAAGCAAAATTTGGTCACTGGGCATTAGGTCTAGGGTTTGCCCAAATGTAAGTCCATGTCATCATTCAGCTGAGCCTATCATCATTCAGAGGGTTGTCATTATCATGTCAGTTTCGAATGAGTCATTTTACATCTTGTCCATGCTTCAGTTGCACCTAGGCAAGGTCATTTCCCTCTCCTAGGTTTTGAAGGCAATTTCTCTTGGACGGTCAAATCATCGGCAAAACTTGTTTCCTGATGTTCATACACCTTCCCCTATCCTTAAATTACCTTATCAAACACTTCCCGTCCCTTAGATCCGCCAAATTCCTCATTTTTGCACAAACCCTAGTTTCTAGCTACAACCTGGCAATTTTCTAGGTTTGGCCTGTGTTTTGCCCTTTTCGACCCCTTCCCCTCACTCAATATCTGAGATTCCACTTTCCCCTGCTTCCTAACATCCCTCCCTACTTCCAAAAATTTCCCCAAGAATTTAGAAGCCCCATATCCCCTTCATTTCGCTTCATTTCGACAAAATCCCTTGTTTCACACATCGGGAAAAGTTGCACTCAAATGATGTTTCAGAGCAATAAAAGATGAATTTTGGAAAACTGAGAGAGGTTTTTGTCCATAACATGCCAAAGAAGAAAAACCTCCTTCACTTTTTGCACAGGTGTCATGGTTTTAGAGAAATTCCAAAATTACAATCGCCGGATCCAAGGAGTTTGGCCAAGGCACAAAAATGGAAAAAGAAGACCAACCCGCTCCGTATCTTGGCTGAGGCGTCTCTTACTCACCATGATACTCATTAGCCTCCTCTTGGCAGCAAACTCAAGAAATTTTGAGAGTTTTGAGGCATTTTTGGCATTTTTGAGAATTTTACAGGTTTTGGCCATTGGAGTGGTCTCACCCCGCGCGCGACCACTCGTGGGTACAGCTCAGAACGGGGGAAACTCTACATTTTTGGAATTTTCATGCAAAAATACACTTGCCTATGGATGGAATTTAAATTTTATGGAGATTTGGACTTCCAAAAGCTCAAAATACATGCAAATTTTGACTTTTTGCCCCTTTTTTGAGTTGCAGAAAGCTGCCTTGGGAGAAATAACTTTTGAGGGGTCAAATCAACTCCAAATTCAGATATTCTTGTGGGGTTGGAAAGTAGACTCATAGACCTTTCCAACAAGCTATCTTGCACCTGATTTGGACACCATTAAGGCCCTCAAACACAGCTGCCAATGTGCGCGACCACTCCAAGGGAGGGGCGCGACCACTTAGGGAAATTTCACCATTTTGACTATTTCGGCCTGCAAAACACTGTTTTTACTTTGGTTGACTTTTGATGTATGTAAATGATGGATTGTTGGGTAATTTTCATGGCACATGGATACATTTACTCTCCTTTAACACTTCTAGGAGTTTCCTTGATGTAAATAGTGAATATTAAATGCATGGATGGGTTACCTAAGTTTTAGAGGCAAGTTGTTTTGACTGCCTATTATCTAGTGCTCAGTTTAGAATTAGTTCAAACTGCTCCTAGGAAGCTGAGATCGACCCCTAGAGGTGGGGAAAGGAGTTAGATGATCTATATTATGCCTTCTCTTGTTCATTTTCATGGTTGGACTCTTGAGGGAGAAGCTCTATTGTATATTTTACTTGTATCTCTGCAATTTGAGGAAAAGGAAGGCCAGGATTTTGCAGACATCATTGTGGATTATTGTGTTGATGGTGTGTTTCCTACTTGTCATTGTAAGTGTGTTTATGTGTTCCATATCTTATTCTATTGCTGCTAATTAAACAAAAGAAGTGATAAAGTTTGAATTCATGCATGCCATGCTCAGCTTTCAATTTTGTTTAATATTTATGTTTTCCACTGTCTAAAGAGGATTCAAAGTCATTGTTTGCCCTCTTTAGCTCCCTCTCTTTCTTCCTTGATCATCCATCTCAGCTTAAGGCATCAGCAAAAACTCCTACCTTGCCCCAAAGACCCACCTGCAAAAACTGAGCTCAATCCCCACACCCTGAATTGCACTCCCTCCAATTGCCACCAAAAACCCCAAAAACTTTAAATCAACCCTCCTTATCAGTTTACTAGCCTAATATCAGTGTCACTGTATTGGTCATCTCTGTCCATTGAATATTTTACTGAGATTGACCGGAGAGAGCCTTCTCATACCCCGTAGGGCTAGCTACGAGGTGAAATGGTTTGATGTTGCCTTGAAGGTTTACCTTCCTCAGCCTAGGGTGAAATCTCAAGCGCTAACAGGTACTTTTGATCTTCCCTCTCCTATCGCTAGAATCAATGTTGTTTCATCATCTAAGGAGTCTCCTCGAGAAGAGTTCTTCTGAACTCATTATTTTTCAGACCCTTGGACCTTGCCTTCACCTACGACCACATTAGTTGAAGGACAAGTAAATGGAATGGCATTCCCTATATCTGCAGCTAAGCTTAGATATCAGTCTATCGTCAACTCTACAGACGACCACTCTACTCCTTTTTCTGAAGAGGAGTTAGATGGTGATGTGGCCCCGGCTTGGAGCCTTGATTCTGCCTCTACCTTGGACTGCTTAGATTTGGTTTTACCTTCTGAAGAAGTAATCCTCGAAGTGATGATGGGTATAGATCGCCCTTGGGAAGACTTACACCATCGTTCATACTTTCTTCCTCCATTGCAGGAAGTAGAATCTAGATTCTCCGAGCTCTTTACTAGTGATGTTTGTACGGTGTCAAATCCTTTGGCTCTAGCACACGTTCGTGCCGAAGGTAATATGTCGGTGATTTCAGAAACAATACCTATAAACATCTCTAGGGACCCTAACGTGATCGAGAATCTCTTCATCGAAATCGAATGTTCCCCTGAAGAAATTCAAATTTACACCGACCTTTTCAAGGAATTTCGAGATGTATTTGCTTGGTCTTATGAAGAAATGCCTGGCATTGATCCTTCTATAGTTCAACATGAGATCAAGACGTATGAAAACGCCAAACCGGTCCATCAAAGGCTTCGACCAGTTAACCCTAGGAAAGCAGCAGCAATTAAAGCTGAAGTTGAGAAGCTGCTCAAGGCAGGTTTTATATATCATGTTCCCCTTACCGATTGGGTTTCTAATCCAGTCCCTGTGGATAAAGAGCAAGGAACAATCCGAGTACGCATCGATTTTAGGGACCTAAACAAGGCTTGTCCAAAAGATAATTACCCCACGCCATTCATTGATCAAATTATCGATGAGTGTGCGGGTAATGAGATTTTTTCCCTCATGGATGGTTTTTCCGGTTATAATCAAATTTCTATCCGTCTTGAAGATCAACATAAGACAGCCTTTATATGTCCCTGGGGTACCTTTTCATATAGAAAGATTCCTTTTGGTCTTAAGAATGCTGGAGCCACTTTTCAGCGGGCCATGTCATATGATTTCCACGACATCAAACATATCATCGAAGCATACTTGGACGATCTCACTGCTCGTTCTCAAAAGAGAACTGATCACCCTAGTCATCTTCGAATGATTTTTGAGCGATGTCGTTTTTATAAATCGGTTGAATCCCAACAAGTGCATTTTCGTGGTTACGTCCGGTCGGTTGTTAGGGTTCATTGTGTCAAATGAAGGGATTTGGGTTGATCCCTTCAAGGTTGAGGCAATAGTTTAGTTGCCTCCCCCATCCTCAATTCGACAACTTCAAAGTCTTCAAGGGAAGGCTAATTTCTTAAGACGGTTTATAGCGAACTATGCCGAGATCACTAAAGGGTTCATGCGTTTGCTACGGAAAGAAGTTCCATTTGTGTGGGACGAATTTGCGCAGCGGTCGTTCGATGCTTTGAAAAAGGCATTAGTCTCTGCCTCGCTTTTAAGTCCACCGAATTATGGTAGGGAATTCCTTTTATATCTCGATGTAGCAGAATCAACTATTGGTATGGTTCTCGTTTAGGAATACGATGCTCCCAAAGAGCATGTGATTTATTATTTTAGCCATGGCTTAATAGGTCCTGAACTTCGCTATTCTCCGGTTGAGAAGTTGGCTTTGGCAGCTGTTCATGCTGTCCAACGACTCTGTCATTATATCCTGCTACGCAAAACTTTTGTCTTAGCGGCGGTCAATCCATTTCAATTTGTCCTCAGTAGGCGAGTGATTGGGGGAAAATATAATCGATGGATAGTCATTTTGCAAGAATTTGATCTTGAGTTCTTGTCTGCCAAGTCTAAGAAATCCATGGTTTTTGCCGAGCTAATTTCTGAGCTGCCTTGTGGAGAGGATACTATTTATGAGGAAAGTTTTCCCGACGAACATTTATTCCTCATCTCTTCACTCGACCCTTGGTATGGAGATATCATTGTCTATCTCCAGACTTTGAAGTTTCCCTCTACTTTCTCCAAGGATGAACGTCGAAAATTACGTCACCTGGCTAAAAATTATGTTATCATTGGTGATACATTATACCGTCGAGGGGTTGATTCAATCCTTCGGTGCTGTTTAACCTTAGAGGAAGCTGAGTCAGTGCTAAATGACTACCACAGTGGAGCTTGTGGTGGTCATCTGTCAGGGCTTGCTACAGCCCAGTGCATCTTGCATGCTGGCTATTTTTGGCCTTCACTCTTTAAATATTGTGTTGAAGTAGTCAAACGCTGTCACCCGTGTCAAATTTATACTCGGAAGATGCGTGCACATCCAGCTCGTCTTTTTCCCGTTGTCATCGTTGGTCCCTTTACTAAGTGGGGTATTGATTTTACAACTTGTAATCCGCCTTCAGCGGCGAATCACAGATACATTATCGTGGCTGTAGACTACTTTACGAAGTGGGTCGAGGCCATGCCTACTTATAAAAATGATAGTGACACAACAACATTGTTCCTTTTTAATCAGATTATCTCAAGATTCGATATCTTGAGAGCGATTGTCACTGATCATGGCAGTCATTTCCAAAATCAACTAATGTCTGAATTGGCTCTCAAATTGGGTTTCTGGTAGGAGCATTCGTCTCCTTATTATCCTTAGGCCAATGGACAGGTCGAGGCAATTAACAAAACTCTGAAGACGATCCTACAATGGAAAATCGTCAAAAATCGGTCCAATTGGCACGTTATGTTGTATCTGGCTCTTTGGGCATACCGAACCTCTGTAAAGGCTGCTACTAGTTTTACACCTTTTTAGTTGGTTTATGGGATGGAATCTATCTTTCCGGTTGAATGTGAAATTCCATCTCTTAAGTTAGTTGTTGAGCTCCTTCCAGAGACTTCGAGTCTCGAAGAGCGCCACCTTCACTTGAAACATCTCGATGAGCAGCGTCGAGATGCCGCCACGATGAATGAGGCTCATAAGAAAAGGGTTAAAACGTAGTATGATAAAGTTGTCCATCCTCGAGTCTTTTCTGAAGGTGACCTTGTCTTGGTCTATGACCAAGATAAGGACACCTTGGGGGCAGGCAAGTTTAAGCCTATGTGGTACGGTCCTTTCATTATTAAACAAGTACTAGAAAATGGGTTGTATGAGTTAATCGATTTTGAGGGAAACAAGCCGGCAGAGCCCCGAAACGGGCTCTACCTAAAGAAGTACTTTGCTTAAGTAGGATTTAGGCAATGGCTTCTTTGTACATTATGTATATTTGTACATATCGCATCGAGAGTTTTTTGATATCAACACTTTTTGGTCTGCTGTGGCAGGTGTTTATGGATGACTTGGTCTATTTTGGGTTCACCGATGGTGCTTGTCGACACACTCGGAATCTCGCTTCCGCAGCTTGGGTACTCTACTATCCAACTGGTCAATTGATGGTATCAAGGGGTGTATGCATTGGTCCCGCTTCAAACAACATGGCTGAGTATACCGCTGTCATTAATTTACTATCCGAGGCAATTTCTTAGGAATTGACTTGTTGGTAGTTTATCTTGATTCACAATTGATAGCGTCACAATTAAATAACATTTATCGGGTAAGGGATCCATGTTTATATCCCCAATATTTAAGGGTGAGGTTGTTGAAAAGATCATTTACTTATATTAACTATTTTCACATTCCAAGATCTCATAACTAGTTAGCAGATTCTATCACTAATCAAGCATTAGACTGGGACATCAATCATTCATCACAATAAAATCAAGCACACACACACACATATATATATATATATATATATATATATATATATATATATATATATATATATATCTCGTGTGTACATAATCCTGTCCAAAAAATATACAAATTGGGACTCAAATGCCCATAATCATGTCCGACATATCTAATGCCCCAGCTCAGGATGAGCAACTAAGTAGGCAACTACTGCATTGGCCACACCCCGAAAAGTGCGAACCCAGTCACATGGCATGCCAACCACATGATGCTACATATCCTCAGGAAGGTCCTCTACGACAGCCATCGGTACTCGGTGAGTCAGTCTCACCAAGTGTCATTGAACGATATGTAGAAGTCGTTCTGTATCAGCAGCCGCCTCTTCGGCTCCTCGACCGCGCCGTCCATGCCGTGGGAACCCATCTGGTCGTACCGACCCAATATTTGGAACATGATCATCATATTAGTCATTTGAATCCCATCAAAAATATTTTTCAAAATTCATTTTTTTTGAAAAATCCAAAAAAATCATAAAATCGAAAAATACTTACCAATGTCGCCCCATGCTGCGGTCGGTGGTAATGCTAGATCAGGATCTCCTTAGAAATCCAACCCAGCATAAGGGTAGTCATCTATGGTGATGATCTGTTGATCCCACCAGGTAAAGAAGTCATCGTCAAATGCAGTCTGTGGGACGTCCCCAACCCCTAGACGTTTCATCAGATCGGCCCACCTGCCCATGCGTGGATCTCATGGGGTGCTGATGGAAACTGCTACCTTAGGGCGGAGTGCTGAGACCCTCTCAAAAAAGAAAGAACATAGAATAGTCCCATATCTAAAGTTTTTTGTCTGTCCCCTCTTGATAGAAGTGAGATGGCTCTTCATGTTGGCCAGAAGAGGAGTACGCCAGTCAAATTTATTGGTGAGACAGTCAAATGCCACGCTCATGGTTAGCCGTGATGCCTGATGGAGAGAGGCTGATCCGTTCACTCGAGCTATGGTGAACAGGATTATCCTCAGTGGTAAACTCGCCACATGTGTGATGGAAATCTGACTTCCAACCTTCTTGGGATGTCTCGGGCAATATATCTGTACGTAGTCCTCGATCGAGAGACTGCTCCGTGTCCTGCCCCGGGAATGTACTACCTCTCCCCTTCGGGAAAGGCCAGTGATGAAATAGATATCTTCCACTTCTATCCTGAGTGGCATCTGGTCAATCATAAAGGCATCCTCCTCGATATTCTAGTAATCAATGAGCATCTCAAGCAGACGTGTGTTTTCTTTCATATTCGGCAGTTTGAAGAATTTAAGCAAACCACATCCCCGTAGGGCATCCAAAGCATCAGGATCGTTCATGACTTCATTATCCACCGCGACATGCTCTCTTTCTTGCTAGGTGACCGGCATCCTGAAGAAAAAATGATTTTCAACCGTTAGTTTTTTGTTTAAAAATGTTCACGGCGTATATGCGGGTCCCTGTGCACACAGTCGCGTATAGGGACCACGTGTACACGGGCTTCGTATTACCAACCCGCGTATACATCGCGGTGAAATTTTTGGCAAAAATTCAATGGTAAAATATTAATTAAAAACCTTAAAACTAGTCACAATCAATTGCAAGACAAGTATAAGAGTTACCTGGAGGTTTTTGAAGAATCTGAACGATTGAATTTGGCGTATGGGAAGTTTGCTCCTTTTGCTCCACTTCTTTGCTCTCAAACTCAAATGGTGAAAATGGTGAGTCTAAAAACTCTTTTATAGGTTTTGGAAATGCAAAATTTTTTCAAAATTTTATTTTGTTTGGCCTCATGTGACTTTTAACTTGGGAGCTTGGAATGTCGAGAATGGTTTGATTTTCAGGACATTTTGGATGTTTTTTCGACAGTTTCGAGACGGTTCCATGACTTCTGACCTGTCATGGAAGGTATCGTTTTATCACTGGCATATAGGTTAGGGACACCATTTTTTCGTTGCATTATGCATACTAGCCTCCATTTGTCGATACATATGCCATAGGGTCAACCCCATCGTGTTATGGTTCGTAAGCCATCTTCACTCGCCGATTCTTTAAATCATGACACGATGCTAGAGCCATCCTTTACATGGGCATCATAGTTAGCGCCTCACTGACATTTGTTGCCCATGCTGCTCCATTTTGAGTAGGCTCGGGAGTCCTCTATAGTCCCGCCATGACTTATGCGTTGAAGACTCATTCCTCTTTGCTTCTTCGCTTCGTTCTGGCCTTATACCCTAGAGGCTCCTTTGTGTTGAGTTGTACCACTGCATTGCATGTTGACTACTTGCACCTTTTGGCCTAGAGCCGGCTTCACTTGGACTCGTGTTTAAGCCAACTTTTGACCATGAAGACTGCAAAATCGACCTTGCATATCTTTGAACTCTGCAACTTGATACACTGTGACCCGTAGAAGGAACACACTTTTGAGTGCCACTGACCAGTTTTCACCTCCCTGCATTGAGCATAGGAACGTTCCAATCCCAGGAACTAGATCATCTGTTTCAACGACACTCATTCTTTCCACTATACCATAGAATTCTTTTATTCTTTTTCAAGCTTAATAGAAAAAGAAAAAAAAATTAAATATTCCAAAAAGAGCGGGAACAGGACAGTATTTCCATTTATTGTTGGCAGCTAGAGTCAGTCGTGTCACCCTTGAACAAAGCACTCAAAGCAAAGTCTCCTCCGTTTGGGCGGGATTTAGTTTGACTTAGGTACGCCTTAACCTTGTTATTGAGTCAGTTCTCCCCCGATTGGTTATCTCTTCCAATCATATGGAGGGTTCGTTCGTGCCTCCTGCATGACGAACTTATACAGAGTCATCATATGCTGCCACATAGTCACATTGAGTCGTGCTTTTGTTTAAGGGAAGTTAGCCTGAGTCGGCCTCTCTGCGGTGTCTCTTGACTCATTTTTCAGTCGGCCATCCCTGGTTGTCAGTATCATGTCTATCATCACATCAGTTATATTGGTCCTTTACTCGTGCTGGTTCGAGAAGGTCTCCATTGACTTCTTGCTGGCGGGTCTTGTCCTAATCGACAACGACATCTTGCTCTGAGGACAGGCCTAGAGCCGCACCCTGGCCCTATTTTCATTATTGATAGGTCACCTTGTGCTCAACATCGATCAGTATTATGGGTCTTTGACTAAGTGGTTTCCCTTGTGTTCGACATCAACTTACATTATCACACATTGGGATTCGTGCAGTACCTTGGTTTCCATTTGACCCTATTGGTGGATACCTCGCCTCTGTGTCAGATTCCATTATTGGTTGGTTTAGAGGGTTTCTGTCATGCGCTAGCCACATCTTGTGTACACCGGAAACGTACTTCGGTTGGGTTACTACATCTCTTTCGTCTGATTCCTACCACATTATTGGCCTACGGGTTACACTCGTGCTAGATTGATGAAGGATGCCTTAATGCCTTCCTTCTATCGGATCTTTCCCTATTGACTCCAACTCATTGCTCTGGGGCAGAGATCTAGAGTCCATTTGGCAGTACCTTGGGGTTTGCAGTCATTAGTGGCAGATCCTTCGCTATTGATAGTGGGAAACCATCACTGTCTCCTAATCAATAGATTCTTACAGGTGTTCGACTCCAACTCATCTATTCACACTTGTTGGATTGTACTGGGTACCTTGATGCTCATTATCATTATCGGTGAGTAGTCTCATGTTTGTTAACGGTATACATCAATGACCGGTAATCAAACGATTTCTCACATGGTCGACTTCAGATCATTTATTCCCATGGTGTAGAAATGTACCACGGCAGTCGGTGAAGACCTCAGGTTGTATCGGCATTCATTGGTTCACTTGACAGTTGCTCCTGTTGCTGCTAATTGATACTACTCCACCTTATATGTTGTAGTCAGTCATGGCAACATTCTATTTGCTGGCACTTGAGTTTGCAGTGTAGTACCATCCTATTCCATCATGTTCAGTTGGTACTTTTTGTGATCATTTCTTGATATCAGTGATCCGGTTCATCCTTCAGCATCATTGACATTATTATATGTGATATTCAGACATGTACTTGTTCGATCATGATTAGATGATCCATTATGTATTTTATAGTCATTTATACTTGTATAATTAGTGGATCCGCTTGTACTTGATATGCGGACATGCTTTACTTTTTCTGAGCATGGGTATGCCCACCTCAGACAATGTTTCTTTCTGATCTCCTTTTGTGGCTTAGCAGGCTGAACTCTGGTGAAGTCCTTCTCGGTTTTTGACAGATTTCCTTTCCATGTACTTGCTTAATACATTTCAGCCATCATGTACCCCTTCTGACCTCATATATTAGGGGGAATCTGTTATAGCTCCAAATCTCACTCTTATGGTTTGTGATGCTGCACTCATGGCCCAGGGCAACCCCTCCTTCCAGACCTGGTCCAAAAATAAAAAAAAAATGTTTTATCCCTTATACGCGACATTTCCCTGAGTTAAATGCGTGTATACGCGGGTAGGTGTATACCCAACCTGCGTATATGTATTAAAACACTTAAAAAAATATAAAACTCCTTAATTTCGGGTGGAGATCGCAGGTTTTACCTGCTGATCACCTGTTAGTGCCCGTGGCCCAACTGTTCCCAACCAACTCCTAACTAAAAAACTCCTTTGGGAGAAGTATAAAAAGGATTCAATGGGAAGGCCTAAAGGAGGAGAGAAGAGAGAGAAAGGTTATTATGCTGAGATTTCCCTGACCAGGTCTGAAGATCCTTGTGCCTCCTGCACTTCCCCCATTTTTACAAGAAACCCTTGTTTCCTTGTGTGTTGATGTCCAACCACTACTTGTGATATCATGGAGTAAGTCATGGAAGGAGTTTATTAAAGGCTTGAGACTGCACAAATCCGGAGGAAGGCTTCGCTTGGAGCCTGCGAAAGGACGACTTAGGTGAAATTATTCCTCTCTGTACTTTATTTGTCTATAATAAAAGAAACACATGTCTTTGTTCCTGATATAAATCTTCTTCATGTTTGTGATATTCATGTTAGAATTCATATGTGAATGGTTGTTTAAATTTCATAACTAACTACCTTTCTTTATAATATGAAGATGGTTACTTTATAAGGTTTAGTCCATATACTGCTGTAAATCTTGAATTGGTTGTTTTGAAGGTCAAAGGAGAAAAGGGAACTCCAAGAAGGGTTTGGACCCTAGAAGGACCTTCTCAAATGTAGGACCTCAGGTATGCCCCTTATCATAGAATTTGCTTATGCTAGCATAATGGCTGTGTGGAATGTGTGTTTCTCTGTATAGACAACTTTCAGTCTGCTAGGGTATCAGCCCAAGACCCTAGGGGAACTTTTCCCTTAACAGTGCTAACTCTTCACACTAATGCATGATGGATGTTTATGGCTAGGACAACCTTTCCCCATTACAGACATGCAAATTCACAAAATAACACGTCTTCCTTACAAAGGCGCAAAACCGGCTAAGGATTTTGGCGGAAATACTGCAGAGAACAATCTTGCAGAGAAGATGAAGAGGGATTACAACCTCCTCAAGAAGTCGCGAGGGTATTCCATTCTCTCCATCACAGACTGGGTAGTTCAATTTGTTGCCCAGATTTTAGCAGGGAAGGTTATGAGAAAATGTTGCATGGATGAAGTTCTGGCGCTAGTAGTTTCCCTTGCTGCACAATGCATGAAAGGTGTACAATTTAATTTTACGAGAGATTTTTCGACGTGAATCACATGAAATTTCATTTGTTGACGCGTTTCAAACCAACCAGTTTGGTTCATCATCAGGACAAGTTGAAGAATCAGATCTAGCTTTGCATATTAAATAGTCAGAGCAGAACATCCAACGATTATATTTCTTGACCAAGCAACGACTATATTGACTAACGGCTAAATTTGACTGGGAAACGGTTAGTTGGACAGGATTAAGGGCATGACCTTTATTTTATTAATTAAGTTAATTCAAATGATTATTAAATTGATAGTTAGTTATATTCTTATTAAAATAAAGGTTAAAGGGACTATTTTATAAACGAATAATTATAAATATATCTTAAAATAAATAAATTATAAAATAAATTAATTTAAATTAATAGTTAGTTAAAAAGTTATTAAATATATAAATAATAGAGTAATTAATCATTATTTATAAGACACGTTAAAATATAAATATACATAGTTAGTTATATTTTTATTAAAATAAAAGTTAAAGGGACTTATTTTATAAACTTATAATTCTAAATATATATTAAAATAAATAAATTATAAAATAAATTCATTTTAAATTAGTAGTTATTTATAAATATTAGAGAAATTTTAGGGGGTTAGAAAGAATATTTTAAATTTTTTTAAAATTAATTAATAGTTTATTTAAGGGTTAAATTAGCATATTATCATAGATTGATTTCAAGATATAAAATTATTAATTAGAGTTTTGAAAGGATTATTTGTATTGTTACTAACAATATAATAGCGTTATCATAATAATATTTAATTAATTTTATTAATAAAGTCGTGTACTTATAACCTAAATATCATATTTAAATAAAAGAATCCTGAAGAGGATCGAACAAAGAGAGTTAGAGGATAACAAGGGGGAAACTAAAGAACAAGCTATTAAGAGAGGGGGCAGAACAAGGAGGAAACAACTAAAAGGTGAGGGTCGGGACCCAGAAACTACTGATTTAATTGGGCAAGATACCTCTGTCAGGAGTTCATAGAAAACTGCCAAGAAGCCCAGGAGGAAACCAAGCCGTTTCACTACACTTGGTTGTTACTGTCAATTGTGGTTATTGCTTGGAGATTTCCGGAGGATATCCAATTTCCTCTGCTCGAGGAAGGATTGCCCGACGTAGTGTAATTTACTTCCTTATGGTCCACAAAGGATGTTGCGCAGATTGAAGAGATGAAGATATTTTGGGTTCTTGTGGAAATGGATCTCTGTATGACAATCAATCAATGTCCCAGGTTGTCCCCAACCTTTTTCATGCAGCTTTCAGCCTACGCAACATTCAAGGCTAACTTCCATAGAGTCTATATCCAAGCGCGGGAGGATCCAGAGAAGAAACGACACCAATTTCCCTATTAGGTGTCAGAAACAGATGTGCAAGAGGTTGTAGCATCATGGCTTGCAGAGTGGCGCGCCTCGTCAGTAGTAGGTGTTGGAACAAGCATGGATGCAAGAAGTTCTGCTGCGTAGAAAAGAAAGGAGGTAGCTAAGCAAGCTGTGCATACCATCGCAAAACAATGAAAGAAGGAAGTTGTAGAAAAGGCTCGCATTGAGCAGGAATGTGCTACTGCGGAGCAGGTAGAAAAAGAACAGCGCGTGTCCCAGAAAGGTGATAAGTCACCTTCGCTGGAGATAGAGGAAGAAGATATTTTCGGACAAGGTGACATAGGAGATGAGGGGGAGCGCACCCAATTTATTTTGAAAATATGTGGTAAGGAGTAGAAGGGTGGCACATGGAGAAAACAAAAATCTGCCAGAAAATAGGTTGATCCCATAGTGTTGACAGAAAGCGATCTTGATGAGATCAATGATAAAGTATGGGATACAATGACAGAAGTGTTGCAACAGTTTGATAAACAATACATGCAGATGCTGCGGAGTTTCCAAAAGGATCTGCGTGAGCTGTAGATCCAAACAAGCAGAATACAGGTGGGTGTCAGATAAGCGAGCGGGGAGCAAGTGAGCCTGGCACCCAGGACAAGCCAAGCAGCAGAGCTAGTAAGGACCCTGGATCTCATAACTGTACCATTGTCGACGGGTCCATTCAGTCAGAGTTGTAGGTTTTAACCCTGTACAAAAATTACCTACATACAAATTCTAAAACACAAAAAATAAACAATGCGAGAGCATAACACATAAAACACATATACATAGAGATTTTCCCCTGGATCCCAACTACCAATTTGATTTCTCATTATGTTCCTTTCAATGTTACAATACATATTTATACATGCCGAAGCATCCAATACCATGGACCGAAAACCATTACGTCGAAAACCATGGACTGAAAACCATAGCATCCAAAACCATGTGTGAAAAACATGCACAAAACCATAGGTAGGTCCGCCCAACCTAATATAGGGTGGGGTTACCTGCACCCCTCAAACCCCCTCTTCTAACCCCCCGGTTAACTACGTGGGTTAGTCGTGGAAAGAATATAACACAACCCAACATTCTCCCACTTGTTTTTTTCTTTCCACAGGGGGCCATAAGAGAGCTTAGTCATTTATCCATTCCTGCAATGCCCATTGTTTCTCTACACCAAGGGAACGTCTCAGAGCTCACAGATTTTGTCAATGCATCTGCAGTATTCTTCAAAGTGTCCACCTTTACCAGCAACACCTTTTTGTCTTCTATCATATCCCTCAGAAAGTGATACTGAACATCAATGTGTTTTGTCTTTGAATGATATACAGGGTTCTTTGCCAAGAAAATTGCACTTTTCCTGTCACAGTCTATCCTTATAGCTCCCTGTACTAAACCCATACTTGAAGAAAATCTCTGCAACCAAATTGGTTCCTTGCTTGCATGAGTGGCTGCCATGTATTCTGCCTCTCTAGTTGATAGTGCCACTACATATTGTTTCTTACTCATTCAACTGATTACACCTTCAAATAGGTTAAACACATACCCACTTGTAGATCTTCTCTGATCCAGATCTCCAGCCCAGTCCGCATCAACAAAGCCACGGATATCCAAAACTCTGTCCAATCCTCGTCTTCCTTGGTAGCACAAACCATAATCGCTAGTGCCACACAAATACTTGAAAACCCGCTTCACTGTTGTCCAATGCTCCTTTCCTGGCTTTGACATAAACCTGCTCAATACTCCCACTGCATGTGCAATGTCTAGTCCAGTACAGACCACTACATACATCAGGCTATCAACTGCACTTGCATATGGAACATGGGACATATCCTCTTCCTCTTCTTGTGTCTTGGGACACTGTTCAACAGATAAATTTACACCTACAGGAATATGAACCTTCATTGGTTTACTATCATGCATATTAAACCTCTACAATATTGTCTCGACATACTTCATTTGGTTTAACCAGAGCTTCCTATTTGCCCGATCTCTTTTAATTTCCATGATCAAAATATAGTTTAGAACACCAAGATCTTTCATGTTGAATTTGGAAGACAATTGGGTCTTCAAATCCTGGATAATTTCTTTGTCATTTCCAACCAGCAACATATCATCCACATACAGGACCAAATAAATAACACGGTCACCAATTAATTTAAAATACACACAGTGATCTGGTTTGCTTCTGGTGAATCCAAGTCCCCGTATAAATGTATCAAATTTCTGATACCACATCCTTGGTGACTTTTTTAACCCATACAAAGACTTCTTTGACTTGCATACCAGTTCTTTCTTACCCTTCACTGTAAAGCCTTGAGGTTGCTTCATGTAGATCTCCTCTTTCAGATCCCTGTGAAGAAATGTTGTCTTCACATCCATCTATTCTACCTCAAAATCAAAAGTAGCAACAACAAATAAAAGTAATCTAATAGAAGCTACCTTGGCAACTGGAGAAAAAATATTACCAAAATCAATTCCTGGCACTTGGGAATAACCTTTTTGTACCAACCGAGCTTTGTATTTCTCCACCTTTCCTTCTGCATTTGTCTTCTTCTTGAACACCCATTTGCTGCCAATGGGTTTCCTTCCAGCCGACAACTCCACCAGATCCCAAGCCTCATTTTTGTGCAAAGATGCCATTTCATCAACCATGGCCTCTTGCCAGAGTTTTCCATCCTTTGAATCTACTGCTTCCTTCACAGTTCTAGGTTCATGATGAGTAATAGATAAAGCAAAATTTGAACAGAAAGAAGATGGACTATACCTTTCTGGCTACCTTCTTCCTCGAATTGATCTTCTCACGCCTGGATTTTGTGGCTCTTCATCTTCTGATTCCTCCTCTGTTGTAGAGTCTGATTCTTCCTCCTTTAGCTCAAACTCTATCTTCTCAGGTTCCTTTGGTTGGACTTCATGTTTAATAACATCTTTCACCTCTCTAAACACCACATCTCGGCTGTACACAAACTTCCTTGTTACTGGGTTCCAAAGCTTATAACCCTTTAAACCATCCTTATACCCAATAAAGATGCACTTTTCAGATTTACTATCCAACTTGGTTCATTTCTCCTTTGCAACATGTACATATGCATCACATCCAAATACCCTCATATGTGAAAGACAAGGTTTCTTAGCAGTCCATGCCTCTTGTGGAGTCTTATCCTCCAATGCTGATGAAGGTGATATATTGACCAGGTAGCATGTTGTCTCCACCGCCGTTGCCCAGAATTCCTATCCTAACCCGGCACCATTGAGCATGCTTCTTGCCCTTTCCATGAATGTCTTGTTCATTCTTTCTGTAACTCCATTTTACTGAGGTGTATATGGAGTAGTCTTCTGCCATGCTATACCACACTTCTTACAGAATTCTTCAAATTCCTTATTGCAATACTATCCACCATTATTTGTCCTCAACACCTTTATCTTCTTCTTTGTCTAGTTTTCCACCAGAGCCTTAAATTCTTTAAACTTGTCAAAGACTTCAAATTTCTTCTTAAGGAAATATATCCATGTATTCCTTGAGAAGTCATCTATAAATGATACATATTACACAGACTTACCCAGTGATGGAACCTTTATAGGTCCAAACACTTCACTGTGCACAAGATCTAATATTTGTTTCACCCTCTTACCAGCAGAGGGGAAACTCACCCAATTCTACTTCCCATATACACAATTTTCACAGAAATCAAAATCCAGAGAGCTATTACTCATACCTTCTACCATACCTTTACCATGAAGTATTTGAATGCCCTTATCTCCAATATGTCCAAGCCTTTGATGCCACAACATGGTCTTCTCTCCAGAGACCACTAGATTTTGTGCTCCACTTTCAGGAACCATTGAACTGTTGCACCCATCAACAACAAAGCTACCTTGCAGCTTGTCCAGAGTTCCGATCCGAACTCCCCACATCAATACCAGTGCTCCCTGAATCATCTTGCAGGCATCCTTCTCAAACATTGTTTTTACACACGCATCATCCAACTTGCTTACAGAAATCAGATTTATGGCCAATGGAGGAATATGTAGAATGTACGGAAGTGTTCTAACCCTTCCACCTTGCAAATTCAACTTTACTTTTCTGCGACCAATGATTCTAGCCTCCCAGTCATCCCCCAAGAAGACATCACCACCATAATATTTCTCATACTCGTAGAACCACTCTCTATGGGGAGTGAAGTGAAAGGATGCACCTGAGTCAATCAACCATGCCTCATGATCTACATGTGTACTTGAAGAAGCCAAGTACACATCCCCACCTTCATCTGAGGTGGTTTTCGCCTCTGCAAAAGGAGCACCATCAGATCCCTTTCCTTTGTCAAGAGCTTTAGATTTACAGTCCCTTTTGTAGTGCCCTTACTTTCCGCATTTCCAACACACCACCTTTACAGGTTTTCCTGGAGATTTAGATCTTCCTCTAGATTTAGATCTCCCACTCGATGACTTACTTTTGTTTTTGTTTTGAGACCATCCTTGTACAGACAAGGCATCAATATTCTAGCTCTCCATATTTTTTCATCTCATCTCCTCCGTCAGCAAGGATGAGACTATTTCATCAAACTGCAAGGCAGTTGCATTGCTACCTTTTACAATAACTAGACTATCCCATGAATTTGGTAGAGAACACAACAAACTAATGCACTTATCTTCATCTGAAATTTTAATATCAAAAGACGATAACTGACTTACCACAATATTAAATGTATTCAGATGCTCTATCACTGAGTCTCCATCTTTCATCCTCAGGTTATACAACTTTTTCCGTAGGAATAGTTTATTCACTAGAGACTTATATTGGTGTAAAGTCCCTAATTTGTCCCACAAAGCCTTCGTTGTAGCTTCCCCTGATACATTCAACAATACTGAATCTGAGACACACAATTGTATTGTGCTCTTTACCTTCCGATCCAACTTCTTCCATTCTTCATCGGACACTCCCGTTGGTTTAATACCCAGATCTACTGTGATCCACTGATCTTTATCCACCAACAGATCCTCCATATTGAGTTTCCACAACTCAAAACTCTGACCATTAAATTTCTCAATCTCTATCTTTCCACTGCTTGCCATCTTATTTTACCACTAGAATCAATCTTATAGATATCCCACGGAACAAGGTATACCACAGGCCTGAGTGAAACCCCCCAGCAAAAAAGGCGTCCCCTTGAAGCCAAAAAAATCTCTGATACAAAATGTAGGTTTTAACGCTGTACAAAATTACCTGCATACGAATTCTGAAACACATAAAATAAACAATGCGAGGGAAAAACACATAAAACACATATACACAAAGATTTTCCCTTGGATCCCAAAACCAGGACTACCAGCTTGATTTTTCATTATGTTCCTTTCAATGTTACATTACATATTTATACATGTCGAAGCATCCAATACCATGGACCGAAAACCATCGCGTCCAAAACCATGGACCGAAAACCATCGTGTCCAAAACCATGTGCGAAAAACATGAAAAAAACCATAGGTAGGTCTGTCCAACCTAATATATCATCCAAAACCAAAATTTTCCAGGGCGTTGCCTCGGACCCCATAGGGCAGGGTTACCTGCACCCCTCAAACCCCCTGTGACTCACCCCACTATGCAATTGGTGCAATGAAGGGGGGGCTCCGCCCCCCTTCTAACCCCCTAGTTAACTACGTGGGTTAGTCGTGGAAAGAATATAACACAACCCAACAAGAGTCTGCCGAAGATCGTAGTATACTTAGTAAAATCAAGAACATAGGACTGAATATAGTAGCTCTCTCCAATGAAACCCTCATATGGGGTGACAGATGAATTGAGAACTAAGGAGCAGCACGCCCTCAACCTCATAAGTGAGTACAAAGTCAACAATGAACAAATGTTCGTTGAAAAGATGCGAGCTCTAAAGGAAAAGGAGGTAGTGCATGCACATAGTTCATGTCTGGAGTTAGCAGTAGCAGAGGAATGC
Source organism: Pinus tabuliformis (assembly GCA_031772625.1). Classification (NCBI taxonomy): domain Eukaryota; kingdom Viridiplantae; phylum Streptophyta; class Pinopsida; order Pinales; family Pinaceae; genus Pinus; species Pinus tabuliformis. The sequence continues at coordinate 1,872,366,334 of CM062817.1, forward strand.
AAGATAGTGCCTGAGCTTCACATCTTGTAGGATGCACAGCTAGAAGCCAAAATCAGAAAACTAGTCGCTGGTGTGTGTGAGGCTAAAGAAGAAGTTGGAAGAGTAATTTTTGAGTTCAACATGAATATTGTAGAGCTGCAACTGAAGTTGCAGCTCACAACTCCACTTAAGGTCTGGGAGCAACGCAGAATCACAATAAAGGAAGGCATGGCTAACTTGGATGAATTGAGAACCAGGGAGTAGCGCACTCTCAACCTCATAAGTGAGTACAAAGTCAACAATGAACAAATGTTCATTGAAAAGATGTAGGCTCTAAAGGAAAAGGAGGTACTTCAGGCGCATAGTTCACGTCTGGAGTCAGCAGTAGCAGAGGCATGCAAGATAGTGCCTGAGCTTCACATCCCGGAGGATGCATAACTAGAAGCCAAAATCAGAAAGCTAGTTGTTGGTGTGTGTGAGGCTAAAGAAGAAGTTGGACGAGTAACTTTTGAGTTCAACATGAAGATTATAGAGCTGCAATTGAAGTTGCAGCCCACGACTCCGCTTGAGGTCCGGGAGTAGCGCGGAATCACAATAAAGGAAGGCATGGCTACCTTGGATGCCACAATCATTGACTATGCGGAAATGTTCAAGCAGGCTATGGAGTTAGTGACCAATTTGCATGAGGATCTTAACTTGCAAAAATTGAACATAGAGGTAAGGGAGCTGCAGGACCAATATGATGAGGTTAGGGTGACTGTGTGATCCTTAGCACCAACAAAATTCCTTGCCAAGTTATAGGAAGGAAAACAACTACTGGCACAGGTAAAGGAAGTGCAGAAGAAGGAGGCCTCGCTAAAGGTCAGGTTGTAACCTTGGTTGGAGGAGGCTTATCAAGTCACGACTTCTATTCAGGATAAGCTTAAAGGAATAAATAGACACAACAAACGGAAAAATTGGTCGAGGAGGTTCAACAGGCAGCGACATAGAGCGCTTCTTAAGTTGCAGTAATTTAGGTGGAGCTGGGGGATCTTTGCAGTAAGATCACAGTGCCATAGAGTGACTCGAGGGCGAGTCACAATATTTGTGTTCAGGACCTATTGGGATGGGGTCTCCTGGGTTAGTTTGGGGTTAAGATAACCCAAGTTTTAGTACATTTTTGTAAATAATGTAAAGTCCCCGCGATTTGTGGATGTGGAGCGCATAGATGGATAAGAGTCAAATGGGCTTAGCCCCTTGTTTTATCTAAAGTTTTGAGTCGGTTTTGATATTCACCCATGATCCACAGACCATGCCATTGTATGAATAGTCTATAAATATTGAGTCATAGTGAAGGGAAAGACTAAGAAGAAGAAGACGAAGAAAATATAGATATTGATTGAAGGGCCTAAGACAACAACTAGGGCAGGAAGACTCTGCTTCCTATCCTTAGATAGGAAAGAAAGGCTTTGCAGCTAAGTGCACAAAGGCCTAGGTAGAGTCCGCAGACCCCTGCAACTGTATGCGCAGGCAGTTTGAGTCTGTAACCTTGAATTGAAGATCAATAAAGACAATTTTTTCAAAGAATTCCTGAGTATTATGTTTATCTCTGTTAATGTTATATACTGCTGATGAATGATTTGTGTTTGTGAGATATTAGTTGAATTTTACATGACTCTCTTGAATAAGTCTTAATAATGTATGCAATGCATATTTAAATATTGTTGTGAAGACTCTGGTGATTTCTCTTATGTTTAATAATGACTTAAGTAAATCTACATGAACACTAATTTATCACTGCTCTCCGAAGTGCCTAAGTAGGCGAATTTACTGTTAGAGGTCTGCAAGGACTAATCGTAGACCTTCACAAAGGTCTAAAGGTTGTTTTAACATAGTCACAACCACGTTCCCTAAGAGTTTATCGATCTGCGTGAAGATAGATCTGAGGTGCTGAAAGACATCATACTAGTCTCTAGATGCAGAAACTTGGTTCTTACATCCCCCCATACTTCTTTGGGTGAGACTGCAGCCTGCGCTACATGGGTTGTTACTGAAAGGGCCAGTGGTGTAGGGTTTTGTTGGTTGGCGCAGCTAGCTCTGAACCTGGGTCAGGACCCCCTAAGCCAACAAATACAATTAGAAAAATAATTTTCTTCTTTTCCATCCAAAATTCATCTCTTGTTTTATTATTTTAACTATTATTTTATTATTTTTCCTTAAGAGGTCACTTTTAGGCTAAAATTTACTCTAATGGAGGTTGCATATTGCCTCTCAAGGACATAACTTTTTTGTAGAAGTTCAACAAATGACCATGGAGAGCACATGACAAACGAAGAAACTCAATTTTGATGGGAAATTGAATCCAACATTTAATAAATTTGAAAGAATGAAATTAACAACCCCCTAAAAGTTTGTAGAATCTATATAATGGTAACCTTTTATTTCTAATCTTTGAATAAATTGAATGAGGGGGAGTAGAGAGTTGTTGATTTCTTCAAATGCAGCTAAGAATTAAATCATAGAGATGTAGTAAAGGATGCATTCTCACACCATTAAAATACACATGTGAGCATCAAAATCCAGAGTAGCTTCCATTAAAACCCAAATGCAAAACTAACACAACAGTTAACATAAAGAGAAATTCCATCACGCATAATGAAAATATTTACCCTAGGAAACCAAATGGTAAAACCAACACTTAGTGGTTGCTTAGTTCTCTATTATGAGGATCCCTGGGACAATGTAGATCATACCTCTCTTTGTGCATTCTCCTCTCTTGGCCAATGAAAGAAAAATCCCTTTGAGAGTTAAATTACTAGAAGGTATTGGAGAGCCAAGGATAATGAGAAGGCGAAGAGCTTGAGATTCCATTTCTCATTCCTCTCTCTTTTCCTCTCATAATGTTATTTTTCTTATTTCTCTCTCTCTCTCCCTCTCTCTTCTCTCATTTAATTGTCTTTTATTTCTTGCATTGGTTTTTTATGTTTTATCTGACTTTCGTTAATTGCTAATTACACTTGCAAGTACTAGGTTTTACGACCACTGCTTGTTCAGATTCATTTTAGATCAAGGCCCTAAATATAAAACCTCTCCAATAAATTTTGTAGCATACACTTCCATGATACAAAATTGGAAGTGCCTTCCAACATTATAAAAAATTGAGACTAGTCATCATTGCAATTCAAGTGACACACGTAAGCCAAACAAATTGACAACCTCAACCAACCTATAATAAACCACAATGCTATTTTCAAGCATGTCTCTTTGGAAACCCATCCATAAAATATTCCAACTACTCTCTATACCAAGTAGAATCCCTAATATCCATACTCTAAACATGTTAAAACTTTACTACATGGTAAACAAAGGTGCAATTATTAATCCTAGAGCATTGAAAACTTAAAGAGCTCTCAAAAGTTCTTCTATTACTATATAGAAAATACATATGCTAACAAAAAAGTAAGGACCGCAAGACAAAACGAATTTGCAACACTTAGAAAATCATCTTTGTCTCTCTTCCATTATTAACTTGAAAGAGAAAAATGTATACACTTATTAATACCTTGAATAATAAAACAAGGGGATCATGCATTCTTGTATATAGAAGAATGTCCTAGGCTTACATGTGATTCATTCAACCTATTTTAGGCACTAAGGTAACCTACATGCAATTGATGCACAAGGAACTCAAACATTACCGAATTTAACTAACAAAAAATCTTAATTTGAAAATTAATAATTTTAAACAAAATAATTCTATAATAACTAAAAGTTAGTGCATGCATGCTCAAAGTATGAAAAGATTGATAAATCTATAAGAACTACTAACATAATCTTAAAAGAAAGGGACCAATGGAAAATTCACACAGAGTAAACATGAACTAAATCATTTAAATAAGAAACTATTTAAATATGATTCCATTACATAAATATTTATGCTAAATCTTTGGAGTTTTGTCATAATGGTTCAAATTTGTTCCTTGAAATTGAACCCAAGTACATAGAAAATTTTAAGAACAAAAAATTACTTTAAAATTTAAAGATCCAAGCAAATCTTACTAATCCTTAATATGAAAATTGTAATTTATGCTAAAAAATTGGATTTTTGATAATGGGTCAAACATATGCCTTGAAATTGAACCCAAGTACATGGAAAATTTAAAAAGTGGAAATTTAATTTAAAATTTAAAGACCTGGGCAAATCGTACTAATCCTTAATATGAAAGCTTTGAAATGTTTAGAGATTTTTTTATAAAAATACTCAATTTTTTCTATAAATTTGAGCAATTCTTAAAATAAAATAGTTTTATATTATAAAATTTGAGTATATCATTTAAAAAAATAAAAAAGTTCTTTATTTTTTAAACCATTAAAAGAAAATATTAAACCCTCAAATCCCTTCAGAATAAAGATTAAATTGTAATCACATCTACATTCAAACTACCCTGAAGTGTACAAAATTTAAAATGGCGTAACTTTACATAGGAAATACTAGAAATAATAAACACGAATAAGACTACTTGCAAATGAATTTCAAACACCACAACAGAGGCAAAAAGAAAGCTTTATAACCTTCCTTTGGCCATTGGTCCCACGATGCATCTTCATGACATGCCATTTTTAGACCTCTTGAATCCTTCTCTCGGTGCTAGAACCCATGTCAGTCAAAGAGTAGCAACAAAATGAGCTCACCACATCATTGCAATGAGTATTTCATAATGCACAAATAAAGTTGCTACTCAACATGCTCGGTCACATACTCTGCACTGTCATAAAAGAATCTTGTCTTCGTGGTTCTGCTCTCCATGGAAATGCACCAACTTGATTTAGCATCTCTAATTTTCTAATGATCGATGTGAATATGGTTGGGACACAAAAAAACACCTAACAACCCGTTTCCATTGCAGGTTCAACCCCAATAAACCACAACGATAATGATTTTATTCACATCACTAGGATTGTAGATCACTTTGCCACTATTTGAGCAACAAGTTGGAGCCTCTCAAACATATTGAGACGTACAAAATGAACATAGTGATTGTCCACGGACCACATGGGTCCTTAAGGCCTTCTCTTTCAAATCACGCACAATCTCAAAGCATCAATTTCATGCTGAATCTGGAAAATCGATGCATCGAGTAGACTCACACTGGCCAGTGCGGTGAAGCAAGCAACATATCTATTCTTCATGTTGTTCATTGCCTTACTCCTTATGCACCACACACGGTAAGGCAAGCAACCGTACTCTACCTTAGATCTAGACATCCAAATCTGGACATCAATGATATAACTAGATGTCAACATCCCCTGAGATTTTGTTTATCTTTGTTTATTCCAATATTGAATAGAATTTTTTACTCCTTTGAACTTGTATTAGGCAAAAGATTTCCTCTAATCCACTTTCGAGATCCTCTATCCAACTAGTGAAAGTGGCCACACATTGGATCTGTTATGATGGTTAGGGTAAACTTGACTTGGTCAAGTTACCAGCAGTTTTCGGGCTCCAAGTTTGTGACAACCTATGGTATTCATGTGGAAAATAGTTTATTTAAAGGCGAAAAGGCTCCAAGTAAAGTGGTCCTCGTGACCAGTGGGATCTCAAAAACAGTGTCTTTAGACACCACCACTTCTCTAGGTGTTTTGTGATCCTAACAACTGGGGTGAAAGAAAAGTGAGGTGAACATAATCGATAATCGCTAAGTGGAGGCACAATCAATAAGGAGTAGCTCGAGTAACTAGTAAGACGTTTTGTTCATGCATACATGCTAAGTAGGAGCATGGATAATTGTAAGGCTTTAAGACATTGATCAACCATACATGTAGTGCAGTGGTGCATGGAGTCATCAAGTTGTGGAATGGGTCACTGGATAGGTATCAGGGTGGGAGGTGTACTAATATCCTAGCTTGAGGGTGGGAATGTGAGATCTAAGGTGAGACAATGGATGAATGATTGAGACCAAGTTAATCTCCCCGTGTCAAGTTTAAGGGTTGGATTGTTAGGGTAATTTGGGTAAACTTGAATTGGGAAAGTTATCAGAGTTATCAGTGGTTTTCAAGCTCTACATTTGTGAGAAGCCATGATTTTCCCATTGTATTCACGTAGAAAATAATTTATTTAAAGGTGGAAAGACTCTAGGTAAATTGGTTATGGTGATCAGTGTGTAACATCCTCCTCCCACATCTATCCAAGTAATTGACCACCCGGGGTAAACATGTGACGAGAGGCTACTATGATTGTGTTCAACCTCCTATGTGACCTTAAGGAAGTGGAACCAATGGAAACACAACATACATACCTTTCACATAAGCTAGAAGACTTCAAGGAACCATCCCAACCACTCATGTAGCTAGCCCCTGAGTCCCACTAAGGTTTTAGACCACTTGACCCTTGGACGCTCCCATGGTATGGACCTAATAGTGTCTAGGAGGCTCTGGACGCTCTCATGCCAAGGCATGCCAGCGGCCAGGGACTATTTTTCCCAGTGTTGTGCCAACGTACCTAGGATTTGAGTCACTTTTTCAAGCCCATAGCCCAGGTCACTACCCATAATTGAATGACACCTTTAGAATAGAAAGATAATAGGGAAACAATGATTCAAATGTAAATACTTGGAAACGCCCTTAAATAGACCCCTACTAGCCATGACAGGAATTTCATCAAACACATCACAAATATGTAATCTACAAGTGTAAACAACATATTTAAACATGCAGGTCTCATACTTATCTGAGAATCACTATGAAGCAGTATTCCCTTATGTCATTTGCTCCATTATAATTTATTAGGTCATAGATACGTTGTTCATTCATTTACAAGTAAAAAAATGATGATAAACATACTTAGCCACTGTCATAAAACACATACATAACTAGCATAATAGCAACAAAAATACCAAGGAAATCACAACCATATGATCCACACATAAACCAATATAATACTCATAGGAATACAAGGAGAAATAACCTCATATTGACGATGCAAAATCCAAATCCAAGATGGGACTAACATGTTCCACCCGACCATAGAATGGTTGAGCCAAAACTCTCTTCATCCATTCACCCCCGTGCCATATTCCAAGCATGAACATGGCACTCAAACCAAAAGAACCAACAAGGGAATCCTGAGGCCAAACCACCTCACCCTCATCAATAGAAACTAGACTTTACTGTAATCCATCCCCTATCACTAGGCCAAAAAAATAAACATGTAATAACAGGCTTTGACATGATCTCCACCCAATCACTAGGTCAAACAAGCATGGATGCCACCAGATCTCTCCACCAACACTGTGAGGAATTTTCCTATCTCCTAGTCTCTCAGGCTTTACCACAATCCACACTGGATCACTAGGCACTAAACTGAAACCCACTCTTTGGGATTTACTGCATAACCCAACCCTAGATTACTAGGCCCAACAAAGAGCAATCCACTTCTTGGCTTTATTGTATATCCTGTCATTTACCGGTAAGGATTCCCAGGCCCACTAAGGCAACACAATCCTGGATTTCCCACAACCCATAGTCTGGCTCATGGGTTACTAGGTTAGTGGCTTTACCGTGATCTACAGTCTAGTTCATGGACCACTAGGCCATGTCTTCTATCATTTATATATCCACCTCACTCAGCTTCAAATCCATCTGGAAATCCATCTCAAGCAAAACATGAGAACCCCATCACAACATGGCTATCCAGAAATGGCAAGGCTAGGTTGAAAACATTGTCACACCTGGAAGAACCCATACCATAAAATAAAAGAACCACATGTAATACCATGAATGTAAAATCTTGCAAGAAAATACACATGAAAATCAATACCTACGAAGAATACTGATGTAGCTTCTTGATCTTGCTCTTCCTTGCTTGCTCCTTCCTTCCTCTTGCCTTCTCTGCCTTTCTTGATCCAATGACAAAATTCTTCAAGAAAAATCTAAGTGTCCAAGAGTGAGTGAGAGAAAGAGAATGAATAATGAGAGAGCTCCCAAAACTAAACTAAAAAAATGTTACAAACTGATCTTCATAATCCTTTTTATTAATTAGGCCTCTAAGTTTTTCATTTTCTATTATTTTCCTTCATTTTCCTCCTCACATGCAACCTATGACCTTTCTCCTTTATTTTCTTCTAATTTCCATTATTTTCATGATAAATGTGTCAAAAATGTCATTTTGCATTTCCAAAGCCTTAGCCATTGCCTTTTCCAATTTCCTTAGCCATAATAAACCAAATGAATGCCCACACTAGGATGTTTTTCCCAACATTCAGCTTGGAATAAGTGTCTCATCAACTATGGTTATTATTTTAGCATTTATTAACTTTTATTTACATGGAATTTTCACTAGGATTGTTACAGAACCCTCCCCCTTTGGGGAAACCGTCCTTGGTGTTCAACCACACCTATACCTCACCAAAATCACTGAAAATAAGACATACTACCCATGGAGTTTTATAACATAGCTCAATGCAATATTTACAATGATCACCCCGATAATAAGAAAATCAACATGAGAACATAACAACATAACATCATAATGACATGACACCCATACCGCTTATTGGACCTTTATAACATAGCTCATGGTGGTATTTACATCCATATACATATGTACATATACCAAAACATCATCAAACATGTACCAAAAGATATACCAAAGACATATACCAAAACTGCTTTGCCTCAATTAGAAAATAAAGAAGGATACATAGCCCGCATTTGATCCTCCATCTCCCATGTAGCTTCATTGGGCCCAAAGTGTTTCCATTACACTTTAACTTGCTCAATCACTCGGTTCCAGAGCATGCACACCTTTTTCTGCAATACACAATAAGGCTCTGGCTAGAATTTTCCATTTAGTTTCACCTGCAATACAGACTAGTCAATCACATGATCAAGATCTTTAATCTACTTATTAAGCAATGGCACATGGAAAACATCATGAAATTTCACTATCAGAGGCAGTGCAAGTTGATAGGCTACTACCCCAATCCTCTTAATAATACTGAAGGGTCCACAAAACCATGGTGCTATCTTGGCACATGATCCAACCCGTAAGGAGCTCTTCTTTGGTTTGATGTGCTAGTACTCATGTTCACTAACCTAGAACTCCTTAAACAACATGTTTCAATTTGCATAGCTCTTTTGACTATCCTATGTTGCCTTTAGATTCTTCTTTATAATATGTATTTATTGGTCCATGTCTGCCAACATGTCCAGTCCAATCAACACACTATTAACTGAACCGCTCCAACTGATGGGAGTATTGCAGCCCCGCCCATACGATGCCTTAAACAAAATCATCCTTAAAGATTCATGATACCCATTGTTATAAGTGAAATCTACTATTGGAAGATACTCTTACCACTTTCGCTACTAATGCATCACGTACATCCTCAACATGTCCTCCAATATCTTGTTGACCCTCTCAGTCTGTCCATCTATTCGCGGATGATAATCTATACTGAAGGCCAACTCTGTGCCCAAACTTGCAAACAACACCTTCCAAAACTTGGAAGTGAACTTTACATCCATGTGTGACACAAAATTCTTTGGAAACCCATCCAATCTGACCACATCTTTGATGAATACCTATGCTACATTGCTAGTTGATAATGTAGACTTCACTGGAATGAAGTGCACAACCTTTGTCAAGATGTTCACAACAACCATGATGGAATCATGTTGTCTCAATGTCCTCAGAAAACCTGTGATAAAGTCCATGGAAATGACCTCCCATTTCCATTCTGGAATCACAATCAAATATAGTAGTCCACCTAGATGCTTACACTCTGCCTTCACATGCTGAAAATAAAAACACCTAGCTACAAACTCTGTTACATCCTTCTTTAGATTCAACCAATAATAAAATTTATTCATTGTGGTCAATGTTTTCTGATAGCCTGGGTGATTCGAATACGGTTTTGCATGAAACTCCCTCAGGATCATCTTATTAAGCTGGCTACTATCTGGAACACATATCATGTCTCTAAATCTAACCAATCCACATCCTGTGCATCTGCACCTATACCTTTACCAGTACCACTGCCTGTACCTGTAAGTGTACTACTACCTACACCTATACTTGTACCTATACCTATACCTGTACTCTGCTGCAACTTGTGCACAATCTCCATATACCTGACATCCTGTTGACTTGCTTGGAAGATCCTATCCTATAAGTCTATCCCATAAGAGCTCATAGTTGCTAAGTGATTTACCTGTACCTACTTGCTAAGAGAATCTGCCACCATGTTCTCCTTTCCTTTCATGTACCTGATCTCGAAGTCAAACTCACTGATCATGGCCAACCATCTAGCCTATTAGGTTTTCAGATTCAGTTGGTCAAAAAAGTACCTCAACCCAACGTGATCACTCATCAGCACAAGCCTCCTACTAAGATAGTATCTCCACATCTTCAATGGATGTATTATCGTTGCTAACTCAAGATCACGTGCCAGGTAGTTCTGCCCATGCTCATTTAGTTTTTGTGACTCATAGCATACCACATGTCTATCCTACATAAGGACTCCACCAATTTCTCTCTTGCAAGAATTTGTACATACTACAAACTCCTTATCCATATCTGCAATCTGTAGCACTGGTTCATGTGTCAACAACTTCTTAAGCTGCTCAAAATTGGCCTTAAAACATCTTACCCTTCCTCTGCAATGATGTAGTAGGATAATAAATCTGCGAGAAGTTCCTGATAAACCTCCTATAATAGCCTTCTAGCCCCATGAAATATCTCACCACATCCACATTCCCGGGAGCTACCAACTCCATGATGGCCCTTATCGTTTCTGCATTTGCTGCAATTCCCTCCTTGTAGACAACATGTACCAAGTAGTGTACCTCAGTCTGAAAGAAACTGCACTTGCTGAGCTTAGCATACAATTGATTTTCTCTCAACAACCTCAACACTGTTGCTAAATGATTGACATGCTCTTCCTCAGTTTTAGAATATACCAATATGTCATCAATTAACACAATAAAAAAATTATCCAAATATGGACACAACACGTTATTCATCAAGCACATAAATTTAGTTGGAGCATTAGTCAAATCGAATGGAACTACAACAAACTCATAATGCCCATACCCGGTCCGGAAAGTTGTGTTGTAAATGTCCTCTTCTTTGATGCGTGCCTAGTGATATCTTGACATCAAGTCAATATTAGAGAATATTTTTGGTCCCTTCACATGATCAAATAGGTCATCAAGCTTCGGTAACAAATATCTGTTATTGATAGTCACTTTTTCCAACTGCCTATAATCAATGTATAATCTGAGAGTACCATCTTCCTCCTTCACAAACACTACCAGTGTGCCACAAGGTGATACACTTGGCCTGATGTATCCCTTGTCCAACATTTCCTTCAATTATAGCTTCAACTCTACCAACTCAGGTGTGGTCATAGTGTAAGGTGCTTTTGATGTTGGAGCTTCTCTTGACACTAACTCAATAGAAAAATCTACTTCCCTGTGAGGTCAAAAATTTTCAATCTCTTTAGGAAACACATCCTGAAACTGTTGTAGAATTGGGTACCTTCTCAAACATCTTCATCCTCAACTTCCTTACCTTTGTTGCTAGAAATATGTATGAAAAATAACACACACCCTTTCCTGCAAGTGCACTTTTCCTGCATAGTTCTCACCATCCTAACTGATGAGGATTTTGTCTTTTCCTGTAAGACTCTTAGTTCCCCATTATCATCCACACACTCATTGACTTTGTCATAACAATCCACCTTGTTCCTATGAAGGTACAACCAATCCATGCCCAACAACATATTATATGATCCCAAAGGTAATACATTCCAATGTGCTATGGTAGGCATACCATTCAAATCAAATGCACAAGCTCTTACAAAATGATGAACTCTCTTCTTTGTACCTGCAGCCAACTGCACTAACCAAGATTCTACATGCAATTCCTTACTCAAACCACACTTATCCACCAAGTCAGGACTAACATAGATATAATTATATCCAGGGTCAATCAAAATAGAAATAACTTGATCACAAAGCTTACCATCCATCTCAATGATAGATGCCTGATGGTTTTACTATTTTTTATCTAATGTTGCATAAATACGAGGAATGCTCTGACCAACATCCCAAACAATCTATGCCTCCTATGCACTATATATCTGTGGAAAATCTCTCTTAAGGTTCTCCTTACCTTTGTCTTTCCCTTTCCATCCTTGTTGAGATCCATTCTTACACTTTGAATATTCATAGAAATAATTCAATTTCCCAATAACTTCCTCAAGTGACGGAGGTTCATCATACTCAATCTGATCTCTAAATTCTATTGGAAATCCATTGAAAAATCATTGAAGTTTATCTTTATCATATAGTGCATACCTCAATAGCTCCAGGAACTTAGTTGTGTACTCTTCATCTATCACTGATCCCATCTTTAACTCATAGAATTATTTGGCCTTACTATCATAGTACCTTTCTGACAAGTACTTATTCCTAAAAATCCTCTTGAACTCGGGCCAAGTCAAGTCATCTCTCCTGATGTCTCTAACCCACTTCACATCTTCCCACTAGATGTCTGATTTACCTCTCAAGTTGAAGATAACTATTTTGGCCTTCATATTATCTATGTACTCATACAACTCAAAGAACTTCTTCATCCCAAGTATCCAAGCCTCTACATCTTTCGGATTCTTCACATCTCCATCAAAAGTTGGTGGCTTTTATTTATTGAACTCATCTGGAAAGTATCCCCTATCACTCCTCCTGTAAGGATAATGATGACGATCTTGATGCTTGTCAGAACCAGAACTAGAATAATACCTGTATCCATCACCTCTCCTATCCAGAGTATCCAACAATCTGCCATCTCTAACCGTGTGATCTATATCTAATCTCTAACCACCATGAGACCAACTTCCATATGCCCCATTAGTTATGTCCTCCTATCCATGGCTTGTCTGAAGTGGCCCTTGTCACTGCAATTCTGGCAAACTCTGAAGAAGTATCGCATTAACCTCTTCTTGTTTCTCTTGTGCCTGTATGATGTTGTTAATGTCCACCTTACAACTCTTTATTTCTTCCTTCAAGCTTCTCAATGTATCTATCAAATCAGAAGAGTGACGAGAGGCTACTATGATTGGGTTCAACCTCCTATGTGACCTTAAGGAAGTGGAACCGATGGAAACACAACAAACAAACCTTCCACATCAGCTATAGGACTCCCATGAACCATCCCAACCACTCAAGTAGCTAACCCCTAGGTCCCATTAAGGCTTTAGAATACCTGACCCTCGAACACTCCCATGATATGGACTTGACAACATCTAGGAAGATCTGGATGCTCTCATGCCAAGGCATGCCAACGTCCAGGGATTATTTTTCCTAGTGTTGTGCCAGCGTCCTGGGGATTTGAGCCACCTTTTCATGCTCAGAGCCCAGGTCACTGCCTAGAATTGAATGATATGTTCAGAACAAAAAGATAACAGGGAAACAATGATGCAAATGTAAATACTTGGACAATCCCTTAGCCAGATCCCTACTAGCCATGACAGTCATTTCTTCAAACATATCAGAAATATGTAATCTATAGGTGTAAAAAATATATTTAAGCATAGGGGTCTCGTACTTATATGAGAATTGCTACGAAGCATTGTTCCCTTGTGTTATTTGTTGCATTATCATCCATTAGGTCATAGATACATTGTTCATTCATTTATAAGTAAAAACATGATGAGAGCCATATATAGCCATTGTCATAAAACACGTACATAACCAACATAATAGAAACAAAAATACCAAGGAAATCACAACCATATCATCCACATATAAATGAATATAATACTCATAGAAATACGAGAAATAACCTCATATTGTTGATTCAAAATCCAAACCTGAGATAGGACTACCACATTCTACCCAACCATAGAATGGTTGATCAAAATATCTCTTCAACCATTCACCCCTGTGCCATATTCTAAGCATGAATGTGGGACTCAAACCAAAAGGACCAACCAGGGCATCCCGAGGCTAAACCACCTCACCCTCATCAATAGAAACCATGATTTACTATAATCCATCTCGGATCAGTAGGCCAACACAATAAACATGTAATAACAAGATTTAAAATGATCTCCACCCGATCACTAGGTCAAACAAGCATGGATGCTACGAGCTCTCTCCACCTACACCGTAGTAATTTTCTTGTCTCCTAGTCTCTCTGGCTTTAACAAAATCCACATCGGATCACTAGGCCCTAAATTGAGACCCACTCTTCAGACTTTAATACATATCCCAACTTGGGATTATTAGGTCCAACAACGAGAAATCCACCTCTTGGATTTACCATCTTGCCATTCACCAACAATGATTCCTAGGCCCAACAAGGTAACACAATCGTGCATTTACCACAATCCACAATCTGGATCAGGGGTTACTAGGCCAGTGGCTTTACAACAACCCACAATTTGGCTTAGGGGTTACTAGGCCAGTGGCCTTACCATGATCCACAGTCTGGTTCAGGGAGCACTATTATCACCCCAAGAAACTCACCTAGGTTGTACATTAGTGATGCTCGAGAACATTATAAACTCAACAAAATGTTGGATTAAATGATGGATGAATGAAATAAATGTTGTATTTTCAAGCCAGATAACCAATCCTACTATGATTGACCCCAGACATGGGTGAACACCCCCAAACTACAAGGCTTTTAACCACCAATTACTCACTGTTTAAACAAAGTGTGATGATAAGAAGACTGACTACACCAGCAGATACACATGACCCTGTGATGGCCAACTGAAACCAGTAAGGAGGTCTGTAAATATATTATCTAATACTCAGAGAGAATGATAGCTCTTTTGGTATCAAAACAACAAAACCTTGCAAGAAAATTCAATGATACATGCTAAATCCTAACATAGAGGTGGGATGACAACCCATCTGATGCTAAACATTCACAGTACATGAATAATTGCAAAACAGGCATAGCCTGGAACATAGAAGAAGTGAAAAGTGAGCAAATGAAAACAAAGGAAGCTTGTATTAGTTGGAAATGAAGACCAGAGGCTGCAGGTCTCACAGTAGTTACAATCTCCAGAAATTGAAGCTTACAACACCACTAACACTCATCTAACACTCATCAAACTCATTACATCCTTTTCTTAGTATTTATAGAATTTGTTTACAAAATATCTCTGTTAGGGTGTGGGTGGAGGTGTCTTAATGGATCACCAATCACATTTATAATTTGATATGGGTCTTCTGATTCATTCTGATTTCTTTAGATGAACAAAATGGCTCTTTCTGTACTACAATGTCCTTCCTGAACAGTTGAAATATTATCTTGATAATTTTCAATAACTGTTACTGTCATTGAATTGCTTGAGGAACATTCTCCTCGTCCTTGGCTGTATTGTCTTTGAATGTAGGTAGCTGAGAATTTAACGCATAGAGTATAGGGAGTTGATGGCTTGCTTTCTCCTTTGTGCGCACGTAACAGGTCCAAAAACATTGAAGAATATACTGAAAAACACTTCAAAAATGAATAGGGGCCGAGATGAAACATTGGCCGTCGGATGACAAAAAGGACGGTCAAGATTTGTTGACGGAAGACAATGGCAAGACATAAAGGCACAATTTGAATATGAGCTGTTAGATTAGAGAAATGGACAGCGAAGATCACACTAAAATGAACTATCTGGAGGCAGATGAACATGGTGAATGAGGCCCGTCAAATTGCGGTCAGGCAGTTTCGACGACGATCAGATGGCAGAAGAAAACGATGGTTAATAGGCTGGGAAACAGTAGGATGGCAGGAAGTGGTTTTCCTGCACCACTTTTGGGCAGAGGACGATTTTTGTACAAGGACATGCGATCCAACCATTTGAAGACACGTGGTTGGAAAAATACCACTGCCCCGCGAGTAATATAATGTGCAGGTTGACTGAGAAAGGCTTGCGTACCATGTTAGATCAACAGGCGGAGGATCGAGTGGTGGAGAAATAAAGCACGGGTTCATCGTTGACATGATGGGTGATATGATAGGTAAGGGGGGGTGGCTATTGATTATTTTGTTTGCACGGGTTATAACGAATTAAACATTAGAGCCCAGGATAAGATAAAAACAAGGGTAAATGCGGGGTTTTAAAGGTGAATAAAAAATATTTAAGGGGAAGTATGCAATGGAATTGCGGGAGTTATAAGGAGGAAAGGCAAGATGAAAGGGAAAACATGAAAAACTGCTGCTAGCCTTGCACAACCCAAAGCAACATTACTCAACACCTAATTTAATCCAACAAAAGCTGAAACTGTAGTAGAGCTAACACTGGCTCCTTCTGGGGATGAGATCCTCCCTGTGAGATCTCAAGGACATGCAGACCACTGCCTTTCCAGTTGAAAACACATTAATCAAAATTTCTAGTGTTCCATTGGGCATGGAGTCTACTTGTCTGCACAAAACTGATAAAAAAAAACTATTTACAAACTTTAAGGGCAAAGTCCTTAAGCAATATAAATTTTCAAAAATCACCCATTTACTAGGCCATCAAAAACTATCTCTCCTCCCATACTTTTTAGTATGAAGGTATTGTTCCCTTAAACCTGTGAAATGATGCAAGGCCCTGTCCAAAAAGCATCAAATTTCCCATGGTTTCCTTTCTTTTCCTTCAATGCATCCCATTTCAACACCCAATCACCAACCTGAAAATTACTTCTTTTTGCCTTCTTATCAAAGGCTTCCTTGATGCTTCTTTGATGTGCTACATCTTTTTCAACCAGCTGTCCCCTAATCTGATGCAACTCTGTTAAATAAGTGATTCTTCCTGCCATGTCTTCTTCTTCATCCTGCTCTTCTTGAAGGAATTTTACCACAGGGAGAGTTAACTGAATTGGAAATACAACCTCAGTGCCATTTACCAACTTGAATGGAGAATTCACTGTGGATTTTTTAATGGTCACTCTATCAGCCCAAAGTGCATACTTGAGCTTTGAATCACAATTCTTTTTATTGTCCTCTAACAATTTTTTTTATTATCCTAATCAGACTTTTATTAGAGGATTCTTCTAGACCATTTCCTTGAGGGTAATATGAGGTGGAATGAACAAGTTAAATGCCCATTGAATCACACATTTACACCAATTCCTTAGCTCTGAAGGCTGCTGCATTATCTATTATTAACTTATGTGGAAAACCAAATTTGCTGAAGATATTCTTTGTTAAAAACTTTATGACCACATTATGATCAGCCTTCCTTGTAGGGACTGCTTCAATCCATTTTGTGAAATAATCAGTGGCTACTAATATCCACCTGTGTTGGCCACTGGAATGTGGATTGATTTCACCAATAAAATGCAAACCTCACTGCTGAAAAGGTCCTTCGGCAATTATTGTTTTAGGGGCAAGGATTTCAGCTGCTGCTTTCCTTCAAATCTTTGGCACTTGTCACAAGATTTAACAAAAACAAATACACTAGAAAATAAAGTGGGCCAATAATACCCAGCTCTGAGAATTTTGTGGGCTGTAGTCTTCCAATAATGGTTCCCTCCACACATGTTGTTATGAAACTGCTGCATTACTTCCTTTGACTGTTCTTTGTCTAGACACCTTAAAAATATTCCAGCTGGATCCCTCCAGTAGAGTAGATTTTCATTTATACAATATTTTGTTGCTCTAAGTTTTAAAGTCATGGCCTGACTTTGAGTAAATTCTGAAGGGATTTCTAGCTTCAACAAGAAATTAATTATTTCAGCATACCAGTTACCTGAAGCTAGATTTCAACCACTAATTGATTTTTCTTTGTTTCAGTTGTTTTTTCCTCTTCTGTCTGACTATTTGCTGCCATTGTACATAGGAAATCAATGTTTAAAGACCTGCAATTTTCTTCAGCCAATAACTTGGCAAGAACCTGACCTTTGACCAGCTTGGTGGGCTTCAGCTCTATATTAAATTATATCATTTTAGCAATCGACTTTGCCCTTCTTCCATCAACATCAAGTTGAGTTAGGACATCTTTTATTGCAGTAGAGGGAACATATGCAATTATTTTTGAATTCAAGATATAAAATCTGAAAGCCTTTAAGGATTTAATAAGAGCATATGCCTGTTTTTCTATAATATCATACCTCAGTTCAACATCCCTCAAATTCTTGCTGAAAAATGCCACCGGATGCTCTGAACCTTCATCATCTTGCTGCAATAGAACAGTTGCAATGGTGTCTTCAGAAGCAAATGAAATACATGGAACTCCTTACTGTAGTCAGGAATTATTAATGTGGGAACTCCCATGATAGCCTTCTTGATGGAATCAAATGATTTTCTTGTTGTTTCGGTCCATCTTACCTCTGCTCCTTTCTTCAACATGGAGGTGACATGCTTCACAAGTTCTGAAAAATTCGAAATAAACCTCCTGACAAAATTTATTTTTCCCAGAAAAGACTGTATATCTTTATTTGATATGGGGGCAGTCAAAGCCTAAATTGCTTTGACTCTTTCTGGGTCAATCTGAACACCTGCAGTAGACACAACACGTCCTAACAGCTTGCCTTCATGTAAAACAAATTGCGATTTTTTGGGATTGACTGAGATTCCAAACCTTCTGCACTTCAAGAACACCTTTTTCAAATGCTGAAAATGACTTTGATGACTGCTGGAGTAAACTGTTATATCATCAAGGTATATGAGGACAAATTTATCCTTCTCCCCCACAAATGCTATGTCCATATCTCTCTGAAAAGTGGCTACAACATTCATCAATCCAAATGGCATTTTGGCATAAATGAAAGTGCCCCAAGGAGTGGTGAATGTAGTCTTTTCTTGATCATCTGGGTGCACAACAATCTGATTGAAACCTAAAAATCCATCCAAAAATGACATCACTTTAGCACCTGAGACCTTTTGCAGCAAATGATCCATTTTTGGCAAAGGATAATTGTCTTTTTTGGAACGTTTGTTTAAATTCCTGAAATCAACACATAGTCTGATTTCACCGCTCTTCTTCCTTACCACCACTAAGTTCGACACCCATTTTGAATATCTGAGAGGTACTATAATATTGGCAGCCAACAAATTTTTATTTTCTTTTTCAATCAATGGAAGAAGGATTGGATTTATTGGTCTCAAATTCTATTTTAAAGGAACAATGTCCTTTTCCAAAGATATTTTATGTTGAATTATATTCTTGTCATAAGTTTTCAGGTCATTGTACTCCCAGGAAAACACATCAGCAAATTTCCTCATTATATTGCAATATTCAACACTCTGATTAGCAGACAAATGAGTGGATAGATTTACATATTTGGGCTGACCTGGACTTCCTACATCATGCTTACAGACTGTTGATTGGTCTTCTTTTTGAGTAGCTTTGTAAGGCACATCATTTTGGTCAAACAATCTTTCAAGAGGAATTAGACCCTTAGGAATATGGTTATTAGGAAGTTGGACAATGTTGTCTTTACCAATTTTATTTCTAAGCTGGGACTGTGGTTTCTCTTCCAAGGCATCATTCTCTTGGTCAATTTGCATCTCAGAAAATTCATCAATGACTTGAAGGAACCTATTCAACTCATTATCATCTTCAAAAACTTTCCAGTGGTGGACATTGTCAGGCAAGGAAGGTCTATATTTCATTTGGACTTCATACACTAGTCTGGGAGGCATGGGAGGGACAAACAGACTAGCAAAAATAGCAAGGGAATCAAAAAACTGATTTTGGGCTATAGTAATGTATGAAATATAGAAAAAATCAAAAGAGTCTCTAATTCTCCATACGTCATCTCTGTATTCTTTCAGCCTTGGGTGCCTTGTTTGAAATGTTTTATTTACTTGCTGTATAATTAAATCAGCATCTCCAAATGCCTTTATTCTCCTGATTCCTCTGTCTTTTGCTGCATTAAGGCCCAACAACAATGCTTCATATTCTGCTATGTTATTTGTCATGCTAAAAACCAGCTTAAAAGACAGCTAAATTCTTTCTTTCTCTGGAGACACTAGCACCACCCCTGCTCCTGTAGTCTCCCTAGAACATGCTCCATCAAAGAACATCTCCCAAATCTGACTTCCTTGCTCCTTCTCAGCCTGAACAATTGGTTTCTTAAGCTACATTACGACCTTCTGAGATTCTTCTATTTAGAGAATACATGCTCCAAAATCAGTGTCCTTTGCATATATAGGATGATTTGTCAGATTTTTCTCGTCACTGATGATGTATGCCAACTCTGCTTTTCTGTATAATCTCCGTCTCTCTCCTCCAAACACTGGGACAGTTGCATAAGATAGATCATTCTGTAATGTCCCACCTAACCTCTTAATCCGCCCTCTGGATAGCAGCATGCCAAACTTAGGAGGGACATCTGCTACCACAATATATATCATCATACTCTTCATGGGCAGCTGAGTTAAGGTAATGGCAAGATCTTTAATCAGTCCAAGACATTTCACCTTTCTTGAATCAAAAGGAAATAAATCATGATAGGGTCTAGTGATATCAAGGCCCAACTCTTCCATGACAGCTTTAGGCATCAAATTGTGGCTGGCCCCTGTGTCTAGCAGGTAGTTGTGGAGGATTTTATCATGAATGGTCAATGAGACATAAAAAGATGGAGAATTATTATCAGCAGTTTTAATCATAGGGATAAGCACAATAGCAGGATTGCCATCTTGCAAATTGACAGAGTCAATGGAGGTTTGTTTGATGTCTAGCTCAAGGGCTTCAAGAATAGGATTCCTAAATACTTCACTCCTTACCAACTCAACCACAGGCACAGATATTTTCAATTTCTGAACTTCTGACTCAAAGCTGAAAGAAGAAGGTGATTTATCAGAAATTTTTACCTCTTGAACTGGAGCTTTGAGGATGACAGGATCAGCTGCTGGTCTTCTCTGCCTGGTATTCTGTGGTTCTATTTGAACAACATCTCTTTGTGCATTATTTTCTTTGACATTCTTTGCATTAGACCTCAAATTATATCTCTGCTGGCCACCAGTTTGCAGAACTTCACCTCTGTCCCACTCCTGACTATTTTGATCTTGCAGCAATGATTCTTCATATTCAGCCAATGTAAAAAATGAAGCACTACCTTTATCTTCCATGCAGTGAATTTCATCCTCATCCTCTTCAAATTGTTCCTCCTCCATGACTACATTTTGGAAGGGAGCTTTTACTTTATGATCTTCTTTTGTTTCTTCACCCCTCTGCATAATCTGTAACTGCTCATTTTCTCTTCTAAAAGGATTCTGATTTCTTGGAGCAAATGTATTTTGCTGCCTTGTTTTTCCTGAGTTTTGCTCAACCTTTAGCTTAGAAATTTCAGCAGCCAATGACTCTATCATCTTAGTCATTTTATCTAATTTAGGCTCTGAAGATGATGCAGAAGAAGTAGATGCCTGATTTCTCTGTCTTCTTCTGTCAGCTTGACTCTTTAATTTCTCTGCAGCCATAATATTGGATTCTACTTCTAGGGCTGCATCCTGCATGTCTGCCAGCGTAGCACATCTCCTTTCTCTCAATAACAGGCAGAAATCAGAGTCAAAAGCATTGGCATAAGTGAGTTTGGCAGAGGTAGGAGTAGGCTTCACCTCAGCTGGAATCTTACTATACATTCGATTGAATCTTTTATTAAAATCAGGTATTGATTCCCCATTTTCCCTCTTCAGATTACCAAACTCTGTATGGTAATACAAAAAATCCTTCTTATCTCCCCATTTCTTCAAAAATGCATCATCTAATGCTTCTATATCTGTAATAGATCTCTAGGGAAATTCTCTGAACCACTTCCTAGCCTCTCCATCAAGGCTCTGGACAAAAACTCTCATCCATACATCATTTTCACTTATATCTAAATTATCAGCATAACTGTAAAATCTTCAAGGTGTTCTTCTGCTGTTACTCCCTCTGTTCCAGTGAATTTAGGCATATATTTCTGATATTCTCCCACAGGCATAGGATTTAAAGGCATAGGCAACACCAATGGTCCATATCTAGCAACAACAATTCTCTCTATTCTAGTTGGTGCTTGTTGTCCTGCTGTAATTGGAATATTTGGAAGAATAATAGTAGTCTGAGCAATAAGGGGTAATGTGACGGATGGTAGAGATAAAGGGATGTTTTGGACTGAATGGGAAGTTTTCTTTGGACTGAGATTCAAAGGGGAACTAACTGTACAAGGGGCTAAACCGATCTCTGAAGGTTTTTCTTTATTAATAGAGCTGTTTTCTAAATCTTCAATATGTATATCTTCTGCTACAACTTTATCTTTCAGGGATGAATTAGACCTCTTAGGCTTACCTGATCCTGATGCCCCTTTTTGTGATGATTTCTTTGATTTAACAGTCCTCTCAGGTTCAGGCACTGGTTCAGCTGGCAGCTTCTATGGATTTCTTTGAGTATTTCTCACAAACTGATCCAGAACTTCAATGTGCGGTTGCCAAAAGATGGTCTTTCTCCAATGGAGTCACCAGATAGATTATTACAACCAAAATATGTGTCCAAACCTTGTCTGTCATCAAAGCTTGAAGCTATGTCGTTCTCCCAGGGAAGCTGAGCTTTAATTCTCCTCTCCCCGACAACGGTGCCAATTAATGTTATCACCCCAAGAAATTCACCTAGGTTGTATATCAATGATGCTCGGGAACATTATAAACTCAACAAAATGTTGGATTAAATGATGGATGAATGAAATAAATGTTGTATTTTCAAGCCAGATAACCACTCCTACTATGATTGACCCCAGACATGGGTGAACACCCCCAGACTACAAGGATTTTAACCACCAATTACTCACCGTTTAAACAAAGTGTGATGATGGAGAAGACTGACTACACTAGAAGATACACAGGACCCTGTGATTGCCAGCTGCAACTAGTAAGGATGTCTGTAAATCTATTATCTAATACTCAGAGAGAATGACAGCTCTTCTGGTATCAAAACAACAGAACCCTGCAAGCAAATTCAATGATACATGCTAAATCCTAACACAGAGGTGGGATGACAACCCCTCTGATGCTAAACATTCACAGTACATGAATAATTGAAAAACATGCACAACCTGGAACATAGAAGAAGTGAAAAGTGAGAAAATGACAACAAAAGAAGCTTGTATTAGTTGGAAATGAAGACCAGAGGCTGCAGGTCTCACAGTAGTTACAATCTCCAGAAATTGAAGCTTACAACACTATTAGCACTCATCTAACACTCATCAAACTCATTACATCCTTTTTCTTGGTATATATAGAATCTGTTTACAAAATATCTCGGTTAGGGTATGCGTGGAGTTGTCTTAATGGATCACCAACTGCATTTACAATTTGATATGGGTCTTCTGATTCATTCTGATTGCTTTAAATGAACAAAATGGCTCTTTCTGTACTACAATGTCCTTCCTGAACAGTTGAAATATTATCTTGATACTTCTCAATAACTGCTATTGCCATTGAACTGCTTGAGGAACATTCTCCTCGTCCTTGGCCATATTGTCTTTGAATGAAGGTAACTGAGAATTTAACACACAGAGTACAGGGAGTTGATGGATTTCTTTCTCCTTTGTGTGCGTAGAACAGGTCCAAACACACTGAAGAATATACTGAAAAACACTTCAAAAACGAACAGGGGCCAAGATGAAACACTGGCCATCAGATGAAAAAAAGGATGGCCAATATCTGCTGACGAAAGACAATGGCAAGACACAAAGGCACAATTTGAATATGAGTCATTAGATTAGAGAAATGGACGGCAAAGATCACGCTAGAATGAACTATCGGGAGGTGGATGAACAGGGTGAATGAGGCCTGTCAGATCGCGGTTAGGAAGATCCGACAGAGATCGGGTGGCAGAAGAAAACGATGGTTAACGGGTAGGGAAACGGTACGATGGTGGGAAGTTGTTTTCCCGCACCACTTTTGGGCAGATGATGGTTTTTGTACAAGGACATGCGATCCAACCATTTGAAGACACGTGGTTGGCAGAATACCACTTCCCTGCGAGTTATATAACGTGCAGGCTGACTGAGCAGGGCTTGCGTACCACGTTAGATCAACAGGCGGAGGATCGAATGGTGGAGAAATAAAGCACGGGTTCACCGTTGACATGACGGGTGATATGACAGGTAAGGGGGAGGGGGGGCCGGCTATGGATTATTTTATTTGCACAGGTTATAACGAATTAAACAATAGAGCCCAGGATAAGATAAAAACAAGGGTAAATGTGGGGTTTTAAAGGTGAATAAAAAAGATTTAAGGGGAAGAATTCAATGGAATTGCGGGAGTTATAAGGAGGAAAGGGAAGATGAAAGGGAAAACATGAAAAACTGCTGCTAGCCTTGCACAAACCAAAGAAGCACTGCTCAACACCTAATTTAATCCAACAAAAGCTGAAACTGTAGCAGAGCTAACAAGCACTAGACCATGTTCTCTATCATTCAGAGATCGACCTCATTCAGTTTCAAATCCATCCAGCAATCTAGCTCGACCAAAACATGAGAACCCCATAACACCATGGCTATTGAGAAATGGAAAGGCTATGCTAAAAACATTGTAACACTTGGAAAAACCCATTCCATAACAGAAAAAAGAACCACATGCAATACCATGCATGCCAAATATTGCAAGGAAAATACACATGAAAATCGATACCTACAAAGAATATTGTTGTATGTGTTGTGTGTGGAGCATTATTGTTCAGAGGTCTTTGTTTCAGCCGGATGTATACCCCAGGACGTTTTGTACACCCCTCCATGCGGGGGGGGGGGGGTAAGGGGGGGACTTGTCCCCCTCGCGGGGGTCCATCCCCCCCAGCTTGGGGGTCCGGGGGCCAGCAGGGGCTCCGGGGCAGCGCCCCCGAAGCCAAAAATAAATGTAAAATTGCCTTGTTAAAGTATAGTAATTTCTAGTCAATCTGGGGCGTTCATTAGGCGGATGATCTGACGGTAGAACTTATGTTTGTTTAGGGTTTTTTTCCCTAGAAGGAAACCCCTGTCTTTGTATGAGGGTATTGTATTTGAGGCTGTGTGATAGATGTGTATTCTGTGTGAGCAAGAAACAGAGAGGTGAGACTGTGAGAAAAAACAGAGGATATTACAGCGGATTTGTTGTAGGTTGTATCTCTTCATTTTGCTGGATAATAGAAAGGAAGGACTGGCTGTTCGGGGTGGACGTAGCCCAAACTGGGTGAACCACGTATATCTATGTCTCTCTTGTTTTGTGCATTTTATGTGTTTATATTTCTGCAATATTTTATGTGTTCCATTACTCCGTAATATATAATTTTCTAACAACTGGTATCAGAGCCGAAGGTCTATTTGGCTGATAAACTCGCAGGAAAGAAGGGTTCCTGGTTCGAGTGGGAGCAATGGCGGAAGATGGTAAGTTTAGGGTCGAGAAATTTAACGGCCAAAACTTCTCGCTATGGAAGATGCAGATGGAAGATTATCTGTATCAGAAAGATCTATACCTACCATTGGGCGGAAAAACAAAGATGCCGACGGGTATGAAAGACGAAGAATGGAACCTTCTCGATAGAAAGGCACTCGGAACAATACGGTTGTGCCTTGCTGCGTCAGTCACCTTCAACATTTCGAAGGAAACCACGACAGAGGGTTTGATGCAGACGTTGTCGAAACTATATGAAAAACCCTCGGCCTCAAACAAGGTATTTCTTATGAAACGGTTATTTAATATGAATATGTCGGAAGGTGGATCTGTTGCAAACCATTTAAATGATTTTAATACAGTTACAAGTCAGTTAAGTTCTGTAGGGGTAAACTTTGATGATGAAGTTAGAGCTCTGTTATTCTTGTGCTCATTACCAGAAAGTTGGAATGGTTTGGTAATGGCCATTAGTAACTCCGTTTCTGGATCTAGTACTTTAAATTTTGATGATGTTGTCGGTGCTATCTTTAGCGAGGAAATGTGATGAAAAAGCTCTGGTGAGACATCGGGAAATGCTTTGAGTGCAAAGTCTAGAGGAAGAAAAATGGAAAGAGGAAAGAGCTCAGGATATCGCAGTAAATCAAGGAAAGGCAGATCCAAGTCCAGATCAGGAATAGTGTGCTGGAAATGTGGAAAGAAAGGACACCTAAAGAAAGACTGTAGATCTCGGAAGGGAAAAGAAGGAGATGCACAGCAAGAAAATAATCATGAAGCAAATGTGACAGGTGAGGTGTTACAAGATGCTTTGATTCTTTCTTTCGAAAATATTACTGATTCCTGGGTGGTAGATTCAGGGGCTTCATTCCATGCCACACCTGATAAGAAATACTTTCATGACTATGTTCAAGGAGATTTTGGACAAGTTCGTCTGGGTGATGATAAACCCTGTAAAATCGTTGGAATGGGTAAGGTTCTTGTAAAACAGCAGAATGGAAACCAATGGCTATTAAAGGAGGTAAGGCATGTTCCAGATCTAAAGAAAAATCTGATTTCAACAGGGTAGTTAGGCGGTGAAGGTTGTGTGACAACTTTCACAGATAAAGCTTGGAAGGTCACCAAAGGAGCCCTGGTAATAGCAAAAGGCGAAAAGGTTGGTACATTGTATTTATGCAATGGTATTTCTAACTCTGTTAATGCTTTAACTTCCAAAGGAGCAGATGCAACATTATGGCATCATAGGCTCGGACACATGAGTGAAAAGGGGATGAAGATTCTTCACTCAAGGAATTTGTTGCCGGGTTTGAAGAATGTTGATTTGGACTTCTGTGAGAACTGCATTTATGGAAAACAAAAGAGAGTCAGATTTCTCAGAGTTGGGAAAGAAAAGAAGAACGGAAAATTAGAGCTTGTGCATACAAACGTATGGGGACCTGCTCAGGTATCATCTCTTGGTGGCTCTCGTTATTATGTTACCTTTATTGATGATGCAACTAGAAAAACTTGGATTTATTGTATTAAGAATAAATCTGATGTATTTGATACTTTCAAGAAATGAAAAGCTTTGGTTGAGATTGAGACAGGAAAGAAATTGAAGTGCCTTAGATCAGACAATGGAGGTGAATATTGCAGCAAAGAGTTTGATAGGTACTATTCAGAGCATGGAATTCGCAGAGAGAAGAAAATTCCAAGAACACCACAAGAAAATGGCATGTCAGAAAGGATGAACAGAACAATCATGGAGCGTGCAAGGTGCATGAGATTGCATGCAGGATTGCCTTTACAGTTTTGGGCAGATGCTGTAGATACTGCTGTTTATCTAATAAACATAGGTCCTTCAAGTTCCTTGGATGGTGGTGTTCCAGAGGAAGCATGGACAGGTAAAAAGGTAAACTACTCTTTTTTAAAGCCTTTTGGTTGTGAGGCCTTTGTGCATATTTATAAAGAAAATAGAACAAAGCTTGAGGCAAAGTCAAAGAAATGTACCTTTATTGGATATGGTGTTAATGATTTTTGTTATTGCTTATATGATTATGAAAATCACAAAATCATTAGGAGCAGAGATGTAATATTCAATGAAAAGGTCTTGTATAAGAATCAGTTGTAGGAAAAGAAGAAATAAAATGAAAACAAGGAATACACAGTTCTTGATGACATCACTGAAAAGGTAAAGGTGCCTAAAAATAATAATAATCAACAATAGCAACCACCACGATAGCAACAGGCACCCCAAACACCTGAAAGTGGTGTTAGAAGATCTACCAGGATAAGTAGACCCCCTGAACGATACTCTCCTTCATTATATTATTTATTGTTGACTGATTCTGGTGAACTCGAATGTTATGAAGAAGCAGTGCAGGTAGAAACCAAGAAGAAGTGGGAGCAAGCCATGAAAGAAGAGATGGACTCCTTAGCACATAACCAGACTTGGGACTTAGTCAGGTTGCCTGCAGGTAAAACAACATTGCAGAATAAATGGGTTTACAGGCTGAAGGAAGAAGATGGAGGAATACAGAGGTATAAAGCTAGACTTGTGGTGAAGGGGTTTGCACAGAAGAAAGGTATTAATTTTGATGAAATATTTTCTCCTGTTGTTAAAATGACTTCAATCAGAACTATTTTAAGTCTTGTAGCAGCTGAGGATTTGCATCTTGAGCAGTTAGATGTAAAGACAACCTTTCTCCATGGGGATTTGGAGGAAGAGATATATATGCAGCAACCACAAGGATATGAGGTGAAAGGGAAGGAGAAACTAGTGTGCAGGTTGAAGAAGAGCTTGAATGGCTTAAAACAGGCTCCAAGGCAGTGGTATCTAAAATTTGACAAGTTTATGTCTGAACAAGGTTATACTAGATGTCACTCTGATCATTGTGTTTATTTGAAAAAGCAAAATGATGGCATCTATATTATATTGTTATTGTATGTAGATGACATGCTTGTTGCAGGATCTAACATGCAAGAAATAAATGTGCTCAAAAGAAAATTGGCAAATTCATTTGCAATGAAGGATTTGGGAGCTGCGAAACAAATCCTTGGAATGAGAATAACTAGAGACATGAAAAATCGTAAATTAACAATGTCTCAGAATGAGTACATACAAAAGGTGTTGAAAAGATTTAACATGCACAATGCAAAACCAGTTAGTACACCTTTTGCTAGCCATTTCAAACTTAGCAAGGAAATGTGCCCAATGACCCAAGAAGACATGGATTATATGTCTAAAGTTCCATATGCATCAGCAGTTGGAAGCTTAATGTATGTAATGGTCTGCACAAGGCCTGATATTGCACATGCAGTGGGAGTTGTAAGCAGGTACATGAACAATCCAGGAAAGGAACATTGGATGGCAGTGAAATGGATTCTTAGATATTTGAAAGGTACCACAAATCAAGTAATATGCTTTGGTGGTTCAAACATCTCCCTACAAGGATATGTTGATGCAGATATGGCAGGTGACAGAGATAACAGGAGGAGCACTACATGATATGTATTTACTGTTGGAGGAACAACTGTCAGTTGGGTTTCAAAAATCCAAAGTGTTGTTGCACTTTCAACAACAGAAGCAGAGTATGTTGCTACTACAGAGGCTAGTAAAGAAATGATTTGTTTACAAAGGTTTATGGGTGAGTTGGGTAAGAAGCATGATATGGGCACGTCATACAGTGATAGCCAAAGTGCCATTCATCTTGCAAAGAACTCTGCATTTCATTCCAGGACTAAACACATACAGCTCCAGTATCATTGCATACGATCAGTGTTGGAAGATGGAGAGTTGAAGCTGGAAAAGATACACACTAGCCAGAATCCTGCAGATATGCTAACAAAAGTTGTAACCAGGGAGAAACTGAGAACATGCTCAGTTTCAATTGGTCTTCAAGGATGAAGTTGAAGATTAGAAACAACCAGGTCCAAAGAGGAACCATTTTCCAACAAATGAAGCAGCGATGGAGTTGCTACAATCATTCTCCAAGTGGGAGATTGTTGTGTGTGGAGCATGATTGTTCAGAGGTCTTTGTTTCAGCCGGATGTATACCCCAGGAAGTTTTGTACACCCCTCCACGCGTGGGGGTGCGGGGGGGACTTGTCCCCCCGCGGGGGTCCGGGGGCCAGCGGGGGCTCGGGGGCAGCGCCCCTGAAGCCAAAAATAAATGTAAATTTGCCTTGTAAAAGTATAGTAATTTCTAGTCAATCTGGGCCGTTCATTAGGTGGATGATATGACGGTAGAACTTATGTTTGTTTAGGGTTTTTTTCCCTAGAAGGCAAACCCTCTCTTTGTATGAGGGTATTGTATTTGAGGCTGTGTGATAGATGTGTATTCTGTGTGAGCGAGAAACAAAGAGGTGAGACTATGAGAGAAAACAAAGGATATTACAATGGATTTGCTGTAGGTTGTATCTCTTCATTTTGCTGGATAATAGAAAGGAAGGACTGGCTGTTCTGGGTGGACGTAGCCCAAACTGGGTGAACCATGTATATCTGTGTCTCTCTTGTTTTGTGCATTTTCTGTGTTTATATTTCTGCAATATTTTATGTGTTCCATTGCTCCGTAATATATAATTTTCTAACAGTAGGTGTTTGATCCTACTTTTCCTTGCTTGCTCCTTCCTTCCTCTTTCCTTATTTTACTTTTTTGATCCAATGCCAAAATTCTCATTGAAAAATATAAGTGTCCAACAGTGAGAGAGAGAGAGAGAGAGAATAATAAGTAAGCTCCAAAAACTGAACTGGAAAAAGGTTACAAATTGCTCCTCAAAAACCTTTTTATCAATTAGGCCTCTAATTTCTTCATTTTCCATTATTTTCCTTCATTTTCCTCCTCACATGAAACCTATGACCTTTCACATTCCTTTTCTCCTAATTTCCATTATTTTAATAAATAAATGTGCCAAAAATGCCATTTTGTCTTTCCAAAGCCTTAGTTATTGCCTTTTCCACTTTCCTTAGCCATAATAAACCAAATGAACACCCACACTAGGATGTTTTTCCCAATATTCATCTTGGAATAAGTGTCCCATCAACTGTGGTTATTATTTTTGTATTTATTAAATTTTATTACATGGAATTTTCACGAGGATTGTTACACAGTGGGATCCCAACAATGGTGTCTTTAGACATCACCACTTCTCTTAGTGTTTCATGATGCTAACAGAACCCATTAACATAACCCGTTCAGCCATCAGGTCTCAACTTGTTACTCATTCTCGTCACTATATTGATCTCTTCCTAATGTTTGTGGCATTGACCTCCTTGCACCATATTGAAAATTACATAACCTTCCAAAAATTTGACTAACAGGAGCAAAGTCAAGCTATTAACTTTGTTCTTTTTCATCATATTACTAGAATATTCTAGAATCTACAATAGAGATAAGAATGGCCACAATACTAACATAATAGTAGAAATTTCTCTAGGGAGTCCAATGTCCTCTACAGAATTCCGACTACTCTAGGAACACAACCCCATGCTTCTTTTCCCTAATGATCCCAGATGAGGGAGTTTCACACAACAAATAATATTAGCCTTTATTATATTATTATCTCTTCCTCTATTCTTTCATGATACTACATATTGACCTCTACATCGACATTGTAAACATGATTTTTTTTTCCACAAAGACTTCCACATTGTAGATACCAAATCTTTGTATGTGTTACACTAGAGGTTTAGTGAATCCATCAAACTCCTTCAGGGATCTTTCTCTTTTTCTTACATTTTAAAAGTTGTTACCAAGCATCTCCTTTGCACTCCTTCCTTCACCAGCAAACTTACGTATTAGATTTATACTTCATAGCACTAAACATTATACCACTCTAGCTAGACAATCCAAGTTTACAAGAAATTAATAAACTTATTGAAAAAAACCATAATCTTAAAAAAATAGGAAATGATTGCAAATTTGTACACAATAGACATAGGAAATATTTAGCAAGAAAACAAACGACAACAATATCATCATTACTCTTGGCCATTCTATTCAAATATGCAGAGTGAGGCACTTTCCAATTGAGACAACAAGCCATTTAAATAAGATACCATGGAATAAAATAGTGTGCCACAATAAATAAAAGTGTACATCATCTCATTCCTCCCTTGTATTTATTTTCTTCCACCATGGGAGGCTGTCGGGGTCAATGAGGATGGCCTTGCAAGGGTGAAAGCATTTTGAGTTCCAACTCCTTTGTTGGGGACATGCACAAAAAAACAAATAAAGAGAAAATCACTTTGATACTACTGATCTATATTTATGAAGGGAAAGAAATGATATACATATTTCTAACCAAAACATGGAGATATAATGAAACTTGATTTCTATTAATAAATGGAAAATGTTGAAACTTATATAAATGCATAATGAAAATAAACTAGCTCTAATGGAGGTAACATATTTCTGAGAAGAGATGTGACAGTTATGTGTCTTCACCAAACTATATTACAATCAGGCTAAGAGGCCTTTTTATCGTAAATAAGTAATGTGAAACCCAAAACATCCAAAAACCTAACCCTAGGAGATGAAGCACCAATGTCTTTTGGGCCCCAATGGAGTAAGTTGGAATATCAACTTCTTGAGGTCATAACTTTGGTATATGATCTTCATTTCACACACATGATAGCTCATTGGAAAGGCCTATATGAGAAGTAAATTTTTCAGTTGTCAATGGGAATTAGTGACTAATTTCATTATGTATCCCTTAAAATCATTGTTTAGGGCCTCAAAATGGGTTTGGAAGTTCAAGAACTAAAAATTGCCAAAATAAAAAACTTATGTTGTAAACCAATGGAATAAGTTGGTGGATACCAATATCCACCTGGATCACTCCTCCCCCTTAGGAAGCAATGGTATCCAATGTGTTTAGTGTCTCCATGAGATGGAGATACTTTTTTTGAACTTGGCCCCTGGTGAGCCACTTGCCTTGGTGCAAGAGCTAGCCGTCTTTGACAACTTGATATAGTTGGATCCTTTGTTGGAAAGTTCTCTTAATTTGTGTGTCCATAGTGGAGTGGTGTAAGATCCATAGCCTTGGTAATGGTGTAAGATCCATATTGGATTGGTTTAAGCCTTTTATAGGCCCCTAAAAGGTGTTCCTTCTGCAAATGAAACCAAATCTTGTGTCACACTTAAAACTTGTTTGGCACCCAATGTTGATCGCGACATTGTTTGGACTTAGTATTGGATTTATGGAAGATTTCATGGGCCTACTTGTGGATGTGCTGAATTCGTTCAATAAATTTGGTAGTTAGCTTTATCTTAACCATGTGCAAATTATGCATATGTAGTTGCAAGGGGCAACACAACATTAATGGGACCCAATGGTTGAAATCTCGGACCCACCTAAAAGGGGTTGTGTCATGTTGAGATATGGTGAGCTCTGTTGTAGTTGTGTTCAACATAGGGGGGAATCTCATCCCATGTTCATGGATGCTTGGAGTTATACATGCACAAAATGTGCATAATCATTATGTTGATGACACATGTTTGACCATCAGTCTAGGCATGGAAGGTAGTTGATTTGGTGATATTGGTGTCCAAAAATGACCAGAGGATTGACCAAAATGCACTTAGGAACCTGATATCCCAATCTAATATGATGATCTACAAGATCCAAAAATATATCCACACCAATTAGAAAAATAGCTTGGCAGTGGATTTTGTTATGATACTCTTGTTATAGGTTCCCAAAATAGCCATCTTAGAAAATCTATCAATGACCAAAAACACACAGTCATTACCATGCTTGGTATAAGAATGACTAGACATATCGTCCATCGAGATGGACCCCAAAGATGTTTAGAAGTAGGAATATGGGTGTACAAGGGTTACTTCTTAATGGTTGGTTTGGAAATGGCACAAGTGATGCAAGATCTAATATACTTTCTAACATCATGTCGAAGTTTCGACCAATAAAAATACTTGTTTCAATAATTCCATTTTCTTCTCCACACCAAAGTTCCCTGCTACTTGACTGCAATGTTCCTCCCAAATCATCTTGGAATGCTCACTTGAAGGAACAAAAAGGCGTTTCAAGCAGCACAACAATGCATCCTCGATATGGAAGTTTGGAACCTACTTGCCTGCCATCAACATCTGTTATGTGGCAAAAAATTATGAGTCACTCTTGTATATCTGTGGCCATCAATAGGTCGTGTTCCCACAAGATTTGAGAATTATGGTAAATATCACAGTTAGGGGCCAATGGAGGCAGTTTACTATATGATTGGTGCTACCTTTCTTATATTTGATGCGCAAATGGAATTATTGTGGCAATGTGGACCATTTATCATGGTGGTTGTTTTGTAACTTCCCTTGTGATTACATAAATTGAAAAGGATTGTGATTTGTGTGGATGATCATCTACTTCCCCATAATATATTGTTTCCATTTCTAGCAGGGCTGCACAATGAAATACATCTCCTTATCATAGGTGGGGTATATTTGGAGTGTATCATATAATGTTTTTATTGTCACTCAGACCAAAAAATATTTGTTTTTGCTTCACCTTTGGTCACTTGACTTAAGGGCCAAGCTATATAGGAGAACCTTAACACGAATGTTCGGTAGAAGTTAGCAAGGCCAAATAAGCTCCATAGCTCTATTATATTTATAGGGGCTAGCCAATACTGAATGACTTAGATATTGGATAGATCCACATGCACACCTTGCTCATCGATAATGTACCCTAGGTATTGGACCTTTTCCATGTTGAAGTAGCATTTTTCAAAGTTAGCACATAGCTTGTGTTGTCACAGGTGTTAAGGAATTGTTGAATATGTTGCAAGTGTTCTTCCTAACTCTTCTTGAAGATGAGGATATGATCCAAATATACAACTAGGAAAAATTTGGTGAAAGGATGCAAGATATCATCCATCAACCTCATGAAAGTTATTGGGGAATTCATCAAACTAAAGGAAATGACCAACCATTCAAAAAGACCCTCGTTGGACTTGAAAGCGGTATTCCACACATCAATTGGTTTTATTTGAAATTAGTGGTAGTTGGACTTCAGAGAATTATTACTGAAGTACTTGGCCCCCTTGAACTAGTTAAGAAAGTAATCAATATGGGGAATTGGGTCCTAATTTAGGGCTCAATAATCAATCCAAGGTTTCCATGTCCCATCTGTTTTTTGTACGAGTACAATTGGGCTTCCATAGTGATGCGCACCAGTATTGCAGCAAGGATGCTGCAACTCCTTGGGCTACCAAATTTACTTCATCAACCTGGGGTTCACACAAACTTGGAGGTGATAGTGTTGTATAGAAAAATAGATGTAAATGGTCTACTCTTGTCACTGCTTAGATGGAGCGATAAACCAATAGGGTTTCTCAAACCAGCCTTCTATTTACTAGAATAGTTCTGATTACCAACTAGAGAGGGGAAATCTACCCTAAATGTGAGAAATGAAATGTTGCCTAATTGCAAGAATGAAAGACTGAAAAAATGCTTGCAAAGTAACATGAAATCTTCTATCTACTTGTTAACACACTTTTCTCACAAAAGAACCATACTTTAACCCTAATTTTCACATGTGAGGTTCTAACTAATCTATGCATGAAATCCGATCTAGAGAGTACTAACTACTATATAAAAGAACTCCTTCATTAATCTTTTTTCTTTATAAATGTAAATGCTAATCTTTCCTTTTTCTTTGGCAAGGGAGACAGGTGTGGAGGAAGAGGGGTACAATGGTTTTTATGGCTTGGAGGTCAAGTAGTGGCCTAATCCTCGCTTTAGTGATGATTTTTCTCAATTTGGGCTCAAAACAAGTTGCTACAAGATTTCCTACAGGATGTACTAGTTCTCCTATAGGATCCCTTGTTTTACTACATTAACAGGATGAAAGCTTAGGGAGTGGTATAGAAGTTGGGATGGAGCTTGGGAAAGGTGAATAAGGAGGGAATAAGGCATGGGAGTGGCAGACACTACTCATAACTCAAGAAAAGGCTTTAAGATGGTTGGATTTGCTAAATGGAAATGGAAATTTTTCCTTATATAAGAAGAATTCGAATTGAGACCTTAGTGACTTTTGGAAATCATGGGTGGATATGGCTTAGATGAGGCTATTGAGACGAGGTCTACTTGCAATGTAGAAGCTCCTGCAACAACACACAACATTGTTTGCATTTATACATAAATTCCTCTATAAACTAGAGGGTTTATTCAATAGAAGAAAACAGAGTTGTTACCATTTATTTGCTAAGTTCATGAATGGAAGTGCTTGAAATCAATACAAAAGTGCTGTGAAATCAGTACAAAACCTAAGAGATCAGAAATTCCAATTGCAACTTATCCTACGAAATTGAAAGATAATGACCTAATTATCAAGAAACCCTAGATTATGCAGAAAATCAAGAATTCTGGTTTTTGGGCTATATGGGAAGTGTTCCTCAAATCATGATCCATGAAAGGGGGAAATGAGGTGGAAACACTTTCTGACAACCTTTCTATAATATATTTTTTTCACTACGATGCTACTGTTAGAACTATTCACAAATGGAAGCAAACTAATTAACCCTACCAATACTTGCAAATTAACAACACCAAAATCAGTTCAACAACTAACTATGAGTATAATCTAAGCATACATCTACAAAAAGAGGAAAATTTACTGCTAGGTTTGGGCCCTAACCCAAGAGCTCCAGCCCTCTGATTCAATTCAGTGTTGGATCAAGGGAATGCTTCTCATTTTCATTAAAATATAAAAAATACACAAGAGTGCTCAGTTACAATGCTTCAACTCGAAAATGTTGCTTAGCTATATTGAACAAAAAATATGAATCCTAATGAGGCTCTAGGCCTCTTTATTTATACAACTGAAGTTACCAACAACTTCCTTAAATTTAGGGAGGCTTGGCTCCCAATCTCGAGATCAACTGGTCTTCAACTGTCACTGGCTTGGCTACCAATGATCCTCATGACTCAGCTGCTTGCAACTCCAAGCTTATGAGATTTGATTGAGGAATATTTGAGTGAGTGAGGAGTTAAGGAGGGAGATCTTATCTCCTAGAATCCCTCTTGATTGTCTCATTCGATTTCTTGCAATTTAATTAGCCAAAATTAGACCACTAGACATGCCATCTCATATTTACTCTTCTCATTAAGAAAAATGTAATTAAAACACGTAAATAATTATGAGAAAAGTTGATTTTAGTAATTTGGAGGTGCATTAAGGTCCATATAATTTACCCCCATTGATGAGCCTCATCATCAACCCCCTACTGAAATTGTTGCTCATCCTCTGACTTAATATATGTCCATGTATTTCATTTGGTGGCCTCCCTGACATTCTAGGCTTCTGTTGTAGTCTCCTCCTGTTGTCGATAAAAACCTGCATTATGTTGGAAATAATACTGAGAGGGGGGGTGAATCAGTATTATCAAATTCTTTTCAATATATCTTCCTTATTTATAGTTTGAATAATTCTTCAAATATTGATCATTACTTTGTATGTCAGTATCATAAAATAATGAGCAGGAACAAGAAAAGCAAATAGTCACACAAAAGAACACTAGATATAAGGTGGAAACCCAATGTGGGTGAAAAACACCTGCTGCAATATGTCTCTATCTTCTTTTAATAAGAAACTCCTTTTACAATGATTTTGTACTGGTGCAGTCCTTTACCAGTATGCAGGCTACAACCCGCAGAGAGCTACAACTCTCTCTCTCGTTTTCTAGTTTCTCCTAGAAGGGAGCTACAACCCCCTACTTCTTTTCTTTCAAGGACCACTTTTCATTAATTTTCAGACTGGATCCAAGAACATCAAAAACCCATCAACTACACTTGCATCATCAATCTCTGATTTATCAAATACTGAATCAATGCTTTCACCAAAGCCAACCCGCACACAGATATGCAAATATTTCCCTATAACTTTGCAGTATACCCAGATCATAACATGTGTACAATAAAACATGCATCAATAATTCAGATCTATAAATTCATTCTTTCAAATATTTAGATATTAGTTAACCCAGATTATTAGATTTATAGATCAAGCGTGTGCCACATATCATAGATCAAAATCATATAGAGATACCACTATTCCAGCCTTAAGATTTTGACCCATCAATAGAACTTATCCTTCTCCTTACGCTTAGGTTCCTTCTTCATTCAGATCCAGATCTGCACCATAACCCAATCACCATATTCCAGATCTAGCACTTTATCAGATATTCAATAATTCAGAAGATGCTTTGCCAAATGATCTCCTTCCTCTTTTATAGCCTTAGTCCTTTCTCAATACCACGGTCCAAAACCATAGGATCAAAAAACTGTTGGACTAATACCATGAACCAACCATGAAAGTGCGTGAGATCAACACTTTTGGATGCAATACCACTGACCAAAACCATAGGATCAAAAACTGTCGGACTAATACCATTAACCAACCATGAAAGTGCGTGAGATCAACACTTTTGGATGCAATACCATGGACCAAAACCATAGGATCAAAAATTGTCGGACTAATACCATGAACCAACCATGAAAGTGTGTGAACTTTTCTCTTGCATGAAGGGAACTTTTCTCTGCATGAAAGTGCGTAAACTTTTCTCTACATGAAATAAACTTTTCTCTGCATAAAAGTGCGTGAACATTTCTCTACATGAAATAAACTCTTCTCAGCATAAAAGTGCGTGAACTTTTCTCTACATGGAATAAACTTTTCTCTGCATAAAAGTGTGTAAACTTTTCTCTACATGGAATAAACTTTTCTCTGCATAAAAGTGCGTGAACTTTTCTCTACATGGAATAAAATTTTCTCTGCATAAAAGTGCGTGAAATTTTCTCTACATGGAATAAACTTTTTTTTTTGCACTATAATTTATCAAATAAATTTGCTGCACTATAATTTATCATTTGTGTGATTTTCCATCAAGGACAACACTTGTCTCATAATGCCAACAATCTCCCCCTTTGGAATTGTCATACTGAGAATTGTCATCTGATATCTCTTCCGTAGATTCATCTAGATATATATAAGTGAGTTGATCTTCTATGAGTTGTTTGCCATCAAGTACAACACATGCATCATAATGCCAACACATTATTCTCTATCTCCTCCCACTGCTTTCTTTCTTCTTCTTCCTTTCTACCCTCTAACGTATCTAAAAACAATGGTCGACTGAGTTTCAATCCAATCTAGTTGACTTTCAGTCTCTGTAATGCTTTCTTATACATTGGGGTTCTTTCTAGTGCATCCCTCATTCTATGAGGAGAATGATATTCTTTGATCTTTAGGTTGTAGGGTAAGTTGTTCCATCTCCTTTGGCAAGCTTGATGGCTTTCATCCCCTAGAAATCTCAACATGTCTTCAAAATGAGTGATTGCTTGTTCTTGTACAACAAGGTATCTTGGTGCAAGCTTGGGATCATTGGCAATGAGGTTGTGGGTGCTGATGACATCCATTGAGTTAGGTTGTTTTGCTCTGATGAAAAGGGGTTTTGCTTCTTCTCTTGCCAATACCATTTTTATTTTTGTAGCTCTGGCTTCCTCATGATTCATCCAAGATGCCAAGGCCATTAGTTGTAAGTCCCTTAGCTTTGGATTGGGGTCCCACACATTTAAATTTGTTAGAGCCAAATTGTGTAGGTAGAATTTAGATATCTTTGCTCTATCCTCCAGGGTGCTTTGGTCATAGAGGTCAATGAACTTCTTGTAGTCTTGGAAAGGCATAGTTCCTCTTTGTGCTAGGGTTTTTATCTAAAACTGCAACCATTGTTCTTTGAGGTATAAGGCATATGATTTTGCTGGCATCCTGCATTGAATTTCCTCCATGGATAGACTTTCCATAGTTTCCAATTGGCCTTCCTTTTCCTATAGATACTTTATTAGCCATGTGTTCTTAGCCTCTAATTGAGATTTCATTATTTTTCCCCTATCCCTTATGCTACTTAATTCATCGCCCATTTCTTGCAACTTCTCTTCCATGTGGCCAACATCCTCCACCCCTTTGGATTTAGCAATTTGCATCCAACGATGTGTCGTTGCTATCTCTTTTTCAAGTTCAAAGAATAGAGGAATGGAAATTTTTTGTGGTATCACCCTACCCCCTTCAATGAATCTGTAGTAGGAGCTGAGGTTTGGCTGTGGGCTAGGCTAATTCAGCTCCAGGACTCTCCCTCTATTGTTTTTTGAGTAATTTATGCCTCTTTTCCTTCCCTTTTCGTTTTCAGTCTTTCCTGATCTTTTTTCTATGTATCCTGCAACTTTGACAGGTTTCCTAGAGAACTGTTTTTGCTTCTTGTAGGACTGTTTTTGCTTCCTGTAGTTCTGTCTGTGTTTCCTGTAGGAGACCTTTCCCTTTTTGTGAAGGGGTCAAAGGTTGTTTAACTTATTTTGTTGAGGCTGACCTGGTGACAGGTCTCCTAAGATAGGTGATTGGTTACCTAGGAGAAGCTTGTTTTGATGTTTCTTCTTCCTCCTGCTCTAGAGGGACTACTTCCTCTTGTTATTTTAGTGAGTCCTCTATGATAATAAGAATCGTGGTAGCGGTTTTAGGTCTCCCTTGTTTTATCTGGGTGCTCTTCCTTGTTCTAAATATAAAGCGGAGTTTTCCTATGTCTCTTTACCTTTGATTTGATAGGTGTACTTAGGGAAATTAAAGCAGCTGCTTCCTCCTTCTCTATAGGCTCTGGAGGCACCCTTGGTGATTCCTCTTCTTCCTTGCTCTGTTTTTCAGAATTTTGTTCATCCTTTGTCTCATCTATTTATGACTCCTCTTTTTCATGTTATTTTTCTTCTTATCCCTCACTAGAAGTAGCGCTTCTATCATACTCAATGGCTTGAATTTCATCTTCCTTCATGTTTGCAAATGTTGACCATGTAATAGGGATTCTCAAATTGTTTAGAGCATCT
The DNA here is from genome assembly GCA_031772625.1 of Pinus tabuliformis. Taxonomy (NCBI): domain Eukaryota; kingdom Viridiplantae; phylum Streptophyta; class Pinopsida; order Pinales; family Pinaceae; genus Pinus; species Pinus tabuliformis. The sequence continues at coordinate 1,872,406,483 of CM062817.1, forward strand.
TCCAGGATGAGTTTGATCAACCCATGATGTGATAGTTGCTGATGTTTCCCTTCTTGCACCTTAATGCTCATGTTTATTATTGATTGTAACAAAAAATAAAGTACACTAAGTTTGTTATGAGGAGGTGTCTCCCCTCCAAATCTTAGCTCATGGAGGAGTCTAAAATGGTACCCATATACTACACAGTATCTACCTTCATAGGAAATATAATTGATGATGTGATAAATTACTTATTTCCAAGGATATCGAATTCTTTCCCTTATAACCCCATTTTTGTCTTCAATTGGTTCTTCTCCTTCCAAGAAAGAGCCCTTCTTGGCAAGAGTGTTGTTATATTTGTCCTCTTTTCTCCAATGCAATCCTAGGGGGAGTGTAGTTATCCTAATAATACTCTTAGGGGTAATTGTTACTGACAAACTCTCACTATAGTAGTTGCACTAGCTCTAGCTAGAGGTATGAGTGACATTTTGAATAACCTAGCAAAATCACCATCATATCCCCTTAGTAGCTCAAAGGACCCCATGCATTGATGCCTTGTAAAGATTTCTATCACAGGAGGGTGTTGGTGTATTCTGGTTGTGCTTGTGGGCTCTCTTTTGTTGAAACCCCCTGTCATATTTTCTGGCAAATTTTTCTCTAAATGTGGTTTGGGTAGCTATAGTTTAAGAAATTTTGTAGGTGATGAGGGTTCAAAGTTTATCCTTCATTAAATTTCATAGAAATCTGTCTATCTCTATGTGTACTACAAATACTTGAAATAAATGAGGATTTCTTCCCTTTTTATTTTTTGCAAATGAAAAACATAGAAGGTATGGCACCTACCTTCCTTTTCTATTCTCTGATGATGAGAACTCTTGAATTGATGGTCCTCAGTGTCCACCTACAACACTGTGTGATAATTATCCCTGTATCCTATAGCTTTCCTATAGTTTACTGTAGGTGCTCTTGTTTTCTATGGTTGCTGACTATTTCTTGTAGGTGCTCACTGCAGGGAGGCTGAGATTAACTTTTTCCTTTGATGACTCCTCGAGGTTACCTCCATCTTCATATTTGTCGAAATAACCAATACTTGGCATGGGAGTCAGAGATTATTTCTATTTGTGGATGATTTCGTTGGGTGATGTGCTGAATGGCCAAGTACGAATACCTCCTTTTGGACCGTTGGTCCCACTACAAGTTCATCATATCACCTTTCCTTGTAATTATCTCCCACTTCTATTCACTGTAACTTAACCACTTTTTCGATTCATTCCCTTTTTTATGTGATCTTGCCATGTGTGTAGTTGACTAACCCTTTACTTTTCGTTATCGAACTGAGGGTGGCCAAGTTCACTTGCTACCTTCGCTTATAAAATCAACTTCCTACATATTCATACAATTTAATCATATTTGTACCTATGAGGGAGTATTAGTGAGATGACATACCTGTTGGTCCTTTTCCTTGCTGATGCATGTTGCAGAGTGGTGTCAATTTGTTGTTCTTGACCTAGTTGCATATTCTCAACTACTTTTTTTCTTCTTTTGTTGATGTACATGTGCTGTATTTTGTTGTTTCTGAGCTTTGGAGGAGCTTCCTTATCCCTATAGTCATTGTGCTGAAAGTCAGTTGGAGTTGATGTGGTATTTTTTGTGGAATAGGTTGCTACAAGATTTCCTACAGAATGTCTACAGGATGTCTTGTAGTTGCCTTTTTCTTAAATTTTCGCATCTTTTCTTTGCTATGAAGTTGAATGGGTATTGGAATGAGTGGAAGGTGTGGATATGGAGTTGCATGTGAGGTAGGATATTGTTGGTATGCCCCTTTTTGATTCTATTTTCATTTTTTTTCTTTCATATTTTCTAACTTGAATTTTTCTAATGGACACAGGGGTGACATGGTCATGAAGGGTGTTGTCTGAGGTGTAGTGAAGTCAATGGCTCTTTTCATATTCCAAAACAGGCCTGTGTCACCATTTTTCCATTGGACTGCCCTTCCTGTACTTTTTCAAGACCTCATGTAATACCTATAGGAAACTCCTATAGTAATTACAGGAAATCCTGTAGAAAACACAAAATTTCTTGGAATTGGAATCTGGAGTTGAGTATGGATGGAAGAACATGGGGATTATGGAGGAGATGAAATGGATGAAGGAAAACATAGTGTGTTGTAGGGTTTTTTTCCCTTTGTATCTTGTGCTCATCATCTTCTTGCAAACCTGCAAAAACAAAATTGTTATGAGTGGCAGGTGTGAGGTCCTTGCCATTATTTTTGTATTATTTTTCTTTATTTTCATTTCCCTTTTTTTCTAAAGACAACTAGGTTGCCTAGAAGGAGATTTTCATCCTTTTTGCCTACCTTGGGTGCCTCAAAAGATGTTTTCAACCAAAGATATTTTATTTTATTTTTTCTTTCTTTCTTTATTTATTTAATACTCTTGGGCTGTCTTCAAGAGGTTTTCAACCCAAAACTTGGACTCAGGTGCCTCATGGAGGTTTTCACCTAGGTCTCTTTATTTTTTCTTTTTCTTTTCTAAGAACTTGGTGAGGTGGAAGTCGAGACTCCTTCAATCACCATCACTCATTGTTGATGCTACTGATGAATTCTTGCTTTGATAAGGGATTTTTGTATACTTTTAACCTGTACCCATTGACAAACAAAGGGATACATTTTACATCGATGGTTCTTATTTGAACAGTGCCATTATCATGGCACTTTTCTATCACATATGGTCCCAACCATCTGGTCATTAACTTGCCTTTGAAATCTTTCTACCGAGAGTCATACAACAAGGCCCAATCACCTTCTTGAAATAGTTTGTCCTTGATATTTATGTCATGCCAGATTTTCCTATGTACTTGAGTCACTTCTGTGTGCACGAGGGCCTACATCCTAAATTCATCTAACCCATTCAGCTGGAGAAATCTTTTGTGTTGTGCCCTTGTGACATTTAGATGTAATTTTGATGCCATACTTAAGGTGTTCTATTCAAATTCAATGGACATTAGGTCTTTTTTCCCATAGAACATCTCATAAGGAGTGAAGCCAGTGATGGTCTTCCAAGTAGTATTGTAGTCCCAGGTGGCCTCCACCTATCTTTCTTCCCAATCCTTTCTGCCACTGCTAATCACTTTGGTCATTATGCTTTCCAATGCTCGGTTGGTGACTTCTACTTTCCCATTAGCCTGTGGGTGGCAAGTAGTGGACTTTTTGTGCATGATCTTATGCTGACTTAATAGATTCTCAATCACATGGGATGTAAATTGACTGCCTTGATCAGTGACCATATCTCTAGGGTATCCAAACTTGTAAAACACATTATTCCTCAAGGATTCAACCACTTTTCCTTCTGTGGCTACCTTGACATCTTTGGCTTCAGCCCACTTTGTTAAGTAGTCAGTGCACACAATGATGTGCTTATTCTATCTAGATGGAGGGTCAACGGGCTCGATGAAATCCATTCCCCACTTGTCAAATGGCTCGAAATTCACCTGAGGTTGCAGAGGCATTTCATCCCTGGGGCTAGGTTTCCCCATCCTTTTCCACCGATCACACTGGCTGGTATACCTTTTTACATCTTGGTGGAGAGTGGGCCAGTAATAGCCAAAGAATTACTGTTAAATAATTTGGGTGAGGATGTTTGTGCAGGTAAGTTGGGCTTAGGTTTAGGAGATAAGTATAACTTTAATAAGAGTCAATGTGATAATTCATATATGGAAAACATAAGTATAGGGATAACCCATAACACTAATATAAATTTAGATAATAATAATAATAACATTAAAATAAACTTATGTAATATTAATAATAATGTTTTGAAACATATTAATGAATATAATGATAAGACTAACAAAAATGAGAATAATAATAATTATAAAATTAACTATGAATGTGATGCAGCTAATAATAATGGTATTACTTATAAGAAATATAATGATAATAATAATAATAATAACAATCTTTCTCCTCCTTCTCATAATAATAAGGTTGTCAATCTTTCTAGTTTTTCCTTTCCCCCTTCCATTTTTAATCTTCTGGGTAAAGGTTTAAATTTTGCCCTAGCCCCTAAGAAGATCCCTATAGAAGACATTATTTGTGACGTAGAGTTTGGGATTAAGGACTTACCCGATAATATTAAGGACACTATTAGGCAAGATTGCGTCGTTGTCCTTAGGAAGGCAAAGCCCCCATGCAACAACATTAGCAAGGATGAATTTGATGCCCTCAGATCCTTAAACCAGAATAAATATATCGTGGTTCTAAAAGCCGACAAAGGAGGGGCTACCATCATCCTTGACAAAGAGGACTATCACAAGAAGATGTTGGATCATCTCTGTAATAGTGGAAGCTATAAAAAGTTGTCCAAGAATCCCTTGAAAAATGTCTCAAGAACTGTGGCTAGTGCTATCAAGTCCAGTAACTCTGTGGGTTCTCTTTGCCATAAACTCATTGAGAGTAGCCCCATTACTCCGAGGATCTATGGGCTTCCAAAGATTCATAAGGAGGGGGCTTGCCTTAGGCCCATCATTAACACCATTAGTTGTCCTACTTACCTTCTTGCTAAATACCTTGCCTTGAAACTAAGGCCCTTAGTTGGCCTCACAAGGTCTTTCGTCAAAGACTCTGCATCCTTTGTTGAAGAACTTAAGGGCATAAATCTTTACCCAGGGGAAATTCTTGTGAGTTTTGATGTGGTCTCCCTTTACATGTTCATTCCTATAAATGAGGCCATTAATGTTATTAACTAGCTCATGAACTTTGATACCGTTCGGTTAGTGGATATTTGTCTCACTTCCACTTCTTTTAGCTTTGAAGGCGAGTTCTATGAGCATACATGTGGTGTTGCCATGGGTTCCCCCCTATATCTTGTTGTTTCTCATATTTTTATGGAATATTTTGAATCCAAGGCTTTGGCCTCAACCCGTCTCTTGCCCAAGCTCTGGAATAGATTTGTGGATGACACTGATGTCATCTGGTCTTATGGCCAAGAAGAATTGGATATTTTCTTCAAGCATCTCAACAATCAATCCTCTACCATTAAGTTCACGATGGAACAAGAAGTAGATGGAAGCCTTCCTTTCCTCGATGTCCTTATTTCAAAGAATAATGATGATTCCTTCTCCCACCAAGTTTTTCGGAAAACAACATATACTGAGTAGTATCTTCATGCCAATTCCCATCATTTCCTTGCTCAAAAGTTGGGAGTTCTCAACACACTTGCTACTCGTGTGCTAAGAATCTTTGATGAAAAAATCCTCGATAAAGAGAAGGCCCACCTCTTTAATTTCTTTGTTAAGAATGGTTACAATAGGCACCTCGGTCAGAAAGCTTTCCTTAAAGCCAACAAGAATTCATTGGTCAAGAAAAACCTTAAAGATCAAGTCTCAGGGGTTCATCTCCCTTTCATCCAAGGGACTACTGATAATATTGCAAGGATTCTTAGGAAGCATAATGTTCCCTCTACCTTTAGACCCCTTAACACAATCCGTAGCTCTCTATAGTCAGTAAAAGACCCGATTGACCCTAAGGACATAAAGGGTGCCTATGTTATTCCTTGTTCTTGTGGGACCCCATAAATTTGTGAGACGGGTCATTCTATTAATCAAAGGATAAGTGAGCACTCAGCGGACTTAAAACATGGGAGGACCCGGTCATATGCCTTAGCAGAGCATGTTGAAAAGACAAAGAATCATGTATGTATTGAGGAGGCTTGTGTTATTGCTAGGGTTGCTCAGTTTCATCACCGTAAATTTAGGGAAGCCATTGAGATTGAAAGAATGCCAAACAATCTCAACAAAAATGACGTGTTGGCTTGTTGGGGCCTGACCCAAGTTCGGAGATAATTTAGCCAAACAAATCTTGGTACTACTAACCCTTTCGACAACAGTCCGTGGAGCATGGATTGAGGTCTCACCTGAAGTAGTATAGGAGGGTGCTAGAACCAGGTTTCCGCACCCTGGGGATTTATTATGGGTTCCAAGTGGTCCGTGGTTTTTCCATGCACGCACGTCGCTACGCACGCTTACCCATACCTTGCAACCTGGGATGATGCCTTCGCGCAGCCCTACTTGGGGCCGAACATTGTTATTACCCAAATCATTACTAGTAACCCGATATTAATTGATTAACTTCGCTTATCTGTATGCTTTTAGTTATACTTAACAATATTCACCATTCATACAAGTGCGCACAGTAAATAAAAAATATAATTGCAAATGATATCAAACAGGTATAACACTAGAACATATACATAAGATTTAGATAAAACTTCTCTTTATTATTTTCTTCCTTCTGTTACAGACTCGACACTACCCTGCGCACTCAACTACAGGGGTCCATGCACTCAACTACGGACTCTACTAGGCCTCTACACACTCAACTGTAGAGTCTCTTCCTAATACTACGACCCAAGATACTTAAACTCTTGCTCTATGCTTCACTATATTTCAAACTCCATCTGTTTGTTAACTAACTGCTTTACAAATTAGAGCCTCACTCTATTTATACAATCCATGGTCCGCAGACCATGGGTAGGCTGATACTACATTCAAAACTTAGGGCGGACAACCCTATGACTCTAACATACAATTCTCGCTCCGCGCCCGCAATTTTGGAGTCTTTATAACAATAACAACTCAAAACTTGGGCTTTAAGCCCCAAAACATGTCACGGGGGGATTCCATGCCCAACAGGCCCCAACAAAAACATTGTGACTCATCCTCGAGTCACTCTATTGGCATGACGATCTTGGCGCGGAGTCCCTCCAGCTGGTCCTGAATGGTCTTAATGTCTACAACGCACTGAGCTGCTGCTTGCTAAACCTACTGCATTCTCCCTTATGAGACCTCTGTTTCCAGTGTGCTGCGCTACATCCATGCATGCATCCCCTGAATCTGCGAGCTTTCCTTCAATATCTACCATGATTGTGAAGGCTTCGTCAATCCATGGTTGGACGCACGCTTTGAGAATTTCTTCCTTATGGCACATCGCATCCACCTGCTCCTTTACTGCATTGGCTTGCTGCATCCTTGCAAGTCACTAAGTAAGGGCTACTGTCTGCGCTGTCCCTATGATGTTGTCATACTATTGCTAGAGTTCATGTGCCTCTATCTCCAGCCACTAGATGTTGGGGTCCTTCTTCAATGTCATGAGGACCTCAAGCGCTTGTTCCAACATGTTGGTACAGTCACGCACTACACCTCCAATCTCTTCCAACCCTACTGTAATAGCACTGACGTGTTTTTGTCTGATCTCTCGGGGATTGGAAGGTTATGCCTTCAATTGTAGGTCAACAATCTAAAGGTTCAGCTCCAGTTGAACCTTTGTTGTCTCTTCTCTCGCATCACGGACTCCACTTGCCAAACTGTGAATCGACACTTCTACCTGTAGATCTGCTATGATAGCCAGCTTTGGGACATGTCGACAAGCGTCATCTATCGTCTGCACCAACCTTTGGCTCTGTGACACCAAATTGTCACGCTGCAAGCTAAGCTGCTCCATATTGATCTTCTGTTCACTAAGAACTTGGATCGAGCGGTTCTCCCTAGCACTCAGCTCCGCTGTTATTCCATCTTGTAGCTGATAGAGTTTTTCCTGGGGAAGGGTAGCTAGATTAAGGCCAAGGTATTTCATCATGCTAACCATCATTCATTCCATCAAATCTGATGATACTAACACTCCCTCTCGCAACATTATTGTGTTGGCCATGCTTGTGTGCAACATTTTCTCTGCTGCTGAAGTGCTTGCTGCAACGTGGGTAGATAGGGTACCTTCCCGAGTGGGCCGCACCTATAACTCCTATAGCTACACCCTAAGGGTCCCCAACACAGTCTAATGCTCCATCATAAATTCTTGAAGTGCTTCAATGGTGACATCATGGACCGTCTCACCAATGTCATGGAGATAACCTTCAATTATGATTTGGTCAATGGCTAGCTTCGAGGCCTTGACCTTCTTCCTTGGACCTGATCTCTCTGAGATGCGCGCCATTTGAGCTATGTGGATGCGGTCCCTAGGTCCGCGCTCCCTTCTGCTATTTCTGTTTCCTTTGCCTCTTTCCCTAAGGATGTTTCTTGGCCCTCCTCTACCTGTACCGTTGCGGCCTCTTGTGTCTGCACTACTGCTGCTGCTCTTGTGACCTTCTTTTGCTCTGCAGCTTCTTGTGCCGCTTCGCGGACTGTTATTACCTCAACTGCCACTTTTTCATTCTACCTTCTCATGGCCAGTTGGGTGACTTGCAGCTTGGCATCATACTTTTTTTTTTGTGCTGCCGCTTTCTCCAGTTCCGCCAAATCTAGGGCACGCCACTCAGGAGGCCATGTCTGTTATAGACATTTTTGTGCCCTAAAACTCCAAGCATGAAATGTCCATAAACTAAGGGCTCCTAAGTCCCTAAAAGTGTTGTTCTAACCCCTAAAAGAACAAGGTCAACAGATTACAGCTTCTCCCAGAAGTTCTCCACTAGAAACTGCTCAGAATTGGACAAAACAGGATCATTTCAGCTGCTCCACTGGCTAGGTGCGTTGCATTGCACCTAAATACACTGTGAGGGTGCATTTCATTTCAAAAGTCCCTTCTGTGGGGTGCGATGGGTGAGAAATGACAAATGGCAGTGTCATTCCGCGAGGTGGAGAGACAATGGAAGCTTCCAGAATCTTCTCCTGTGACACTTGCCTCACTGAATTCGACCAAGGATGAGTAAGAGGCCTTCAGTCTCCAAGTGGAAGCAAGAAATGACAGAGAGAAGACACTAATCAAATCACAAGCTGACTCATCCTCCTTACAGATATCTATATATGGATCCCTCATCCCAGAGATCCAGGGGCTGGAATTTTGCATATTGTAAGGAATTGTTGTTGGTTTCTAGAGACAAACATCAGATTGTTGGGTGATTTATGCTTTGTTTGAGGTGAAGAGGGGCTTCTTTGCTGGGAGGTTGATGCTGGGTCAGAACCACTGGTTGTAACTCCTCCTGGATTTTTTCTTGTTTATCAATAAAAACTATTTGAGTTTTCCTCCATGCTTTTGTATGATTGATGCTTGTTACATTTTGTATGGTTAACTTAAATCTGATCCTAAGTTGTTTATGAATATAGATCCATGTCTTTGTATAGTGCTCTTCTTCTGTGATCTTACAGGTACTTTGTGAAGCTGGGCAAGTAAGGGAGCAGGTAGCTGGAGACTATCAAAGAAGAGAGGGATTGGATCAAAGGATTAGCGCAAGACACAGGTTGGTTCTTTCTATTCCTCTCTATATATAGTTCATAAAGGAAATACAAAAGTAGTTTTTCTCTGTTTGTTTCTAAGGCAGCTGTCACACCTTAGTGGGATAGAGTAGTTCTAAATAGACACTTTTCCCGGTAACAAAATGGCGACTCTGCTGGGGAATGTCTAATTAGTTTGTTTGTGTATCTCTTTGTTGTTTGTTTCATAAACTTATAAGTAGCTTTCGAACTGCATTTGCCATAACAAATACAAAGTAGATAACTGCTGCTTCAATCCATTCATTGGATCTGTTTATGATTTAAACAACTGATTCACAAACTATCTGATTGCCCTTGTGATAGCTCTTAGATCCTCCTTAGATCTACCCCTGATTGTTGCATTACTGATTGCTTTTTACTCGGCCAAAAACCAAGGACTGAACTGCAAACTGTGACCCGGAACCCGGACAGAGTCTCGTTTCTGGCCTAGCGCAGGTACTGTTAAGAGATTCTGAATTTTAGCGCACTTCCCGAGTGGACAACCTGCGCTGCATTTCAGATTCTCTGTGTTACAGGTGCGTTGATCAGACTGACTCTGTGCAGTTGTGGTTCTTGTGCTTCATTCTTTCTAGTTCTATCCCTAGATTTTGCTGCCTGTGATCAGTATATGTTTGTTTGAAACCTCTTTTCCTTGTTGTTATTTCGCCTCCTTTGTACAAAAGAACTGTAGATGTTTTTGTGTGTTTGTTGAGTCGTTTACAGTTTTCCATTGCAAAAGTAGAATAGTCGTACTGTCGTCCTTTGATTTGAATCTGTCGCAAGTGTCGATTTCGATCATAGGAGAAAGTTTGATTGCTGTTGATGGTCGATTATACTGTTACTATTGCCTTTGGTATGAATTTGCAGTTTTCTAGTGTCAAGAACGAGTGTTCATTTCAAAATCGTAAGGTGTCGTAATCATCTTTGTTTTTGATTTCGAAAAAAGAGCTTGTTTATATTTGTCGCTTGAAAAGAAATTCAGATTTGTACATCAACTTTCTTTTTAGCATCAATACAATACTAAGAAAGTCGAAAACAAATACATGCATGTGCATTTGCATATAGACAGTCTGTTTGGCTTGATTTAGGAAAGTGCATTTACAGTGTGCTCTTTTCTCTTTGTGAAAAGATTCTGTCTTTCTTTTCCCCTTGCAGCTAGGATTTTCATTGCACAAACGAGATAAAAGTTTTTTTATCATCTTTAGATTGCATTTTAGGAATTACATCTACATCTCGTGGTGAACCCAAAAGGCAAACTTCATAAGCAAGATCAACTTAAAATAAATTCAATGAATCTAACAACGCTTTGGAACTTAACGCACAACATTTAGAGGTCTAGGCTAGAGACGTATTCCGGCGTCGTAAAGCCTGGTAACTGTTGTCCTCACTGATGGTTGGGTGATTCCTCCACTTTGAGATGATAAGTGCCAGTACGGACTTGTGCTCCCACGTACCGTCGAGTATATTTTGGGAGACCCCTATAGGCTTAAATCCTTTATTCTTAGGAAGCCGTGTCTGCCGCCCTATTGATCACTCGGGAAGATTGACTGCCGTACCGTAAAAAGTATTTTGCAGTTTTGCGATTGGTTTGGTACTCCCTCTACCTAGACTTCCAGAGTAGTCCCTTTCGTTCCTTTTCAGACTCCTTAATGGAAAACGTCCATCTGCGCACTTGTCACTTCAGGCTCATTAAAAATCGAAGGAGACTGGAGTCATCTTTTGTTTTTTCTCGACTCTTAAAAACTGAAAAAACAAGTTGTGTCAAAGCGTCTAAAATTTATTTTAAACAGAATATTCATTACCCCTTTCCTACGTTGATCTTGTGTTGAGAAAATGGAGTCCACCAACCAAGGAATTCCCCTTGGAGGAAATCCTAGTCCCTTCTCCTCTTGGGGAGATGTTGGTGCACCCCATATGGCCACATTATCGCTTCCAGGACTGACAATTGGTTTGCCTGTATGGCTCTTCTCAACCTTTGTCGTTCAGAACACCACTATTCCTGAACAATCGAATCATCAATTAGGCGAGTCCAGAGTTACCCACCAACCTTCTACTTCCTCTAATTCTTCCTCTCCTCCTTCCTCTTCACTTGATGGGGCTACTAAAACCAAAAGTCAAGTACCTAAGGAGAAGAAGGAAAAGAAGAAGAAAGAGAAGAAGAAGAAGGAGCCAAAAGCGAATGGGGGAAAACGAGTGTCGTCTAACAAAAATCCACACACTGCACCGACCAGGCCTAAATCGCCATGTGTCATTTGCAAGGGAGACCACTATCACAGAGATTGTCCTTGCATCCCTCGGATCTTAAGGGACTGGTCTCCCCGTTTGCACAACCCAGTGTCGTCAACCTCTGATGATCATGTTGAAAACACACCGTCAACTAGTGAAAGTGAAGCCCTAGGACAAAAAGGAAAATATAGATTTCCTTGTAAACTGTGCGAAGGCGATCATGTCGTCCACCATTGTCCCTTCTTAGACGAAGCTAAAAGAGTTTTGGACGATCGTTCGGTTTCACTGTCACGACTTCCTCCTGGATATAAAAAATTGTTGCCGAGTCCGTCACCAGTTGAAAATCTGGCTGGCCCGCTCAGGTGGTCGGCTGAAGCACCTACCATTGAAGATAAACCATCTGAATCCATACTAGACGAAAGTCAAAAGGTCGAGGCAGCAGTTGACCCGGTCTTGCCTTCATAGGTTTCATCTTCAGATGATACAGTCACTGAAGAGAACAAGGATGACACCATCCAAATTCTCTTCATAAGCACAGACTCCAACAAACATGGGGGTAATTTACCCGTTCCTTTACCACAGGAAGGAAGTTCTTCAGAGTCATACCCGACCGTCTATTCGGTCCCACCTCCAAGCAACCTAGTTGTCTCCTTCGACTGGAATCAACTAGGCAGACCCCGTTTACTAACTAGTGTACCATTCCGAATTATTGTTCAAATATATAGAATGGTTATGGCTGGTACCATCATAGATGAGGGGGCTTCTGTGAGTATCCTTTCCTCAACTGCTTGGAAAGCGCTTGGTTCGCCATCGCTTTTGCCTGAGATGAGAAATCTAACAGGCTTTGATAAAGGAACCAGTCGACCGTTTGGGATCCTTCCCAATGTGCCCATAACATTGAGAGGGAAAACCGTTCACATGAACGTGATGGTAGTTCAAGGACCCCTGGATTACAATCTACTCCTTAGACGAGACTATATTTATTGCATGGGAGCAATTGTCTCCTCACTCTTTAGAGTAATGTGTTTTCCGCACGAAGGAAGAGTGGTCAAGCTCGTAGACCAGCTTTCATTTCCTGGATCATACATAGCAAATAGTCATATACCCTCCCTGAATGGTCTTTTCATGCAAGAAATGTCTCAATCTCTAGTCCGTCCACCCGATGAGTGCGAGTGATTCGGGGGGACATGACTGAAACCCAGGGGGCATGCATCCTGGTCTACTTCGGCAGGAAAACTTCGGGTATAAGGTAGGTTTCCGCGAGAGAATATGACCTCCGTACTCCTGTCCGTGATTGGAAGGGGGAGTTGGACTGGAACAAGATCCTCTTGTCAAAGTTATGTCAGGGATGGTCACGCCATACCATCCGCTCACCTTTGTTTATTTCGGTAGACATCGCCGAAGAAGTGTTTTGTTTGCGCTGTGAATAGAACAATCTTTGGGTAACCTGTAAGAGGTAGGCCTCTCTCGGTAAAACAAATGTTTTAACGGACTGAAGAAGGGGTAACCTTGAAACTCTGTTTTATACCTGGGGGCATGCAAACCTTTTGGAGTGCAAGCGAAGAGCGACTATTTATTTTTTAAATTTATAGGACCTCTAACCCTTTAAACTCGTAGGATTGGTCGTCTCCTAACTTGCATAAAGAAAGGATGTGGGGCAAAACTCTAAAATTTGTCGTTTTTATATGAGACATTCTTATCATACGACTGGATTAATCGAGCAGTTTTAGCACATAGTTCAAGCTCGTTAAAAAATAAACATAAGACATGAGCAAATGTTTCCACCCGTGTTTAAGCTCATTAAAAAATGAACTATTCCCCGGTAAATAACCATCGTGAATGTAGTACTTCAGCCGTTAAAGCCTTGGTCGTGTTTGCACCGTCACCTCCACTTTTTCATTGGCTGATCATTCACCTCCATTTGATTGTTTACCCATTTTGAGGAACAGCTGCGAAGAGTGATTTCAATAGCCATCCTTGTGACACTGCCGTGATTGGAAAATTCCAAACCTTACCTGGAATCAACTGCTACTTGTTTTATCACTCGTTCCTCAAAAGACGAGTCTCCTTTAAGCTCTTTTCAACTGACTCGTAAAATATGAAAAGATTGTCGAGTTCTTGGCCTTTCCATCTCACTAAAGGGACAGGAAGTGCTATCCCTCCTCTAGATTTTAATCTTTTTGGACCCGAGGGATTATTACACAAAAAGATCGAGCGCTTGTTTTATTCGGCTTGTTAAAAGTATTGAAAATTCATCCCTTCTGTATTGTTTTATACTTTTTTGGACTTAAGGGATTAGATGACGAAAAAGGAATTTTGGAGTTACCTTTACGTTCCTTTTTAGACTCTCTAAAATTGAAAAGGACCGAGTTATCTTTGTCATTAAACTCGTTAAAAAGATTAATAGCGACAAACTTGTCTATAGACGAGAACGAGTTTCACTATCGCTAGGCTCGTTAAAACATAGCGATGGGTTTTCCCGAAGGGAAAATTATAGAACAAGCATATGTTATCCTCCTCAAGCTTGAAAAAAATAAAGAGGTACTGGTCAGCAATGACTGGGGAAAATTTGGGAAGAAAAATCAAAGAAACTTTGTTGGTAGCAAGTCGCTCTTGAACATGACACTTCCACTCCGTGTCCGAGTCAGGTTGGGTTGTTTCATTCACCGGTCACATCACCATGGTCATGCCATACCATCCACATTTGGGGTTAATGCTACCAATCCATCACATCAGTGTCGCCGATATGTTCAAGAGAAGTCATTCAGAGAATTCACTTGTGTCTCACCCACTACCATACATTATACTCCATTCTTTCATGATCGCCACCCTGAACCTTATATCACCAGATCGTTTTCACCTCCATCAAAATCATTTGCTCCAGTCCATGTCATTGATGTGGGATTCATTAAGGCCCTCCTGTGACAGATCACTTCTTGTCGACATCAGCTCGTTATCCAAGAAGTTGATCTAGGAACACCCCATTCAATACTTTGAAGCTTGCATGTCTCAATGGCAAGTTTCTCACTTCCGGTGACAGGTTTACATCAATGGCCTTCGACTGTAAGATTTTGCGTGGTGTTCAACGCCAAGTCCTTTATTCACACCACGTGAATTGTACTACAGTACCTTGAGGATCATTATCATTATCGGTGATTCCTCTCGCGCTTGTTAACAGTTTATTATGTCTTTCCATGTTCGACTTCAGAACATTTCTCACATGGATCGACTTGTACTTTGAGTGAAGATCGGACGAGATTGAAGACCCCAGATCTAGTTTCATCCATCTGGGCTGCGATATATATTCAGGGAAATAAAGACATTAAATGTACATCATTGTTGCACAGATAATCATCCACTCAAAATGATGATGGCTCTACTAGAATCATAAGTCTACACTCAGACGATTGTCTGTCCTATGTACATGGAAATGAATTTATAAAGCTGAGCATGGGAATGCCCGCCTCAGCTAGATCATGAAAACAGTATGAAGATAATATATTGTATTGTATCTTATTACAGGTCTCCTCCCAGCATTGAAAGAACTTCGGATCCTAATAATAAAGCATTTCACCCGACACCAAAAGGTTAACGGCCTCATACTTTAGGGGGAAACTGTTATATACATTTTTGTGCCCTACAACTCCAAGCATGAAATGTCCATAAAATAAGGGCTCCTAATTCCCTAAAAGTGTTGTTCTCACCCCTAAAAGAACAAGGTCAACAGATTACAGCTTCTCCCAGAAGTTCTCCACAAGAAACTGCTCAGAATTGGTAAAAACAAGATCATTTCAGCTGCTCCACTGGCTAGGTGCGTTGCATTGCACCTAAATACATTGTGAGGGTGCGTTTCATTTCAAAAGTCCCTTCTGTGGGGTGCGATGGGCGAGAAATGACAAATGGCAGTGTCATTCCGCGAGGTGGAGAGACAATGGAAGCTTCCAGAATCTTCTCCTGTGACACTTGCCTCACTAAATTCGACCAAGGATGAGTAAGAAGCCTTCAGTCTCCAAGCGGAAGCAAGAACTGACAGAGAGAAGACACTAATAAAATCACAAGCTGACTCATCCTCCTTACAGATATCTATATATGGATCCCTCATCCCAGAGATCTAGAGGCTGGAATTTTGCATATTGTAAGGAATTGCTGTTGGTTTCTAGAGACAAACATTAGATTGTTGGGTGATTTATGCTTTGTTTGAGGTGAAGAGGGGCTTCTTTGCTGGGAGGTTGATGCTGGGTTGGAACCGCTGGTTGTAACTCCTCCTGGATATTTTCTTGTTTATCAATAAAAACTATTTGAGTTTTCCTCCATGCTTTTGTATGATTGATGCTTGTTACATTTTGTATGGTTAACTTAAATCTGATCCTAAGTTGTTTATGAATATAGATCCATGTCTTTGTATAGTGCTCTTCTTCTGTGATCTTACAGGTACTTTGTGAAGCTGGGCAAGTAAGGGAGCAGGTAGCTGGAGACTATCAAAGAAGAGAGGGATTGGATCAAAGGATTAGCGCAAGACACAGGTTGGTTCTTTCTATTCCTCTCTATATATAGTTCATAAAGGAAATACAAAAGTAGTTTTTCTTTGTTTGTTTCTAAGGCAGCTGTCACACCTTAGTGGGATAGAGCAGTTCTAAATAAACACTTTTCCCGGTAACAATGTCTCCAATACTGTAAAGATCACATCATCAATGGCTACAAATGGTGGCTCCGTCCACTGCTTCATTGGATCCTTCCATGCCTTGATATAGATGTTGTGCATATCGACTTTGAAATCTGCAAAACTCTGTAGACTATTTGCACCGTAGGTGATAGGCGCGACCTTTTGTTGATCCACATTTGGATGTTCGCCTCCATGAGCAACTAGATTTTTTTTGTATCACGAATCTATTTCACATCCTTGGTGGCCCAAAGAGAAGCGCACTTCGTGGCCTCTTGTAAGTCTTGGTCAATGTTCAGGAATTGACTATCCTCCGGCAGTTCTCCCACTACTAGAAAGATGGATAAGAGCAACCACGCGTAGTGGAAGGTCTTACCCTACTCTTGGGCTTCACGACAGTTCAACAAAAACTCCTCGCAGAGGAATTCGGCCCAGTTGAATTGGACCCCCTTCGTGCACTGTTCGGCTAGCACGATCACTGGCACTGGTACCTCATCGGTGCGACACTTCCTCATCACTTTGCTGGCCAGGAGTTGGGTGGCTACACGCACCCCTTTTTTCTTAGTGCTGGTGATAGCGTAGCCCCTCTTTTTCTTCTCCAACTTATACTTTTCCTTCATGGCCTTTGCGAAAGCCAAATTGCTACTTTTCTTGGCTATCGTCACTGGGTCCTTTCCCTTACAGGGAAGCCGAGAAACTCTGTGGATGAGGTCTGCTGTGATGGGAATAAGCTCCTCCAACCATAGATACCCATCATATACCAGGCAAAGCAGCTGCTTGATGACGAAAATGATGATGGGCGTGCGGTGGTAATGTGGTATCCATAACAAATGCAGCAACCTGGCCTTTTCCACACCACACAACCATTTTCATGGCTCTAAAGTTATCACTGCCCCTATGTATTCTGCTGCATTATATTTTCCATCTCTAAGTGCGGGAACTTCTCACTGTCCACGAGGTCCCAGTATTCAAATTTCATGGTGGGCATGTAGCCTAGGTGCAAGCCCTCAAATACAATGCCATCAGGGAGGAGCGGGGTTTTGAGTGAACTCTTTGTTGCATCCAGATCCTTCGTACTTTGGCTTTCCCTTTCCATGGAGGGACATATGCGGGTCATTTCACTGCAGAGTGCAACGATTGGATGTCCTCCTCCACGTCTTCTTCTTCTTCCACGGATACAATCAAGGCCTGCAAATATTCTTCCTCCTCATATGTTTCAATCGTGAATGCCTTCCCTTTTTCTTCCATTGACAACTTCTTGTGCCGTGGATTCCTCGGGGACATGCATATTGGTCCCATTGATTGCTTATCCTTCTTCGGCCTCGGTGTCCACGGCGATTTGGGGATTCCTGTCACAACCCTAGAACCTTCGGGAACATCATGCACCATGGAGGCCTACGCGGCCTCGCTGGCGATTCCTTCTTCAATTCCCAACCCATCCTTAGTGGTTGTCATTATCTCTACATTGTATGATGTCTATCACGAACTCAGGGGCTCTATTATCTCTTGGTTCTCAACACTCTGTGCTCTACTCCACTGCTCAATGCTCAAATTACCAAGTGTTGTTTGCTAGCTATCCCTTTGAGTTTTATAGTGCCTTTGGAATTCAAATTCTACTGTTCCCCCCCATTCCAGGCCATTAATGCTTTCTTGGCGGTAGATTTTCCCAAATCTTTCCCATAACTCGTGTCTTAAATGCCCGCTGCCCGCTTCATTTGGCCTCAAATCGGACATCCTGTCATGAATAGTGACAACAACGGTCACTTCCCAGCCAATCCGCATGGCAGCGCAACCCTTCATGCACGGTTGCGAACCTTGTGATGTCCTGCTCCTGCGCACATCTCTCATATCACACAGCCCCCAGGTAGAATATTTTATAGTCCCACGCTCCCTTTCAACTACCTGGAGTGCTAAGATTGTCCTTCCTATGGCTATTCAGGTCGGCGCACCACCCGTACGAGGCTTCATCTCATCCTCCACCATGGTTCACGGAGACTCCCCATCTTCCCTTGTGGGGATTGACATCACACACTCTACTATTTGCACTGTGCTGCCCTAGTTAGTACGTTTGGCGAGATGCGGTCTCAGCCACGACAGCAGACTAACCAATTCACAACGATAGCTTTCCAATTTTTCAGTATGAATGTACACACCTTGCCTTGCCATCCTCCATTTTTCGATGAGAAATTATTCCTTTATTTTGTTTTCTAGCTTCTTGACCTCTGCATTCATTAAAGCACTTTTCTCCCTTAGCTGTAGCCAGTCTTTTTCAAGTTTGTGAAGTTTAAAGTTTCCTCGTCGGATTTCTTCCTCAAGTCTTATATGTTCTACTTCACATAATTGTGTGATTTTTTCGTTCTAGTCTACGTAGACCATTGTACCTATGGGTGCTGTTATGCACAGACTCATCTTCACATGCTCCATAGGGAATCCAGCCCCTACTTCATACTTCAGCTTCGGAAGCACTTGTGCGGTCAAAGTTTTGCACATGGCCCTATAATCCCATACAACCACTGGTACGCGCAGGTCCCAGTCGGTGCGTCTCACATGGTGGACTTGGTTCAACACTTCGCACACCTTGTCAAAGGATTCCCCTTGTATGATTTTTGGCACGCTAGGTTTTATCATGCTTCGTCATTTGCGCAATTGTCTTGCCTACTTTTGCTTGTTGTTCCTATTTCCTATCATGATCGCGATGTATGTTCGTGCGGGTTGCTTTCCATACGCTTATACCCATCTGGAAAGGTGGGCACGCAAGTTATTTTGCCCCTCATAAATGGCTCTCATCCATAGCTGAGGTTTTCCAAATCATATAAGCATCCCCCTTCTACATTCGCGCCAGCTCTCAATACTTATTTGATGCGTACCCCACCACCTTGTAGAGGTAGCACGCAATTCCCATTTAGAGCATTGAACTGCTGCTGTTCTGGTACTCCACTCTCAAATTTGCTCAGGAATTCATCCATCGCTGTCAACCCATCATACACAGGCAGATCTCTTAACTCTGTTGTCACACAGCGCAGTGACCTTACCACCATGTTGCAATTGAGCGTGGTTACCTCATGTAACCGGTTTTGCCATCGTTCTGTTTCCTCATCTGAATATGATGTGCAAGAGCTTTCACGCTCCCACAAAATCCGGCCATTCGGTGTAGGATTCACCCAATCCTGTTCCCGCGTGGTTATCTTGTAGATACAGTCTAGCTCGTCGTTGCTCTCGTTATCGCGCACTGGCTCTTTATAGCACGCTCCTTCCGCAGGGTCTAAAGGAACATGTTAAGATTAGGTATGTTCTATGCTAGAGCAATTTATTTAAATTTTCACTGTTAGCAATCACATCAGCATTATGATAAACTGCAGATAGAACATAAATATAAAATGCAGAAGACAAGCCAAGGCAAGAGGACACAAGATATGGCGCGAGCCAGGGACAAACCCCACAATGTGTGGGGAAACCCTTTGATCAAATCTTCTTTTATCTTCAAAGTTCAGCAGAGAGAGAGAGAGAGAGAGAGAGAGAGAGAGATAGTACATTTACAATAGAAGTCAACACTTTCACTTATCTAGATCTAGCATAGATCATTTCGTATAGCGATGAGATTAGTTGAAGACATTCCGCTTCAACTGATTCTCAAGGTGACTCCTTCACCTATCATTTTACGGTATCTTGTCCATGTGTTGTAGGTCACCGTGTTACAATGTGATGCACCCATCATCACAATGTTGGTCTTCATGCAGCTGCTATCCCAGTGTTCATCACTGATGTACATGGTGCCACTACTGCACCATGCTTACTGCTGTCCCAATGTCCTTGTTGCACTGTACTTACTGCTGTCTATGCTTTACTAGTTACATAAATATCATTAATGCAACAACATTTAGGAGCATACTTCAATGCTTTCTTTTACTGTATAACTGAGGCTTATAAAAAAATCCTTAAAGCATATGATAAGTACCTTCTTTTATCATAGAAAACTAGCTGTCCTAAGGAATCCTATAAGTTGCCCATCAAGCTGTCTCAACACATACAAGATGCACTTCAGAATATGTGCATTAGCTCACTTTTTGAGGGTAATTAGGCTGCCACAATTCTAGACTGGTTAGGGCACCCAACCATAGTCCCTAACAACCCTTAAACTAACACAGAATTGCTTCCTCTTATTGCGGCTGTCCTCCAATAGGGTGCTGCCCTCCACGGTACTCTTTAAGGGCAGTTTCAAGCCCAATGCACAAACCTTTCACCCAAAAAATGACTGTGGCATTCTCTTAACATAACTGTTCACCCTTCAACAATGCTCTGAAACAGTCCTTTCATTCTCGGTCTTCAAGATCAAGACTACAACCCGCAAGACAACACATCAGCCTGCTTGAAACAACGTTCCATTCCTCACTGTCCTATCCTTTGCTTGCTGTGCATATATATATATATATATATTGCCTGAGTGACTACGTGTGTGTATATATATATATATATATATATATATATATATATATATATATATATATATATATAATATATATATATATATATATATATATATATATATATATATATATATATATATATATATATATTTCCTGAGTATATGAAGTTATTGCTACGTTGAACAACTCTTTATTGACTGCGTTGAATTCGGATGTCATCACGTTCATTGTCATTACTACAACAGCCTTCAACAAGATCTTACTTGATACTGAAACCATCGTCGTTACAACTTCACAGCTGTATCACCAAGATCATTCACTGCTGTATCTTTCCACGAGGGTATCCGGACTGAGACAGTGATCACAAATATGTGTGGTTGAAGCAAGAATGAAGGACGCTGAGGTATACTGTTATGAGATCATCAAGTTACAAGTATGCTGAGAATGATATATCTGGTCTTCTCATTGTAATATACTCCTATGCCAAGTTATACTACTGTCTGCTACAGGGATACTGTACCTTAGACCCTCCCGAGGATACTTCTAATCCATTTGACTGCATATAACAAGTGTACAGGACTGCATGTATCCTTGGCGTGAACAGAATTGCATTTATCCTTTGCGTGAATCAGGATTGCGTATATCCTTTCTGTGAACAGGAGTGGGTATAAGATTTGCATTTTATCCATGCATGAATCCTTTGTGAAAATAACATTGCGTATAACCAGTTACATAATTTGTCTGCGTATAGGATGGCTCCATTTCAACTACGGCTGTGCCTCCTTTTATCACTGCAGCTAGGGCTTGTTACGGTCACCTTTCTACAACATATAAGGATCCTCTGTGACTGTGTCTATAGGGACTGCGTCTAGATGTCCAACATTTTATCTTCATTGGGGCAACGTAGATATTAGGGCACTCCTTTTAGATCTCTTCTCCATCAAAACCCAAAACAGGATGAAGAGAGATCACGAGAGAGTGAGTTTCCAAATGACTTCAAATCCTCTTCTATTTATACTAACGTGTATATGATGAATAGACACGAAGGTTGGGCTTCTAGAGGCTACATAAGAGATGGTCGGCTTGATAATAATTACATAAACAAAATAAATTAATATCTCCATAAATACTTATCGGAATCAGATGATCTTTGGATCAATCCTACACCTCTCGACGAGAGGGATCCAATAAAAATATCAGCTGCCATAAATAAGTCGACCCACATGGAGTTTTGGCCCTAGTTTCCAATTTAACACTCCCTCTCAACTAGGGAGAACTCCATCCGCTGATCCATATGTACGACTCTACTATCTCTGCCATTAGTGCCTTGCACTACTCTGCCTAGCTCTGCTGGCTCTACTCAGCTCTGCTGGCTTTGCTCTGCTTTTCTCAGCTCTACTGGCTCGGCTCTACTCTGCTCAGCGCTGCTGGCTCTGCTAGCTCTGCTCTGCTTAGCACTGCTGAAATATGAAGAAGAAGAATTGATCGAGAATGAGTCATATCATTCTCCACTAACCCGAAGTTAGTCTCAGAGTGCGTACCACTGGTTCCAGACCAGTCTCAACCGACCCAAAGTCAGCATCATAGTATGTACGACTCTTACTGGTCCCAGACCAGTACTGCACTGACACGAAGTCAGTCTCAGAGTATGTACCATTGGTCCCAGACCAGTCTCAGCCGACCCAAAGTCAGCATCATAGTATGTACAACTCCCACCACTGGTTCCAGACCAGTATCATTGATCCCAGATCAATGGAGGACATCTTACCGTAGGGAGTATGGTAGATACAACAATGCATCCATTGGTACTACTATGGTCCCTAACTTCATTTCCCTGCTCATTGATCAGATGAGAGGTACTTCCCATGAGTCCCAGACTGCATGGGTAGGATGCCTTGACAGGAGAACTTAATAAATCCTGTCCTCACAGGAGAACACATCAATCCTGCTACAATTTCCATGGAGAACACATCAATCTAGACTTCCATGGAGAACACATCAATTCAGGCCTCACAGGAGAACACATAAATCCTGCTACAATCGCCATGGAGAACACATCAATCCAGGCCTCACAGGAGAACACATCAATCCTACTACACAAGAGAGTGTATCATATTGTCTCACAAGAGAGTGAATCATCTTGTTCCAGTATGCACCACCAGGGGAGGGTGAGTCACCCTATGGTCGTATGTTGCTCCAATAGAACTGCAAGCCCCCCAGAGCTCCCAGAGCTCAATGTATGCAACATGCAGGACCCTTTTACAAAGGTCTCTTGATGACTCCAAGTCATTCAGGAAAATCACAAATTTGATCTTTCCCCCGGGGCTTTAGCAACCTGTATATCATCTCAGTGCGATGGAGCCTCCTCGCTCATCGACTTTTCATATCCTAGATAAGGCACTATCTGATGTCGGTCTGCTGGAGCAATTGTTGAATACAAGATTCCTCAATAATCGAATCACACCTCTGGTTGTCACAGAGAAAAACAGCTAACATAAGAAATTCCGCAACCATGCAGCTTCATACGAGATCATACTCATAGCCATGTATTCAGTCTTGGCGGTGCTTATAGTGACCGACTTCTGCTTCCTGCATTGAAGCAGAATCCAAAGAGAACCAACACTGAAAAGTGCTCTAGTGATCCTCCACACTGCATGCCCACTCATCATTCGAATAATCATGTGGTTTCATATTTTCGGCAGTGTATCTCAATCCGTGAGAGATTGTGCCCCTGAAGATATCTCTGAAGATTCTTGGCACCAATCTAGTGAGGCTCAACCAAATATGAGCTCACCATGCTAACTACAACATAGATGTCCGGACGAAGGTTCTCCAAGAACATCAACGCGAATGAGTTTATGAAACTCAGGGGCATTTCCCAAATCTGGGCCGACATCATTACCATATAACTTCTAAAAGTTAAGATCCTCGAGGCAGTCACAAGCTTGCAGCTTATCTTCCCACATTCAAAATCCAACTCCCTCTGTCTCCTATAAATGAGAGGGTCTGCACCTGTTAGACATAGGTGTCAGTATGAGAGGTTGATCATCCACAACCTTCGAGTAATGGTTTGGATCGAATTCACTCCTAGTGAATCTCAGCTGCATTAGAGAGCTATCAATCCTCTCATACTATGCCCGAGGTGTTTTTCTTCAAGCCATAGAGGGCTTTCTTCCACCTGTATACATGAGATTCCTTGATCATGATTCTCAAACTCCTCGGGTTGTTCTAAACCTGTGAACCTGCTGCATGAGGGGAAGGGTCCCCTTATAATATTTTCCTTCTGTACATTTCAGACATGTACCTTCATGCTTCTTTTTGAATTCAGGCATCCTAGTCACCATCTGACTCATAGACCTACGGTGCTGAGTCAATAGACATCGTCATTAGTGGACTTCCTGCAACTTGATACAACCCTGAACTCAAAAAAATCTTTAAAAGATCTAATTTTCAAACACGTACCTTTCCATCGATAAGTGCCACCCTGTAACCTTTGACTTCCATTTCCGAGATGGACATCAGGTTTGATTAGGTACATAAAAGAGATTTTGGGGTTCCTTGCTTTCGTGGAAGAGTCGACCATTTCCTTGATGACCTGCATTACCATTCATTCTTTTGATCATAGAAGATGTCCAAGGAATGATTGTTATCTTCATCAAGATATGTGTCTCTGCCATTCAGACACTCCTTCGTATAACGGCAGAACTTATTTCAACAAGGCATCTGCCTTTTCTTCCACCCTTAGATCCAAACTTCCCAATGAAATGATCTTAAGATGGACCATCAGAATATTCCACTGCGCCATTCTGATAACATTCTCTACTTTGAATTCACCCTAGGTGAATTTATGAGGAACCCATTGATCCTTCTGTCCTATCCCAACTGTCTTCGGTGATTGCTCTTTCACTCTCGCTTGGGCATTGTCTTCACCTTAGCTCTGATACCATGTTAAGATTAAGTATGTTCTATGCTAGAGCAATTTATTTAAAGTTTCACAGTTAGCAATCACATCAGCATTACGATAAATTGCAGATAGAACATAAATATAAAACGCAGAAGACAAGCCAAGGCAAGAGGACACAAGATATGGCACGAGCCAGGGACAAGCCCCACAATGTGTGGGGAAACCCTTTGATCAAATCTTCTTTTATCTTAAAAGTTCAGCAGAGAGAGAGAGAGAGAGAGAGAGAGAGAGATAGTACATTTACAACAGAAGTCAACACTTTGACTTATCTAGATCTAGCATAGATCATTTCGTATAGCGATGAGATTAGTTGAAGACATTCTGCTTCAACTGATTCTCAATGTGACTCCTTCACCTATCATTCTTCGGTATCTTGTCCATGTGTTGTATCTCACCGTGTTACACTGTGATGCACCCATCATCACAATGCTGGTCTTCATGCAGCTGTTGTCCCAGTGTTCATCACTGATGTACATGGTGCCACTGCTGCACCATGCTTACTGTTGTCCCAATGTCCTTGTTGCACTATGCTTACTGTTGTCTATGCTTTACTAGTTACATAAATATCATTAATGCAACAACATTTAGTAGCAGACTTCAATGCTTTCTTTTACTGTATAACTGAGGCTTATCAAACAATCCTTAAGGCATATGACAAGTACCTTCTTTTATCATAGAAAACTAGCTGTCCTAAGGACTCCTATAAGTTGCCCATCAAGCTGTCTCAACACATACAAGATGCACTTCAGAATATGTGCATTAGCTCACTGTTTGAGGGTAATTAGGCTGCCGCAATTCTGGGCTGGTTAGGGCACCCAACCATAGTCCCTAACAACCATTCCACTAACCTAGAATTGCTTCTTCTTACTGCGGCTATCTTCCAATAGGGTTCTGCCCTCCACACTACTCTTTAAGGGCAGTTTGAAGCCCAATGCACAAACCTTTCACCCCAAAAATGACTGCGGAATTCTCTTAACAGAATTGTTCACCCTTCAACAATGCTCTGAGACAGTCCTTTAATTCTCAGCCTTCAAGATCAAGACTACAACCCGCAAGAAAACACATTGGCCTGCCTAAAACAACGTTCCATTCCTCACTGTCCTATCCTTTGCTTGTTGTGCGTATATATATATATATATATATATATATATATATAGATATATATATATATATATATATATATATATATATATATATATATAGATATATATATATATATATATATATATATATATTGCCTGAGTATATGAAGCTATTACTACGTTGAACAACTCTTCATTGACTGCGTTTAATTCGGATGTCATCACGTTCATTGTCATTACTACAATAGTCTTCAACAAGATCTTACTTGATAGTGAAACCATCGTTGTTACAACTTCACAGCTGTATCACCAAGATCATTCACTACTGTATCTTTCCACGAGGGTATCCGAACTGAGACAGTGATCACCAAATATGTGTGGTTGAAGCAAGAATGAAGGATGCTGAGGTATACTGTTATGAGATCATCAAGTTACAAGTATGCTGAGAATGATAGATCTGGTCTTCTCATTGTAATATACTCCTATGCCAAGTTATACTGCTGTCTGCTATAGGGATATTGTACCTTAGACCCTCCCGAGGATACTTCTAATCCATTTGACTGCATATAACAAGTGTACAGGACTGCATGTATCCTTTGCGTGAACAGAATTGCATTTATCCTTTGCGTGAATCAGGATTGCGTATATCCTTTGTGTGAACAGGAGTGCGTATAAGATTTGCGTTTTATCCATTGCGTGAATCCTTTGTGAAAATAGCACTGCGTATAACCGGTTGCATAATTTGTCTGCGTATAGGATGGCTCCATTTCAACTACGGTTGTGCCTCCTTTTATCACTGCAGCTAGGGCTTGTTACGGTCACCTTTCTACAACGTATAAGGATCCTCTGTGACTGCGTCTATAGGGCCTGCGTCTAGATGTCCAGCATTTTATCTTCATTAGGGCAACGTAGATATTAGGGCACTCCTTTTAGATCTCTTCTCCATCAAAACCCAAAACAGGATGAAGAGAGATCACGAGAGAGTGAGTTTCCAAATGACTTCAAATCCTCTTCTATTTATACTAACGTGTAGATGATGAATAGACACGACGGTTGGGCTTCTAGAGGCTACATAAGAGCTGGTCGGCTTGATAATAATCACATAAACAAAATAAATTCATATCTCCATAAATACTTATCGGAATCGGATGATCTTTGGATCAATCCTACACCTCTCGACGAGAGGGATCCAATAAAAATATCAGCTGCCATAAATAAGCCGAGCCACATGGAGTTTTGGCCCTAGTTGCCAATTTAACACTCCCTCTCAACTAGGGAGAACTCCATCCGTTGATTCATATGTACAACTGTACTATCTATGCCATTAGTGCCTTGCACTACTCTGCCTAGATCTGTTGGCTCTACTCAGCTCTGCTGGCTTTGCTCAGCTCTGCTGGCTCGGCTCTACTCTGCTCAGTGCTGCTGGCTCTGCTAGCTCTGCTGTGCTCAGCGTTGCTGAACTATGAAGAAGAAGAATTGATCGAGAATGAGTCATATCATTCTCCACTAACCCGAAGTTAGTCTCAGAGTGCATACCACCGGTCCCAGACCTGTCTCAACCAACCCAAAGTCAGCATCATAGTATGTATGACTCTTACTGGTCCTAGACTAGTACTGCACTGACACGAAGTCAGTCTCGGAGTATGTACCACTGGTCCCAGACCAGTCTCAGCCAACCCAAAGTCAGCATCATAGTATGTACAACTCCTACCACTGGTCCCAGACCAGTATCATTGATCCCAGATCAATGGAGGACATCCTAGCGTAGGGAGTACGGTAGATACAACGATGCGTCAATCGGTACTACTATGGTCCCTAACTTCATTTCCCTGCTCATTGATCAGATGAGAGGTACTTCCCATGAGTCCCAGACTGCATGGGTAGGATGCCTCGACAAGAGAACTTAATCAATCCTGTCCTCACAGGAGAACACATCAATCCTGCTACAATTGCCATGGAGAACACATCAATCCAGGCCTCACAGGAGAACACATAAATCCTGCTACAATCGCCATGGAGAACACATCAATCTAGGCCTCACAGGAGAACACATCAATCCTGCTACACAAGAGAGTGTATCATCTTGTCCCACAAGAGAGCGAATCATCTTGTTCCAGTACGGACCACCAGGGGAGGGTGAGTCACCCTGTGGTCGTATGTTGCTTCAATTGAACTGCAAGCCCCCCAGAGCTCCCAGAGCTCAATGTATGCAACATGCAGGACCCTTTTACAAAGGTCTCTTGATGACTCCAAGTCATTCAGGAAAATCACAAATTTGATCTTTCCCCCGGGGCTTTAGCAACCTGTATATCATCTCAGTGCGATGGAGCCTCCTTGCTCATCGACTTTCCATATCCCAGATAAGGCAGTATCTGATGTCAGACTGCTGGAGCAATTGTTGAATACAAGATTCCTCAATAATCAAATCACACCTCTGGTTGTCACAGAGAAAAACAACTAACATAAGAAATTCCGCAACCATGCAACTTCATACAAGATCATACTCATAGCCATGTATTCGGTCTTGGTGGTGCTTATAGTGACCGAATTTTGCTTCCTGCATTGAAGCAGAATCCAAAGAGAACCAACACTGAAAAGTGCTCTAGTGATCCTCCACACTGCATGCCCACTCATCATTCGAATAATCATGTGGTTTCATATTTTCGGCAGTGTATCTCAATCCATGAGAGATTGTGCCCCTGAAGATATCTCCGAAGATTCTTGGAACCAATCTAGTGAGGCTCAACCAAATATGAGCTCACCATGCTAACTACAACATAGATTTCCGGAGGAAGGTTCTCCAAGAACATCAACGCGAATGAGTTTATGAAACTTAGGGGCATTTCCCAAATCTGGGCCGACATCATTACCATATAACTTCTGAAAGTTAAGATCCTCGAGGCAGTCACAAGCTTGCAGCTTATCTTCCCACATTCAAAATCCAACTCCCTCTGTCTCCTATAAATGAGAGGGTTTGCACCTGTTAGACATAGGTGCCGGTACGAGAGGTTGATCATCCACAACCTTCGAGTAATGGTTTGGATCGAATTCACTCCTAGTGAATCTCAGCTGCATTAGATAGCTATCAATCCTCTCATACTATGCCCGAGGTGTTTTTCTTCAAGCGCGGAATTTGCTGCCTTATCAGACTAACCACGCTTCCCGGAGAAACTTTCACGAGCTCTTCCTCGCTTTCCCGCCTAGGCGAAATCAATGGGCTATTTTCTATCTTTGCAATACCTTCATTTCTATAGATCCTCCCACTTCACATAGCGCCAAATATCAATTTATTCGCATAACCCACTTTTCACACAATAACATCTTAATCCAAGTGTTCAAATATTTAATGTACTTACCTCGTGGTCCTTCGAGGAAGCATCGTTTTGCCTCGCTATAGCTGACTGTCATGTCTACTGCAAACTCGGTGATAAACCCCCATATAATTCAATCGAGCCAATGGTCTACAACGTGCACGATCTTATCTTTTGATGCTTCTAGTCTGTGCACTAATTCTGGAGTCCACATAATTGATTTATCGAGCCTACACCTTCCCTGACTGTCTGCTAGCTTCACGATCCACTCATACAACTTAGAGGGAAAGGATGCAAAGAAAATTTCATGGATTTCCGTATATAAGTAGCGCTCCAACCACTGTTCCTTTGATACTCGCGGATTCCTATTTTCTTGCGCCGCGAACTCGTGAATATTTCTGTCTAACCACCCTTCAATTTATTTCTTCGTTGGATTCCAATGACACAACATCAGACATCCCTTATGTAGATCCTTGTGCCAGCAATGAAACCATTTGTTGGGTTGTTGGGGCCTGACTCAGGTTCGAGATGATTTAGCCAAACAAATCCCAGTACTCCTAGCCCTTTTGGCAACAACCCATGAAGCGCAGATTGAGGTTTCACCCGAAGTAGTATGGGAGGGTGCTAGAACTAGGTTTCTGCACCGTGGGGATGTCTGATGGGTTCCAAGTGGTCTGCGGTTTGTCCCTACGCGCACGTCACTACGTGCGCTTACCTGTACCTCGCATCTTGGGATGTTGCCTTCACACAGCCCTACTCGGGGGCTAGACAGTGTTATTACCAAAATCCTTACTAGTAACCCAATATTAGTTGATTAACCTAGCTTATATGTATGCTTTTAGTTATACTTAACAATATTTGCCATTCATACAAGTGCGCGTAGTAAATAAATAGTATAATTGCAAATGATATCAAACAGGTAGTAACACTAGAACAAATACACAGGATTTAGATAAAGCTTCTCTTTATTATTTTCTTCCTTCTGTTACAGACTCGAAACTACCCTATGCACTCAATTTCAGGGGTCCACGCACTTAGCTGCGGACTCTACTAGGCCTCTGTGCACTCAGCTATAGAGCCTCTTCCTACTACTACAACCCAAGATTCTTAGAATCTTGCTCTATGCTTCACTATCTTTCAGACTCCACCCGTTTGTTAACTAGCTGCTTTACAACTTAAAGCCTCGCTCTATTTATACAATCCCATGGTCTGCGGACCATCAGTAGGCCAACACTACATTCAAAACTTAGTGTGGACAACCCTATGACTCTAACATACAATTCGCGGAGTCTTTACAACAATAACAACTCAAAACTTGGGCTTTAAGCCCCAAAACATGTCGCGGGGGGATTCCATGCCCAACATGATGGTTGGAAAATTAGCAGTTCTTGGATCCCTACTGTTGTGGGGAAAAATGCCTATACAGGTCGATCCTATCCACCTAAGGTGTGACAGTGCCTTAGCAACAAACAGAGACAACTATTCTAGTATTCTTCCTTTATGAATTAAGAATGAAGAGAGATGGATGGACTAACCGGTGTCTTCCGTTTGTCCCTCGATCCGGTTTCTCTTCTCTTTGGGAGTTCACAGCTACTTGTCTTCTCGCTCGCCCAACTTCAACAGGTCTCTGCAAGATTACAAGAGAAGAACACTACACAAAGACACAGATTCATAAACATAACTAGTTCAGGATTAGAAGTAAACTAAACATACTAATGCAATCAAACATCAAAGATACATCAGTATATAGGAGAAAACCAAGATAGATTTATTGATGAATAACAAGGTTCAGGAAGAGATACAACCCAGAGGGCTCCAATCCAGCATCTCCTTCCCAGCAAAATGGAATTCCTATCTTCACCTCCCTTCAAAGCATTAAGCACCCGATGATTCCAGTCTCAAACCAACATCAATTCTTTGCAATAACAAAATTCCAGCCTCTAGATCTCATGGAGGAGAGATCCATTTATAGATGTTTGGAGAGAGGATGAGTCAGCTTGAGATATGACTAGTG
Source organism: Pinus tabuliformis (assembly GCA_031772625.1). Classification (NCBI taxonomy): domain Eukaryota; kingdom Viridiplantae; phylum Streptophyta; class Pinopsida; order Pinales; family Pinaceae; genus Pinus; species Pinus tabuliformis. The sequence goes on from CM062817.1 coordinate 1,872,437,383, forward strand.
TCCTCTCCCTCTGTCAGTTCTTGATTCCACTTGGAGGTTCTTTCTTCCACTTGGAGATTTGGAACCTCTTACTCATCATAGTCGAATTCCCTGAGGCAAGTGTCATTTTGGAAGCTTCCTGGGTTTTGACACCTTGAGAAATGAGCTTGCCACATGTCCACTCTCGCTCAGCACAGGTAGCCAGTGTTGGCTTTGACATTCAACGCAGGTAGCCAGTGTTGGCTTTGACATTCAGCGCAGACAACTGGTGTAGCCATTGACATGATCCTGAATTGACTTGTTTTTGAGTAGTTTCTGGTGGAGAACTTCTGTGAATTGCTGTGGTTTGTTAGCCTTGTTCCTATAGGGGTAGGAACAACATGTTTAGGGAATTTGGATCCCTTAGATTATGGAAATTTCATGCTCAATGTTGTAAGGCACAAAAATGTCTATAACAGTTGCCCCCTAAAGTATGAGGCCGTTTATCGAGTGAAATGCTTTATCCAGGAGGGTCCGAAGTTCATCCAATGCTGGGAGGAGACCTGTAATAAGGTACAATACAATACATTATTTTTCATACTGCTTTCATGATCTAGCTGAGGCGGGCATTCCCATGCTCAGCTTTATAAATTCATTTTTCTGTACATAGCACAGACAATCGTCTGATGGTAGACTGATAATTTTGATGAAATTATCATCCTTTGAGTAGGATGATTATCTGCTGCAATGATGTACATGTCAAATGTCTTTATCTTTCCTGAATATATATCGCAGCCCGGATGGATGAAACTAGATCCGGGGTCTTCAAACTCATTCGATCTTCACTCTAAGTACAAGTCGATCCATGTGAGAATTGTTCTGAAGTCAGACATGGAAAGACATTGCTTGATTACCGGTCAATGAGGTAAACCGTTAACAAGCACGAGAGGAATCACCGATAATGATAATGACCCTCAAGGTACTGTAGTACAATTCACGTGGTGTGAATAAAGGACTTGGCGTCGAACACCACACAAAATCTTTCGGTCGAAGGTCATTGATGTATACCTGTCGCCGGAAGTGAGAAACTTGCCATTGAGGCATGCAAGCTTCAAAGTACTGAAGGGGTTGTTCCTAGATCAACTTCTTGGATAATGAGCTGATGTCGACAAGAAGCGATCCGACAAAGGAGGGCCTTAATGAATCCCACATCAGTGACACAGAACGGAGCTAATGATTTTGATGGAGGTGAAAACGATCTGTGACATATGATTCAGGGCGGTGGTCATGAACGGATGAAGGATAATGTATGGCAGTGGATGGGACACGGTTGACTCTTTCTGAACGACTTCTCTTGAACATATGGCGACACTGATGCGATGGATTGGTAGCATTACCCCAATTATGGATGGTATGGCGAGACCATGGTGATGTGATCGGTGAATGAAACAACCCAACCCGATTGTGGTACGGAGGAAAAGTGTCATGTTCAAGAGCGACTCGCTACCATCAAAGTTTTCTTGAGTTTCTCCCAATTTTTCCCCAGTCATTGCTAACCAGTACCTCTTTATTTTTTTCAAGCTTGAGGAGGATAACATATGCTTGTTCTATAACCTACCCTTTGGGCAAGCCCATCACTATGTTTTAACGAGCCTAGCGATAGTGAAACTCGTTCTCGTCTAAAGACAAGTTTGTCGCTATTTAGTGATTTTAATGAGTCTAACGACAAAGAAAACTCGGTCCTTTTCATTTTTAGAGAGTCTGAAAAGGTACATAAAGTTAACTCCAAAAGTCCTTTTTCGTCAGCTAATCCCTTTAGTCTGAAAAAGTATAAAACAATACAGAAGGGATGAGTTTACGATAGTTTTAACGAGCCGAACAAAACAAGCGCTCGATCTTTTTGTGCAATAATCCCCCAGGTCCAAAAAGATTAAAATCTAGAGGAGGGATAGCACTTCCGGTCGCTTTAACGAGCTGGAAGGCCAAAACTCGGAAATATTTTCATATTTTACGAGTCAGCTGAAAAGAGCTTAAAGAAGACTCGTCTTTTGAGGAACGAGTGATAAACATGGTTAGTAGCTGATTCCAGGTACAGGTTGGAATTTTCCAATCACGGCAGTGTCACAAGGATGGCTAGGTGAAATCACTCTTCGCAGCTGTTCCTCAAAATGGGTAAACAATCATATGGAGGTGAACGATCGGCCAAATGAAAAGTGGAGGTGATGGTGCAAACACGACCAAGGCTTTAATGGCAGATAAGGTTACATTCACAGTGGTTATTTACCGGGTAGTGGTTCATTTCTTATTTTAAAATGAGCTTAAACGCTGGTGGAAACACTTGCTCATTGCTTATGTTTATTTTTTAACGAGCATGAAGTCCGCGTTAAAACTGCTCGGATCTTGCGTTTATTTTTTAACGAGCATGAACTTTGTGCTAAAACTGCTCGATTATACCAGTCATATGATAAGAGTGTCTCATTGAGATTCTATTTTTTATGGAGCTTCATCTCACAAAGCTTTGCTTCGGATCCTTTCGTTATGCAAGTTCGGAAACGACTAATCCTATGAGTTTAAAGGGTTAGACCTACAGGTTTAAAGGGAGGACCTAAAAATTTAAAAAATAAATAGCCGCCCCTTGCTTGCACTCCAAAAGGTTTGCATGCCCCCAGGTATAAAGTACGATTTCAAGGTTACCCCTCAATTTGCAGGAAAAACATTTGTTTAACCGGGAGAGGCCTACCTCTTTCAGGTTACCCAAAGATTGTTTCATTTGCACAGCAAACAAGACACTTCTTCAGCTATGTCTACCGAAATAGACAAAGGTGAGAGACTCCGTGTGTCAACTTCACATAACTTTGACAAAAGAATCTTATTCTAGAACAACCCCTCTTCCATGTTGGACGGGGTACGGACTAGTCATATTCTCCCGCGGAAACCTACCTTATACCCAAAGTTTTCCTGCCGAAGCAGACCGGGACGCATGCCCCCTGGGTTCTAGTCATATCCTTCTGAATCACTCGCGCTCATCGGGAGGATGGACCGTGGGTTGAGACATTTCTTACGTGAAGAGACCATTTAGGGATGGTGTATGACTATTTGCGATGCATGATCCGGGAAATGAAAGTTGGTCCACGAGCTTGACCACTCTTCCTTCGTGCGGAAAACACATTACTCTAAAGAGTGAGGAGACGATGGCTCCCATGCAATATATATAGTCTCATACAAGGAGTAGGTTATAATCGAAGGGTCCTTGAACGACCATCACGTTCATTCGAACGGTCTTCCCTTTCAATGTTATGGGCACATTGGGGAGGATCCCTACAGGTCGACTGGTTCCTTTATCAAAGCCTGATAGATTTCTCATTTCAGGAAAAAGCGTTGGCGAACCAAACGCTTTCCAAGCAATAGAGGAAAGGATACTCACAGATGCCCCCTCATCAATGATAGTGCCAGCCATTACCATTCTATATATTTGAACGATAATTCTGAATGGTATACTGGCTGGCAACCGGGGTTTGCCTAGTTGGTTCCAGTCGAACGAGACAACTAGGTTGCTTGGTGGTGGGACCGAATAGACGGTCGGATATCCATGGAAAATTTTAGGGGCTAATGTTCGCCCAGTGGGCTAATTTTCCATGATTTTTCCACAAAAAAGATTCGCCAATTTCCAATTTTATAAAAGACGATTCGCCCAAATTTTAGAATATAAAATTATTTTACCTTAAAAATCGCCAACATTATATAGAGACTATATATAAAATAATTATAAATTTGAATAATTTTACAAATATATCAATAAACATTTATAATTTGCATATTAGGGATTAGTGAGATTCGCCAATGTTTTAAACTTCAAGAAAATTTTCCATCCTTAAAATTTTCCTTGCGGATATCGCTCTGACGAACTTCCCTCCTACGATAAAGGAATGGGGGCATTGCCCCCTTGTTCATCAGAGTCAGTGTTGATGAAGAGAATTTGGACGGTGTCGTCTTTATTCTCTTTTGTGATGGTATCATTCGAAGATAGAGCCTCTGAAGGCAAAACCGGGTCAACTGCCGCCTCAACCTTTTGACTTTCGTCAGGTATGGATTCAGACGGTTCATCTTCAATGATAGGTGCTTCGGCTGACCACCAGAGCGGGCCAGCCGGGTTCTCAACTAGTGAAGGACTTGGCAGGAGTTTTTGATATCCAGGAGGAAGTTGCACTCGTAGAATCGGGCGATCTTCCAAAACTCTTTTTGCCTCGTCTAAGAAGGGACAACGGTGGATGGCATGATCGCCTTCACACAGTTTGCAGGGAAATCTAGCCTTCCCTCTCTATCCTGGGGCTTCACTTACACTAGTTGACGGTGTGCTGTCAACATGGCTATCAGAGGTTGACGCCACCGAATTGTGCAAACGGGGAGACCAGTCCCTTAGTATCCGAGGGATGCAGGGACAATCTATGTGGAAGTGGTCTCCCTTGCATATGACACATGGCGATTTAGGCCTAGTGAGTGCTGTGTGTGGATTTTTGTCAAACGACGCTTGTTTTCCCCCAGTAGCTTTTGGCTCCTTCTTCTTCTTCTCCTTCTTCTCCTTAGGAACTCGGTTTTTTGTTCTACCGGTTCCGTCGAGCGAAGAGGAAGGAGGAGAGGAAGAATTATATGAAGTCGAAGGCTGGTGGGCAACTCTGGTCTGGTCTAACTATTGACTCGACTGTTCAGGAATAGTGGTGTTCTGAACGACATTGGTTGAAAAGAGCCAGATCGGCAGGCCAATTGTCAATCCTGGAAGTGACAAAGTGGCCATGTGGGGCACACCAACATCTCCCCAAGAGGAGAAGGGACTAGGATTTCCACCAAGGGGAATTCCTTGGTTGGTGTGCTCCATCTTTTCAACCTAAAGATCAACGCGGGAATAAAGGGTGATTGTTCCGTTTAAAATAAATTGTTAACGACGCTTTAGACACAACTTGCTTTTTCACTTTTAAAGAGTCGAGAAAAAGCTAAAGATGACTCTAGTCTCCTTCGATGTTTTAACAAGCTCGAAGTGAAAAATGCTCGGATGGACTTTTTCTATTATAGAGTCTGAAAAAGGCCAAAAGAAACTGCTCTGGAGTTCTAGGCAGAGGGTGTGCCAAACTTTTCGCAAAACCGCAGAATACTTTTTAAGGTACGGGCGGTCGATCTTCCTGAATGTTGTGTTCAGTGCATTGCGATCAGTAGGGCGGCCGACATGGCTTCCTAAGGATAAAGGTTATATTCCTATAGGGGTCTCCCAATATATACGCGACGGTACGTGGGAGAAAAATCCGTACTAGTACTAATCGTCCCTCAGGAGGAATCACCCAACCATCAGTGAGGCGACCAGTAACCAGGTTTTACGACGCCGGAACACGTCTCTAGCCTAGACCTCTATGTTGTGCGTTATGTTGCAAAACGTTGTTAAGTTCATTCAGTTTATTTTAAGTTTATCTTTTTAGGAGTTTGCCTTTCTGGATCACCACGAGATGTATGATACAATTCCTAAATGCAGTCTAAAGATGATAAGCAAGCTTTATATCTTTTCAACTTTGAATATCCTAGCTACTAAGGGAAAAGAAAGACACCATCTTTTCTCAAAGAGAAATTAGCACACTCTAATGCACTTTTCCTAAATCAAGCATGCAAACTATCAAGATGCAAATGCACAATGCAGGCGTTTCCGCTTTCTTAGTATTGATGCCTACAAAGAAAGCTTTTTGTACAACTTTGAATTTGCTTTCAAATGACAAATACAAACAAGTTTACTTTTTCGAAATCATAAAGGGTAGAAGAGATTACAACACTTTGCGACTTTCGAAATGAACACTTGTTTCGACACTTAAAAGAGACAAACTCAAACCAATAAGCAAAAGCAAATGTATAACCAACTGTAAACAACCAATGAAATCTCTCCTAAGATCACAATCAACAGATCTGAATCAAGGGCTACAGGATGATTATTTCACTCATGCAAAGGAAAACTGTAAATGACGCCACAAACACATAAAAACACTCACAATATTTTTGTACAAAAGGAGGTGGAATTTAAGCAAAGAAAAGGAGTTATCAGACTGGTACCTATGCTGGTTACAGGCTGCAAAAAACAGAGATCAAAACAGGGCAACAGAGAGCAGAGAACTCAGCTACACAAGGCAAAACTGGATCAGCGCAACCTCAACACTGGGGTTTTGACATTCAGCGCAGGTGGCCTTCACGGGACCTGCGTTGAAATGCAGAATCCCTTCACAGGGGTCACGCTGAACGAGAAACGAGAGTTTCTCACTGGGTTCTGGGTCACAGATTGCTAATTAATCAACAGTTTCAGGCCAAATAAAAGCAACAAGCAAGGTACAATCAAAGGGATGCTTTGAGGGGGTACTAATATCTATCACAAAGGATCATCAAATCATTTGTGAGTCCATTGTTCAGATCATAGACAAATCCAGTGATTGGATCAAAGCAGCAACTGTCTACTTTGCAACTGAGAATAGCAGAAGTAGTTCGATTGTTGCTGTTGAGTCTATGAAACAAACAATGATAGAGACACAAATAAAATGACTAAAACAAATCTCCCCAGCAGAGTCGCCAATTTGTTGTGGGGAAAAATGCCTATACAGGTCGATCCTATCCACCTAAGGTGTGACAGTGCCTTAGCAACAAACAGAGACAGCTATTCTAGTATTCTTCCTTTATGAATTAAGAACGAAGAGAGATGTATGGACTAACCGGTGTCTTCCATTTGTCCCTCGATCCAGTTTCTCTTCTCTTTGGGAGTTCACAACTACTTGTCTTCTCGCTCGCCCAACTTCAACAGGTCTCTGCAAGATTACAAGAGAAGAACACTACACAAAGACATAGATTCATAAACATAACTAGTTCAGGATTAGAAGTAAACTAAACATACTAATGCAATCATACATCAAAGATACATCAGTATATAGGAGAAAACCAAGATAGCTTTATTGATGAATAACAAGGTTCAGGAAGAGATACAACCCAGAGGGCTCCAATCCAGCATCTCCTTCCCAGAAAAATGGAATTCCTATCTTCACCTCCCTTCAAAGCATTAAGCACCCAATGATTCCAGTCTCAAACCAACAACAATTCTTTGCAATAACAAAATTCCAGCCTCTAGATCTCATGGAGGAGAGATCCATTTATAGATGTTTAGAGAGAGGATGAGTCAGCTTGAGATCTGACTAGTGTCCTCTCCCTCTGTCAGTTCTTGATTCCACTTGGAGGTTCTTGCTTCCACTTGGAGATTTGGAACCTCTTACTCATCATAGTCGAATTCCCTGAGGCAAGTGTCATTTTGGAAGCTTCCTGGGTTTTGACACCTTGAGAAATGAGCTTGCCACATGTCCACTCTCGCTCAGCGCAGGTATCCAGTGTTGGCTTTGACATTCAGCGCAGGTAGCCAGTGTTGGCTTTGACATTCAGCGCAGACAGCCAGTGTAGCCATTGACATGATCCTGAATTGACTTATTTTTGAGCAGTTTCTGGTGGAGAACTTCTGTGAATTGCTGTGGTTTGTTAGCCTTGTTCCTCTAGGGGTAGGAACAACATGTTTAGGGACTTTGGATCCCTTATATTATGGACATTTCATGCTCAATGCTGTAAGGCACAAACATGTCTATAACACCTACCCTCCCTTCTTAGTTGTTTCCCCTTGCCCCCGCTTTTTTTTTTGTTCTTCCCCCTCGTTTTCTGGATTGTCAGTTTTTCCTTTTTATCGTCCCTTTGATTTTTATTTTTGTTCACCTGTTCTCTTTCCCTTCCTCTCGATTAATATTGAAAACTTTATTGTTTTCTTAAGAAATAAAAATCCTTTTATAAAAACTTTCTTTTCCTAATTAGTGATGAAGGATTTTTATGATGAATTAACCTTCTTTAAAACAAGCTTCTTTCTCCCTTTTGGTTTAGTTAATTTTTTTTTATCCTTGATCCCTTATTCAACTACCTTAATAAGTTATCCTTTAAAGAATTATTCTTATTATATTTTAGATAAGGCTTAAGTTTATTTTATTTTAATAGCTTTATTAATAAATATAACAATACTAACTTACAATTAGATTTTTAATTTTTATTAACCCCTTTGATTAAATATAAATTAAAAAATAACTTACAATTAAATAACTAAATATTTAATTATATAATTTTAATAAAATATGAAATATTTAATTATATAACTCTTATGTATATTTAATGTAAACCCTTTTGATTCATGTTAATTAAATATGTTACCTTATTTATATATGTTTTAAACTAACTTTCCATTAACTATTTAATTATATGTAAATTTAATATTAACCCCTTTTAATTTAATAATAGTAAAACTAACTTACTATTAATTTACTAATTATTTAATTATGTAACTTTAACTTATTTATATATTTAATATATTACCTAGTTTATATTTGGTACTAAACTAACTTTCAATTAACTAACTAAATATTTATTTATCTTACTTAAATATATGTCATTTCAAGTAAATAATTAATTCCTATTGATTAATTTTTATTTAAATATAGTTATGTTCTCTTGTCCCTGTCCCTTGGTCCAGTCCGACTAGCTGTTTCCCAGTCAAATATAGCCGTTAGCCAGTCTAGCTTACTAGTTCAATATAGTCGTTGCCTAGTCAAATATAGTCGTCGTTGATGTTCTGCTCTGACTATTTAACATGCAGCCTGGATCTGATTCTTCAACTTGTCCTGACGATGAACCACACTCGTTGGTTCGAAATGCGTCGACAAATGCATTCGAATGTGATTTACACTGAAAATTCTTCTCAAAAAACCTGATATGGATCACAGAAGCTTAAATTCAACAGTAGGCAACTTGTCGTACCTTGAATGTTGTCCTTTTGGCTGCAAAGTGACCTCCATAAGGCCCATCATGACAGGCCAGAAGGATGTCAAAAACTTCCTCCTCCTTGACACATCCTTTCAGAATTTGATCTAGACCCATCTTGAAGAGATTGCCTGCAATTCAAGTGAATGGGGTGTTTTTTATTATGATTTTTCTCTTTTCCTTGGAGGAAAAATTTGGAGGGAAATGTGCAGATACTAAGTAATTTTCTATGTCAGAAAACCATGGAGAGAGAACTCAAATGGTGAATAAATGCTCATCTGGCAGCTAGTCATTAACCATTCCTTCCTGACTTGCAGGCAAAGTCAATTTGGATAAAAAATCTGCAACTACATTCTCTCTGCCAGGCTTATCAATAATAGTTAGATCAAATTGTTGTAATAAAAGTAACTATATAATAATCTGAGCATTTACATCCGGTTTTTTCACAGATATTTAATGGAAGCATGGTTGGTATGTACAAATTTTTGGTAACCAGTAATGTATTTCCTAAATTTATTCAATGAATGGACAAAAGCTAGGAGCTCTTTTTTAGTTACTATGTAGTTTAACTTAGCTTTTGAAAAATTCTTGTTGATGAAGTAAATGGCATAAGGTAGCTTGTCATCTATTTGGCCTAGAGTTGCTCCTATAGCTTTGTGAGAGGCATCAACATGAATGTGAAAAGGAAGAGCCCAATTTGGGCCTCAGAGAATAGGTGCAGTAGTCAACTTGTCCTTTAGGGTTTCTAGGGCCTCTTGGTAGCTTTTTGACCATAAAAATTCAGAGTCTTTGGCCAATAATCCAAATAAGGGAGAGGATACCTTGCTGAAATATTTTATAAATATCCTATAATATCTGGCTAAACTTAAGAAACTTCTGACATCCCTCTTCTTCTGTGGAGTAGGGTCCCTTTTTATGATGGCTATTCTATATTGGTCTACTTGCAGTCCTTCCTGGGATATTGAGTGACCTAGAGCAGTCCCTGCAGTCATTAAGAATTCTTATTTTTCGGGACTAAGGGATAAGTTCATTTAAATGCATTTGTTTAACACCTTTTCTAGGTTAGAGAGAGCCTCTAGGAAATCACACCCATAAGGGGTGAAATCATTCATATAAATTTCTACTGAATCATGGACTAGATCTACAAAAATGCTCAGGAATGCTCTCTAGAAAGTGGCAGGGGCACTGCATAAACCAAAAGGAAGGAACCTATAAGCAAAATTACCCCAAGGACAGGTTAAGGTGGTTTTATCCTAGTCCTCTAGGCTGATTTGGATTTTATTTTAACCACTGAATCTATCCAGGAAAGAGAAGAACTTCTTTCCTGCCAGACCATATAATACTTGGTCAATGAAAGGTAGAGGGAAATGGTCCTTCTTTTTGGATTTGTTTAGCTCTCAGTAATCCACACAGATCCCCCACTTTCCATTTTTCTTTGGAACCAGAACCAGAGGAGACACCCACTCACAGTATGAGATGGGGTAAATTAATCTGCATCCAACAACTTCTGCAGTTCCTCTTTGACTATATCCTTGAGGGATGGATTCATTCTCCTCTAGGGTTGGCAGATTGGCTTGCAACCTTCCTTGATGTAAATGTGGTGAGTACACACCGAAGGGTGCGCTCCCTTCATTCTTTGTAATTCCAATCAAAGGAATCCAAATGCTCTCTTAGCATGTTACATAACTCCCCTTCTTGGTTTACAGAGAGAGGGGTTTATTTTCAATGCTCTTTCAGGGCTGAATTATATTGTCTTGACACTAGTATGGTTTGATTCAACTAAGTATAGATCAATTTGAGGGTCGTCTTTGGCTTCCTTTACTACTTCCTCTAGAAACATGGTGTTGGGAGATTAATTTTGGAGGATGTGTTCAATCAAGTCATCTTCATCAGGCTATCCCACTCCTATGGTAGTTTCTAGGGTATAGATTGGCGAAGAGTAAACTTAATCTTCTTCCTCCACTTCTAGCGATAAAGGTAAGTCATTCTTTAGAGATGGTTGAGCAGGAGGGTCTACAAGACCAATTATTTGGACATATGCCCATTTTTTATGGTCATATTTTCAGCCCTGCAACTTATATAGGCATCAACAGTGGCTAACAAAGGCCTCCCAAGGATGAGAGGATAAATATTGAATTTGGTCTTAGGCTGGAGAACTAAGAAGTCAACAGGGTATTCCCAGGAATCAATGAAGGCCATCACATCCTCAACAATTCCCTTAGGAGCTACTATAGATCGGTCTGCAAGCTGCAAGACTGTCATGTCTTCCTTAATGATCTCTAGATATTCAACTTGACCATAGTGTCCTTATTCATCACACTGATGGCAACCCCAAGATCAATCAAGGTATGGGGAACAATGGTGCCAACGATGTGTACATCTACTGCACGACTCCAAATATCTAGATACTTTCGGAAAATTACCCACCCCAACATTAAGTCGGACAACTATCCAATGACATTAATGGTAGGGGTGTCTTTCTTTCACCTTCTTGGATGTTTGAAACACTTCTCTTTAATCGAATTGTTGTATATGGGGACATCTTTGATAGCTTGGAGAAGCCGTATTTTGACACAAATATTTTTCAACTCATCCAGAAGTTCAGTCTCTTCTCAAGTGTGCTAGATAGGATGGGTTAACCTTTCAAGAAAGGGGGGTGGATTCACTCTAGGTACACTTTCCTCTCTTTCCTCCTCACGCTCCCTAGGTGGAGATGAAGGTTGGTTATTCGGAAGCACTCTCCCAGACCTAAGGTTAATTTCATGAATTTCCACAACATAGGCAGGGTAGGATATTTCTCCACTATAGACTTGTTGTGCCTATCTGTTGTTTGGGTTCGAGTTTTGTTGGGAAGGCATCTAAGGTTGTTTAGGTGGAGCAGGGTGTAGGAGTTGTGGTTGAGATGGAGGTTAAGGCAATAGAGTTGTAGCTTGGTTGTATGGAGGCCTCCACCTTTGGGGTGGTGCATTCCACTAAGGTGTGGAGGAGTATTTGGATGAAATGGTTGGTTGGACGATTGGGAATGGTATTGAGGTGCAAAAGGCCAGGGAGAAGTTGTAGACTAGGAAGGATGAGCAAGGGGGCACCAAGGGGGAATGGATGTGTTTTTATTAGGGTTTTAATATGAATAGGATGACCCTTGCATGCCCTGCTGGTATGGTCGAGGTCCATGAGGCGTCCTTTGATTTATGTAGCAGAGTTGTTCATGTAGAAATTTACAAGGTAAGTTCTTCAGAAAGAACACCCAAAGGACACCGCTCACAACCAGATCACAGATCAATACACCAGTATTTTTGACGTGGTTAAAATCCTCAAAGAGGGAAAGAGTCCACGACCTGAGCCAACGTGGCCACTTCGGGCAATTTATTAATCAAAGAATGAAAATTTACATAAGCTTCTCTCATGCATGAATTACCCTACAAATGACCCTCCACGCGATTTAAATAGAATTCATGGACCAATCGGGTGCCAAGCCACGGATCAAGTGTCAGTAATACCGAGGAGAGAATGAATCGTCAGATCTGTTAGCACTTGGAATTCACCTAGGCTGAGATAGACAAACTCTCAAGGCTACATCAAACCATTTCACCTCGTAGCTAGCCCTACGAGGTATGAGAAGGCTCTCTCGGGTCAGATTCGGTAGATCTTTCAATATGATAAGCTGACCAATTAGGAATAAAGATTTTAGGCTAGTAAATTGATAAGGGAGGTTGATTTAAAGATTTTTGGGGTTTTTGGTGGCAATTGGAGGGAGTGCAATTCAGGGTGCGGGGATTAGGCTCAGTTTTTGCAGGGGGATCTTTGGGGCAAGGTAGGAGTGAGTGCTGATGCCTTAATCTGAGATGGATGATCAGGAATGATAGAGGAGGAGCTAAAGAGGGCAAACAACAACTTTGAATCCTCTTTAGACAGTGGAAAACATAGATATTGAACAAAATTAAAAGCTGAGCATGGCATGCATGAATTCAAACTTTATCACTTCATCTGTTCAATTAGCAGCAAAGAAAGAGATGGAACACATAAACACACTTACAATAACATGTAGATAACACACCATCAACACAACAATCCACAAGAATCCACAATGATGTCTGCAAAACCCTGGCCTTCCTTTTCCTTCAATTGCAGTAATAGATGTACAATATACAATAATACTTCTCCCACAAGAGTCCAACCATGAAAATGAGCAAGAGAAGGCATAATATAGACCATATAACTCCTTTCCCCACCTCTAGGGGTCGAGCTCAGCTTCCTAGGAGCAGTTTGAACTAATTCTAAACTTAGCACTAGATAATAGGCAGTCAAAACAACTTGCCTCTAAAACTTAGCTAACTCATCCATGCATTAAATATTCACTATTTACATCAAGGAAGCTTCTAGAAGGGTTAAGAGAGATTAAATCTATCAATGTGCCATGAAAATTATCCATACATCCATCATTTACAAGTACAAATGATCAACCAAGGTAAAAAACAGAGTTTGCAGGCCTGAAAAGTCAAAACTGGCAATTTTAGCTCGAGTGGTCGTGCCCCCTGCTCGAGTGGTCGCGCCCCTTTGCAGCACTTTTTGAGTGGGTTCCAGTTGTCCAAATCAAGTGCAAGATGGCTCATTCGAAAGAGCGGTGTGTCAAATTTCCATCCCAAGTGGAATTTCTGGATTTGGAGTTGATTTGACCCCTAAAAAGTCAATTATCCCAAGGTCACTTTCTGCAACTCAAAAAGTGGGCAGAAAGTCAAAATTTTGATGTATTTTGAGCTTTTGGAGGCCAAAATATCAAAATCAAGTTGACCCCAAGTATAGGTAATTCTAGTTTTTGCATGCCCTTTCCAAAAATGTCAACTTTTTGTGATTCTGAGCAGTCCTCCGGAGTGGTCGCGCGGGGGGTGAGACCACTCCAATGGCCAAAACCTGTAAAATTGCACAAAAAATTCACAAATGACAAAATTTTCTCCAAATTTCTTGAAATTTGGGCTGGGAGTCCCCAATCAAGTACCATGCTCATTCAAAGAGGCTTTGGCCAAAATTTGGAGTGGATCGGGCGTTTTCCTTCGTTTTTGTGCTTTGGCCAACCGTCCTTGGAGCACCTTCGTTCTCGCCGGTATTTTTGACATTTCTCTCAAACCATGACACCTGTGTAAAACGTGAAGGAGGTTTTTCGTCTTTGGCATGTTATGGACAAAAAACTCTCTCAGTTTTCCAAAATTCATCTTTTATTGCTCTGAAACATCATTTGAGTGCAACTTGTCCCGATGTGTGAAACAAGGAATTTTGTCGAAATGGAGCGAAATGAAGGGGATAGGGGGCTTCTAAATTCTTGGGGAAATTTTTTGAAGTAGGGAGGGATGTTAGGAAGCAGGGGAAAGTGGAATCTCAGAGATTGAGTGAGGGGAAGGGGTCCAAAAGGGAAAAACACAGGCCCAACCTAGAAAATTGCCAAGTTGTACCTAGAAACTAGGGTTTGTGAAAAAATGAGGAATTTGGCAGATCTAAGGGATGGGAAGTGTTTTATAAGGTACTTTAAGGATAGGGGAAGGTGTATGAACATCAGGAAATAAGTTTTTCCGGTGATTTGACCATCCAAGAGAAATTGCCTTCAAAACCCTAGGAGAGGGAAATGACCTTGCCTGGGCGCAACATGAAGCATGAACAAGGTGTGAAATGACTCATTAGACACTGACATGATAATGACAACCCTATGAATGATGATAAAATCAGCTGAATGGTGACATGGACAGACATTTGGGCAAACCCTAGACCTAATGCCCAGTGACCAAATTTTGCTTGAAGACTCACTGAAATGACAAAATTTGACCTTGACACTCTGAGACCACTTTGTAAGAGCATATTTGATCACTGATGGAGGGCTTTCAAGACCGACACTAACATTGGCTCCAATGGGGATGGTAGCTCCTTGGAGGTGCCAAGAACCTTAGACCTCTGGGAGAGCAGACCAGTGCCTTTCAATCATTGGGCAATGGAGTCAACTGGTACACACGTGACCAAACTTGAAATGACTATATTGGACTTGACTATGAACTGAAACTTAACTGGAACTTGACTCAAACCGACTCGATGGCAAACTGAAATAACTTGAAAAAACTCACTCAATAGACCAAATACAAATGACTCATGACTGACTTAAAACAAGACTTTACAAAGCTTTTTGAAAGGGTAGCAGTCCATCAAGATGTGAAATCATGATGACAACCACCTGTATTTCTTACAAGACAATATACATCAAACTATATCAAAATGCCAATGCAACCAATCAAGCAGATGCCTTCTTGATTGATTCTCCTGATCAGATCTCATGATCAACAATAGATAGTGGTAACTGGGCATCCAAAAACATAACTGACCATGATCTCCTTCATCACTGAACACTGCAATAAACACTATCACTGCTGGCTGCAACAAACTTGCTAGAGGATCATGAAAAACATGAAGATTTGCCACTGCCACCTCCTGCTGAAAGAACAAGGTTTCCTTTGCTTCAATTTCTGATCTGCCTTCATCATGTGCTTCAGTAAAAGTATGCTCATGGGCTTCAAAAAACTCTGAACAAATAGGTGAGCAGATCTCCCCTTGAAAAAACATTTCAAAACATGAGACATATGAAGAATCTGAAATGTTTTGTTCTTCTGTGGTTTGACAATATGGTAGGTGATCTTCATATGATATAACAGCCGGATTATCATCTTTGTGAAGGAAAACATTATCTGTTTGCTGATCTACAAGACAATCATCTTCTTTAACATAGGAAAACGTTTCCCCAACACTTTCCTGACTATGTGTGCATTGCAAATCTGCTGTAGCTTGGGCTGTAACAAGACCTTTCAAAAGCTGATCTATCTCCTCTTCAGACAAAGGAGATAATGCCTTTTGGTTTCTTTTGCTTAAACAATAATTATCTTCATATGACAAGGCATTCAAACTATCATTTATTACTGAGTTATTGAAAGGAGATTCATCACTTGCACAAAGATCTCACCTTGCTGTTCATGAACATCTGAATCCAAAACTCTGTCTATGATCTCAACAGTAGTGCTCTCTTTGATGGGTTGCATGCTGCTGTCTTCTTCTGTGGGAAAATCTGAAACAACATTTGCTCTTTCCTCTTTTTCAACCATATCGAAATCTTCAGCTTGCTGATCTTAACAAGTATCCTCTAAGATTTCTGTGTGCTGTTGAAACGGATTTTCATACAGAGCCTCCATGATCTCAACATCCATAAAATTATCATCTTCATAATATTTCTCAAGGCTTTCAATAAAACTATAGGCATGCTTGCAACAGTCTTGAACTAAATTCAATGATGGATAAGAGTCCTTATATCTTTCAATGAACATAGCATGAAAATCCTTTAAGCAGTAAATACAAGCAGGTGGAAAACTTTCATACCATGATTGGGCTTCACCTTCCAGAGTGGCCAAGAATATCTTCATCAAGGAATCTTCAGGAAAATCAACCTTCAACTTGCGAATATGCATATGAAATCGAACTAGATGTAAAGCAACATCCTTCTTACCATCATCATTAAATGTAGGCAAATTCCTTGACCAATCTACCTTTGGAATTTTATTTGGAAAACCGGGGATGTGATTTCGGTTCAAGGGAGCATATCTTCTTGCGATCCGATCCATCTTGAAAATCTCAAAGCTACTGATCTCTTTGCAGTGAAGTCACCATGAAGCATTGATCTCTGGATTTTTCAGTGAAGGAGTCGCCAGTGAATGATTTCAGCCTTTCAAGTTTCTGATCGTTGTTCACCATCAACAATCAGATCTGAACTTGATACATGTACTGGGGTAAAATGCAAATGAAGTGTTGTATTCACAAGCTCACGGAGATTGACTGAAGCAGCGTTTATCTACTTACACTGATGTAAAACAAGAGCGTTTTCGAAGGCTACCTGGCGTAACTTCAGGCTCCGTCTAAAACTTATGAAATAACATGTCAATGAGCAAAGGTTTAGATGTTCTCCCCAGTATGGTCGCCACTATGTTAGCGCTTGGAATTCACCTAGGCTGAGATAGACAAACTCTCAACGCTACATCAAACCATTTCACCTCGTAGCTAGCCCTACGAGGTATGAGAAGGCTCTCTCGGGTCAGATTCGGTAGATCTTTCAATATGATAAGCTGACCAATTAGGAATAAATATTTTAGGCTAGTAAATTGATAATGGAGGTTGATTTAAAGATTTTTGGGGTTTTTGGTGGCAATTGGAGGGAGTGCAATTCAGGGTGCAGGGATTGGGCTCAGTTTTTGCAGGGGGATCTTTGGGGCAAGGTAGGAGTGAGTGTTGATGCCTTAATCTGAGATGGATGATCAGGAATGATAGAGGAGGAGCTAAAGAGGGCAAACAACAACTTTGAATCCTCTTTAGACAGTGGAAAACATAGATATTGAACAAAATTATAAGCTGAGCATGGCATGCATGAATTCAAACTTTATCACTTCATCTGTTCAATTAGCAGCAAAGAAAGAGATGGAACACATAAACACACTTACAATAACATGTAGAGAACACACCATCAACACAAGAATCCACAATGATGTCTGCAAAACCCTGGCCTTCCTTTTCCTTAAATTGCAGTAATAGATGTACAATATACAATAATACTTCTCCCACAAGAGTCCAACCATGAAAATGAGCAAGAGAAGGCATAATATAGACCATCTAACTCCTTTCCCCACCTCTAGGGGTCGAGCTCAGCTTCCTAGGAGCAGTTTGAACTAATTCTAAACTTAGCACTAGATAATAGGCAGTCAAAACAACTTGCCTCTAAAACTTAGCTAACTCATCCATGCATTAAATATTCACTATTTACATCAAGGAAGCTTCTAGAAGGGTTAAGAGAGATTAAATCTATCAATGTGCCATGAAAATTATCCATACATCCATCATTTACAAGTACAAATGATCAACCAAGGTAAAAAACAGAGTTTGCAGGCCTGAAAAGTCAAAACTGGCAATTTTAGCTCGAGTGGTCGCGCCCCCTGCTCGAGTGGTCGCGCCCCTTTGCAGCATTTTTTGAGTGGGTTCCATTTGTCCAAATCAAGTGCACGATGGCTCATTGGAAAGCGATGTGTGTCTACTTTCCATCCCAAATGGAATTTATGGATTTGGAGTTGATTTGACCCCTCAAAAGTCAATTCTCCCAAGGTCACTCTCTGCAACTCAAAAAGTGGGCAGAAAGTCAAAATTTTGAT
This sequence comes from Pinus tabuliformis, assembly GCA_031772625.1. Classification (NCBI taxonomy): domain Eukaryota; kingdom Viridiplantae; phylum Streptophyta; class Pinopsida; order Pinales; family Pinaceae; genus Pinus; species Pinus tabuliformis. The sequence goes on from CM062817.1 coordinate 1,872,455,412, forward strand.
GTATTTTGAGCTTTTGGAGGCCCAAATCTCAAAATCAAGTTGACCCTAAGTATAGGTAATTCTAGTTTTTGCATGACCTTTCCAAAAATGTCAACTTTTTGTGATTCTGAGCAGTCCTCCCGAGTGGTCGCGCGGGGGGTGAGACCACTCCAATGGCCAAAACCTGTAAAATTGCACAAAAAATTCACAAATGACAAAATTTTCTCCAAATTTCTTGAAATTTGGGCTGGGAGTCCCCAATCAAGTACCATGCTCATTCAAAGAGGCTTTGGCCAAAATTTGGAGTGGATCGGGTGTTTTCCTTCGTTTTTGTGCTTTGGCCAACCGTCCTTGGAGCACCTTCGTTCTCGCCGGTATTTTTGACATTTCTCTCAAACCATGACACCTGTGTAAAATTTGAAGGAGGTGTTTCTTATTTGGAATGGTATGGACAAAAACCTCTCTCAGTTTTCCAAAATTCATCTTTTATTGCTCTGAAACATCATTTGAGTGCAACTTGTCCCGATGTGTGAAACAAGGAATTTTGTCGAAATGGAGCGAAATGAAGGGGATAGGGGGCTTCTAAATTCTTGGGGAAATTTTTGGAAGTAGGGAGGGATGTTAGGAAGTAGGGAAAAGTGGAATCTCAGAGATTGAGTGAGGGGAAGGGGTCCAAAAGGGCAAAACACAGGCCCAACCTAGAAAATTGCCAAGTTGTAGCTAGAAACTAGGGTTTGTGAAAAAATGAGGAATTTGGCGGATCTAAGGGATGGGAAGTGTTTTATAAGGTACTTTAAGGATAGGGGAAGGTGTATGAACATCTGGAAACAAGTTTTTCCGGTGATTTGACCATCCAAGAGAAATTGCCTTCAAAACCCTAGGAGAGGGAAATGACCTTGCTTGGGCGCAACATGAAGCATGAACAAGGTGTGAAATGACTCATTAGAAACTGACATGATAATGAAAACCCTATGAATGATGATAAACTCAGCTGAATGGTGACATGGACTGACATTTGGGCAAACCCTAGACCTAATGCCTAGTGACCAAATTTTGCTTGAAGACTCACTGAAATGACAAAATTTGACCTTGACACTCTGAGACCACTTTGTAAGAGCATATTTGATCACTGATGGAGGGCTTTCAAGACCGACACTAACATTGGCTCCAATGGGGATGGTAGCTCCTTGGAGGTGCCAAGAACCTTAGACCTCTGGGAGAGCAGACCAGTGCCTTTCAATCATTGGGCAATGGAGTCAATTGGTACACACGTGACCAAACTTGAAATGACTATATTGGACTTGACTATGAACTGAAACTTAACTGGAACTTGACTCAAACCGACTCGATGGAAAACTGAAATAACTTGAAAAAACTCACTCAATAGACCAAATACAAATGACTCATGACTGACTTAAAACAAGACTTTACAAAGCTTTTTGAAAGGGTGGCAGTCCATCAAGATGTGAAATCATGATGACAACCACCTGTATTTCTTACAAGACAATATACATCAAACTATATCAAAATGCCAATGCAACCAATCAAGCAGATGCCTTCTTGATTGATTCTCCTGATCAGATCTCATGATCAACAATAGATAGTGGTAACTGGGCATCCAAAAACATAACTGACCATGATCTCCTTCATCACTGAACACTGCAATAAACACTATCACTGCTGGCTGCAACAAACTTGCTAGAGGATCATGAAAAACATGAATATTTGCCACTGCCACCTCCTGCTGAAAGAACAAGGTTTCCTTTGCTTCAATTTCTGATCTGCCTTCATCATGTGCTTCAGTAAAAGTATGCTCATGGGCTTCAAAAAACTCTGAACAAATAGGTGAGCAGATCTCCCCTTGAAAAAACATTTCAAAACATGAGACATATGAAGAATCTGAAATGTTTTGTTCTTCTGTGGTTTGACAATATGGTAGGTGATCTTCATATGATATAACAGCCGGATTATCATCTTTGTGAAGGAAAACATTATCTGTTTGCTGATCTACAAGACAATCATCTTCTTTAACAGAGGAAAAAGTTTCCCCAACACTTTCCTGACTATGTGTGCATTGCAAATCTGTTGTAGCTTGGGCTGTAACAAGACCTTTCAAAAGTTGATCTATCTCCTCTTCAGAAAAAGGAGATAATGCCTTTTGGTTTCTTTTGCTTAAAAAATAATTATCTTCATATGACAAGGCATTCAAACTATCATTTATTACTGAGTTATTGAAAGGAGATTCATCACTTACTTGCACAAAGATCTCACCTTGCTGTTCATGAACATCTGAATCCAAAACTCTGTCTATGATCTCAACAGTAGTGCTCTCTTTGATGGGTTGCATGCTGCTGTCTTCTTCTATGGGCAAATCTAAAACAACATTTGCTCTTTCCTCATTTTCAACCATATGGAAATCTTCAGCTTGCTGATCTTGACAAGTATCCTCTAAGATTTCTGTGTGCTGTTGAAACGGATTTTCATACAGAGCCTCCATGATCTCAACATCCATAAAATTATCATCTTCATAATATTTCTCAAGGCTTTCAATAAAACTATAGGCATGCTTGCAGCAGTCTTGAACTAAATTCAATGATGGATAAGCGTCCTTATATCTTTCAATGAACATAGCATGAAAATCCTTTAAGTAGTAAATACAAGCAGGTGGCAAACTTTCATACCATGATTGGGCTTCACCTTCCAGAGTGGCCAAGAATATCTTCATCAAGCAATCTTCAGGAAAATCAACCTTCAACTTGCGAATATGCATATGAAATCTAACTAGATGTAAAGCAGCATCCTTCTTACCATCATCATTAAATGTAGGCAAATTCCTTGACCAATCTACCTTTGGAATTTTATTTGGAAAACCGGGGATGTGATTTCGGCTCAAGGGAGCATATCTTCTTGCGATCCGATCCATCTTGAAAATCTCAAAGCTACTGATCTCTTTGCAGTGAAGTCACCATGAAGCATTGATCTCTGGATTTTTCAGTGAAGGAGTCGCCAGTGAATGATTTCAGCCTTTCAAGTGTCTAATCGTTGTTCACCATCAACAATCAGATCTGAACTTGATACATGTACTGGGGTAAAATGCAAATGAAGTGTTGTATTCACAAGCTCACGGAGATTGACTGAAGCAGCATTTATCTACTTACGCTGATGTAAAACAAGAGCGTTTTCGAAGGCTACCTAGCGTAACTTCAGGCTCCGTCTAAAACTTATGAAATAACACGTCAATGAGCAAAGGTTTAGATGTTCTCCCCAGTATGGTTGCCACTATGTTAGCGCTTGGAATTCACCTAGGCTGGGATAGACAAACTCTCAAGGCTACATCAAACCATTTCACCTCGTAACTAGCCCTACGAGGTATGAGAAGGCTCTCTCGGGTCAGATTCGGTAGATCTTTCAATATGATAAGCTGACCAATTAGGAATAAATATTTTAGGCTATTAAATTGATAAGGGAGGTTGATTTAAAGATTTTTGGGGTTTTTGGTGGCAATTGGAGGGAGTGCAATTCAGGGTGCGGGGATTGGGCTCAGTTTTTGCAGGGGGATCTTTGGGGCAAGGTAGGAGTGAGTGTTGATGCCTTAATCTGAGATGGATGATCAGGAATGATAGAGGAGGAGCTAAAGAGGGCAGACAACAACTTTGAATCCTCTTTAGACAGTGGAAAACATAGATATTGAACAAAATTAAAAGCTGAGCATGGCATGCATGAATTCAAACTTTATCACTTCATCTGTTCAATTAGCAGCAAAGAAAGAGATGGAACACATAAACACACTTACAATAACATGTAGAGAACACACCATCAACACAAGAATCCACAATGATGTCTGCAAAACCCTGGCCTTCCTTTTCCTTAAATTGCAGTAATAGATGTACAATATACAATAATACTTCTCCCACAAGAGTCCAACCATGAAAATGAGAAAGAGAAGGCATAATATAGACCATCTAACTCCTTTCCCCACCTCTAGGGGTCGAGCTCAGCTTCCTAGGAGCAGTTTGAACTAATTCTAAACTTAGCACTAGATAATAGGCAGTCAAAACAACTTGCCTCTAAAACTTAGCTAACTCATCCATGCATTAAATATTCACTATTTACATCAAGGAAGCTTCTAGAAGGGTTAAGAGAGATTAAATCTATCAATGTGCCATGAAAATTATCCATACATCCATCATTTACAAGTACAAATGATCAACCAAGGTAAAAAACAGAGTTTGCAGGCCTGAAAAGTCAAAACTGGCAATTTTAGCTCGAGTGGTCGCGCCCCCTGCTCGAGTGGTCGCGCCCCTTAGCAGCACTTTTTGAGTGGGTTACATTTGTCCAAATCAAGTGCAAGATGTCTCATTGGAAATCTCTATGTGTCTACTTTCCATCCCAAGTGGAATTTATGGATTTGGAGTTGATTTGACCCCTCAAAAGTCAATTCTCCCAAGGTCACTCTCTGCAACTCAAAAAGTGGGCAGAAAGTCAAACTTTTGATGTATTTTGAGCTTTTGGAGGCCCAAATCTCAAAATCAAGTTGACCCCAAGTATAGGTAATTCTCGTTTTTGCATGCCCTTTCCAAAAATGTCAACTTTTTGTGATTCTGAGCAGTCCTCCCGAGTGGTCGCGCGGGGGGTGAGACCACTCCAATGGCCAAAACCTGTAAAATTGCACAAAAAATTCACAAATGACAAAATTTTCTCCAAATTTCTTGAAATTTGGGCTGGGAGTCCCCAATCAAATACCATGCTCATTCAAAGAGGCTTTGGCCAAAATTTGGAGTGGATCGGGTGTTTTCCTTCGTTTTTGTGCTTTGGCCAACCGTCCTTGGAGCACCTTCGTTCTCGCCGGTAGTTTTGACATTTCTCTCAAACCATGACACCTGTGTAAAAAGTGAAGGAGGTTTTTCTTCTTTGGCATGTTATGGACACAATCCTCTCTCAGTTTTCCAAAATGCATCTTTTATTGCTCTGAAACATCATTTGAGTGCAACTTGTCCCGATGTGTGAAACAAGGAATTTTGTCGAAATGGAGCGAAATGAAGGGGATAGGGGGCTTCTAAATTCTTGGGGAAATTTTTGGAAGTAGGGAGGGATGTTAGGAAGCAGGGGAAAGTGTAATCTTAGAGATTGAGTGAGGGGAAGGGGTCCAAAAGGGCAAAACACGGGCCCAACCTAGAAAATTGCCAAGTTGTAGCTAGAAACTAGGGTTTGTGCAAAAATGAGGAATTTGGCGGATCTAAGGGATGGGAAGTGTTTTATAAGGTACTTTAAGGATAGGGGAAGGTGTATGAATATCAGGAAACAAGTTTTTCCGGTGATTTGACCATCCAAGAGAAATTGCCTTCAAAACCCTAGGAGAGGGAAATGACCTTGCCTGGGCGCAACATGAAGCATGAACAAGGTGTGAAATGACTCATTAGACACTGACATGATAATGAAAACCCTATGAATGATGATAAACTCAGCTGAATGGTGACATGGACTGACATTTGGGCAAACCCTAGACCTAATGCCTAGTGACCAAATTTTGCTTGAAGACTCACTGAAATGACAAAATTTGACCTTGACACTCTGAGACCACTTTGTAAGAGCATATTTGATCACTGATGGAGGGATTTCAAGACCGACACTAACAGGATCACTACATATTGTGACCGTCGGATTGTAAGTTACAAAATGTACAACGGTAAAGAAACACACTTTACCTAACTCTATACCTAACTCTACACTAGACTATTTCCTTAACTATTTCCTATGTGTCGGAATATCCTAACATCCCCCCTTAAGAACAACTTGGGATAGGATTGAAGGATTTACAAATATGACACAATAGGAGAAGGAAGGAGGCACTAGAGCCTATCCCCCCTTAGTGACAACTTCCTGAACTCCAACCATAAATCGAAGTTTAGTGAACTTCACCTTTGTGAGAGCCTTTGTGAAGATGTCTGCAACTTGATCATCTGTTGAACAATATTGCACTTCAAGAACATGGTCGTGAATGAGCTTTCTGATGAAGTACATGTGCAGTTAAATGTGTTTGCTGCGCTGATGTTGAACTGGATCTTTGCATAGCTGAATGGCACTTTGATTATCACACCAAAGTGTAGTCGAATGCTGCTGCTAAAAGCCAAATTCTGACAGGATCTGACGAAGCCACAAGGCTTCCTTACTAGCTTCTACGGCACCACGATACTCTGCTTCTGCTGATGAAAGAGAAATGGCACCCTGTTTCTTGCAAGCCCATGTAATAGGTCCTGAACCAAGAGTGAACACATAACCCGCAGTAGACTTCCGATCATCAGGGTCACTAACCCAATCGGAATCAGTGAAACCAACCAATAGACGAGATGCTTTGGCACTGTAATGAATCCAAAACTGAACTGTACCTTGAACATAACAAAGTATTCTTTTAGCTTCTTTCCAATGACTTTCACGGGGGTTTTGCATGAACCGAGCAACAAGGCCAACAACAAAGGAAAGGTCAGGACGAGTATGGGTTAGATACAAAAGTTTTCCTACAAGTTGATGGTATAAGGTAGCATCAACTTCAGGAGAAGTACAAGTGACTTAGAGTTTGAATCCAGACTGAAAGGGAGAAGGGGCTGGCTTACAGTATTCCATGTGAAAATGACGTAGAATATCACAAGCATACTTGGACTGGGAAAGGGAAATACCCTCCTTGGATTGCAAGACTTGAAGACCGAGAAAATAGTGTAAGTGTCCTAAGTCTGTCATTTCAAATTTCCTTTTGAGGTTAGACTTCACATGGTATATAAGGTTGGGATCACTACCAGTAAGGATAAGATCATCAACATAAAGAACAAGGATGATAAGAGGGTTGCCCACTTTCTTGGTGTAGACAGTATTGTCAGAATGACACCTAGAAAAGCCAGATTCTAAAAGAAAGCTATCCATTTTGGCATACCAAGCCCGAGGAGCTTGCTTGAGACCATAAAGGGATTTCTTAAGTCGACAAACAAGGCTCGAGTCTTTTTGTATGAAGCCAATGGGTTGTTCCATATAGATTTCTTCATGCAAGTCCCCATGCAAGAAGGCAGATTTAACATCCATCTGATGGACTTCCCATTTGAAAGAGGCAGCAAGGGAAAGAACAAGGCAGATAGAGTTAATTTTGGCAATAGGGGAGAAGGTTTCAGTGTAGTCAATGCCTTCAACCTGTGAAAAGCCCTTAGCAACAAGACGAGCTTTATGTTTATCAACTTTCCCATCTGGTCCATACTTGGTTCTGTAAACCCATTTGCATCTAACAAGTTTTCGTCCCTTTGGTAAAGGAACAAGATCCCATGTATCATTTGCCAATAATGAATGATATTCTTCATTCATAGCTGCTTCCCAATCTGGATGGCCTGAAGCTTCTGCAAAGGTGTCAGGATCATAATTTACTGGAGCTTGAGCCAGTAAAGAAGAGGCTCTCTCGAACTGAGAACGTGTGCGTCGCTGATCTGTAGGATCACCGACAAGATCACCTGCTGCATCTCGAGTAGCACGAACCCATTTTGGAAGCTCAGGAGCTGAAGGAGGATCCTGAGATGGTGGGGGAGGATTGTCATCCTAACTTTCATCATCTGAAGAAGAAATGTTTTCAAAGGTAGAAGAGATAGGGAGAGGTGGCACATCCGCCAGACTAGGCTCGCAGGCCGATATATTTTCATAATGATAACATTTTTGGACTTAAATGGAATAAGTCTATAGCCTTTGACATCTTCAGAATATCCAACAAAAGTACATTTTTCACTCTTAGGTTCTAAAGCTTTATGCTTTTCATCTGGAATATGGGCCCACACTTCACTTCCAAAAACACGAAAGTGACTTACATCTAGTTTGATTGAGCTCCATGCTTCTTCTGGAGTGATATTCTTTAAAGCCTTAGTAGGAGTGCGATTTATTATGTAATTTGCACAGTTAATTGCTTCTGCCCAAAAACTAAGACCAAGTCCTTTAGATTGTAGCATACAATTAGCCATTTCCTTTAAGGTGCTATTCTTCCTTTCAGCTACACCATTTTGTTGTGGAATATATGGAACAGTATGTTGCATTTGAATTCCATTATCAGTGCAATAGTTGATGAATGTGTTTTTAACATATTCTCCGCCATTATCATATCTTAACTTAAGAATTTGATGTCCAGATTGTTTTTCAACAAAGGCCTTGAAGGCCAAAAATGTGTTAAATACTTCACTCTTGAGTTTTAAGAAGTATACCCAAGTGCGTCTGGAGAAATCATCGATGAAAGTTAATAAATACTTGCAACCAGAGAATGACACAACTGGAAGTGGACCACATAAATCACTATGCACAAGCTGTAAAGGGGCTGAGGCGTTCCAAGAGGCATGTTTTTCAAAACTGTCCCGATGATGTTTTCTGAGTACACATCCGGAACAAACACCATCTCTGCAAGATACCATAGGAAGACCTGTCACCATATTTTCTTTACATAGATGCTGAAGGGAGCGATAGTTTAAGTGACCAAATCGCTCATGCCAAAGTTTGCTCACTTCATCGTTATGAGCAACAAATACTGAGGGAAGATTTGATGACCCAAAGTTGTGAAACTTATACATTCTTGTAGAATCATCAACAATGCCAGTAGCCAAAATCTGTTTAGGATATTTTAAGTCCTTGATTACAACATCATGAGGTGAAAATTCAACGATTTTACCTTCACCTGAATGAGTTATCTGATATACAGATAGAAGGTTGCAGGATAAGGTTGGAACACATAATACATCATTAAACTGACCGTTGTCTAGATGAACAGTTCCAGTCCCTACAACATTAAGGGATCTATCATCACCAACATATATATTTTTGGTGTTACAATCATTTAAATAAGAAAACATGGCTTTGCTTTTGGCCATGTGATAAGAAGCTCCATAATCAATGAGCCATTCATGAGAATGAGAAGAAGAAGATACATTTAATGCATAGCCAGACCGAGATGCTTGACAACCACATGCAGAAAGTGCCATTCCTGAAGATGAAGTTGAAGTTGAAGATTGCCCCAAATGGATGTTATGCTTCTTCATTGCTGCTTCCAAGGCTTCCATCTTTTTAAAGCATTTTGATTCTAAGTGGCCATCTCGATTACAAAAATTGCAATGCCTGTCAGTCTTCTTCCATTTGTTTTTATTGGTCTTATCATTTTGCTGAAATAATCTTTCATTTTGAGGCTGAGTTTGCTTAGGACCCTTGTTTGGTTTAGGACCATTCTTTTTAGGATATGACTTCTTAGGATTATTTGAATTTGGTTGCTGCTGGGTGGCTAACGCTTTCTTGGAAGAGTTTCCAAGATTAAGAAGACCAAGGTGTAAGAGTTTTTCTTGTTCTCTTATTAAAGAATCACAAAAAGAGTCAAAGGAAGGGGGCTTGTAGTCTTTTCCTTGAGAAATGAAGGATTCTCTTGTAGAATGGAAGGTGGAAACAAATACAGAGTAGGCTGGTCCCAACTTAGTAAGGATGGAATAAATAAGGTTACTATCTTCTTTCTTAACCTTAACACCTTCCAAAAGATATCTAAGGGTCTTGAACTTAGACAAGAAATCTTCAATGCAAGAACAATTATTAGGGTCCAATGTAAGCAACTCATTTTCAAGTTGATGGGCTCTAATTTCATTTTTAATCCCAAAAAATTTATTGATTTATTCCATTGCTTCATGAGGAGTTTCAAGTTCTGCAATATGGAATCTAAGATCTGGAGAAATAGACATCCCTATCAAACCACGTGCTTGATCTTGTCTATTTTCCCATTTATCAGCCTTGTCTTCATCTTTAGGTTTCTTTTCTTGGCCTGTGGCTATTCGGTAGAGACCTTTACTTCTAAGTAAATCCTCCATGTAGGACAACCATTGGAAGTAGTTGGTGCTGTCAAGGGTAACTTGGTATTGACTTTCCATTTCAACAGAAACTGAAAGTAAGTGTTCCAATGGATAGATCTCAAAAAATTAGGCTGGTTTAAAAAAAACGGCTCTGAAAAAAGGCTTCCGGATGAAGAAGTTATGGCTTTTTGAAAAAAAGTTGTTGAAGTTGCCGACGAAGTGCGGGAATGTGCGGAAATGAAAAAGTCTGCCCCCACAAAATGGAGACTTGAACCCAAGACCTCTACTCTCTTAAAATAGCTTTGAACCAATTGATCTATACAAAAAATGTGAGAGAGAGAGAGAGAGAGAGAGGCTTTGGGTTGCGTGCTTGCTTTGAGAAAGCTATTTTTCCCTACAAAATAAAAAGCACAAAACCCAACATGGACATGCAAAGAAAACGAACCTTGCGGCTCGAAGTTAGCTTTACCCAAAAAACTAAATATTTAGTAAGTGTTCCAATGGATAGATCTCGAAAAATTAGACTGGTTTAAAAAAAAACGGCTCTGAAAAAGGCTTCCGGATGAAGAAGTTATGGCTTTTTGAAAAAACGTTGTTGAAGTTGCCGACGAAGTGCGGGAATGTGCGGAAATGAAAAAGTCTGCCCCCACAAAATGGAGACTTGAACCCAAGACCTCTACTCTCTTAAAATAGCTTTGAACCAATTGATCTATACAAAAAATTTGAGAGAGAGAGAGAGAGAGAGAGAGAGAGAGAGAGGGGGGGCTTTGGGTTGCGTGCTTGCTTTGAGAAAGCTCTTTTTCCCTACAAAACAAAAAAAACAAAACCCAACACGGACATGCAAAGAAAACGAACCTTGCGGCTCGAAGTTAGCTTTACCCAAAAAACTAAATATTTTCAAAAATTGAACCTTGCGGCTCAAAGTTAGCTTTAGCCGAAAAACTAAATATTTTTCTCAATGTTTCTGATTTTCCAAGATCACACTAAGGTGTAGGGAAAAGAGCATACGCATGAGAAAAATCCTTCCTTTCTGTTTCTGATTTGCCCATATCGCACAGAGTCGCAGGGCAAAGAGCATACACAGAAATGAAAGGTATAGATCCGGTTAAAAAAAAAAAACTAAATAAACCGAAACCAAAATAAGCAGAGAGAAAATAACAGTAAACTGCAAATAAACACTGTATACCTCCAGATCTTAAAAATGATGCAGCTAGGGCTACCGGAAACCTTTTCGCATGAAACGAAAGGGGTTCCTCACTGGAACAGATGCTCTGAACACAACAGAGCAGTCCTCTTGGCCCGAAAGCAGCCAGAAACAACAGATCTAGGAAACGGCAGTCGGATGTAGTTCTACCGGCTTCAGATTTGGATCACCAATGGACGCGGCCCTAAAATAGCTCTGATACCATGTAGAAATTTACAGGGTAAGTTCCTCAGAAAGAACACCAAAAGGACACCGCTCACAACCAGATCACAGATCAATACACCAGTATTTTTGACGTGGTTAAAACCCTCAAAGAGGGAAACAGTCCATGGCCTGAGCCAACGTGGCCACTTCAGGCAATTTATTAATCAAATAATGAAAATTTAGATAAGCTTCTCTCATGCACGGATTACCCTACAAATTACCCTCCATGCGCTTTAAATATAATTCATGGACCAATCGGGTGTCAAGCCACGGATCAAGTGTCGATAATACTGAGGATAGAATGAACCGTCGGATCACTACATATCGTGACCGTCGGATTGTAAGTTACAAAATGTACAACGGTAAAGAAACACACTTTACCTAACTCTACACTAGACCAAGTTGTACTTAACTATTTCCTATGTGTCGGAATATCCTAATAGTTTATTCACCCCTTTGGTTCCCTGATATTAATCCAGGCAAAGAAGGGCAATTTTATGTGGAGTGGTTTTCCTCACAGACGGAGTAGATTTCTATAAGGTTCAATGGAAATTCCTTCTTGGGGTGCCTCCTTGTGCATCTAAGGTAGAAGATGGTTAATGCTCTCTATGCTTCCTCCTACTTCCTTTTAATATGCATAGTGTCCATTTGAAGAGCAAGGGTTACAACATTTCACTCTTAAAATCTTCCAACATGTTCCCAATTTCACTTTTTATGGATGTATTCAAGGAGGATGAACTGGCCACCACTTGACTAGTCCTACCCTTCTTTCTAGCTACCATAGAATGATTCTTGAACATTGTCTTCATATCATCATAGGGTAACTGGTAGATGTCCCCTCCTGACAGCAAGTTTATGGTTTCTAGGAGATCTTCCCTGATCCCCCTGAGAAGGACTAACTTAAGTGATTCAGGATCAAGGGTGCACCTAACCCTTTTATAGCTGATTTGGAATCTTTCCTCATAATCCTCTAAAGATTCATCATGTCCCAAGGTCATTCTAAAATTTCCCTCTTTGGTATCTTTCGACCTACAGTAGTCCCTATAATTATTGTTGAAGGCTTGTTGCATCTGGGCCCAAGTGGTGATACTATCCCCAGGTAAATCCATGAACCAACACATGGTTGCATCCTTGAGAGTGGATGGGAATAATTTCAACTTTTGATCATCAATAGTGTAATCATAAGTTCTGCATATGAAAAAAAACTAAAAAAAATGGTATCTAGATCTTTTGAGGTTAGGCCATGGAAGTGAGGAAGAACAAAGGGACTTTTCTTTTCATCTTAGCATCCCTATTAGTTTCTCTAATGGGAAAAGCACCCTCAACTTTGTCTCTTTCTCCCCTTTCATTTCTATTTTCAGCCATTGTGTCAGTTGGTGGAATGATTTCTTCTTCTTCCCCTATAGGCTCTTCAAAAATCTAAGGTTGTTCACCTAAGGGGTCCTCTCAGTCAAAACCACTGAAGAAGAGGGACGGTTAGCTGTTTGAAGTGGTGGGGGTTTTTGGCAGAAATTTCCTAAGTTGTCTCTATTCCTATGAGGCATGAAAGGAATGTTTTTTTTTGAAGTTTTAAACTACTTGCAGAATTTAAAGAAAACATAACTAAATTGCAACTATTTGTTGAATGGAACTAATTGCAGAATGTAAGAGATAAGAAAAGGAAGAAAGAAAGAAGAAATCAAATCTAGTCAGACACCTCAAGCAAAGGCTTTAAGATGATTGGATTTTCTCAATGGAAATGGCAATTTTTCCTTATAAAACAAGAATTTGCATTGAGACCTTAGTGACTTTTGGAAATCATGGGTGGATATGGCTTGGATAAGGCTAATGAGACGAGGTCTCCCTGCAATGTAGAAGCTCCTGCAACAACACATATCATTGTTTGCATTTATACATAAATTCCTCTATAAACAAGAAGGGTTTATTCAATAGAAGAAAAAAGAGTTGTTACCATTTATTTGCTAAGTTCATGAATGGAAGTGCTTGAAATCAATACAAAAGCATTGTGAAATCAGAAATACCAATTGCAACTTATCCTACGAAACTGAAAGATAATGACCTAATTCAAGCAAATATGACCCTAATAAATTATAATTCAATAATAAATTAATAAATTAATGATCCCTAACATCTGTCAGAAATGCATCTCTTACATATATTTATTAAACTGAATAATAAGACTAGTTTTCCACTAATTAAAATAATAGAATATAAATTCAAACAAATATGACACTAATAAATTATAATTCAATAATAAATTAATAAATTAATAATCCCTAATATCTGTCGGCAATGCATGTCTTACATCTATTTATTAAACTGAATAATAAGACCAATTTTCCACTAATCTTTCACATCTTGAAGATGAACCGCCATTATTGGTTCGAAAAGTCGATCAAAACAAGAAACCTGATGCGATGAATCCAGAAGATGATCTACACAATGACCTAATTATCAAGAAACCCTATATTATGCAAAAAATCAAGAATTCTGTTTTTTGTGCTGTATGGAAAGTGTTCGTCAAATCATGATCCCTGAAAGGGAGAAATGAGGTGGAAACCACTTGCTCACAACCTTTCTGGAATATATTCTTGTCACTATGATTCTATTTTTAGAACTATTCAAAAATGGAAGCAAACTAATTAACCCTACCAATACTTGCAAATTAACAACACCAAAATCAGTTCAACAACTAACTATGAGTATAATCTAAACATACATCTACAAAAAGAGGAACCTCTGCTTCTAGGGTTGGGACCTAACCCAAGAGCTTCTGTCCTTTGAGTCAACTTAGTGTTGAATCAAGGGAATGCTTCTCATTTTCATTAAAATTAAAAAAATATACAAGAGTTCTCAGTTACAATGCTTCAACTCGAAAATGTTGCTTAGTTATCTTCGTGGGAAAATCTCCCTCCTTTCATGGGGAATGATTCATAATCATTTTGTATAAGTACCAAGTCGAATTTGCCTCAGGGGGTATATTTTTATTAGTCTTCTTGTGGAGAGAACTCGTATTTTTGCAACTCCACTGTATTTTCTTGCAGGGATGTAATTGTATTGATGAAAATAATGAAGATTGGTGTCATGTTCAACTTCTAAATCTTGTTCTCCTCCATAGGTCTCTAAGTTTCCTTGGGCTTAGCCATCCCAGGAGCCTCAGAGCCCTTTTGTATCATTTTCTTTTCTTCTTGTCACTTCTTATTCACATGCATCTCTTGTTCTTGTTTCTTTCTATTTCTGCATTTAGTATTGATGATTTCTTTTTGTAGGATTGGGTTAAATGGTTGATGTAAGATATTTTGTAGGATCACAAGAATCAAATCATCCTTGGAAAAGATTTGGAAGTTCATAGTAATCATTGAGCTACTTGGATTATTTTTCTTATTCCAAAATCTAGATTTCTGGAACTCCTTTGTGGCAAAGAACAATAAATTTCTGCTATTTTTTAGAGCATGCTAATGAGCTTCAATCGAGTTGGTTCCACTTGCAATAGATCACAAAAACATTCTATTTAATAAAAAAAATTTACCCTATTGCATTTTCACTTGATTATGTTAGGCATTTTACAGATTTACTAGCTCATTAGTTCTCGAATTTCTGGATTTCAGACTAGTAATTTTCCACACAGCGCCAAAAAGTGATGAACACTAGTATTGCCACAAGGATGCCGCAACTCTTGGGGCTACCGACTTTACTTCCTCAAACCAGGGTTCGTAAAAACTTGGAGGTGACAGTGTTGTATACACAAATAAATGTAATTGGTGTACTCTTTTCATTTCTTAGCTGGAGCGATAGACCACTAGGGTTTCTCAAACCAACCTTCTATTGACTAGAAGAAGTATGATTACCAACTGGGGAGGGGAAATTTTTCCATATATGAGAGAAGAGAAATGCTTCCTAATTGCAAGAATGAAAGACCGAAAAAATGCTTGCAAAGTAACATGAAATCCTCTATCTACTTGTTAACACACTTTGCTTGCAAAAGAACCCTACTTTAACCCTACTTTTCACATGTGAGGTTCTAACTAATCTAATCATGAAATATGATCTAGAGAGTACTAACTGTTGTGTGCATGAGTAAATATAAAAGAACTCCTTTTTTAATCTTTTTTTTCTTTATAAATCTAAATGCTAATATTTCCTCATTCTTTGGCAGGTGAGACAACTGTGGAGGAATAGGGGTACAATGGTTTTGATGGCTTGGAGGTCAAGTAGGGGCCTAATCCTAGCTTCAATGATGATTTTTATCACTTTGGGCTCAACGCAGGTTGCTACAGGATTTCCTACAAGATGTACTAATTCTCCTATAGGATCGCCTGTTTTACTACAGGAATAGGTCGAAAGCTTAGGGAGTGGTATATAAGGTGGGATGGAGCTTAGGAAAGGTGAATAAGGAGGGAATAATGCATGGGAGTGGCAGACACTACTTAGAACTCAAGCAAAGGCTTTAGGATGGTTGGATTTTCTCAATGGAAATGGAAATTTTTCCTTATAAAACAGGAATTCAAATTGAGACCTTAGTGAATTTTGCAATCATGGGTGGATATGTCTTGGATGAGGCTAATGAGATGAGGTCTCCCTACAATGTAGAAGGTCCTACAACAACACACATCATTGTTTTCATTTATACATAAATTCCTCTCTAAGAAATAAGGGTTTATTCAATAGAAGAGAACAGAGTTGTTACCATTTATTTGCTAAGTTAATGAATGGAAGTGCTTGAAATCAACATAAAAGTGTTGCGAAATTAGTAAAAAACCTAAGAGATTAGAAATGCCAATTGCAACTTATCCTATGAAACTGAAAGATAATGACCTAATTATTAAGAAACCCTAGATTATGCATAAAAGCAAGAATTTTGGTTTTTGGGTTGTATGGGAAGTGTTCCTCAAATCATGATCCCTGAAAGGGAGAAATGAGGTGGAAACCACTTGCTGACAACATTTCTAGAATATCTTCCTGTCACTACGATGCTATTGTTATAACTATTCACAAATGGAAGAAAACCAATTAACCCTACCAATACTTGCAAATTAACAACACCAAAATTAGTTCAACAACTAACTATGAGTATAATCTAAGCATACATCTACAAAAAGAGGAACCTCTGCTACTAGGGTTGGGCCCTAACCCAAGAGTTTCAGCCCTTTGAGTCAACTCAGTGCTATATCAATGGAATGATTCTCATTTTCATTAAAATATCAAAAATACACAAGAGTGCTATGTTACAATGCTTCAACTTGATTGCTTAGCTATCTTGAACAAAAGATCCAAATCCTAATCAGGCTCTAGGCCTCTTTATTTATACACCTGAGGCTACCAACAACTTCCTTAAATTTAGGGAGGCTTGGCTCCCAATGTTGAGATCAACTAGTCTTCAATTGTTACTGGCTTGGGTTCCAATGATCCTCATGACTTGGCTGCTTGCAAGTCCGAGCTCATGAGATTTGATTGAGGAATCTTTGAGTGAGTGAGGAGTTAAGGAGGGAGATCATATCTCCTAGAATCCCTCTTGCTTGTCTCATTAGAGTTCCTGCACTATTGGGTTGTGTTATATTCTTTCCACAACTAGCGCGGGGGTCATAGGGGGGGCGGCAGCCCCCCTGTTAGGGGGTATGAAGGGTTCTCCACTGCACGGGGTCCAAGAAGCAGCACCCTAAGAATTTTTTGACCTAGTATAACCCTAACCATGGGGAACTACTTTGTGACATACTATTTCTTCATTGTGGATGTGCCAAAAAACAATGTGTTGATGGGTGTATAGTGGCTATATTCTCTGGGGCATGTCACTATAGATTGGAAAAAACTGGAGATGGAGTTCATGGGGCCAGATGGGAAGCTAGTAGTATTGAGAGGCATGCATTCACACCCAGCACAAACCGTGTTAGCTCACAGGATGGAATCTAATTTGAGACATGGAGGCATAGCATGAGAAGTAGGGTTACACATCTTAGAGTCGAGAAACGGGGGAAATCACGCCACCGAGATATTTTGGTGTTATTGAAAAAGCATCAGGCAGTGTTTGGAGATATTCTGCCAGGCTATCCACCAGACTGTGAGATTTGGTAGCTTAGGAGGTACTCCAATCCCTAGGGTTTGGGTATTGAAGGTTGGATTGCCACAAAATCACTTTGTGGGCTTGGAACATAAGGTGTGGGCTTTGCACTCAAGTTTGCGGGTGTGGAACCTCAAGGCATTTAAATGTTTTGACACATGGAGGTGTTAAAGGACCCTTAAAGGAGAAAGGGGTAGTGAAAATCATTGAAATACAAGTTATCTGACATCAAATATTATTTTTTCTTTGCTGTAGTTGGGTTTTCACAAGAAGAGTTAAGGTCAACTAGTTGTTAAAGAAGCCTTAGAAGAGTTATCAAGCCCACAAACATAATTTGATTGAGCCCTTATGTTTGGTATAAATATAAGGTGATTGTGTGAGGTCATTTGACATACCAAGTGCAACATCATCTTTCGTAGAAGTTGTGGCTCAAGAAAGAGAGGGTCGAGGTGGAAAGGGACTATTTTGGTAATCTTTTGTTGGGTTTGACAAGTCCTTGGAGCAATAGAGGCAGGTCGCTTGACTTAGGAGTATTTTTGGGCTAGGTTTTTGTTAAAATTGGCAACCAAGGAAAAACTTCATGTGGGTCATCTTATTGATGGCTAATAATATTTTTATTAGATTCCTCTCGTCGAGAGGTGTAGGATTGATATAAATATCATCTGATTCTGATAAGTATTCATGGAGATATGAATTTATTTTGATTATGGAATTATTATCAAGCCGACCTACAACTCATGTAGGCTCAGAAGCCCAACACTCCCATCTATTCAAACACCAACGTTGTGTATAAATATAGGATAAATTTTCCTCATTTGGACTCTCTCATCTCATAACATCTCTCTCTATCTCTACTGCGCAGAAAAGAGTCTCTTATCTACTACGCAGAAAAGGGTCTCTCCCTCACACGTTTGAAGCCAGAAGCTGCTGAAACTGAAGCTGCAATTGCAGAAGTAAAGTTTGACGTACGTGGACTAGAATATCTCCTCATCTAAACAACGCTATAGGTTCATCTGAACCTCCTCTAAAAGTTGCAACTTTTGGTAGTGGAATCAAGTCAATCTGACAGATGGTTCGTAAGATATCGACTGCCCTAGTTTGACGCTTGAAGCTGCCGAAACTGAAGCTGCAATTGCAAAAGTAAATTTTGACCTGCGTGGAATAGAAGATCTCCTCATCTAAACTATGTTGTAGGTTCATCTAAACCTCCTCTGAAAGCTGCAACTTTTGGTGGTGGAATCAAGCCGATCCGATGGTCGGTTTGTGAGATATTGTCTGCCCTAGTTTGATGATGAAGCCGCTATTGTTAATGTTGCTGATATAGGGTTTGCTACTATTGATATAAATAAGATTTATTGTATTATTTCTCTCTGCTGAATTATTGAAGATAAAAGAATATTTAATCAAAGGGTTTCCCCACACATTGTGGGGTTTGTCCCTGGCTAGCCACCACATCTTGTGTCTCTTGTCTTGGCTTGTTTTCTGTCGATCGTTTAATGTTCTATCTGCATTTTACTTTATGTACATGTGATTGCTAAATAAGAAAAAGAAGTAAACTATTATAAGCATAGAACATACCATAATTTAACATGGTATCAGAGATGAGGTGAAGACAAAGCCCAAGCAAGAGCAAGAGCAATCACCGAAGAGAAGATTGGCAAGGCTATTCTAAAAGAATGATGGGGTCCTCAACACTCTTTCCTGCTGAAGACAAGCTCCGTGAGAAAGCTGACTATCACGGATGGAAGATGTCTATTGATCTAACCCTTGAGGATCAAGGAGTGTTGGATCATGTGAGAGGCAATATTATTGAGCCTCCATCAAATGCACCTCCTACTGCCAAGAACAAATGGAAGAACGGAGAAATTAAAGCGAAGAAGATCATTTGGGACTCTATCGACAAGCACTTGGTGGCCTACATCTCTAAACTGGAAACCTCCAAGGAAATCTATGATAGACTGGTGAGTTTATTTAAATTTAATGATGCAAATCAAGTTTTTTTTCTTAGAAATAAGCTGAGGTAAATCAAGAAGGGTAAAAATGAGAGTATGCAAGCATACTTCTTAAGAATCACCAAGATCAAGAACGATCTCCTATCTATTAGGGAGACTATTACTGACAGAGAAATGGCACTCACAACTCTTGGAGGATTACCATCTGAATGGTACGTTTTCATGACTACTCTTCTGAATAATGATGTAATTCCTGGTTTCAAGGAATTAATGGCTAGATGAATTCAAGAAGAATCAAGGGTAGAAGAGCAAGAAATGCCCTTGCCTAAAGGTCCTCCTCCTGCTTTTTCTTCTCATGCTAAGAAAAGAAATAATTCTGGTCTAAATCGAAAAGAAAGGTTGGACCTAAGGGTGGAATAAAACGACAATGTTACATCTACGATAAAGCATGTCACTATGCAAGGGAGTGCCATGATAGAAAGGACTCACACTAGGACGATGATTAAAATCCCTCTGATGCCAATCAAAGGAATGAAAAATTCAATAGCAAAGGTAAGAGGAGAGCTGGGAATCAAGGAAGAGGAAAAGCATTCAAGAAGGCTAGAAATTCCAGGATGTATTAAATGCACTTGATCTCAAAAAGAACCTGGTGTCCATCTCGACAATGGAAGACAAAGACTACAAGGTAACCTTCAGTGATGGAAAGATACATATATGAAAAAATAATGTTAAAGATGCCTTTACTCTTGGGTTTTGTGTTGATTCATTATATCAAGTCAATGGAAGTCCGCTAGGTGTCATGTCTTATGACACATCTCTTTAGTCCGAACTTTGGCATTGGAGGTTTGCCCAACTTCATTATAAAGCTCTACTCGGTGTAAGACAAATTGTGACACAGATGCCCAAATTCCGAGTAGAGAAAGAAGGTGTATGTCCAAGATATGCTGAAGGAAAGCTCAAAAGGGGACCATTCCCCTCAAGCCAAAGCAAGACCTCTGATATATTACATTTGGTTCACTCAAGCATATTTGAGGCTAGCATTAAGAGGGAGACTACTACACCACATAGTCTTGCGTAGAATGGTGTGGCGGAAAGGAAGAACCGTATGATTGTGGAAGCTATCTCTATGGGTAGATGATGTAACAATGCCTGAGGTGGAGGAGCCCATGGATCCTATTTATCCACCTGAGCCTCCCTCTTCTAGGAATAGGCCTTCATGGCTTAGGGGGATACTTGATGATGCTGAAGGACATGCTACACCCTGAGGAAGTTTCTGTCAGAGTAAGAAACCTAACAGGTATCAGGGATACCTGACCATCATGAGCACGATCATAAAAAATGAGCCTTCATCATTCTCAAATGTCGTCAAGCATCAGGTACGGAAGGATGCTAAGACCATAGAATATGAGTCTATTATGGAGAATGATGTCTGGGAAGTAGTTCCTAGACCTCAGACAAGACAATTGTTACTTCAAAATGGCTTTACAAGATAAAGCATGCAGCAAATGGAAGTATGGAAAAGTATAAGGCTTGTTTTTTTGCTCGTGATTTCTCTCATAAGGAAGGTATAGACTATGATATTTGCACTTGTTGCCAGATATACGACCATCTGCTTGATCATAGCCCTTATGGCTTCACAAGGATGGAACCTACATTAGATGAATAGACCGTGTTATTGCACGGTTCGATCAAAGAAGAGGTCTATGTGGAGCAACCTGAAGGATTTGAGATTTATGATTGAAAATCTCATGTATGCAGGTTGAAGAAGGCTCTCTATGGGATGAAGTAAGCACCCCGAGCATGTTGTGAGAGGATCGATAGCTACTTGATTAAGTTGGGACTCACTAGGAGTGAAGACGATCCTAACCTTTACTTTAAGGTTGAAGATGACAAGCCTCTCATACTGGTGTTGTATGTGGATGACCTCTTTCTAACAGGCGCAAACCCTCTCACTCAAAAATGTAAGAGGGAGTTGGCTTCTGAATTTGAAATGAAGAACCAAGGACTTGAAGTGTGGCAGAAGCCAAGGGAAATTTTCCTATCTAAAGGAAAATATGTGGTGAAGATTCTGAAAATATTTGGTATGGTGGACTACAAGCCTATGACTACCTCGAGGATCTTAACTTTCAAAAGTTATATGGTAGTGATGTCGGACCAAATTTGGGAAATGCCTTTGAGTTTCAAAAACTCATTCGTGTTGATGTTCTTGGTGAACCTCCGTCCGAGCATATGTTTTTCAGTTAGCATTGTGAGCTCATATTTGGTTGAGACTCACTAGATTGGTGCCAAGAATCTTCTGAGATGTCTTCAGGACACAACCTCTCATGGATTGAGATACGCTGCCAGAAATATGAAACTCCATGATTATTTGAATGCTGATTGGTCAGGTAGTGTTGTTATAGACATTTTTGTGCCTTACAGCATAGAGCATGAAATGTCAATAATCTAAGGGATCCAAAGTCCCTAAACATGTTGTTCTTACCCTTAGAGGAACAAGGTCAGCAAACCACAACACTGCAAATCAGTTCTCCACTGAAAAACACTCAAAAACATGTCAATTTTGGATCAAAGCAGCTGTTCCACTAAGCATCTGCGCTGAATGTCAAAAGCTCTATGGTGTACCTGCGCTGCATAGCAAGTGCAACAAAGGCTACCTGCGCTGGGCGTACTTTGACATGTGGAGGAATCTTTTCTCAATGTGTCAGTGCCCAGGAAGCTTCCAAAATGACACTTGGATCAGAATATTCGCCTAATGATGAGTAAAGAGGTTCTAAAACTCCAAGTGGAAGGTAGAAACTCCGAGTGGACTCAAGGACTGAAGAACAACTGGAGTTGAAGAGGACAACAAGTCACACATCAAGCTGACTTATCTTCACTCCAAAACTCTATATAAGGATCTTATCCCATGGGATCTAGAAGGCGGAATTTAGTGCGAAGAATTGCTGTTGGTTCACAGTTGTGAGCATTGGGTGATTGCTTGAGGGAGGTGAAGAAGAGATTTCTCTCCATCGGGAAGGTGATGCTATATTGGACCTTTCATGGTTGTATCACCGCCTGAACCTTACTTCCATATATTAATAAAGCATTTGAGGTTCTTCTATTCGCATGTGTTTCAATGATGTATTGTCTTACTTGCGTATTTGATTTATGCTAATCCTTGAATCAGTTATGAATGCATGCTTCTTGTAGTCTTCTTTCTTTGTCTTGTTTGCAGGATCTCGTGTAGCTGGGCCCGTGGAAAGACTTGGAGCTGGGAGCAAGCGGCAAATAGAGGAGATTGGATCGACCATTTGTGCAAGACATCGGTAAGTGGATCTCTTCCTTTTATCTCTTGCATGTCATAAAGAAGTAGCTTTAGATAGCTTTGCTTTCAGCTGTTGCTAAGGAACTGTCACCCTTAGAGTGGGTTAGGGTCATTCCGAGTTGGATACTTTCCCCCACAACAGACTGGCGACTCCGCTGGGGATCGTGTCTTGTTGGTAGCTTGTGTTTCTTGCTATTCATTTCTTAAACAAAGGGAGTACCGAATCGAACTGCATTCGAGTCCTTCGAATGCAAAGTAGAGGGCAGCTACTCTAGCCCAGTGCTGGGCATGTTTATGATTTGAAGAGCTGATCCACAAGGACTCTTTTTAGCTCTTTGTGATAGTGTTCATCTTCCTTTAATCATCCTCTAGTGTATACTTGACTGATAGCCTCTGATTTGGCCAAAAACCATTGATTTTTGAGCAAACTGTGACCCGGAATCTGAGAGAGACGAGAGTTGTCTCTTCAGTGCAGCTGCAGCAAAGGCTACCTGCGCTGCAACGCAGGTCCCGAAGGGGCTACCTGCGCTGCATGTCAGATTGACAGTGCAGCACCTGCGCTGATCTAGTTTTGCCTTGTGCAACTGGGATTCCCCACTATCTGTTGCCCAGTTTTCAGTATTGTTTTTGCAGCCTATTGTCAACCTGTATACCCAGCTGAAACTACTTCTCTTTGCCTTCATTCCGCCTCAGTTGTATGAAGAAACCGTGATTTTTCTTATAGTATTTCTTGCTGTCATTCACAGTTTCCCATAGCGAAAGTGAACTAGTCTTGCTATGACCTCTTGGATCTAGACCTATGAGAAAGTGTCGTTGTGATTCTAAGAGCTAGTTTATTGCTGTTCATAGCTGCTTGAGCATTTGCTTTCGTTATATGGTTTGAATTTCAGTATTTCTTGTGTTGAAACGAGTGAATCTTAAGGTGTTCTTTTGATTATTGGACAAAAACTTGTTTGCTTTCGCTTGAAATTGAATTCGAAATTATACAACAGCTTTCTTTTTGTAATACATCAACATTAAGGAAGAAGAAAAGAAATACTTGCATTGTGCATGTGCATTTTGACAGTTTGCATGTCGATTTAGGAAAAGTGCATCAGTGTGTGCTCTATGATCTGTTTGAAAAGATGATGTCTTTCTTTTCCTTCAGTAGTTAAGATTTTCGTAAGTTGAAAGAATTGAAAAAGCTTGCTTATCATTCTTAGACTGCATTTAGGAGTTGTATCATACATCACGTGGTGATCCATAAAGGCAAACTGCTAAGCAAGATCAACCTAAAAAGAACTGAATTTATCTAACAACGCTTTGAAACATAACGAAACACAGTAGAGGTCTAGGTAGAGACGTGAACCGGCGTCGTTAAACATAGTGACTGTCGATCTCTACGAAAGTGGGTGATTCCTCCTGAGGGACGATAGCACTAATACGGACTTGTGCCCCCGCGTACTGTCGCGTATATTGGGGGACCCCTATAGGAACAAAGCCTTTATCCATAGGAAGCCGTGTCGGCCGCCCTACTGATCGCGATGCAGTGAACACATCATTCACGAAGATCGACCACTCATACCGTAAAACGTATTCTGTGGTTTCGCGAAAGGTTTGGCACATCCTCTGCCTAGAACTCCAGAGTAGTTTCTTTTGGCCTTTTTCAAACTCTATAACTGAAAAAGTCCATCCGATCATTTGTCACTTCGGGCTCGTTAATACATCGAAGGAGACTAGAGTCATCTTTAGCTTTTTCTCGACTCTTAAAAAGTGAAAAAGCAAGTTGTGTCTAAAAGCGTTGTCATATAAAATTCATTCTAAGCGGAACATAATCACCCCTTATTCCTACGTTGATCTTTAGGTTGAGAACATGGAACGCACCAACCAAGGGATTCCACATGATGGGACCCCTAGCCCTTTCTCCTCTTGGGGAGAAGTTGGTGCGCCCCACATGGCCACATTGTCGCTTCCAGGACTGACAATTGGCCTGCCAGTTTGGCTATTCTCAACCGATGTAGTTCAGAACACCACGGTTCCTGAACAGTCGAGTCAACAGTTAGACCAGTCTAGAGCTGCCCTCCAGCCTTCCACTTCTTATAAGCCTTCCTCCGATCCTTCTTCTTCGAAAGGTCAAGCCACCGAAAGCGGAGCTCCCATAGAAAAGAAGAAGGAAAAGAAGAAGAAAGAAAAGAAGCAGAAGGAGCCAAAGGCGCCTGGGGGCAAGCAAAAGGTATCTAACGAAAATCCACACACAGCACGGACCGGGCCCAAATCGCCATGTGTCATATGTAGAGGAGACCACCTCCACCGTGATTGTCCCAGTATTCCCCGGATACTAAGGGACTGGTCCCCTCGTTTGCACAGTTCGGAAGCGTCAACCTCTGACAACCAGGTTGAATTCTTACCGTCGACCAACGAAAGTGAAGGTTCTAGACGACGAAGGGGAATGAGACTCCCCTGCGAACTGTGTGAAGGCAATCACACCCTCCGCCGTTGTCCCTTTTTAGACGAAGCAAAGAGAGTTTTGGAAGATCAACCGGTTGCACCGTTGCTACTTCCTCCTGGATATCAAAAACTCGCGCCAAGTCCTTCGTTGGTTGAAAATACAGCTGCCCCGCTCATAGGGCCAGCTGAAGTGTCAGTCACTGAAAGTGAACCTACTGAATCCGGACTGGACGAAAGTCCAAAGGTCGAAACGGCAGTTGACCCAGTTCTCCCTTCAGAAGTTTCATCTTCAAATACCACAGTCACTGAGGATTCATCTTCAGTTGACACCCCTACCGAAGAGAGTAAGGATGACACCGTCCAGATTCTTTTCATCAACACCGATTCCGATGAGCATCTGGGCAATGGCCCACTCCTTTACCGCAGGAAGGAGCATCGTCAGGGTCATATCCGGCCGTATATTCGGTCCCACCACCAAGCAACCTAGTTGTGTCCTTTGATTGGAACCAACTAGGCAGACCCCGGTTACCAGCCAGTATACCATTTAGAATTATAGTCCAAATATACAAAATGGTGATGGCTGGAACTATCATTGATGAAGGGGCATCTGTGAGTATCCTGTCCTCTATTGCTTGGAAAGCACTGGGTTGCCCGGCGCTTTTGCCCGAGACAAGGAATCTCTCGGGTTTTGACAAAGGAACCAGTCGACCATTAGGGATTCTACCTAATGTGCCTATTACCTTGAAAGGGAAGGCTGTCAAGATGAACTTGATGGTCGTCCAAGGACCCTTGGATTATAACCTACTCCTTGGACGAGACTACATATATTGCATGGAAGCAATAGTCTCCTCACTCTTTCGAATAATGTGTTTTCCATACGAAGGAAGAATGGTCAAGCTCGTAGACCAACTTTCATTTCCGGGATCACGCATCGCAAATAGTCACATACCTATCCTAAATGGTCTATTTGATCAAGAAAGGTCTCTACCTCCGGTTCTTCTTCCTGATGAGTGCGAGTGATTCGGGAAAGAAAGGCTGGAACCCAGGGGGCATGCATCCTGGTCTGCTCTGGAGGCAGAAAAAACCTTGGGTGTAAAGTAGAATTTCCACGGGAGAATATGACTAGTCCGTACCCCGTCCCCCCCTTCATCTTCGTAAAACAGAAGAGCCGGCAAGAGCTCTCATGCAGAGGAAGGGGCAGTTAGGAATGGGGTTGTTCTGGAAAAAGATTCTTTTGTTAAAGTTATGTGGGAGGAC
Source organism: Pinus tabuliformis (assembly GCA_031772625.1). Lineage (NCBI taxonomy): Eukaryota > Viridiplantae > Streptophyta > Pinopsida > Pinales > Pinaceae > Pinus > Pinus tabuliformis. The sequence continues at coordinate 1,872,481,630 of CM062817.1, forward strand.
GGGGGCCCGTTACTCACCTTTGTCTAAATAAGTAGGCTCTGCCAAAGAAGGGGATCCGTTTGCGGTAGCAAGTAGTAACCATCTTTGGATTAAAGGCAAGCCTCACCCATTAAAACAAATGTTTTAAAGGATAAGTAGGGGCAGCCTCCAAAGAAAGAGATTCTATTGCTGCAACAAATTGTAACCATATTTGTGTAACCTAATGATAGACATCGCAGAAGAAAGTTTCTGTTTGAAAGGATTAGCAGAACAATCTTTGGGTAACCTGAAAGAGGTAATCCTCACCTGTTGAAGAAAAAGGTTTTTAACGGAAAAGTAGGGGCGACCTTGAAATTAGACTTACACCTGGGGGCATGCAAACCTCTTGGAATGCAAGCGCGGGCGGCTTTTTAATTTTAGGTAGGACTAACCCCGCTAACCCGTAGATAAGTCGATACCCGGCTTGCACAAAGAGAGGATATGGAGCAATACGTAGGGAGATGAAGCTCTTTAAAAAATAGCGATCTTCCATGAGACCTTCCTACTTTATGACTGGTAAAAACGAGTAGTTTTGGCAAAGTTCATGCTCGTTAAAAAATAAACGCAAGATCCGAGCAGTTTTAATGCGGAAATTCATGCTTGTTAAAAAATAAACATAAGCATGTGAGCAAGCTTTCCCCAGAGTTCAAGCTCATCCAGAAAAATGAACCGGTAAATAACCATTTGAGACCGTAGATTCATCAGCCATAAATCCTTGGTCGTGTTTGTGCACCGTCACCTCCACTTTTCAGTTGGCCGATCATTCACATCCACTTGATTGTTTACCTATTTTGAGGAACAGCTGCGAAGAGTGATCCCACCTAGCCATCCTTGTAATACTGCCGTGATTGGAAAATTCCAACCTGTACCTGGAATCTGCTGCTATCCCTGTTTATCACTCGTTCCTAAAAATACGAGTCTTCTTTGAGCTCTTTTCGCTGACTTGTAAAAAATGAAAAGTTTGCCGAGTTTTGGCCTTCTAGCTCGTTAAAAGGACCGGAAGAGCTATCCCTCCTCTAGATTTTAATCTTTTTGGACCTGAGGGATTATTGCACAAAAAGATCGAGCGCTTGTCTAAGTTCGGCTCGATAAAGATATCGAACATTCATCCCTTTTGTATTGTTTTATACTTTTTCGGACTTAAGGGATTAGATGATGAAAAAGGACCCCTGGAGTCCACTTTATGTACCCTTTTCAGACTCTCTAAAAATGAAAAGGACCGAGTTGTCTTTGTCGCTGGGCTCGTTAAAAATATTAGATAGCGACAAACTTGTCTTTAGACGAGAACGAGTTTCCCTATCGCTAGGCTCATTAAAAAATAGCGATTGGCTTGCCCGAAGGGCAGGTTATAGAACAAGCATATGTTATCCTCCTCAAGCTTGACAAAAATAAAGAGGTACTGGTCAGAAATGACTGGGGAAAAATTGGGAGAACCTCAAAGCTTAATGGTAGCAAGTCGCTCTTGAACATGACACTTTTGCCTCCGTAAATATCGGGTTGGGTTATTATCATTCATCGGTCCCTTCACCATGGTCTCGCCATACCATCCATACATGGGGTAATGCTACCGATCCATCACATTAGTGTCGTTATATGTTCAAGAGATTTCATTCAGAAAGTGTCAACCGGGTCCCATCCACTACCATACATCATCTTTCATCCTTCCATGACCACCACCCTGAATCATATTTCACAGATCGTTTTCACCATCATCACTAGCCCCGTTCCGTGTCACTGATGTGGGATTCATTAAGGCCCTCCTTTGACGGATCACTTCTTGTTGACATTAGCTCATTATCCAAGAAGTTGATCTAGGAACACCCCCTCAGTACTTTGAAGCTTGCATGCCTCAATGGCAAGTTTCTCACTTCCGGCGATAGGTATACATTAATGACCTTCGACCAGGAGACTTTGCGTGGTGTTCGACGTCAGATCCTATATTCATGCCACGTGAATTGTGCTGCAGTACCTTGAGGGTCATCATCATTATCGGTGATTCCTCTCGCGCTTGTTAACAGTTTACATTATTGACTGGTAATCAAGCGATGTCTTTCCATGTTCGACTTCAAGAAATTCTCACATGGATCGACTTGTACTAGAGTGAAGATCGGACAAGTTTGAAGACCCCGTATCTAGTTTCATCCATCCGGGCTGCGATATATATTCAGGAGATAAAAACATAGACATGTGCAGCAGATGATCATCCTACTAAAAGGATGATAATTAAAAGCAGAGAATTATCAGTCTATTATCAGACGATCGTCTATTTATGTACAGCAAATGTATTTATAAAGCTGAGCATGGGAAATGCCCGCATCAGCTAGATCATGAAAAGAAAGTATGAAAAGATAATGTATTGTATTGTATTTTGTTACAGGTCACCTCCCGACGATTGAATGAACTTCGGATCCTCCTAATAAAGCATTTCACCCGATAAACGACCTCATACTTTAGGGGGCAACTGTTATAGACATTTTTGTGCCTTACAGCATAGAGCATGAAATGTCAATAATCTAAGGGATCCAAAGTCCCTAAACATGTTGTTCTTACCCTTAGAGGAACAAGGTCAGCAAACCACAGCACTGCAAATCAGTTCTCCACTGAAAAACACTCAAAAACAGGTCAATTTTGGATCAAAGCAGCTGCTCCACTAAGCATCTGCGCTGAATTTCAAAAGCTCTATGGTGTACCTGCGCTGCATAGCAAGTGCAACAAAGGCTACCTGTGCTGGGCGTACTTTGACATGTGGAGGAATCTTTTCTCAATGTGCCAGTGCCCAGGAAGCTTCCAAAATGACACTTGGATCAGAAGATTCGCCTAATGATGAGTAAAGAGGTTCTAAAACTCCAAGTGGAAGGTAGAAAATCCGAGTGGACTCAAGGACTGAAGAACAACTGGAGTTGAAGAGGACAACAAGTCACACATCAAGCTGACTTATCTTCACTCCAAAACTCTATATAAGGATCTCATCCCATGGGATCTAGAAGGCGGAATTTAGTGCGAAGAATTGCTGTTGGTTCACAGTTGTGAGCATTGGGTGATTGCTTGAGGGAGGTGAAGAAGATATTTCTCTCCGTCGGGAAGGTGATGCTGGATTGGACCTTTCATGGTTGTATCACCGCCTGAACCTTACTTCCATATATTAATAAAGCATTTGAGGTTCTTCTATTCGCATGTGTTTCAATGATGTATTGTCTTACTTGCGTATTTGATTTATGCTAATCCTTGAATCAGTTATGAATGCATGCTTCTTGTAGTCTCCTTTCCATGGAAAATTTTAGGGGCTAATGTTCGCCCAGTGGGCTAATTTTCCATGATTTTGCCACAAAAAAGATTCGCCAATTTCCAATTTTATAAAAGACGATTCGCCCAAATTTTAGAATATAAAATTATTTTACCTTAAAAATCGCCAACATTATATAGAGACTATATATAAAATAATTATAAATTTGAATAATTTTACAAATATATCAATAAACATTTATAATTTGCATATTAGGGATTAGTGAGATTCGCCAATGTTTTAAACTTCAAGAAAATTTTCCATCCTTAAAATTTTCCTTGCTCCTTTCTTTGTCTTGTTTGCAGGATCTCGTGTAGCTGGGCCCGTGGAAAGACTTGGAGCTGGGAGCAAGCGGCAAATAGAGGAGATTGGATCGACCATTTGCGCAAGACATCGGTAAGTGGATCTCTTCCTTTTATCTCTTGCATGTCATAAAGAAGTAGCTTTAGATAGCTTTGCTTTCAGCTGTTGCTAAGGAACTGTCACCCTTAGAGTGGGTTAGGGTCATTCCGAGTTGGATACTTTCCCCCACAACAAGTGTGGAGGATCACTAGAGAAATTTTTAGTGTTGTTTCTCTTTGGATTCTGCTTCGATATAATGGATGAGCAAGAAGCAGAAGTCGGTTGCCATAAGCATCACCGAGATCGGACACATATCTACAAGTATGATCGCGTATGAAGCTTCCTGGTTGGGGAATCTCTTCAATGAGCTATTTGAACGCATACCACTATGATTCTCTGTAAAAACCAGAGGTGGGATTTGATTATTTAGGAATCCCACATTTGTCGATTGCTCCAACAGATAGACATCATCTGGGATATGGTAAGATGATGAGCAAGGAGGCTCCATTGCATTAAGATGATGTACAAGTCGATACACCTTGCCAAAGCCCCAAGGAAAGATCTAATCTGTGATTTTCCCAAATGACTTCGAGTCGTCAAGAAACCCTTGTACAAGGGTCTGCATGTTGCATACGTTAAGCTCTGGGAGCTCCGAGGGCTTGCGATTCTTATTGGAGCAACATACGACCACAGGGTGACTCACCCTCCCCTGGTGGTGTGCACTAGAACAAGATGATTCGCTCTCTTGTGGGACAAGATGATTCACTCTCTTGTGGAATAGGATGATTCTCTCTCTTGTGTAGCAGGATGATAGTTCTCCTGTGAGGCCTAGATTGATGTGTTCTCCATGGCGATTGTAGTAGGATTGATGTGTTCTCTTGTGAGGCCTGGATTGATGTGTTCTCCATGGCAACTGTAGCAGGATTTATGTGTTCTCCTGTGAGGCCTGGATTGATGTGTTCTCCATGGAAACTATAGCAGGATTGATGTGTTCTCATGTGAGGCCTAGATTGATGTGTTCTCCATGGCGACTGTAGCAGGATTGATGTGTTCTCCTGTGAGGCCTATATTGATGTGTTATCCATGGTGGCTTGGATTGATGTGTTATCCATGGTGATTGTAGCAGGATTGATGTGTTCTCCTGTGAGGACAGGATTGATTAGTTCTCCTGTCAAGGCATCCTACCCATGTAGTCTGGGACTCATGGGAAGTACCTCTCATCTGATCAATGAGCAGGGAAATGAAGTTAGCGACCATACTAGTACCGATGGACGCATCGTTGTATCTACCATACTCCTTATGCTAGGATGGCCTCCATTGATCTGAGACTGCGATACTAGTCTGGGAATAGTGGTAGGAGTTGTACCTTACTATGACACTGACTTTGGGTCGGTTGAGAATGGTCTAGGACCAGTGGTACATACTCTGAGACTGACTTCGTGTCAGTGCAGTATTGGTTTGGGACCAAAGAGAGTGGTACATGTTAGCACCTAAATCTGCCTTAGGCTGAAGGAAGGCAAATCAGGGTAGCCACAAACCACGCTCAGTCTGGTAGCTAGCACTATAGAATAGGAGAGGGCTCTCTTCGAGTCACGCTCAGTAAATAAGTAAGAAAAAAATGGTCTGAGATGACATACAATGAAATATTTATCTTAGGCTAGTAAGTGAATATGGATGCAAGAAACAATTTGTATGAATGACCGAGCTTCTAGGATGGTATGGGACCAACGCTCAACAAAGAACAGAGAATTTAATACAAAGGCATAGATTATTCCGTGAGGCAAGGCAGGCGGAAAATGTAGCAATTTAGTTTGAGGTAACACGGAATGAATAGATTGCTGAAGAAAGTGAAAAGGGCATAGTTACATGAATCCTTTTCAACAGAAGAAAAACACTGAACATGAAATTTTCCCACAGGCAGAGCAATAAAATTGAAATCTACCTAATATCACTTAGAAAATTTCATTGGAAATGAACATGAATTGAATTATGAAACATAACGAAATACATATGAAAACATAAGAGACACATTTTCTACACTCAAAACCACAAGAATCTCATGAAACGGAGCCACTGCCTTTCATTAATTCTCTGTCAAAATTACACAGTGAAGAAACATATTTTCTTTCCCACAAGTCTCCCAGAAGTTACAAGCCAACCAACCCTTTGAAAATAACTTTCATACAATATATAGAATGTTTAAGGAAGAGATAGAACGCCCAAGGTTTGGGGAGTTACTCGAATCATTACAAAATGGAGATGGAGAGCCAACCATCAGCTACAGGTGCAGCGCTGCAAATATGACATTTGGCTTGGGTGACCGTTTGCCTTCCTTCCCCACTTGGATAGAAGCCAATCTGGAGAAAAAACACTTTAAATGCCGCCTTTGGTGCCAAAAAACCGAAGTATAGATGAGCGGGCCCACATGGAGAAGTCGTGAACCGAAATTTCGCGAAACAGAAGCAAATTGGGAAATTTTTCCTGTGTGCGCCATGCTACTTTAGGGCTTGTTTTGGGGCACTTGAAAGTGTCCAAAATGTGCCCAAGTGGTCTTGTTGGAAAGCCTATCCCGTCTAATTTCTAACCCCATTGGAAATTTTGAATTTGGTTGTCATTTGCCCCTCCAAATCTTCATTCTCCCAAGACTGCTTCCTGTGTGTCAAAAAAGTGGCAGAGAGGCCATTTTTGGGTGTTTTTTGACCTTTTGGAGACTCATAACTTGCCAAAATTTCTTGTACGGACACCAGTAGTCGTGATTTTCCATGATGAATCCAAAAATGCAAACCATTCCTCATTTGGAGCTCTAGAACTGGCGCGGTGCACAGGGAGAAAAACCCTGTTTTTTGCCCAAAAATTTGTGAAGTGACCAAAAATTCCCTAAATTTCTTGAAATTTGGGCTGGAGGTTCCCTATGGGGTGTTATGATGGGCCAATGAAGTCTCAACCAAGATTCGAAGCCAATATTTCTCTTTTTCCTCTTTTGCCTTTCTTGTTGCTTTCCTCAATTTCGCTTTCAAACTCCTTATTCGGGCCTGTGCACTCATGTTTCGCACCCTGTAACGGAAAGCCATGTGTCTCAGTAGAGCAAGGTCCTGTTTGGCCTTGTCCAGCAGCCTCCACAAATGCATGTTGGCCCTCTCAAGGTTTTCTTCCCGATCCTCATTGATTTCTTGCTCCAAAGATGTGAGCTCAACCCTTCTCCTTTGAGCAGCTTGGCGATGCTCTCGAATGTTTTGCAGCTCCATGATCACCCACTGGTCCTCAAGCTGCTTATTTCTCTGCTCCAGGTACTTCATGTTATACTTGGCCCTCTCCAAGTCAAGGGATAAGGACTCAATCACTGATTTATGCTCCTGGATGATCTTTGCAAGCTCTGCATTTGTTGGTTCTGCATCTGTCTCATCATCATGGAGGAGAACGAATTCAGTCTCTCGTTCACCTGATGGCCCTTCCTCCTATACTGGCTCCTTACCCTTGCCCTGCTCCTGTGATGCTGATGTCGGAAGTGAGGCCCCTTCCACCTTAGGTGGAGATAACACTCGCTTTGCTGCTGCAAACAAAGGTCTACTGCCTTTCTGGTAGGTGATGTATACTGGCATGGTAGCAGTCTCATGGCGCTCATACTGGGTCTGCCTCTGATACTACCTGTGGAGTACTGAAGAAGTCACGGGAGATGAAGTCCTCCCAAGCAATACCCTGCAATCCTAACTAATGGTCCACCAAAATTCGGATAAGAGCAAAGTGATAAACACTATTGGGCTGTTGTCGAGGGGTCTTGTGCTGCATGAAATTTTTCATCCTCTCTATGTTACCACAAATGAAAAACAGGAGGTTCATCATCCACACCCTGGTAAAGTGCATGAGCAACATGATGCAATAGGCATAAAGGTGAGAAAACCTCCCCTCACAATTGAAGTACTTCATGATCAATTTCATGAGCGGAGCATACTCATCTCTCAAAAATCTGAATGGAAAAACTCTCGTGAGCTGGCTCAAACAACTAGCCTTAATGTACGACTCATAATGATGCCTCTCCACCTTATTTTTCTTATGTCACTATTCTCCAATGTTTGGTATGCCTGTTGCCACTGATATGGTTTCGGGTGTCAATGTGAAAGTGACCCCAGCCAATATAGAGTGTCCTCCATGTAGGTGAAGTGCAAAAAGACGGGCCAACTCATGATGAACTCTGACATTTGCCACCCTTTGACAAAATTCAAAACATGCTAAGTGCTGGAAACATGACATAGCAAGAGGGCATGCCTGCAACTCGGTGAGGGTGTTTGGCTCATCTCTAACATGTTTTCCACTCCGGTGATGTCTCCTGGGGGCCTGTTCTCCTGAAGCTGTATCATTGTGGGTCTCCTCCTCATATTCTGATGAAACCTCGGATGCCATGACTGCTATTTTGTAAACTGAATTTAGGCTTCCCTTTGATTATAGTGAAGCTGGAGGTTGCTTTGACAATCTTCCACCAAGGGGACAATTAAAAAGGGAGTATTAGGATGGGGGATACTATAATGGGAATAGGGGTTTATAGGAAAATTTTATTTAAGGATATACAAGGGGTTTTTGGGTATTTTGATAGGGTAGTGTTTGTGTTGTTGGAAAGGTAGGGTTCAGGTTTTTTGAGCAATAGGAGGAGGGGGAAGGGAGTATGATTTTAGTAGTGTTAGGGTAGTGATTATGGGGAAAATGGCATAGGGGAATGAGTAATAGGGGTACGGTAGGAAAAACACCTTGGCAACAATATCACTGTAGCACAAACCCTAGCATCATGGTTTTCTTGATGTCTTCTTGTGTTTGTTTTACAATTTTTTTTTGCATTTGATTATAATCATAAAACCATCGTATCTCTTTAAAATTTGATGCACAAGTGGATGTAGGTTTCCTACCTTGCAATTGGATGAGCTCCACAAATTTTTTGAGTGAAATTGGTAAGTTTTGGGCGCTTTTCCCCAGTGCGCCGCGCACAAAGCTCAGTGCGCCACGCGCTCTGAGTGCGACGTGCCAGTGGTGATTTTAAACAGTGGGCAAGCTCTGTGTGCACCGCGCCCGGTGAGTGCGCCGCTCTCCTGTCTGTGTGCACCGCGTGCCCAGAAATCGCCCCAAGCTGCTCCAAATCGCTCCAACCTTCAACTCACGACCTTGCGACCTTCCTCCAACACCTTGCTTGCACAATGAGTTTGTCTTATGATGATATTTGTGTATATAGGCTTGGAGGTCATATTTTTAAATTAAATTTAAAAAAAAAACCCACTTTTCTAATGTCTTGTTCAACACCTTTCACTGACTTTAATATAACCCTGATTTTCACCTTTTCTCTGAATTTTGGGCTCAAATGATGAAATTTTCGACACTTTTCACACGGATTGCATGACAGAGCACTTTGGCCATAGAAACCATGACTGTGTTGGGTTGTGTTATATTCTTTCCACGTAGTTAATAGGGGGTTTGAATGGCACCCGTAACCCCACTTTATGGGGTCCGGGGCAGTGCCCCGGAAAATTTTGGTTTTGGACCATATGTTAGGTTGGGCAGACCCACCTATGGTTTTGTGCATGATTTTCGCACATGTTTTTTGGACGCAATGGTTTTCGGTCCATGGTATTGGAAGAGATGGTTTTCGGTCCATGGTATTGGATGCTTCGGCATGTATAAATATGTATTGTAACACTGAAAGGAACATAATGAAAAATCAAGCTGGTAGTCTCGGTTTTGGGATCCAGGGAAAAATCTCTTTTCATATGTGTTTTATGGGTTATGCTCTCGCATTGTTTATTTTCTTTGTTTAAGAATTCGTATGCAGGTAATTTTTGTACAGGGTTAAAACCTACATTTGGTATCAGAGCTGTTTTGGTTTCAAGGGGACGCTTTTGTTGCTGAGGGGTTTCGCTCGGGTCTGGGTAGACCCTATTCAGTGAGAGATCTGTGAGATCAATTCTGGTGGTGAAAGAAGATGGCGAGCAGTGGAAAGATAAAGATTGAGAAGTTCAATGGTCAGAATTTTGAGTTGTTGAAACTCAATATGGAGGATCTGTTGGTGGATAAAGATCAGTGGATCGCGGTAGATCCGGGTACTAAACCATCGGGAGTGGTCGATGAAGAATGAAAGAAGTTGGATTGGAAGGCAAAGAGCACAATACGATTGTGTGTCTCACATTCAGTATTACAGAATGTATCAGGGGAAGCTACAGCAAAGGCTTTGTGGGTCAAGTTAGGGACTTTGTACCAATCTAAGTCTCTGGTGAATAAACTATTCCTGCGGAAAAAGCTGTATAACCTGAGGATGAAAGATGAAGACTCGGTGACAGAGCATCTGAATGCGTTTAATACTGTGGTAAGTTAGTTATTATCTGTTGATATTAAAATTTCAGATGAAGATAAGTGCATCAGTCTGTTGTGTTCTCTACCAGATTCGTGGGATAGTCTGGTTATTGCAATAGGTAGCAATGCAACTGCTTTGTAGTTTGATGAAATAGTCTCAGCCTTGCTGATGGAGGAGATGAGACGGAAAAATATGGACAACCAGAATGGTGATACCTTGTCTGTATGAGGACGGTCCCAGAAAAGAAACAAAAATAAGTCATCGAGTGGGAGATCTAAATCTAGAGGGAGATCTAAATCTCCAGGAAAACCTACAAAGGTGGTGTGCTGGAAATGCGGAAAGGAAGGGCACTTCAGAAGGGATTGTAAATCTAAAGCTCCTGATAAAGGAAAGGGATCTGGTGATGCTCCTTCTGCAAAGGTGACAACCACCTCAGATGAAGGTGGGGATGTGTACTTGGCTTCTTCAAGTACACATGTAGATCATGAGGCATGGTTGATTGACTCAGGTGCATCCTTTCACTTCACTCCCCATAGAGAGTGGTTCTGCGAGTATGAGAAATACGATGGTGGTGATGTCTTCTTAGGAGATGATAGGAAGGCTAGAATCATTGGTCGGGGAAAATTAAAGTTGAAGTTGCAAGGTGGAAGGGTTAGAACACTTTCGGGTGTTCTACATATTCCTGCATTAGCCAGAAATCTGATTTCTGTAAGCAAGTTGGATGATGCAGGTGTAAAGACGGTGTTCGAGAAAGATACTTGCGAGATGGTTCGAGGAGCACTGATATTGATGCGGGGAGTTCGGATTGGAACTCTGTACAAGCTGCAAGGTAGCACTGTTGTTTATGGGTGCAATAGTTCTATGGTTCCTGAAAATGGAGTAGAAAATCTAGTGGTCTCTGGAGAGAAGACCATGTTGTGGCATCAAAGGCTTGGACATATTGGAGAGAAGGGCCTTCGAATACTTCATGGTAAAGGTATGGTAGAAGGTATGAATGATAGCTCTCTGGATTTTGATTTCTGTGAAAATTGTGTGTATGGGAAGCAAAATCGGGTGAGTTTCCCCTCTGGTAGTAAGAGGACGAAACATATATTAGAGCTTGTGCACAGTGATGTGTTTGGACCTGTGAATATTCCATCACTGGGTAAGTCTGTGTACTATGTATCATTATAGATGCCTTCTCAAGGAATACATGGATATATTTCCTTAAGAAGAAACCTGAAGTCTTTGACAGGTTTAAAGAATTTAAGGCTCTGGTGGAAAATCAGATAGAGAAGAAGATAAAGGTGTTGAGGACAAATAATGGTGGAGAATTTTGCAGCAAGGAATTTGAAGAATTCTGTAAGAAGTGTGGTATAGCACGACAGAAAAATACTCTGTATACACCTCAGCAAAATGGAGTCGAAGAAAGAATGAACAAGACGTTGATGGAAAGGGCAAGAAGCATGCTCAGTGGTGCTGGGTTAGTGTTAACGGGAAAAGTGTCTATTCAGAACGACCCTATCCCACTAAGGTGTGACAGTGAACTTAGAAACAAACAGAGAAAACTACTTTTGTATTATTCTTTATGAACTATAAACAAAGAGAAATAAGATGAACCAACCTGTGTCTTGCGCTGGTCCTTTGATCCAATCTCTCTCCTCTTTGACAGCTTCCAGCTACCTGCTCCCTTACTTGCCCAGCTTCACCAAGTACCTGCAAGATCACAGAAGAAGGAAACTATACAAAGACATGGGTTCATACTCATAAAAATATTAGGATCATATTTAAGCTAAACATACAAATGTAACAAACATCAATGATACACAAGCATGTAGGAGAAACTCAAATAGTTTTATTGATATAACAAGAAGGTCCAGGAGGAGTTACAACCGATGATTCCTGATCCAGCATCAACCTCCCAACAGAGAAGCCCCTCTTCACCTCCAACAAAGCATAAATCACCCAATACTCTGATATCTATCTCAAAACCAACAACAATTCTCTGCAATGTACAATATTCCAGCCTCTGGATCTCTTGGATGAGGGATCCATATATAGATGTATGCAAAGAGGATGAGTCAACTCATGAACTGATTAGTGGATTCTCTTTGTCAGTTCTTGCTTCCACTTGGAGACTGAGAGCCTCTTACTCATCCTTGTGTTGTGGGGAAAAATGACTATTTAGGATGATCCTATCCACCTAAGGTGTGACAGCGCTTTAGCAACAAACGAATACAGCTATTATGATTCTTTCCTTTATGAAATGTGAAAGAGGGAAGATTGGCAGACTTACCATTGTCTTCTGGTTGTCCCTCGATCTAGATCCTCTTCTCTTTGTGTGTCCACAACTGCTTGCCTCCTCGCTTGATCAAGAGAACAGCTACTTGAATCCCACGAAATCACAAGAGAACAGCTACCTGTGACAAGAGAACAGCTACTTGCAACAAGAGAGGAACACAATACAAAGGCAAATATACATATTCATAAATGATTCAGGATTAGAAGTAAATCAAATATACTAATGCAATCATACAAAATACACCAACATATAGGGAAGAATCAAGATAGCTTTATTGAAAGTAACAGGATTCGGGAAGAGATACAACCCATAGGGCTCCAACCCAGCACCTCCTTCCCAACAGAATGGAATTCCTTCTTCAGCTCCTTTCAAAGCATAACACACCCAATGTTTCTAGCCACAAACCAACAGCAATTCTTTGCAAATACTAAATTCCAGCCCCCTTAGACCTCATGAGAGAGATCTATATATAGGAGTTTTTGAGAAAGGATGAGTCAGCTTGAGGCTGGCATGAAGCTGACTAGTGTCCTCTCCCACTTCAGTTCTTGAGTCCACTTGGAGGTTCTTGCTTCCACTTGGAGATTTGGAACCTCTTACTCATCATCAGTCAAATTCCCTGATCCAAGTGTCATTTTGGAAGCTTCTTGGGCATTGACACCTTGAGGAATGACTCTGCCACTTGTCCAAACTCACTCAGCGCAGGTAGCCTTCTTTGCAGTTGACATTCAACGCAGGTAGATAGTGGAGCAGTTGACATTCAGCGCAGATGCTCAGTGGAGCAGTTGACATGATCCAGAATTGCCTTGTTTTTTAGTGTTTTCAGGTGGAGAACTTTTGTTAGGTGCTGTGGTTTGTTGGCCTTGTTCCTCTAGGGGTAGGAACAACATGTTTAGGGACTTTGGATCCCTTGATTATTGACATTTCATGCTCAGTGATGCAAGGCACAAAAATTTCTATAACAGTTGCCCCGTAAAGTATGAGGCCGTTTATCGGGTGAAATGCTTTATCCAGGAGGGTCCGAAGTTCATCCATCTACTGGGAGGAGACCTGTAATAAAATACAATACAATACATTATGATTCATACTGCTTTCATGATCTAGCTGAGGTGGGCATTCCCGTGCTCAGCTTTATAAATTCATTTTCGTACATAGAACAGACGATCGTCTGATGGTAGACTGATAATTTTGGTGAAATTATCATCCTTTGAATAGGATGATCATCTGCTGCAATGATGTACATATCAAATGTCTTTATTTTTCCTAAATATATATCGCAGCCCGGATGGATGAAACTAGATCCGGGGTCTTCAAACTCGTTCGATCTTCACTCTAAGTACAAGTCGATCCATGTGAGAATTGCGCTGAAGTCGAACATGGAAAGACATCGCTTGATTACCGGTCAATGATGTAAACCGCTAACAAGCGCGAGAGGAATCACCGATAATGATAATGACGCTCAAGGTACTGCAGTACAATTCACGTGGTGTGAATAAAGGACTTGGCGTTGAACACCACGCAAAATCTTTTGGTCGAAGGTCATTGATGTATACCTGTCGCCGGAAGTGAGAAACTTGCCATTGAGGCATGCAAGCTTCAAAGTACTGAAAGGGGTTGTTCCTAGATCAACTCCTTGGATAATGAGCTGATGTCGACAAGGAGAGATACGTCAAAGGAGGGCCTTAATGAATCCCACATCAGTGACACGGAACGGAGCTAATGATTTTAATGGAGGTGAAAACAATCTGTGACATATGATTCAGGGTGGCGGTCATGAACGGATGAAGGATAATGTATGGCAGTGGATGGGACCCGGTTGACTCTTTCTGAATGACTTCTCTTGAACATATGGCGACACTGATGTGATGGATCGATAGCATTACCCCAAATATGGATGGTATGGCGAGACCATGGTGATGTGACTGGTGAATGAAACAACCCAACCTGAATGTGGTAGGGAGGAAAAGTGTCATGTTCAAGAGCGACCTGCTACCATCAAAGTTTTCTTGATTTTTCCCAATTTTTCCCCAATCATTACTGACCAGTACCTCTTTATTTTTTTCAAGCTTGAGGAGGATAACATATGCTTGTTCTATAACCTGCCCTTCGGGCAAGCCCATCGCTATGTTTTAACGAGCCTAGTGATAGGGAAACTCGTTCTCATCTAAAGACAAGTTTGTCGCTATTTAATCATTTTAACGAGTCTAACGACAAGGATAACTCGATCCTTTTCATTTTTAGAGAGTCTGAAAAGGTACATAAAGTCAACTCCAAAATTCCTTTTTCGTCATCTAATCCCTTAAGTCCGAAAAAGTATAAAACAATACAGAAGGGATGAGTTTTCGATAACTTTAACGAGCCGAACAAAACAAGCACTCGACCTTTTTGTGCAATAATCCCTCAGGTCCAAAAATATTAAAATCTAGAGGAGGGATAGCTCTTCCTGTCTTTTTAACGAGCTGGAAGGCCAAAACTCGGCAATTTTTTCATATTTTACGAGTCAGTTGAAAAGAGCTCAAAGAAGACTCGTCTTTTGAGGAACGAGTGATAAACAGGGATAGCAACTGATTCTAGGTACATGTTGGAATTTTCCAATCACGGCAGTGTCACAAGGATGGCTAGGTGAAATCACTCTTCGCAGCTGTTCCTCAAAATGGGTAAACAATCATATGGAGGTGAACGATCGGCCAAATGAAAATGGACGTGGCAGGTGCAAACACGACCAAGGCTTTTTATGGCTGATAAATTTACGATCACAGTGGTTATTTACCGGGATAGGTTCATTTTTTAGTTAAAAATGAGCTTAAACACTGGAGGAAACTCTGCTCACTGCTTATATTTATTTTTTAATGAGCATGAAGACCGCGTTAAAACTGCTCGGATCTTGCGTTTATTTTTTAACGAGCATGAACTTTATGCTAAAACTGCTCGATTATATGGTCAAATTTTAATTTTTTACCATTACTAGCTTTTCTCTTTTCAAGAATAGTACTGTATCCTCAATTGCTGCATCAAACTTGGTTAGAAATGAATAATATTTACATGAAAATGAGATTATAACCCTAATATTCCGCTTTGAACTATGTAACAAGCCATTAAAAGGTGTTTTTACCTCTAATTTTACCATTTCATTTGCATTTGGTTTGTTGGAGCTTTGGAGGTGCCTCTTCCCCCTTGATTTTCACCAGCTGATTTCGGGAGATTCTGTGGACGATTCTCGGCGCCATCTGGACCAGGTAGGAGCTAAACCCTAGCTCTTTCTTTTCATGGTTTCCTTTTTTCATTTTGTGCCTGTTTTCCAGTCTTTCTGAGCCTCAGGGGTTTTTCCAGGGCGCCCTAACTTCAGTGCAGGTTGCCCATTCGAAACCTGCGTTGAATGTCAAGATGCCTTAAGGCAGCCTGACCTTCAACGCAGGTAGGACACTGCCTGCTTGCGTTGGGCTCAAAAAACTGAGTTTCCAACATATTTTTTGATGAAATTTCACCAGTTCCTCATCAAATTCAGGATCTTACTCATTCTCTTGCTTGTTTTGCAGGGATTTTTGAGAAAAATGTCCCTTACATGGCGAGAACGAGAACATGAAGAGGAGGAAATGATTGCCCTCCATGACCCTGTCACGGTGAATGCGCTGCGGAACTGTGGCCTGCTGAAGTTTTTCCGTATCTCTAGCATGAGAGCACAGATTACTTTGCTGCAGTATATGCTTGATGCTTGGGATCCCATCAACCAAGTATTCCAGATTAGGGGAAAATCCATCCCCTTGACCATAGTAGACATTTACTTCTTGACTGGGTTGTCAAGGCGGGGTGCCCCCGTTTCTTTGTCAGGTTCGGTCCAGGGGAATGACTCCGTGAGAGACTATGTTCGCCAGTACTGTAGGGAAGGTTCCCAACGGAGCAGAGACGACAAGGTTGTTATCCGCGAGATTACTGATAGGTCTCTCAGGTCCATTCTGTATACTATTGGTAGGATGGCCGGTAGCGCAGCTCTACACGTTGCCAACAGGTCTTATGTGCAGCACGCCTTGGAGTGTCTCCAACCGAAAGTATTCAACTGGTGTGATGCAGTACTTGTTCAGATGAAAAGTCAATTGACCAAGGTAAAGGACGGGAAGCTGAAGAACTTTGGATTCGGTTCTTTTCTGACTCCCTTTGCCTTGGAGAAAATCCCATTGATGCAGCCTCAGTATATTATACTCGACTTGCCTTCTCCGACCGAGCCACGCATGTAGAGGTGGGTCGATCACATGTCTAGGCATGCTGGTCAACCTCAGATTACTTTCACTGATGCCTTCTTCAGGTGGTTCGAGCACCAGGAGATGGTCTTTTCTGAGTATCCATATGTGGGTATGGATTTCCGAGGTGATCCAGATTTGGTGTTACCAGGTGGCGAACAGTGGGGCGCTATCGGTAAAATATTTGACCATATCACTGTTTACTGTTTTTATTCATAATGTTGCTGTGCTTTATTCTATCAAGACTTTTAATCAAACTCTTGGGTGCATGCAGATGTTGGTCCCGTTCGTCCAGCAGTTCGTCTGAGACCGCCAGTTGCTGCCCCGGCAGTGGATCCTACTGGGAGAGTTATTCTTCGCGACCTTGATGACGCTGAGACCCTTACAGCTGTGCAGGAGCAGGTTGAGAGCCTTACTCTCGGCATTCCAGATGTGCGGATCGATGAGTTACCTTTACAGTTGCAGCGGCATACTACTGGTGTGCCTAGACGATGGACTCGTCTCTTGCGCATGATTGCACAGGCCGTGACGTGCTATCATGAGCACCACTAGGCTAGGGTGGCCCCTAGTATTTTTGATTTTTAGGTCATATGACCAATTTTTGTCTTGGTTACAGAAGATTATGTATGAACGATAAATAGCTTATATGTATTTTGATTTTCGAGTTTTATTCTGGTTGAGTTATATGATCCGTATGTACAATCATTGATGATGTGTCCTTT